>OX377612.1:50060339-50660339 GCA_947397855.1 Thelaira solivaga
AGGTAGCAGTTCTACTACTGCCTCTTTCCGGCCACTTTTTAGTAGAACTGGTTACATTGTTGGTCATAACTTGCTAAGTTTTCTATGTATCGACTTGATTTCTTTTGCGTTGGATAGCTAAGAGTATTGGCTTTAATAAAAATTTTTTTCTGGTGGATAGTGCAAGAAAATTTTCTACCAATTTTTAACAAAAAAGCAAAGGGGATAGTCCATCGTTTTTTTGGCTAAAAATATTTTTTTTGCACTATCTGCAAAAACCAAAATTCGAATTAAAACTAATTTGGTTCTCTATCTAACGCAGTAAAAATCAAGTCGATATCTAGAACAGTAAGCAAGTTATGACCAAAAAGGTAGCAGTTCTACTACTGCCTCTTTCCGGCCACTTTTTAGTAGAACTGGTTACATTGTTGGTCATAACTTGCTAAGTTTTCTATGTATCGACTTGATTTCTTTTGCGTTGGATAGCTAAGAGTATTGGCTTTAATAAAAATTTTTTTCTGGTGGATAGTGCAAGAAAATTTTCTACCAATTTTTAACAAAAAAGCAAAGGGGATAGTCCATCGTTTTTTTTGGCTAAAAATATTTTTTTTGCACTATCTGCAAAAACCAAAATTCGAATTAAAACCAATTTGGTTTTCTATCTAACGCAGTAAAAATCAAGTCGATATCTAGAACAGTAAGCAAGTTATGACCAAAAAGGTAGCAGTTCTACTACTGCCTCTTTCCGGCCACTTTTTAGTAGAACTGGTTACTATTTTGGTCATAACTTGTTAAGTTTTCTATGTATTGACTTGATTTCTTTTGCGTTGGATAGCTAAGAGTATTGGCTTTAATAAGAATTTTTTTCTGGTGGATAGTGCAAGAAAATTTTCTACCAATTTTTAACAAAAAAGCAAAAGGGATAGTCCATCGTTTTTTTTTTTGGCTAAAAATATTTTTTTCGCACTATCTGCAAAAACCAAAATGCGAATTAAAACCAATTTGGTTCTCTATCTAACGCAGTAAAAATCAAGTCAATACATAGAAAACTTAGCAAGTTATGACCAAAAAGGTAGCAGTTCTACTATTGCCTCTTTCCGGCCACTTTTTAGTAGAACTGGTTACCATTTTGGTCATAACTTGCTAAGTTTTCTATGTATCGACTTGATTTCTCTTGCGTTGGATAGCTAAGAGTATTGGCTTTAATAAAAATTTTTTTCTGGTGGATAGTGCAAGAAAATTTTCTACCAATTTTTAACAAAAAAGCAAAAGGGATAGTCCATCGTTTTTTTTTTTTGGCTAAAAATATTTTTTTCGCACTATCTGCAAAAACCAAAATGCGAATTAAAACCAATTTGGTTCTCTATCTAACGCAGTAAAAATCAAGTCAATACATAGAAAACTTAGCAAGTTATGACCAAAAAGGTAGCAGTTCTACTATTGCCTCTTTCCGGCCACTTTTTAGTAGAACTGGTAACCATTTTGGTCATAACTTGCTAAGTTTTCTATGTATTGACTTGATTTCTTTTGCGTTAGATAGCTAAGAGTATTGGCTTTAATAAAAATTTTTTTCTGGTGGATAGTGCAAGAAAATTTTCTACCAATTTTTAACAAAAAAGCAAAGGGGATAGTCCATCGTTTTTTTGGCTAAAAATATTTTTTTTGCACTATCTGCAAAAACCAAAATTCGAATTAAAACTAATTTGGTTCTCTATCTAACGCAGTAAAAATCAAGTCGATATCTAGAACAGTAAGCAAGTTATGACCAAAAAGGTAGCAGTTCTACTACTGCCTCTTTCCGGCCACTTTTTAGTGGAGCTGGTTACCATTTTGGTCATAACTTGCTAAGTTTTCTATGTATTGACTTGATTTCTTTTGCGTTGGATAGCTAAAAGTATTGGCTTTAATAAGAATTTTTTTCTGGTGGATAGTGCAAGAAAATTTTCTATCAATTTTTAACAAAAAAGCAAAGGGGATAGTCCATCGTTTTTTTTGGCTAAAAATATTTTTTTCGCACTATCTGCAAAAACCAAAATTCGAATTAAAACCAATTTGGTTCTCTATCTAACGCAGTAAAAATCAAGTCGATATCTAGAACAGTAAGCAAGTTATGACCAAAAAGGTAGCAGTTCTACTACTGCCTCTTTCCGGCCACTTTTTAGTAGAACTGGTTACATTGTTGGTCATAACTTGCTAAGTTTTCTATGTATCGACTTGATTTCTTTTGCGTTGGATAGCTAAGAGTATTGGCTTTAATAAAAATTTTTTTCTGGTGGATAGTGCAAGAAAATTTTCTACCAATTTTTAACAAAAAAGCAAAGGGGATAGTCCATCGTTTTTTTTGGCTAAAAATATTTTTTTTGCACTATCTGCAAAAACCAAAATTCGAATTAAAACCAATTTGGTTTTCTATCTAACGCAGTAAAAATCAAGTCGATATCTAGAACAGTAAGCAAGTTATGACCAAAAAGGTAGCAGTTCTACTACTGCCTCTTTCCGGCCACTTTTTAGTAGAACTGGTAACCATTTTGGTCATAACTTGCTAAGTTTTCTATGTATCGACTTGATTTCTCTTGCGTTGGATAGCTAAGAGTATTGGCTTTAATAAGAATTTTTTTCTGGTGGATAGTGCAAGAAAATTTTCTACCAATTTTTAAAAAAAAAAGCAAAGGGGATAGTCCATCGTTTTTTTTTGGCTAAAAATATTTTTTTCGCACTATCTGCAAAAACCAAAATTCGAATTAAAACCAATTTGGTTCTCTATCTAACGCAATAGAAATCAAGTCGATATCTAGAACAGTAAGCAAGTTATGACCAAAAAGGTAGCAGTTCTACTATTGCCTCTTTCCGGCCACTTTTTAGTAGAACTGGTTACCATTTTGGTCATAACTTGCTAAGTTTTCTATGTATTGACTTGATTTCTTTTGCGTTGAATAGCTAAGAGTATTGGCTTTAATAAGAATTTTTTTCTGGTGGATAGTGCAAGAAAATTTTCTACCAATTTTTAACAAAAAAGCAAAGGGGATAGTCCATCGTTTTTTTTTGGCTAAAAATATTTTTTTCGCACTATCTGCAAAAACCAAAATTCGAATTAAAACCAATTTGGTTCTCTATCTAACGCAGTAAAAATCAAGTCGATATCTAGAACAGTAAGCAAGTTATGACCAAAAAGGTAGCAGTTCTACTACTGCCTCTTTCCGGCCACTTTTTAGTAGAACTGGTAACCATTTTGGTCATAACTTGCTAAGTTTTCTATGTATCGACTTGATTTCTCTTGCGTTGGATAGCTAAGAGTATTGGCTTTAATAAAAATTTTTTTCTGGTGGATAGTGCAAGAAAATTTTCTACCAATTTTTAACAAAAAAGCAAAGGGGATAGTCCATCGTTTTTTTGGCTAAAAATATTTTTTTTGCACTATCTGCAAAAACCAAAATTCGAATTAAAACTAATTTGGTTCTCTATCTAACGCAGTAAAAATCAAGTCGATATCTAGAACAGTAAGCAAGTTATGACCAAAAAGGTAGCAGTTCTACTACTGCCTCTTTCCGGCCACTTTTTAGTGGAGCTGGTTACCATTTTGGTCATAACTTGCTAAGTTTTCTATGTATCGACTTTGTTTCTTTTGCGTTGGATAGCTAAAAGTATTGGCTTTAATAAGAATTTTTTTCTGGTGGATAGTGCAAGAAAATTTTCTATCAATTTTTAACAAAAAAGCAAAGGGGATAGTCCATCGTTTTTTTTGGCTAAAAATATTTTTTTCGCACTATCTGCAAAAACCAAAATTCGAATTAAAACCAATTTGGTTCTCTATCTAACGCAGTAAAAATCAAGTCGATATCTAGAACAGTAAGCAAGTTATGACCAAAAAGGTAGCAGTTCTACTACTGCCTCTTTCCGGCCACTTTTTAGTAGAACTGGTTACATTGTTGGTCATAACTTGCTAAGTTTTCTATGTATCGACTTGATTTCTTTTGCGTTGGATAGCTAAGAGTATTGGCTTTAATAAAAATTTTTTTCTGGTGGATAGTGCAAGAAAATTTTCTACCAATTTTTAACAAAAAAGCAAAGGGGATAGTCCATCGTTTTTTTTGGCTAAAAATATTTTTTTTGCACTATCTGCAAAAACCAAAATTCGAATTAAAACCAATTTGGTTTTCTATCTAACGCAGTAAAAATCAAGTCGATATCTAGAACAGTAAGCAAGTTATGACCAAAAAGGTAGCAGTTCTACTACTGCCTCTTTCCGGCCACTTTTTAGTAGAACTGGTAACCATTTTGGTCATAACTTGCTAAGTTTTCTATGTATCGACTTGATTTCTCTTGCGTTGGATAGCTAAGAGTATTGGCTTTAATAAGAATTTTTTTCTGGTGGATAGTGCAAGAAAATTTTCTACCAATTTTTAAAAAAAAAAGCAAAGGGGATAGTCCATCGTTTTTTTTTGGCTAAAAATATTTTTTTCGCACTATCTGCAAAAACCAAAATTCGAATTAAAACCAATTTGGTTCTCTATCTAACGCAATAGAAATCAAGTCGATATCTAGAACAGTAAGCAAGTTATGACCAAAAAGGTAGCAGTTCTACTATTGCCTCTTTCCGGCCACTTTTTAGTAGAACTGGTTACCATTTTGGTCATAACTTGCTAAGTTTTCTATGTATTGACTTGATTTCTTTTGCGTTGAATAGCTAAGAGTATTGGCTTTAACAAGAATTTTTTTCTGGTGGATAGTGCAAGAAAATTTTCTACCAATTTTTAACAAAAAAGCAAAAGGGATAGTCCATCGTTTTTTTTTTTGGCTAAAAATATTTTTTTCGCACTATCTGCAAAAACCAAAATGCGAATTAAAACCAATTTGGTTCTCTATCTAACGCAGTAAAAATCAAGTCAATACATAGAAAACTTAGCAAGTTATGACCAAAAAGGTAGCAGTTCTACTATTGCCTCTTTCCGGCCACTTTTTAGTAGAACTGGTTACCATTTTGGTCATAACTTGCTAAGTTTTCTATGTATTGACTTGATTTCTTTTGCGTTGAATAGCTAAGAGTATTGGCTTTAATAAGAATATTTTTTCTGGTGGATAGTGCAAGAAAATTTTCTACCAATTTTTAACAAAAAAGCAAAGGGGATAGTCCATCGTTTTTTTTTTGGCTAAAAATATTTTTTTCGCACTATCTGCAAAAACCAAAATTCGAATTAAAACCAATTTGGTTCTCTATCTAACGCAGTAAAAATCAAGTCGATATCTAGAACAGTAAGCAAGTTATGACCAAAAAGGTAGCAGTTCTACTACTGCCTCTTTCCGGCCACTTTTTAGTAGAACTGGTAACCATTTTGGTCATAACTTGCTAAGTTTTCTATGTATCGACTTGATTTCTCTTGCGTTGGATAGCTAAGAGTATTGGCTTTAACAAGAATTTTTTTCTGGTGGATAGTGCAAGAAAATTTTCTACCAATTTTTAACAAAAAAGCAAAGGGGATAGTCCATCGTTTTTTTTTTTGGCTAAAAATATTTTTTTCGCACTATCTGCAAAAACCAAAATTCGAATTAAAACCAATTTGGTTCTCTATCTAACGCAGTGAAAATCAAGTCGATATCTAGAACAGTAAGCAAGTTATGACCAAAAAGGTAGCAGTTCTACTATTGCCTCTTTAAGGCCACTTTTTAGTAGAACTGGTTACCATTTTGGTCATAACTTGCTAAGTTTTCTATGTATTGACTTGATTTCTTTTGCGTTGAATAGCTAAAAGTATTGGCTTTAATAAGAATTTTTTTTCTGGTGGATAGTGCAAGAAAGTTTTCTACCAATTTTTAACAAAAAAGCAAAGGGGATAGTCCATCGTTTTTTTTTTTGGCTAAAAATATTTTTTTCGCACTATCTGCAAAAACCAAAATTCGAATTAAAACCAATTTGGTTCTCTATCTAACGCAATAAAAATCAAGTCGATATCTAGAACAGTAAGCAAGTTATGACCAAAAAGGGAGCAGTTCTACTATTGCCTCTTTCCGGCCACTTTTTAGTAGAACTGGTTACCATTTTGGTCATAACTTGCTAAGTTTTCTATGTATCGACTTGATTTCTCTTGCGTTGGATAGCTAAGAGTATTGGCTTTAATAAGAATTTTTTTCTGGTGGATAGTGCAAGAAAATTTTCTACCAATTTTTAAAAAAAAAAGCAAAGGGGATAGTCCATCGTTTTTTTTTGGCTAAAAAATTTTTTTTCGCACTATCTGCAAAAACCAAAATTCGAATTAAAACCAATTTGGTTCTCTATCTAACGCAATAGAAATCAAGTCGATATCTAGAACAGTAAGCAAGTTATGACCAAAAAGGTAGCAGTTCTACTATTGCCTCTTTCCGGCCACTTTTTAGTAGAACTGGTTACCATTTTGGTCATAACTTGCTAAGTTTTCTATGTATTGACTTGATTTCTTTTGCGTTGAATAGCTAAGAGTATTGGCTTTAACAAGAATTTTTTTCTGGTGGATAGTGCAAGAAAATTTTCTACCAATTTTTAACAAAAAAGCAAAAGGGATAGTCCATCGTTTTTTTTTTTGGCTAAAAATATTTTTTTCGCACTATCTGCAAAAACCAAAATGCGAATTAAAACCAATTTGGTTCTCTATCTAACGCAGTAAAAATCAAGTCAATACATAGAAAACTTAGCAAGTTATGACCAAAAAGGTAGCAGTTCTACTATTGCCTCTTTCCGGCCACTTTTTAGTAGAACTGGTTACCATTTTGGTCATAACTTGCTAAGTTTTCTATGTATTGACTTGATTTCTTTTGCGTTGAATAGCTAAGAGTATTGGCTTTAATAAGAATATTTTTTCTGGTGGATAGTGCAAGAAAATTTTCTACCAATTTTTAACAAAAAAGCAAAGGGGATAGTCCATCGTTTTTTTTTTGGCTAAAAATATTTTTTTCGCACTATCTGCAAAAACCAAAATTCGAATTAAAACCAATTTGGTTCTCTATCTAACGCAGTAAAAATCAAGTCGATATCTAGAACAGTAAGCAAGTTATGACCAAAAAGGTAGCAGTTCTACTACTGCCTCTTTCCGGCCACTTTTTAGTAGAACTGGTAACCATTTTGGTCATAACTTGCTAAGTTTTCTATGTATCGACTTGATTTCTCTTGCGTTGGATAGCTAAGAGTATTGGCTTTAACAAGAATTTTTTTCTGGTGGATAGTGCAAGAAAGTTTTCTACCAATTTTTAACAAAAAAGCAAAGGGGATAGTCCATCGTTTTTTTTTTTGGCTAAAAATATTTTTTTCGCACTATCTGCAAAAACCAAAATTCGAATTAAAACCAATTTGGTTCTCTATCTAACGCAATAAAAATCAAGTCGATATCTAGAACAGTAAGCAAGTTATGACCAAAAAGGGAGCAGTTCTACTATTGCCTCTTTCCGGCCACTTTTTAGTAGAACTGGTTACCATTTTGGTCATAACTTGCTAAGTTTTCTATGTATTGACTTGATTTCTTTTGCGTTGAATAGCTAAGAGTATTGGCTTTAATAAGAATTTTTTTCTGGTGGATAGTGCAAGAAAGTTTTCTACCAATTTTTAACAAAAAAGCAAAGGGGATAGTCCATCGTTTTTTTTTGGCTAAAAATATTTTTTTCGCACTATCTGCAAAAACCAAAATTCGAATTAAAACCAATTTGGTTCTCTATCTAACGCAGTAAAAATCAAGTCGATATCTAGAACAGTAAGCAAGTTATGACCAAAAAGGTAGCAGTTCTACTACTGCCTCTTTCCGGCCACTTTTTAGTAGAACTGGTTACCATTTTGGTCATAACTTGCTAAGTTTTCTATGTATCGACTTGATTTCTCTTGCGTTGGATAGCTAAGAGTATTGGCTTTAATAAGAATTTTTTTCTGGTGGATAGTGCAAGAAAATTTTCTACCAATTTTTAACAAAAAAGCAAAGGGGATAGTCCATCGTTTTTTTTGGCTAAAAATATTTTTTTCGCACTATCTGCAAAAACCAAAATTCGAATTAAAACCAATTTGGTTCTCTATCTAACGCAGTAAAAATCAAGTCGATATCTAGAACAGTAAGCAAGTTATGACCAAAAAGGTAGCAGTTCTACTACTGCCTCTTTCCGGCCACTTTTTAGTAGAACTGGTTACCATTTTGGTCATAACTTGCTAAGTTTTCTATGTATCGACTTGATTTCTCTTGCGTTGGATAGCTAAGAGTATTGGCTTTAATAAGAATTTTTTTCTGGTGGATAGTGCAAGAAAATTTTCTACCAATTTTTAAAAAAAAAAGCAAAGGGGATAGTCCATCGTTTTTTTTTGGCTAAAAATATTTTTTTCGCACTATCTGCAAAAACCAAAATTCGAATTAAAACCAATTTGGTTCTCTATCTAACGCAGTAAAAATCAAGTCGATATCTAGAACAGTAAGCAAGTTATGACCAAAAAGGTAGCAGTTCTACTACTGCCTCTTTCCGGCCACTTTTTAGTGGAACCGGTTACCATTTTGGTCATAACTTGCTAAGTTTTCTATGTATTGACTTGATTTCTTTTGCGTTGGATAGCTAAGAGTATTGGCTTTAATAAGAATTTTTTTCTGGTGGATAGTGCAAGAAAATTTTCTACCAATTTTTAACAAAAAAGCAAAGGGGATAGTCCATCGTTTTTTTTGGCTAAAAATATTTTTTTCGCACTATCTGCAAAAACCAAAATTCGAATTAAAACCAATTTGGTTCTCTATCTAACGCAGTAAAAATCAAGTCGATATCTAGAACAGTAAGCAAGTTATGACCAAAAAGGTAGCAGTTCTATTACTGCCTCTTTCCGGCCACTTTTTAGTAGAACTGGTTACCATTTTGGTCATAACTTGCTAAGTTTTCTATGTATTGACTTGATTTCTATTGCGTTGAATAGCTAAGAGTATTGGCTTTAATAAGAATTTTTTTCTGGTGGATAGTGCAAGAAAATTTTCTACCAATTTTTAACAAAAAAGCAAAGGGGATAGTCCATCGTTTTTTTTGGCTAAAAATATTTTTTTCGCACTATCTGCAAAAACCAAAATTCGAATTAAAACCAATTTGGTTCTCTATCTAACGCAGTAAAAATCAAGTCGATATCTAGAACAGTAAGCAAGTTATGACCAAAAAGGTAGCAGTTCTACTACTGCCTCTTTCCGGCCACTTTTTAGTGGAACCGGTTACCATTTTGGTCATAACTTGCTAAGTTTTCTATGTATTGACTTGATTTCTTTTGCGTTGGATAGCTAAGAGTATTGGCTTTAATAAGAATTTTTTTCTGGTGGATAGTGCAAGAAAATTTTCTACCAATTTTTAACAAAAAAGCAAAGGGGATAGTCCATCGTTTTTTTTGGCTAAAAATATTTTTTTCGCACTATCTGCAAAAACCAAAATTCGAATTAAAACCAATTTGGTTCTCTATCTAACGCAGTAAAAATCAAGTCGATATCTAGAACAGTAAGCAAGTTATGACCAAAAAGGTAGCAGTTCTATTACTGCCTCTTTCCGGCCACTTTTTAGTAGAACTGGTTACCATTTTGGTCATAACTTGCTAAGTTTTCTATGTATTGACTTGATTTCTATTGCGTTGAATAGCTAAGAGTATTGGCTTTAATAAGAATTTTTTTCTGGTGGATAGTGCAAGAAAATTTTCTACCAATTTTTAACAAAAAAGCAAAGGGGATAGTCCATCGTTTTTTTTTGGCTAAAAATATTTTTTTCGCACTATCTGCAAAAACCAAAATTCGAATTAAAACCAATTTGGTTCTCTATCTAACGCAGTAAAAATCAAGTCGATATCTAGAACAGTAAGCAAGTTATGACCAAAAAGGTAGCAGTTCTACTACTGCCTCTTTCCGGCCACTTTTTAGTAGAACTGGTTACATTTTTGGTCATAACTTGCTAAGTTTTCTATGTATCGACTTGATTTCTTTTGCGGTGGATAGCTAAGAGTATTGGCTTTAATAAGAATTTTTTTCTGGTGGATAGTGCAAGAAAATTTTCTACCAATTTTAAAAAAAAAGCAAAGGGGATAGTCCATCGTTTTTTTTGGCTAAAAATATTTTTTTCGCACTATCTGCAAAAACCAAAATTCGAATTAAAACCAATTTGGTTCTCTATCTAACGCATTAGAAATCTAGTTGATATCTAGAAAAGTAAGCAAGTTATGACCAAAAAGGTAACCGCTTCTACTACTGCCTTTTTCCGGCCACTTTTTAGTAGAACTGGTTACATTTTTGGTCATAACTTGCTAAGTTTTCTATGTATCGACTTGATTTCTCTTGCGTTGGATAGCTAAGAGTATTGGCTTTAATAAGAATTTTTTTCTGGTGGATAGTGCAAGAAAATTTTCTACCAATTTTTAACAAAAAAGCAAAGGGGATAGTCCATCGTTTTTTTTGGCTAAAAATATTTTTTTCGCACTATCTGCAAAAACCAAAATTCGAATTAAAACCAATTTGGTTCTCTATCTAACGCAGTAAAAATCAAGTCGATATCTAGAACAATAAGCAAGTTATGACCAAAAAGGTAGCAGATCTATTACTGCCTCTTTCCGGCCACTTTTTAGTAGAACTGGTTACCATTTTGGTCATAACTTGCTAAGTTTTCTATGTATTGACTTGATTTCTATTGCGTTGAATAGCTAAGAGTATTGGCTTTAATAAGAATTTTTTTCTGGTGGATAGTGCAAGAAAATTTTCTACCAATTTTTAACAAAAAAGCAAAGGGGATAGTCCATCGTTTTTTTTTGGCTAAAAATATTTTTTTCGCACTATCTGCAAAAACCAAAATTCGAATTAAAACCAATTTGGTTCTCTATCTAACGCAGTAAAAATCAAGTCGATATCTAGAACAGTAAGCAAGTTATGACCAAAAAGGTAGCAGTTCTATTACTGCCTCTTTCCGGCCACTTTTTAGTAGAACTGGTTACCATTTTGGTCATAACTTGCTAAGTTTTCTATGTATTGACTTGATTTCTATTGCGTTGAATAGCTAAGAGTATTGGCTTTAATAAGAATTTTTTTCTGGTGGATAGTGCAAGAAAATTTTCTACCAATTTTTAACAAAAAAGCAAAGGGGATAGTCCATCGTTTTTTTTGGCTAAAAATATTTTTTTCGCACTATCTGCAAAAACCAAAATTCGAATTAAAACCAATTTGGTTCTCTATCTAACGCAGTAAAAAGCAAGTCGATATCTAGAACAGTAAGCAAGTTATGACCAAAAAGGTAGCAGTTCTACTACTGCCTCTTTCCGGCCACTTTTTAGTAGAACTGGTTACATTTTTGGTCATAACTTGCTAAGTTTTCTATGTATCGACTTGATTTCTTTTGCGGTGGATAGCTAAGAGTATTGGCTTTAATAAGAATTTTTTTCTGGTGGATAGTGCAAGAAAATTTTCTACCAATTTTAAAAAAAAAGCAAAGGGGATAGTCCATGGTTTTTTTTTGGCTAAAAATATTTTTTTCGCACTATCTGCAAAAAACAAAATTTCGAATTAAAACCAATTTGGTTCTCTATCTAACGCAGTAAAAATCAAGTCGATATCTAGAACAGTAAGCAAGTTATGACCAAAAAGGTAGCAGTTCTACTACTGCCTCTTTCCGGCCAATTTTTAGTAGAACTGGTTACCATTTTGGTCATAACTTGCTAAGTTTTCTATGTATTGACTTGATTTCTTTTGCGTTGGATAGCTAAGAGTATTGGCTTTAATAAGAATTTTTTTCTGGTGGATAGTGCAAGAAAATTTTCTACCAATTTTAAAAAAAAAGCAAAGGGGATAGTCCATCGTTTTTTTTTGGCTAAAAATATTTTTTTCGCACTATCTGCAAAAAACGAAATTTCGAATTAAAACCAATTTGGTTCTCTATCTAACGCAGTAAAAATCAAGTCGATATCTAGAACAGTAAGCAAGTTATGACCAAAAAGGTAGCAGTTCTACTACTGCCTCTTTCCGGCCAATTTTTAGTAGAACTGGTTACCATTTTGGTCATAACTTGCTAAGTTTTCTATGTATTGACTTGATTTCTTTTGCGTTGAATAGCTAAGAGTATTGGCTTTAATAAGGATTTTTTTCTGGTGGATAGTGCAAGAAAATTTTCTACCAATTTTTAACAAAAAAGCAAAGGGGATAGTCCATCGTTTTTTTTGGCTAAAAATATTTTTTTCGCACTATCTGCAAAAACCAAAATTCGAATTAAAACCAATTTGGTTCTCTATCTAACGCAGTAAAAATCAAGTTGATATCTAGAACAGTAAGCAAGTTATGACCAAAAAGGTAGTAGTTCTACTATTGCCTCTTTCCGGCCACTTTTTAGTAGAACTGGTTACCATTTTGGTCATAACTTGCTAAGTTTTCTATGTATTGACTTGATTTCTTTTGCGTTGAATAGCTAAGAGTATTGGCTTTAATAAGAATTTTTTTCTGGTGGATAGTGCAAGAAAATTTTCTACCAATTTTTAACAAAAAAGCAAAGGGGATAGTCCATCGTTTTTTTTTGGCTAAAAATATTTTTTTCGCACTATCTGCAAAAACCGAAATTCGAATTAAAACCAATTTGGTTCTCTATCTAACGCAGTAAAAATCAAGTCGATATCTAGAACAGTAAGCAAGTTATGACCAAAAAGGTAGCAGTTCTACTACTGCCTCTTTCCGGCCAATTTTTAGTAGAACTGGTTACCATTTTGGTCATAACTTGCTAAGTTTTCTATGTATTGACTTGATTTCTTTTGCGTTAGATAGCTAAGAGTATTGGCTTTAATAAGAATTTTTTTCTGGTGGATAGTGCAAGAAAATTTTCTACCAATTTTTAACAAAAAAGCAAAGGGGATAGTCCATCGTTTTTTTTTGGCTAAAAATATTTTTTTCGCACTATCTGCAAAAACCGAAATTCGAATTAAAACCAATTTGGTTCTCTATCTAACGCAGTAAAAATCAAGTCGATATCTAGAACAGTAAGCAAGTTATGACCAAAAAGGTAGCAGTTCTACTACTGCCTCTTTCCGGCCAATTTTTAGTAGAACTGGTTACCATTTTGGTCATAACTTGCTAAGTTTTCTATGTATTGACTTGATTTCTTTTGCGTTGAATAGC
This sequence comes from Thelaira solivaga, assembly GCA_947397855.1. Lineage (NCBI taxonomy): Eukaryota > Metazoa > Arthropoda > Insecta > Diptera > Tachinidae > Thelaira > Thelaira solivaga. Next base: position 50,073,413 of record OX377612.1, read on the forward strand.
TAATAGTATTGGCTTTAATAAGAATTTTTTTCTGGTGGATAGTGCAAGAAAATTTTCTATCAATTTTTAACAAAAAAGCAAAGGGGATAGTCCATCGTTTTTTTTTGGCTAAAAATATTTTTTTCGCACTATCTGCAAAAACCAAAATTCGAATTAAAACCAATTTGGTTCTCTATCTAACGCAGTAAAAATCAAGTCGATATCTAGAACAGTAAGCAAGTTATGACCAAAAAGGTAGCAGTTCTACTACTGCCTCTTTCCGGCCACTTTTTAGTGAAACCGGTTACCATTTTGGTCATAACTTGCTAAGTTTTCTATGTATCGACTTGATTTCTTTTGCGTTGAATAGCTAAGAGTATTGTCTTTAATAAGAATTTTTTTCTGGTGGATAGTGCAAAAAAATTTTCTACCAATTTTTAAAAAAAAAAAGCAAAAGGGGATAGTCCATCGTTTTTTTTTTTGGCTAAAAATATTTTTTTCGCACTATCTGCAAAAACCAAAATTCGAATTAAAACCAATTTGGTTCTCTATCTAACGCAGTAAAAATCAAGTCGATATCTAGAACAGTAAGCAAGTTATGACGAAAAAGGTAGCAGATCTACTATTGCCTCTTTCCGGCCACTTTTTAGTAGAACTGGTTACCATTTTGGTCATTACTTGCTAAGTTTTCTATGTATTGACTTGATTTCTTTTGCGTTGGATAGCTAAGAGTATTGGCTTTAATAAGAATTTTTTTCTGGTGGATAGTGCAAGAAAATTTTCTACCAATTTTAAAAAAAAAGCAAAGGGGATAGTCCATCGTTTTTTTTGGCTAAAAATATTTTTTTTGCACTATCTGCAAAAACCAAAATTCGAATTAAAACCAATTTGGTTCTCTATCTAACGCATTAGAAATCTAGTTGATATCTAGAAAAGTAAGCAAGTTATGACCAAAAAGGTAACCGCTTCTACTACTGCCTCTTTCCGGCCACTTTTTAGTAGAACTGGTTACATTTTTGGTCATAACTTGCTAAGTTTTCTATGTATCGACTTGATTTCTTTTGCGTTGGATAGCTAAGAGTATTGGCTTTAATAAGAATTTTTTTCTGGTGGATAGTGCAAGAAAATTTTCTACCAATTTTTAACAAAAAAGCAAAGGGGATAGTCCATCGTTTTTTTTGGCTAAAAATATTTTTTTCGCACTATCTGCAAAAACCAAAATTCGAATTAAAACCAATTTGGTTCTCTATCTAACGCAGTAAAAAGCAAGTCGATATCTAGAACAGTAAGCAAGTTATGACCAAAAAGGTAGCAGTTCTACTACTGCCTCTTTCCGGCCACTTTTTAGTAGAACTGGTTACATTTTTGGTCATAACTTGCTAAGTTTTCTATGTATCGACTTGATTTCTTTTGCGGTGGATAGCTAAGAGTATTGGCTTTAATAAGAATTTTTTTCTGGTGGATAGTGCAAGAAAATTTTCTACCAATTTTAAAAAAAAAGCAAAGGGGATAGTCCATGGTTTTTTTTTGGCTAAAAATATTTTTTTCGCACTATCTGCAAAAAACAAAATTTCGAATTAAAACCAATTTGGTTCTCTATCTAACGCAGTAAAAATCAAGTCGATATCTAGAACAGTAAGCAAGTTATGACCAAAAAGGTAGCAGTTCTACTACTGCCTCTTTCCGGCCAATTTTTAGTAGAACTGGTTACCATTTTGGTCATAACTTGCTAAGTTTTCTATGTATTGACTTGATTTCTTTTGCGTTGAATAGCTAAGAGTATTGGCTTTAATAAGGATTTTTTTCTGGTGGATAGTGCAAGAAAATTTTCTACCAATTTTTAACAAAAAAGCAAAGGGGATAGTCCATCGTTTTTTTTTGGCTAAAAATATTTTTTTCGCACTATCTGCAAAAACCAAAATTCGAATTAAAACCAATTTGGTTCTCTATCTAACGCAGTAAAAATCAAGTTGATATCTAGAACAGTAAGCAAGTTATGACCAAAAAGGTAGTAGTTCTACTATTGCCTCTTTCCGGCCACTTTTTAGTAGAACTGGTTACCATTTTGGTCATAACTTGCTAAGTTTTCTATGTATTGACTTGATTTCTTTTGCGTTAGATAGCTAAGAGTATTGGCTTTAATAAGAATTTTTTTCTGGTGGATAGTGCAAGAAAATTTTCTACCAATTTTTAACAAAAAAGCAAAGGGGATAGTCCATCGTTTTTTTTGGCTAAAAATATTTTTTTCGCACTATCTGCAAAAACCAAAATTCGAATTAAAACCAATTTGGTTCTCTATCTAACGCAGTAAAAATCAAGTTGATATCTAGAACAGTAAGCAAGTTATGACCAAAAAGGTAGCAGTTCTACTACTGCCTCTTTCCGGCCACTTTTTAGTAGAACTGGTTACCATTTTGGTCATAACTTGCTAAGTTTTCTATGTATTGACTTGATTTCTTTTGCGTTAGATAGCTAAGAGTATTGGCTTTAATAAGAATTTTTTTCTGGTGGATAGTGCAAGAAAATTTTCTACCAATTTTTAACAAAAAAGCAAAGGGGATAGTCCATCGTTTTTTTTTGGCTAAAAATATTTTTTTCGCACTATCTGCAAAAACCGAAATTCGAATTAAAACCAATTTGGTTCTCTATCTAACGCAGTAAAAATCAAGTCGATATCTAGAACAGTAAGCAAGTTATGACCAAAAAGGTAGCAGTTCTACTACTGCCTCTTTCCGGCCAATTTTTAGTAGAACTGGTTACCATTTTGGTCATAACTTGCTAAGTTTTCTATGTATTGACTTGATTTCTTTTGCGTTAGATAGCTAAGAGTATTGGCTTTAATAAGAATTTTTTTCTGGTGGATAGTGCAAGAAAATTTTCTACCAATTTTTAACAAAAAAGCAAAGGGGATAGTCCATCGTTTTTTTTTGGCTAAAAATATTTTTTTCGCACTATCTGCAAAAACCGAAATTCGAATTAAAACCAATTTGGTTCTCTATCTAACGCAGTAAAAATCAAGTCGATATCTAGAACAGTAAGCAAGTTATGACCAAAAAGGTAGCAGTTCTACTACTGCCTCTTTCCGGCCACTTTTTAGTGAAACCGGTTACCATTTTGGTCATAACTTGCTAAGTTTTCTATGTATTGACTTGATTTCTTTTGCGTTGAATAGCTAATAGTATTGGCTTTAATAAGAATTTTTTTCTGGTGGATAGTGCAAGAAAATTTTCTATCAATTTTTAACAAAAAAGCAAAGGGGATAGTCCATCGTTTTTTTTTGGCTAAAAATATTTTTTTCGCACTATCTGCAAAAACCAAAATTCGAATTAAAACCAATTTGGTTCTCTATCTAACGCAGTAAAAATCAAGTCGATATCTAGAACAGTAAGCAAGTTATGACCAAAAAGGTAGCAGTTCTACTACTGCCTCTTTCCGGCCACTTTTTAGTGAAACCGGTTACCATTTTGGTCATAACTTGCTAAGTTTTCTATGTATCGACTTGATTTCTTTTGCGTTGAATAGCTAAGAGTATTGTCTTTAATAAGAAATTTTTTCTGGTGGATAGTGCAAAAAAATTTTCTACCAATTTTTAAAAAAAAAAAGCAAAAGGGGATAGTCCATCGTTTTTTTTTTTGGCTAAAAATATTTTTTTCGCACTATCTGCAAAAACCAAAATTCGAATTAAAACCAATTTGGTTCTCTATCTAACGCAGTAAAAATCAAGTCGATATCTAGAACAGTAAGCAAGTTATGACGAAAAAGGTAGCAGATCTACTATTGCCTCTTTCCGGCCACTTTTTAGTAGAACTGGTTACCATTTTGGTCATTACTTGCTAAGTTTTCTATGTATTGACTTGATTTCTTTTGCGTTGGATAGCTAAGAGTATTGGCTTTAATAAGAATTTTTTTCTGGTGGATAGTGCAAGAAAATTTTCTACCAATTTTAAAAAAAAAGCAAAGGGGATAGTCCATCGTTTTTTTTGGCTAAAAATATTTTTTTCGCACTATCTGCAAAAACCAAAATTCGAATTAAAACCAATTTGGTTCTCTATCTAACGCATTAGAAATCTAGTTGATATCTAGAAAAGTAAGCAAGTTATGACCAAAAAGGTAACCGCTTCTACTACTGCCTCTTTCCGGCCACTTTTTAGTAGAACTGGTTACATTTTTGGTCATAACTTGCTAAGTTTTCTATGTATCGACTTGATTTCTTTTGCGTTGGATAGCTAAGAGTATTGGCTTTAATAAGAATTTTTTTCTGGTGGATAGTGCAAGAAAATTTTCTACCAATTTTTAACAAAAAAGCAAAGGGGATAGTCCATCGTTTTTTTTGGCTAAAAATATTTTTTTCGCACTATCTGCAAAAACCAAAATTCGAATTAAAACCAATTTGGTTCTCTATCTAACGCAGTAAAAAGCAAGTCGATATCTAGAACAGTAAGCAAGTTATGACCAAAAAGGTAGCAGTTCTACTACTGCCTCTTTCCGGCCACTTTTTAGTAGAACTGGTTACATTTTTGGTCATAACTTGCTAAGTTTTCTATGTATCGACTTGATTTCTTTTGCGGTGGATAGCTAAGAGTATTGGCTTTAATAAGAATTTTTTTCTGGTGGATAGTGCAAGAAAATTTTCTACCAATTTTAAAAAAAAAGCAAAGGGGATAGTCCATGGTTTTTTTTTGGCTAAAAATATTTTTTTCGCACTATCTGCAAAAAACAAAATTTCGAATTAAAACCAATTTGGTTCTCTATCTAACGCAGTAAAAATCAAGTCGATATCTAGAACAGTAAGCAAGTTATGACCAAAAAGGTAGCAGTTCTACTACTGCCTCTTTCCGGCCAATTTTTAGTAGAACTGGTTACCATTTTGGTCATAACTTGCTAAGTTTTCTATGTATTGACTTGATTTCTTTTGCGTTGAATAGCTAAGAGTATTGGCTTTAATAAGGATTTTTTTCTGGTGGATAGTGCAAGAAAATTTTCTACCAATTTTTAACAAAAAAGCAAAGGGGATAGTCCATCGTTTTTTTTTGGCTAAAAATATTTTTTTCGCACTATCTGCAAAAACCAAAATTCGAATTAAAACCAATTTGGTTCTCTATCTAACGCAGTAAAAATCAAGTTGATATCTAGAACAGTAAGCAAGTTATGACCAAAAAGGTAGTAGTTCTACTATTGCCTCTTTCCGGCCACTTTTTAGTAGAACTGGTTACCATTTTGGTCATAACTTGCTAAGTTTTCTATGTATTGACTTGATTTCTTTTGCGTTAGATAGCTAAGAGTATTGGCTTTAATAAGAATTTTTTTCTGGTGGATAGTGCAAGAAAATTTTCTACCAATTTTTAACAAAAAAGCAAAGGGGATAGTCCATCGTTTTTTTTGGCTAAAAATATTTTTTTCGCACTATCTGCAAAAACCAAAATTCGAATTAAAACCAATTTGGTTCTCTATCTAACGCAGTAAAAATCAAGTTGATATCTAGAACAGTAAGCAAGTTATGACCAAAAAGGTAGCAGTTCTACTACTGCCTCTTTCCGGCCACTTTTTAGTAGAACTGGTTACCATTTTGGTCATAACTTGCTAAGTTTTCTATGTATTGACTTGATTTCTTTTGCGTTAGATAGCTAAGAGTATTGGCTTTAATAAGAATTTTTTTCTGGTGGATAGTGCAAGAAAATTTTCTACCAATTTTTAACAAAAAAGCAAAGGGGATAGTCCATCGTTTTTTTTTGGCTAAAAATATTTTTTTCGCACTATCTGCAAAAACCGAAATTCGAATTAAAACCAATTTGGTTCTCTATCTAACGCAGTAAAAATCAAGTCGATATCTAGAACAGTAAGCAAGTTATGACCAAAAAGGTAGCAGTTCTACTACTGCCTCTTTCCGGCCACTTTTTAGTAGAACTGGTTACCATTTTGGTCATAACTTGCTAAGTTTTCTATGTATTGACTTGATTTCTTTTGCGTTGGATAGCTAAGAGTATTGGCTTTAATAAGAATTTTTTTCTGGTGGATAGTGCAAGAAAATTTTCTATCAATTTTTAACAAAAAAGCAAAGGGGATAGTCCATCGGTTTTTTTTGGCTAAAAATATTTTTTTCGCACTATCTGCAAAAACCGAAATTCGAATTAAAACCAATTTGGTTCTCTATCTAACGCAGTAAAAATCAAGTCGATATCTAGAACAGTAAGCAAGTTATGACCAAAAAGGTAGCAGTTCTACTACTGCCTCTTTCCGGCCACTTTTTAGTGAAACCGGTTACCATTTTGGTCATAACTTGCTAAGTTTTCTATGTATCGACTTGATTTCTTTTGCGTTGAATAGCTAAGAGTATTGTCTTTAATAAGAATTTTTTTCTGGTGGATAGTGCAAGAAAATTTTCTATCAATTTTTAACAAAAAAGCAAAGGGGATAGTCCATCGTTTTTTTTTTGGCTAAAAATATTTTTTTTGCACTATCTGCAAAAACCAAAATTCGAATTAAAACCAATTTGGTTCTCTATCTAACGCAGTAAAAAGCAAGTCGATATCTAGAACAGTAAGCAAGTTATGACGAAAAAGGTAGCAGATCTACTATTGCCTCTTTCCGGCCACTTTTTAGTGGAACCGGTTACCATTTTGGTCATAACTTGCTAAGTTTTCTATGTATTGACTTGATTTCTTTTGCGTTGGATAGCTAAGAGTATTGGCTTTAATAAGAATTTTTTTCTGGTGGATAGTGCAAGAAAATTTTCTACCAATTTTTAACAAAAAAGCAAAGGGGATAGTCCATCGTTTTTTTTTGGCTAAAAATATTTTTTTCGCACTATCTGCAAAAACCAAAATTCGAATTAAAACCAATTTGGTTCTCTATCTAACGCAGTAAAAATCAAGTCGATATCTAGAACAGTAAGCAAGTTATGACCAAAAAGGTAGCAGATCTACTATTGCCTCTTTCCGGCCACTTTTTAGTAGAACTGGTTACCATTTTGGTCATAACTTGCTAAGTTTTCTATGTATTGACTTGATTTCTTTTGCGTTGAATAGCTAAGAGTATTGGCTTTAATAAGAATTTTTTTCTGGTGGATAGTGCAAGAAAATTGTCTACCAATTTTTAACAAAAAAGCAAAGGGGATAGTCCATCGTTTTTTTTTGGCTAAAAATATTTTTTTCGCACTATCTGCAAAAACCAAAATTCGAATTAAAACCAATTTGGTTCTCTATCTAACGCAGTAAAAATCAAGTCGATATCTAGAACAGTAAGCAAGTTATGACCAAAAAGGTAACCACTTCTACTACTGCCTCTTTCCGGCCATTTTTAGTAGAACTGGTTACATTTTTGGTCATAACTTGCTAAGTTTTCTATGTATCGACTTGATTTCTTTTGCGTTGAATAGCTAAGAGTATTGTCTTTAATAAGAATTTTTTTCTGGTGGATAGTGCAAGAAAATTTTCTATCAATTTTTAACAAAAAAGCAAAGGGGATAGTCCATCGGTTTTTTTGGCTAAAAATATTTTTTTCGCACTATCTGCAAAAACCAAAATTCTAATTAAAACCAATTTGGTTCTCTATCTAACGCAGTAAAAATCAAGTTGATATCTAGAACAGTAAGCAAGTTATGACCAAAAAGGTAGCAGTTCTACTATTGCCTCTTTCCGGCCACTTTTTAGTAGAACTGGTTACATTTTTGGTCATAACTTGCTAAGTTTTCTATGTATCGACTTGATTTCTTTTGCGTTGGATAGCTAAGAGTATTGGCTTTAATAAGAATTTTTTTCTGGTGGATAGTGCAAGAAAATTTTCTATCAATTTTTAACAAAAAAGCAAAGGGGATAGTCCATCGTTTTTTTTTGGCTAAAAATATTTTTTTCGCACTATCTGCAAAAACCAAAATTCGAATTAAAACCAATTTGGTTCTCTATCTAACGCAGTAAAAATCAAGTCGATATCTAGAACAGTAAGCAAGTTATGACCAAAAAGGTAGCAGTTCTACTACTGCCTCTTTCCGGCCACTTTTTAGTAGAACTGGTTACATTTTTGGTCATAACTTGCTAAGTTTTCTATGTATCGACTTGATTTCTTTTGCGTTGAATAGCTAAGAGTATTGTCTTTAATAAGAATTTTTTTCTGGTGGATAGTGCAAGAAAATTTTCTATCAATTTTTAACAAAAAAGCAAAGGGGATAGTCCATCGGTTTTTTTGGCTAAAAATATTTTTTTCGCACTATCTGCAAAAACCAAAATTCTAATTAAAACCAATTTGGTTCTCTATCTAACGCAGTAAAAATCAAGTTGATATCTAGAACAGTAAGCAAGTTATGACCAAAAAGGTAGCAGTTCTACTATTGCCTCTTTCCGGCCACTTTTTAGTAGAACTGGTTACATTTTTGGTCATAACTTGCTAAGTTTTCTATGTATCGACTTGATTTCTTTTGCGTTGGATAGCTAAGAGTATTGGCTTTAATAAGAATTTTTTTCTGGTGGATAGTGCAAGAAAATTGTCTACCAATTTTTAACAAAAAAGCAAAGGGGATAGTCCATCGTTTTTTTTTGGCTAAAAATATTTTTTTCGCACTATCTGCAAAAACCAAAATTCGAATTAAAACCAATTTGGTTCTCTATCTAACGCAGTAAAAATCAAGTCGATATCTAGAACAGTAAGCAAGTTATGACGAAAAAGGTAGCAGATCTACTATTGCCTCTTTCCGGCCACTTTTTAGTAGAACTGGTTACCATTTTGGTCATTACTTGCTAAGTTTTCTATGTATTGACTTGATTTCTTTTGCGTTGGATAGCTAAGAGTATTGGCTTTAATAAGAATTTTTTTCTGGTGGATAGTGCAAGAAAATTTTCTACCAATTTTAAAAAAAAGCAAAGGGGATAGTCCATCGTTTTTTTTTGGCTAAAAATATTTTTTTCGCACTATCAGCAAAAACCAAAATTCGAATTAAAACCAATTTGGTTCTCTATCTAACGCAGTAAAAAGCAAGTCGATATCTAGAACAGTAAGCAAGTTATGACCAAAAAGGTAGCAGTTCTACTACTGCCTCTTTCCGGCCACTTTTTAGTAGAACTGGTTACATTTTTGGTCATAACTTGCTAAGTTTTCTATGTATCGACTTGATTTCTTTTGCGTTGGATAGCTAAGAGTATTGGCTTTAATAAGAATTTTTTTCTGGTGGATAGTGCAAAAAAATTTTCTACCAATTTTTAAAAAAAAAAAGCAAAAGGGGATAGTCCATCGTTTTTTTTTTTGGCTAAAAATATTTTTTTCGCACTATCTGCAAAAACCAAAATTCGAATTAAAACCAATTTGGTTCTCTATCTAACGCAGTAAAAATCAAGTCGATATCTAGAACAGTAAGCAAGTTATGACCAAAAAGGTAGCAGTTCTACTACTGCCTCTTTCCGGCCACTTTTTAGTAGAACTGGTTACATTTTTGGTCATAACTTGCTAAGTTTTCTATGTATTGACTTGATTTCTTTTGCGTTGGATAGCTAAGAGTATTGGCTTTAATAAGAATTTTTTTCTGGTGGATAGTGCAAGAAAATTTTCTACCAATTTTAAAAAAAAGCAAAGGGGATAGTCCATCGTTTTTTTTTGGCTAAAAATATTTTTTTCGCACTATCTGCAAAAACCAAAATTCGAATTAAAACCAATTTGGTTCTCTATCTAACGCAGTAAAAATCAAGTCGATATCTAGAACAGTAAGCAAGTTATGACCAAAAAGGTAGCAGTTCTACTACTGCCTCTTTCCGGCCACTTTTTAGTAGAACTGGTTACATTTTTGGTCATAACTTGCTAAGTTTTCTATGTATTGACTTGATTTCTTTTGCGTTGGATAGCTAAGAGTATTGGCTTTAATAAGAATTTTTTTCTGGTGGATAGTGCAAGAAAATTTTCTACCAATTTTAAAAAAAAGCAAAGGGGATAGTCCATCGTTTTTTTTTGGCTAAAAATATTTTTTTCGCACTATCTGCAAAAACCAAAATTCGAATTAAAACCAATTTGGTTCTCTATCTAACGCAGTAAAAATCAAGTCGATATCTAGAACAGTAAGCAAGTTATGACGAAAAAGGTAGCAGATCTACTATTGCCTCTTTCCGGCCACTTTTTAGTAGAACTGGTTACCATTTTGGTCATTACTTGCTAAGTTTTCTATGTATTGACTTGATTTCTTTTGCGTTGGATAGCTAAGAGTATTGGCTTTAATAAGAATTTTTTTCTGGTGGATAGTGCAAGAAAATTTTCTACCAATTTTAAAAAAAAGCAAAGGGGATAGTCCATCGTTTTTTTTTGGCTAAAAATATTTTTTTCGCACTATCTGCAAAAACCAAAATTCGAATTAAAACCAATTTGGTTCTCTATCTAACGCAGTAAAAAGCAAGTCGATATCTAGAACAGTAAGCAAGTTATGACCAAAAAGGTAGCAGTTCTACTACTGCCTCTTTCCGGCCACTTTTTAGTAGAACTGGTTACATTTTTGGTCATAACTTGCTAAGTTTTCTATGTATCGACTTGATTTCTTTTGCGTTGGATAGCTAAGAGTATTGGCTTTAATAAGAATTTTTTTCTGGTGGATAGTGCAAAAAAATTTTCTACCAATTTTTTAAAAAAAAAAGCAAAAGGGGATAGTCCATCGTTTTTTTTTTTGGCTAAAAATATTTTTTTCGCACTATCTGCAAAAACCAAAATTCGAATTAAAACCAATTTGGTTCTCTATCTAACGCAGTAAAAATCAAGTCGATATCTAGAACAGTAAGCAAGTTATGACCAAAAAGGTAGCAGTTCTACTATTGCCTCTTTCCGGCCACTTTTTAGTAGAACTGGTTACATTTTTGGTCATAACTTGCTAAGTTTTCTATGTATCGACTTGATTTCTTTTGCGTTGGATAGCTAAGAGTATTGGCTTTAATAAGAATTTTTTTCTGGTGGATAGTGCAAGAAAATTGTCTACCAATTTTTAACAAAAAAGCAAAGGGGATAGTCCATCGTTTTTTTTTGGCTAAAAATATTTTTTTCGCACTATCTGCAAAAACCAAAATTCGAATTAAAACCAATTTGGTTCTCTATCTAACGCAGTAAAAATCAAGTCGATATCTAGAACAGTAAGCAAGTTATGACGAAAAAGGTAGCAGATCTACTATTGCCTCTTTCCGGCCACTTTTTAGTAGAACTGGTTACCATTTTGGTCATTACTTGCTAAGTTTTCTATGTATTGACTTGATTTCTTTTGCGTTGGATAGCTAAGAGTATTGGCTTTAATAAGAATTTTTTTCTGGTGGATAGTGCAAGAAAATTTTCTACCAATTTTAAAAAAAAGCAAAGGGGATAGTCCATCGTTTTTTTTTGGCTAAAAATATTTTTTTCGCACTATCTGCAAAAACCAAAATTCGAATTAAAACCAATTTGGTTCTCTATCTAACGCAGTAAAAAGCAAGTCGATATCTAGAACAGTAAGCAAGTTATGACCAAAAAGGTAGCAGTTCTACTACTGCCTCTTTCCGGCCACTTTTTAGTAGAACTGGTTACATTTTTGGTCATAACTTGCTAAGTTTTCTATGTATCGACTTGATTTCTTTTGCGTTGGATAGCTAAGAGTATTGGCTTTAATAAGAATTTTTTTCTGGTGGATAGTGCAAAAAAATTTTCTACCAATTTTTAAAAAAAAAAAGCAAAAGGGGATAGTCCATCGTTTTTTTTTTTGGCTAAAAATATTTTTTTCGCACTATCTGCAAAAACCAAAATTCGAATTAAAACCAATTTGGTTCTCTATCTAACGCAGTAAAAATCAAGTCGATATCTAGAACAGTAAGCAAGTTATGACGAAAAAGGTAGCAGATCTACTATTGCCTCTTTCCGGCCACTTTTTAGTAGAACTGGTTACCATTTTGGTCATTACTTGCTAAGTTTTCTATGTATTGACTTGATTTCTTTTGCGTTGGATAGCTAAGAGTATTGGCTTTAATAAGAATTTTTTTCTGGTGGATAGTGCAAGAAAATTTTCTATCAATTTTTAACAAAAAAGCAAAGGGGATAGTCCATCGTTTTTTTTTGGCTAAAAATATTTTTTTCGCACTATCTGCAAAAACCAAAATTCGAATTAAAACCAATTTGGTTCTCTATCTAACGCAGTAAAAAGCAAGTCGATATCTAGAACAGTAAGCAAGTTATGACCAAAAAGGTAGCAGTTCTACTACTGCCTCTTTCCGGCCACTTTTTAGTAGAACTGGTTACATTTTTGGTCATAACTTGCTAAGTTTTCTATGTATCGACTTGATTTCTTTTGCGTTGGATAGCTAAGAGTGTTGGCTTTAATAAGAATTTTTTTCTGGTGGATAGTGCAAAAAAATTTTCTACCAATTTTTAAAAAAAAAAGCAAAAGGGGATAGTCCATCGTTTTTTTTGGCTAAAAAAATTTTTTTTGCACTATTTGCAAAAACCAAAATTCGAATTAAAAACAATTTGGTTCTCTATCTAACGCAGTAAAAATCAAGTCGATATCTAGAACAGTAAGCAAGTTATGACCAAAAAGGTAGCAGTTCTACTACTGCCTCTTTCCGGCCACTTTTTAGTAGAACTGGTTACATTTTTGGTCATAACTTGCTAAGTTTTCTATGTATCGACTTGATTTCTCTTGCGTTGGATAGCTAAGAGTATTGGCTTTAATAAGAATTTTTTTCTGGTGGATAGTGCAAGAAAATTTTCTACCAATTTTAAAAAAAAAGCAAAGGGGATAGTCCATCGTTTTTTTTGGCTAAAAATATTTTTTTCGCACTATTTGCAAAAACTAAAATTCGAATTAAAACCAATTTGGTTCTCTATCTAACGCATTAGAAATCTAGTTGATATCTAGAAAAGTAAGCAAGTTATGACCAAAAAGGTAACCACTTCTACTACTCCCTCTTTCCGGCCACTTTTTAATAGAACTAGTTACCTTTTTGGTCATAACTTCCTCAGTTTTCTAGATATCGACTTGATTCCTTTTGACATGGATAGCTAAGGGCAATGGGTTTAAACACAATATTGTTTTTCTTCCTTGTAGAGCAAAAATTTTTTTTATCATTTTTCCAAAAAAAGCAAAGGGGGTAGCCCATGGTATTTTTTGAAGAAAAAAATTTTTGTCCCACTATTCGCAAAAAGAAAAATTCGTATTTAAGCCAGTGCTGTTACCTATCCAACGCAGTAGAAATCAAGTCGATGTCTAGAAAAATAAGTTACCAGTTCTGCTACTGCCTCTTTCCGCCACTTTTTAGTAGAACTAGTTACCGTTTTGGTCATAACTTCCTCAGTTTTCTAGATATCGACTTGATTCCTTTTGAGTTGGATAGCTAAGGGCACTGGCTTTACCCGCAATATTGTCTTTCTTCTTTGTAGAGCAAAAATTTTTTTATCATTTTTCCAAAAAAAAGCAAAGTAGGTAGCCCATAGTATTTTTTGAAGAAAAAAATTTTTGTTCCACTATTCGCAAAAAGAAAATTTCGTTTTAAAGCCAGTGCTGTTATCTATCCAACGCAGTAGAAACCAAGTCGATGTCTAGAAAAATAAGTAAGTTATAAATAAAAATGTTACCAGTTCTGCTACTGCCTCTTTCCGGCCACTTTTTAGTAGAACTATTTACGTTTTTGGCCATAACTTGAAAAGTTTTCAATATATCGACTCGATTTCTTTTGCGTTGGATAGCTAACCGTATTGGCCTTAACTACAAATTTTTTTTTAATGCATAGTGGAAGAACATTTTTTTTATGATTTTTTAAAAAAAAGCAAAGGGGGTAGTCCATTGTTTTTTTTGGGGAAAAATATTTTTTTTCCACTATCTTCAAAAAACAAAATTTGAATTAAAGCCAATGCGGTTGTCTATTCAACGCATTAGAAATCAAGTCGATATCTATAAAAGTAAGCAAGTTATGACAAAAAAGGTAAGTAGTTATACTACTGCCTATTTCCGGCCACTTTTTAGTAGAACTATTTACGTTTTTGGCCATAACTTGAAAAGTTTTCAATATATCGACTCGATTTCTTTTGCGTTGGATAGCTAACCGTATTGGCCTTAACTAAAAAATTTTTTTTAATGGATAGTCGAAGAAAATTTTTTTTATCATTTTTTAAAAAAAAGCAAAGGGGGTAGTCCATTGTTTTTTTTGGCGAAAAATATTTTTTTTCCACTATCTTCAAAAAACTAAATTTTAATTAAAGCCAATGCGGTTGTCTATTCAACGCATTAGAAATCAAGTCGATATCTATAAAAGTAAGCAAGTTATGACAAAAAAGGTAAGTAGTTATACTACTGCCTATTTCCGGCCACTTTTTAGTAGAACTATTTACGTTTTTGGCCATAACTTGAAAAGTTTTCAATATATCGACTCGATTTCTTTTGCGTTGGATAGCTAACCGTATTGGCCTTAACTAAAAAATTTTTTTTAATGGATAGTCGAAGAAAATTTTTTTTATCATTTTTTAAAAAAAAGCAAAGGGGGTAGTCCATTGTTTTTTTTGGCGAAAAATATTTTTTTTCCACTATCTTCAAAAAACTAAATTTTAATTAAAGCCAATGCGGTTCTCTATTCAACGCAGTAGAAATCAAGTCGATATTTAGAAAAGTAAGCAAGTTATGACCAAAAAGGTAAGTAGTTATACTACTGCCTATTTCCGGCCACTTTTTAGTAGAACTATTTACGTTTTTGGCCATAACTTGAAAAGTTTTCAATATATCGACTTGATTTCTTTTGCGTTGGATAGCTAACCGTATTGGCCTTAACTGAAAATTTTTTTTTAATGGATAGTGGAAGAAATTTTTTTTTATCATTTTTTAAAAAAAAGCAAAGGGGGTAGTCCATTGCTTTTTTTGGCGAAAAATATTTTTTTTCCACTACCTTCAAAAAACTAAATTTGAATTAAAGCCAATGCGGTTCTCTATTCAACGCAGTAGAAATCAAGTCGATATCTAGAAAAGTAAGCAAGTTATGATCAAAAAGGTAAGTAGTTATACTACTGCCTATTTCCGGACACTTTTTAGTAGAACTATTTACGTTTTTGGCCATAACTTGAAAAGTTTTCAATATATCGACTTGATTTCTTTTGCGTTGGATAGCTAACCGTATTGGCCTTAAAAAAAAATTTTTTTTTAATGGATAGTGGAAGAAATTTTTTTTTATCATTTTTTAAAAAAAAGCAAAGGGGGTAGTCCATTGTTTTTTTTGGCGAAAAATATTTTTTTTCCACTACCTTCAAAAAACAAAATTTGAATTAAAGCCAATGCGGTTCTCTATTCAACGCAGTAGAAATCAAGTCGATATTTAGAAAAGTAAGCAAGTTATGACCAAAAAGGTAAGTAGTTATACTACTGCCTATTTCCGGCCACTTTTTAGTAGAACTATTTACGTTTTTGGCCATAACTTGAAAAGTTTTCAATATATCGACTTGATTTCTTTTGCGTTGGATAGCTAACCGTATTGGCCTTAACTACAAATTTTTTTTAATGGATAGTGGAAGAAAATTTTTTTTATCATTTTTTAAAAAAAAAGCAAGGGGGGTAGTCCATTGTTTTTTTTGGCGAAAAATATTTTTTTTCCACTATCTTCAAAAAACTAAATTTGAATTAAAGCCAATGCGGTTCTCTATTCAACGCAGTAGAAATCAAGTCGATATCTAGAAAAGTAAGCAAGTTATGACCAAAAAGGTAAGTAGTTATACTACTGCCTATTTCCGGCCACTTTTTAGTAGAACTATTTACGTTTCTGGCCATAACTTGAAAAGTTTTCAATATATCGACTTGATTTCTTTTGCGTTGGATAGCTAACCGTATTGGCCTTAACTACAAATTTTTTTTAATGGATAGTGGAAGAAAATTTTTTTTATCATTTTTTAAAAAAAAAGCAAAGGGAGTAGTCCATTGTTTTTTTTGGCGAAAAATATTTTTTTTCCACTATCTTCAAAAAAATAAATTTGAATTAAAGCCAATACGGTTCTCTATTCAACGCAGTAGAAATCAAGTCGATATCTAGAAAAGTAAGCAAGTTATGACCAAAAAGGTAAGTAGTTATACTACTGCCTATTTCCGGCCACTTTTTAGTAGAACTATTTACGTTTCTGGCCATAACTTGAAAAGTTTTCAATATATCGACTTGATTTCTTTTGCGTTGGATAGCTAACCGTATTGGCCTTAACTACAAATTTTTTTTAATGGATAGTGGAAGAAAATTTTTTTTATCATTTTTTAAAAAAAAAGCAAAGGGGGTAGTCCATTGTTTTTTTTGGCGAAAAATATTTTTTTTTCACTATCTTCAAAAAACTAAATTTGAATTAAAGCCAATGCGGTTCTCTATTCAACGCAGTAGAAATCAAGTCGATATCTAGAAAAGTAAGCAAGTTATGACCAAAAAGGTAAGTAGTTATACTACTGCCTATTTCCGGCCACTTTTTAGTAGAACTATTTACGTTTTTGGCCATAACTTGAAAAGTTTTCAATATATCGACTTGATTTCTTTTGCGTTGGATAGCTAACCGTATTGGCCTTAACTACAAATTTTTTTTTAATGGATAGTGGAAGAAATTTTTTTTTATCATTTTTTAAAAAAAAGCAAAGGGGGTAGTCCATTGTTTTTTTTTGGCAAAAAATATTTTTTTTCCACTACCTTCAAAAAACTAAATTTGAATTAAAGCCAATGCGGTTCTCTATTCAACGCAGTAGAAATCAAGTCGATATCTAGAAAAGTAAGCAAGTTATGACCAAAAAGGTAAGTAGTTATACTACTGCCTATTTCCGGCCACTTTTTAGTAGAACTATTTACGTTTTTGGCCATAACTTGAAAAGTTTTCAATATATCGACTTGATTTCTTTTGCGTTGGATAGCTAACCGTATTGGAATTAACTACAAATTTTTTTTTAATGGATAGTGGAAGAAAATTTTTTTTATCATTTTTAAAAAAAAAGCAAAGGGGGTAGTCCATTTTTTTTTTTGGCGAAAAATATTTTTTTTCCACTATCTTCAAAAAACTAAATTTGAATTAAAGCCAATGCGGTTCTCTATTCAACACAGTAGAAATCAAGTCGATATCTAGAAAAGTAAGCAAGTTATGACCAAAAAGGTAAGTAGTTCTACTACTGCCTATTTCCGGCCACTTTTTAGTAGAACTATTTACGTTTCTGGCCATAACTTGAAAAGTTTTCAATATATCGACTTGATTTCTTTTGCGTTGGATAGCTAACCGTATTGGCCTTAACTACAAATTTTTTTTTAATGGATAGTGGAAGAAAATTTTTTTTATCATTTTTAAAAAAAAGCAAAGGGGGTAGTCCATTGTTTTTTTTGGCGAAAAATATTTTTTTTCCACTATCTTCAAAAAACTAAATTTGAATTAAAGCCAATGCGGTTCTCTATTCAACACAGTAGAAATCAAGTCGATATCTAGAAAAGTAAGCAAGTTATGACCAAAAAGGTAAGTAGTTCTACTACTGCCTATTTCCGGCCACTTTTTAGTAGAACTATTTACGTTTCTGGCCATAACTTGAAAAGTTTTCAATATATCGACTTGATTTCTTTTGCGTTGGATAGCTAACCGTATTGGAATTAACTACAAATTTTTTTTTAATGGATAGTGGAAGAAAATTTTTTTTATCATTTTTTAAAAAAAAGCAAAGGGGGTAGTCCATTTTTTTTTTGGCGAAAAATATTTTTTTTCCACTATCTTCAAAAAACTAAATTTGAATTAAGGCCAATGCGGTTCTCTATTCAACGCAGTAGAAATCAAGTCGATATCTAGAAAAGTAAGCAAGTTATGACCAAAAAGGTAAGTAGTTATACTACTGCCTATTTCCGGCCACTTTTTAGTAGAACTATTTACGTTTTTAGCCATAACTTGAAAAGTTTTCAATATATCGACTTGATTTCTTTTGCGTTGGATAGCTAACCGTATTGGCCTTAACTACAAATTTTTTTTTAATGGATAGTGGAAGAAAATTTTTTTTATCATTTTTTAAAAAAAAGCAAAGGGGGTAGTCCATTTTTTTTTTGGCGAAAAATATTTTTTTTCCACTATCTTCAAAAAACTAAATTTGAATTAAGGCCAATGCGGTTCTCTATTCAACACAGTAGAAATCAAGTCGATATCTAGAAAAGTAAGCAAGTTATGACCAAAAAGGTAAGTAGTTATACTACTGCCTATTTCCGGCCACTTTTTAGTAGAACTATTTACGTTTTTGGCCATAACTTGAAAAGTTTTCAATATATCGACTTGATTTCTTTTGCGTTGGATAGCTAACCGTATTGGCCTTAACTACAAATTTTTTTTTAATGGATAGTGGAAGAAAATTTTTTTTATCATTTTTTAAAAAAAAGCAAAGGGGGTAGTCCATTTTTTTTTTTGGCGAAAAATATTTTTTTTCCACTATCTTCAAAAAACTAAATTTGAATTAAGGCCAATGCGGTTCTCTATTCAACACAGTAGAAATCAAGTCGATATCTAGAAAAGTAAGCAAGTTATGACCAAAAAGGTAAGTAGTTATACTACTGCCTATTTCCGGCCACTTTTTAGTAGAACTATTTACGATTTTGGCCATAACTTTAAAAGTTTTCAATATATCGACTTGATTTCTTTTGCGTTGGATAGCTAACCGTATTGGAATTAACTACAATTTTTTTTTTAATGGATAGTGGAAGAAAATTTTTTTTATCATTTTTTAAAAAAAAGCAAAGGGGGTAGTCCATTGTTTTTTTTGGCGAAAAATATTTTTTTCCACTATCTTCAAATAACTAAATTTGAATTAAAGCCAATGCGGTTCTCTATTCAACGCAGTAGAAATCAAGTCGATATCTAGAAAAGTAAGCAAGTTATGACCAAAAAGGTAAGTAGTTATACAACTGCCTATTTTTGGCCACTTTTTAGTAGAACTATTTACGTTTTTGGCCATAACTTGAAAAGTTTTAAATAGATCGACTTGATTTCTTTTGCGTTGATAGCTAACCGTATTGGCCTTAACTACAAATTTTTTTTTAATGGATAGTGGAAGAAAATTTTTTTATAATTTTTTTAAAAAAAAGCAAAGGGGGTAGTCCATTGTTTTTTTTGGCGAAAAATATTTTTTTTCCACTATCTTCAAAAAACCAAATTTGAATTAAAGCCAATGCGGTTCTCTATTCAACGCAGTAGAAATCAAGTCGATATCTAGAAAAGTAAGCAAGTTATGACCAAAAAGGTAAGTAGTTATACTACTGCCTATTTCCGGCCACTTTTTAGTAGAACTATTTATGTTTTTGGCCATAACTTGAAAAGTTTTCAATATATCGACTTGATTTCTTTTGCGTTAGATAGCTAACCGTATTGGCCTTAACTACAAATTTTTTTTAATGGATAGTGGAAGAAAATTTTTTTTATCATTTTTTAAAAAAAAGCAAAGGGGGTAGTCCATTTTTTTTTTGGCGAAAAATATTTTTTTTCCACTATCTTCAAAAAACTAAATTTGAATTAAGGCCAATGCGGTTCTCTATTCAACGCAGTAGAAATCAAGTCGATATCTAGAAAAGTAAGCAAGTTATGACCAAAAAGGTAAGTAGTTATACTACTGCCTATTTCCGGCCACTTTTTAGTAGAACTATTTACGTTTTTGGCCATAACTTGAAAAGTTTTCAATATATCGACTTGATTTCTTTTGCGTTGGATAGCTAACCGTATTGGAATTAACTACAATTTTTTTTTTAATGGATAGTGGAAGAAAATTTTTTTTATCATTTTTTAAAAAAAAGCAAAGGGGGTAGTCCATTGTTTTTTTTGGCGAAAAATATTTTTTTCCACTATCTTCAAAAAACTAAATTTGAATTAAAGCCAATGCGGTAGAAATCAAGTCGATATCTAGAAAAGTAAGCAAGTTATGACCAAAAAGGTAAGTAGTTATACTACTGCCTATTTCCAGCCACTTTTTAGTAGAACTATTTACGTTTTTGGCCATAACTTGAAAAGTTTTCAATATATCGACTTGATTTCTTTTGCGTTAGATAGCTAACCGTATTGGCCTTAACTACAAATTTTTTTTAATGGATAGTGGAAGAAAATTTTTTTTATCATTTTTTAAAAAAAAGCAAAGGGAGTAGTCCATTGTTTTTTTTGGCGAAAAATATTTTTTTCCACTATCTTCAAAAAACTAAATTTGAATTAAAGCCAATGCGGTTCTCTATGCAACGCAGTAGAAATCAAGTCGATATCTAGAAAAGTAAGCAAGTTATGACCAAAAAGGTAAGTAGTTATACTACTGCCTATTTCCGGCCACTTTTTAGTAGAACTATTTACGTTTTTGGCCATAACTTGAAAAGTTTTAAATAGATCGACTTGATTTCTTTTGCGTTGGATAGCTAACCGTATTGGCCTTAACTACAAATTTTTTTTTAATGGATAGTGGAAGAAAATTTTTTTATAATTTTTTTAAAAAAAAGCAAAGGGGGTAGTCCATTGTTTTTTTTGGCGAAAAATATTTTTTTTCCACTATCTTCAAAAAACCAAATTTGAATTAAAGCCAATGCGGTTCTCTATTCAACGCAGTAGAAATCAAGTCGATATCTAGAAAAGTAAGCAAGTTATGACCAAAAAGGTAAGTAGTTATACTACTGCCTATTTCCGGCCACTTTTTAGTAGAACTATTTACGTTTTTGGCCATAACTTGAAAAGTTTTCAATATATCGACTTGATTTCTTTTGCGTTAGATAGCTAACCGTATTGGCCTTAACTACAAATTTTTTTTTAATGGATAGTGGAAGAAAATTTTTTTTATCATTTTTTAAAAAAAAGCAAAGGGGGTAGTCCATTTTTTTTTTGGCGAAAAATATTTTTTTTCCACTATCTTCAAAAAACTAAATTTGAATTAAGGCCAATGCGGTTCTCTATTCAACGCAGTAGAAATCAAGTCGATATCTAGAAAAGTAAGCAAGTTATGACCAAAAAGGTAAGTAGTTATACTACTGCCTATTTCCGGCCACTTTTTAGTAGAACTATTTACGTTTTTGGCCATAACTTGAAAAGTTTTCAATATATCGACTTGATTTCTTTTGCGTTAGATAGCTAACCGTATTGGCCTTAACTACAAATTTTTTTTTAATGGATAGTGGAAGAAAATTTTTTTTATCATTTTTTAAAAAAAAGCAAAGGGGGTAGTCCATTTTTTTTTTGGCGAAAAATATTTTTTTTCCACTATCTTCAAAAAACTAAATTTGAATTAAGGCCAATGCGGTTCTCTATTCAACACAGTAGAAATCAAGTCGATATCTAGAAAAGTAAGCAAGTTATGACCAAAAAGGTAAGTAGTTATACTACTGCCTATTTCCGGCCACTTTTTAGTAGAACTATTTACGTTTTTGGCCATAACTTGAAAAGTTTTCAATATATCGACTTGATTTCTTTTGCGTTAGATAGCTAACCGTATTGGCCTTAACTACAAATTTTTTTTTAATGGATAGTGGAAGAAAATTTTTTTTATCATTTTTTAAAAAAAAGCAAAGGGGGTAGTATATTTTTTTTTTGGCGAAAAATATTTTTTTTCCACTATCTTCAAAAAACTAAATTTGAATTAAGGCCAATGCGGTTCTCTATTCAACGCAGTAGAAATCAAGTCGATATCTAGAAAAGTAAGCAAGTTATGACCAAAAAGGTAAGTAGTTATACTACTGCCTATTTCCGGCCACTTTTTAGTAGAACTATTTACGTTTTTGGCCATAACTTGAAAAGTTTTCAATATATCGACTTGATTTCTTTTGCGTTAGATAGCTAACCGTATTGGCCTTAACTACAAATTTTTTTTTAATGGATAGTGGAAGAAAATTTTTTTTATCATTTTTTAAAAAAAAGCAAAGGGGGTAGTCCATTTTTTTTTTGGCGAAAAATATTTTTTTTCCACTATCTTCAAAAAACTAAATTTGAATTAAGGCCAATGCGGTTCTCTATTCAACACAGTAGAAATCAAGTCGATATCTAGAAAAGTAAGCAAGTTATGACCAAAAAGGTAAGTAGTTATACTACTGCCTATTTCCGGCCACTTTTTAGTAGAACTATTTACGTTTTTGGCCATAACTTGAAAAGTTTTCAATATATCGACTTGATTTCTTTTGCGTTAGATAGCTAACCGTATTGGCCTTAACTACAAATTTTTTTTAATGGATAGTGGAAGAAAATTTTTTTTATCATTTTTTAAAAAAAAGCAAAGGGAGTAGTCCATTGTTTTTTTTGGCGAAAAATATTTTTTTTCCACTATCTTCAAAAAACCAAATTTGAATTAAAGCCAATGCGGTTCTCTATTCAACGCAGTAGAAATCAAGTCGATATCTAGAAAAGTAAGGAAGTTATGACCAAAAAGGTAAGTAGTTATACTACTGCCTATTTCCGGCCACTTTTTAGTAGAACTATTTACGTTTTTGGCCATAACTTGAAAAGTTTTCAATATATCGACTTGATTTCTTTTGCGTTGGATAGCTAACCGTATTGGCCTTAACTACAAATTTTTTTTTAATGGATAGTGGAAGAAAATTTTTTTTATCATTTTTTAAAAAAAAGCAAAGGGGGTAGTCCATTGTTTTTTTTGGCGAAAAATATTTTTTTCCACTATCTTCAAAAAACTAAATTTGAATTAAAGCCAATGCGGTTCTCTATGCAACGCAGTAGAAATCAAGTCGATATCTAGAAAAGTAAGCAAGTTATGACCAAAAAGGTAAGTAGTTATACTACTGCCTATTTCCGGCCACTTTTTAGTAGAACTATTTACGTTTTTGGCCATAACTTTAAAACTTTTCAATATATCGACTTGATTTCTTTTGCGTTGGATAGCTAACCGTATTGGCCTTCACTACAAATTTTTTTTTAATGGATAGTGGAAGAAAATTTTTTTTATCATTTTTTAAAAAAAAGCAAAGGGGGTAGTCCATTGTTTTTTTTGGCGAAAAATATTTTTTTCCACTATCTTCAAAAAACTTAATTTGAATTAAGGCCAATGCGGTTCTCTATTCAACGCAGTAGAAATCAAGTCGATATCTAGAAAAGTAAGCAAGTTATGACCAAAAAGGTAAGTAGTTATACTACTGCCTATTTCCGGCCACTTTTTAGTAGAACTATTTACGTTTTTGGCCATAACTTTAAAACTTTTCAATATATCGACTTGATTTCTTTTGCGTTGGATAGCTAACCGTATTGGCCTTAACTACAAATTTTTTTTTAATGGATAGTGTAAGAAAATTTTTTTTATCATTTTTTAAATAAAAGCAAAGGGGGTAGTCCATTGTTTTTTTTGGCGAAAAATATTTTTTTCCACTATCTTCAAAAAACTTAATTTGAATTAAAGCCAATGCGGTTCTCTATTCAACGCAGTAGAAATCAAGTCGATATCTAGAAAAGTAAGCAAGTTATGACCAAAAAGGTAAGTAGTTATACTACTGCCTATTTCCTTCCAATTTTAGTAGAACTATTTACGTTTTTGGCCATAACTTGAAAAGTTTTCAATATATCGACTTGATTTCTTTTGCGTTGGATAGCTAACCGTATTGGCCTTAACTACAAATTTTTTTTAATGGATAGTGGAAGAAAATTTTTTTTATCATTTTTTTAAAAAAAAGCAAAGGGGGTAGTCCATTGTTTTTTTTGGGGAAAAATATTTTTTTTCCACTATCTTCAAAAAACTAAAATTGAATTAAAGCCAATGCGGTTCTCTATTCAACGCAGTAGAAATCAAGTCGATATCTAGAAAAGTAAGCAAGTTATGACCAAAAAGGTAAGTAGTTATACAACTGCCTATTTTTGGCCACTTTTTAGTAGAACTATTTACGTTTTTGGCCATAACTTGAAAAGTTTTTAATGTATCGACTTGATTTCTTTTGCGTTGGATAGCTAACCGTATTGGCCTTAACTACAAATTTTTTTTTAATGGATAGTGAAAGAAAATTTTTTTTATAATTTTTTAAAAAAAAGCAAAGGGGGTAGTCCATTGTTTTTTTGGCGAAAAATATTTTTTTTCCACTATCTTCAAAAAACCAAATTTGAATTAAAGCCAATGCGGTTCTCTATTCAACACAGTAGAAATCAAGTCGATATCTAGAAAAGTAAGCAAGTTATGACCAAAAAGGTAAGTAGTTATACTACTGCCTATTTCCGGCCACTTTTTAGTAGAACTATTTACGTTTTTGGCCATAACTTGAAAAGTTTTCAATATATCGACTTGATTTCTTTTGCGTTGGATAGCTAACCGTATTGGCCTTAACTACAAATTTTTTTTTAATGGATAGTGGAAGAAAATTTTTTTTATCATTTTTTAAAAAAAAGCAAAGGGGGTAGTCCATTGTTTTTTTTGGCGAAAAATATTTTTTTCCACTATCTTCAAAAAACTAAATTTGAATTAAAGCCAATGCGGTTCTCTATTCAACGCAGTAGAAATCAAGTCGATATCTAGAAAAGTAAGCAAGTTATGACCAAAAAGGTAAGTAGTTATACTACTGCCTATTTCCGGCCACTTTTTAGTAGAACTATTTACGTTTTTGGCCATAACTTGAAAAGTTTTCAATATATCGACTTGATTTCTTTTGCGTTGGATAGCTAACCGTATTGGCCTTCACTACAAATTTTTTTTTAATGGATAGTGGAAGAAAATTTTTTTTATCATTTTTTAAAAAAAAGCAAAGGGGGTAGGTAGTCCATTGTTTTTTTGGTGAAAAATATTTTTTTCCACTATCTTCAAAAAACTAAATTTGAATTAAAGCCAATGCGGTTCTCTATTCAACGCAGTAGAAATCAAGTCGATATCTAGAAAAGTAAGCAAGTTATGACCAAAAAGGTAAGTAGTTATACTACTGCCTATTTCCGGCCACTTTTTAGTAGAACTATTTACATTTTTGGCCATAACTTGAAAAGTTTTCAATATATCGACTTGATTTCTTTTGCGTTGGATAGCTAACCGTATTGGCCTTAACTACAAACTTTTTTTTAATGGATAGTGGAAGAAAATTTTTTTTATCATTTTTTAAAAAAAAACAAAGGGGGTAGTCCATTGTTTTTTTGGCGAAAAATATTTTTTTTCCACTATCTTCAAAAAACCAAATTTGAATTAAAGCCAATGCGGTTCTCTATTCAACACAGTAGAATTCAAGTCGATATCTAGAAAAGTAAGCAAGTTATGACCAAAAAGGTAAGTAGTTATACTACTGCCTATTTCCGGCCACTTTTTAGTAGAACTATTTACGTTTTTGGCCATAACTTGAAAAGTTTTCAATATATCGACTTGATTTCTTTTGCGTTGGATAGCTAACCGTATTGGCCTTAACTGCAAATTTTTTTTTAATGGATAGTGGAAGAACATTTTTTTTATCATTTTTTAAAAAAAAGCAAAGGGGGTAGTCCATTGTTTTTTTTGGCGAAAAATATTTTTTTTCCACTATCTTCAAAAAACCAAATTTGAATTAAAGCCAATGCGGTTCTTTATTCAACGCAGTAGAAATCAAGTCGATATCTAGAAAAGTAAGCAAGTTATGACCAAAAAGGTAAGTAGTTATACTACTGCCTATTTCCGGCCACTTTTTAGTAGAACTATTTACGTTTTTGGCCATAACTTGAAAAGTTTTCAATACATCGACTTGATTTCTTTTGCGTTGGTTAGCTAACCGTATTGGCCTTAACTACAAATTTTTTTTTAATGGATAGTGGAAGAACATTTTTTTTATCATTTTTTTAAAAAAAAACAAAGGGGGTAGTCCATTGTTTTTTTTGGCGAAAAATATTTTTTTTCCACTATCTTCAAAAAACCAAATTTGAATTAAAGCCAATGCGGTTCTCTATTCAACACAGTAGAAATCAAGTTGATATCTAGAAAAGTAAGCAAGTTATGACCAAAAAGGTAAGTAGTTATACTACTGCCTATTTCCGGCCACTTTTTAGTAGAACTATTTACGTTTTTGGCCATAACTTGAAAAGTTTTCAATATATCGACTTGATTTCTTTTGCGTTGGATAGCTAAGAGTATTGGCCTTAACTACAAATTTTTTTTTAATGGATAGTGGAAGAAAATTTTTTTTATCATTTTTTAAAAAAAAACAAAGGGGGTAGTCCATTGTTTTTTTGGCGAAAAATATTTTTTTTCCACTATCTTCAAAAAACCAAATTTGAATTAAAGCCAATGCGGTTCTCTATTCAACACAGTAGAAATCAAGTCGATATCTAGAAAAGTAAGCAAGTTATGACCAAAAAGGTAAGTAGTTATACTACTGCCTATTTCCCGCCACTTTTTAGTAGAACTATTTACATTTTTGGCCATAACTTGAAAAGTTTTCAATATATCGACTTGATTTCTTTTGCGTTGGATAGCTAACCGTATTGGCCTTAACTACAAATTTTTTTTAATGGATAGTGGAAGAAAATTTTTTTTATCATTTTTTAAAAAAAAGCAAAGGGGGTAGTCCATTGTTTTTTTGGCGAAAAATATTTTTTTTCCACTATCTTCAAAAAACCAAATTTGAATTAAAGCCAATGCGGTTCTCTATTCAACACAGTAGAAATCAAGTCGATATCTAGAAAAGTAAGCAAGTTATGACCAAAAAAGGTAAGTAGTTATACTACTGCCTATTTCCGGCCACTTTTTAGTAGAACTATTTACATTTTTGGCCATAACTTGAAAAGTTTTCAATATATCGACTTGATTTCTTTTGCGTTGGATAGCTAACCGTATTGGCCTTAACTCCAATTTTTTTTTTAATGGATAGTGGAAGAACATTTTTTTTATCATTTTTTTAAAAAAAAACAAAGGGGGTAGTCCATTGTTTTTTTTGGCGAAAAATATTTTTTTTCCACTATCTTCAAAAAACCAAATTTGAATTAAAGCCAATGCGGTTCTCTATTCAACACAGTAGAAATCAAGTTGATATCTAGAAAAGTAAGCAAGTTATGACCAAAAAGGTAAGTAGTTATACTACTGCCTATTTCCGGCCACTTTTTAGTAGAACTATTTACGTTTTTGGCCATAACTTGAAAAGTTTTCAATATATCGACTTGATTTCTTTTGCGTTGGATAGCTAAGAGTATTGGCCTTAACTACAAATTTTTTTTTAATGGATAGTGGAAGAAAATTTTTTTTATCATTTTTTAAAAAAAAACAAAGGGGGTAGTCCATTGTTTTTTTGGCGAAAAATATTTTTTTTCCACTATCTTCAAAAAACCAAATTTGAATTAAAGCCAATGCGGTTCTCTATTCAACACAGTAGAAATCAAGTCGATATCTAGAAAAGTAAGCAAGTTATGACCAAAAAGGTAAGTAGTTATACTACTGCCTATTTCCCGCCACTTTTTAGTAGAACTATTTACATTTTTGGCCATAACTTGAAAAGTTTTCAATATATCGACTTGATTTCTTTTGCGTTGGATAGCTAACCGTATTGGCCTTAACTACAAATTTTTTTTTAATGGATAGTGGAAGAAAATTTTTTTTATCATTTTTTAAAAAAAAGCAAAGGGGGTAGTCCATTGTTTTTTTTGGCGAAAAATATTTTTTTTCCACTATCTTCAAAAAACCAAATTTGAATTAAAGCCAATGCGGTTCTCTATTCAACACAGTAGAAATCAAGTCGATATCTAGAAAAGTAAGCAAGTTATGACCAAAAAGGTAAGTAGTTATACTACTGCCTATTTCCCGCCACTTTTTAGTAGAACTATTTACATTTTTGGCCATAACTTGAAAAGTTTTCAATATATCGACTTGATTTCTTTTGCGTTGGATAGCTAACCGTATTGGCCTTAACTACAAATTTTTTTTTAATGGATAGTGGAAGAAAATTTTTTTTATCATTTTTTAAAAAAAAGCAAAGGGGGTAGTCCATTGTTTTTTTTGGCGAAAAATATTTTTTTTGCACTATCTTCAAAAAACCAAATTTGAATTAAAGCCAATGCGGTTCTCTATTCAACACAGTAGAAATCAAGTCGATATCTAGAAAAGTAAGCAAGTTATGACCAAAAAAGGTAAGTAGTTATACTACTGCCTATTTCCGGCCACTTTTTAGTAGAACTATTTACATTTTTGGCCATAACTTGAAAAGTTTTCAATATATCGACTTGATTTCTTTTGCGTTGGATAGCTAACCGTATTGGCCTTAACTACAAACTTTTTTTTAATGGATAGTGGAAGAAAATTTTTTTTATCATTTTTTAAAAAAAAGCAAAGGGGGTAGGTAGTCCATTGTTTTTTTGGCGAAAAATATTTTTTTTCCACTATCTTCAAAAAACCAAATTTGAATTAAAGCCAATGCGGTTCTCTATTCAACACAGTAGAATTCAAGTCGATATCTAGAAAAGTAAGCAAGTTATGACCAAAAAGGTAAGTAGTTATACTACTGCCTATTTCCGGCCACTTTTTAGTAGAACTATTTACATTTTTGGCCATAACTTGAAAAGTTTTCAATATATCGACTTGATTTCTTTTGCGTTGGATAGCTAACCGTATTGGCCTTAACTACAAACTTTTTTTTAATGGATAGTGGAAGAAAATTTTTTTTATCATTTTTTAAAAAAAAACAAAGGGGGTAGTCCATTGTTTTTTTTGGCGAAAAATATTTTTTTTCCACTATCTTCAAAAAACCAAATTTGAATTAAAGCCAATGCGGTTCTCTATTCAACACAGTAGAATTCAAGTCGATATCTAGAAAAGTAAGCAAGTTATGACCAAAAAGGTAAGTAGTTATACTACTGCCTATTTCCGGCCACTTTTTAGTAGAACTATTTACGTTTTTGGCCATAACTTGAAAAGTTTTCAATATATCGACTTGATTTCTTTTGCGTTGGTTAGCTAACCGTATTGGCCTTAACTACAAATTTTTTTTTAATGGATAGTGGAAGAACATTTTTTTTATCATTTTTTTAAAAAAAAACAAAGGGGGTAGTCCATTGTTTTTTTTGGCGAAAAATATTTTTTTTCCACTATCTTCAAAAAACCAAATTTGAATTAAAGCCAATGCGGTTCTCTATTCAACACAGTAGAAATCAAGTTGATATCTAGAAAAGTAAGCAAGTTATGACCAAAAAGGTAAGTAGTTATACTACTGCCTATTTCCGGCCACTTTTTAGTAGAACTATTTACGTTTTTGGCCATAACTTGAAAAGTTTTCAATATATCGACTTGATTTCTTTTGCGTTGGATAGCTAAGAGTATTGGCCTTAACTACAAATTTTTTTTTAATGGATAGTGGAAGAAAATTTTTTTTATCATTTTTTAAAAAAAAACAAAGGGGGTAGTCCATTGTTTTTTTGGCGAAAAATATTTTTTTTCCACTATCTTCAAAAAACCAAATTTGAATTAAAGCCAATGCGGTTCTCTATTCAACACAGTAGAAATCAAGTCGATATCTAGAAAAGTAAGCAAGTTATGACCAAAAAGGTAAGTAGTTATACTACTGCCTATTTCCCGCCACTTTTTAGTAGAACTATTTACATTTTTGGCCATAACTTGAAAAGTTTTCAATATATCGACTTGATTTCTTTTGCGTTGGATAGCTAACCGTATTGGCCTTAACTCCAATTTTTTTTTTAATGGATAGTGGAAGAACATTTTTTTTATCATTTTTTTAAAAAAAAACAAAGGGGGTAGTCCATTGTTTTTTTTGGCGAAAAATATTTTTTTTCCACTATCTTCAAAAAACCAAATTTGAATTAAAGCCAATGCGGTTCTCTATTCAACACAGTAGAAATCAAGTTGATATCTAGAAAAGTAAGCAAGTTATGACCAAAAAGGTAAGTAGTTATACTACTGCCTATTTCCGGCCACTTTTTAGTAGAACTATTTACATTTTTGGCCATAACTTGAAAAGTTTTCAATATATCGACTTGATTTCTTTTGCGTTGGATAGCTAACCGTATTGGCCTTAACTCCAATTTTTTTTTTAATGGATAGTGGAAGAACATTTTTTTTATCATTTTTTTAAAAAAAAACAAAGGGGGTAGTCCATTGTTTTTTTTGGCGAAAAATATTTTTTTTCCACTATCTTCAAAAAACCAAATTTGAATTAAAGCCAATGCGGTTCTCTATTCAACACAGTAGAAATCAAGTTGATATCTAGAAAAGTAAGCAAGTTATGACCAAAAAGGTAAGTAGTTATACTACTGCCTATTTCCGGCCACTTTTTAGTAGAACTATTTACGTTTTTGGCCATAACTTGAAAAGTTTTCAATATATCGACTTGATTTCTTTTGCGTTGGATAGCTAAGAGTATTGGCCTTAACTACAAATTTTTTTTTAATGGATAGTGGAAGAAAATTTTTTTTATCATTTTTTAAAAAAAAACAAAGGGGGTAGTCCATTGTTTTTTTGGCGAAAAATATTTTTTTTCCACTATCTTCAAAAAACCAAATTTGAATTAAAGCCAATGCGGTTCTCTATTCAACACAGTAGAAATCAAGTCGATATCTAGAAAAGTAAGCAAGTTATGACCAAAAAGGTAAGTAGTTATACTACTGCCTATTTCCCGCCACTTTTTAGTAGAACTATTTACATTTTTGGCCATAACTTGAAAAGTTTTCAATATATCGACTTGATTTCTTTTGCGTTGGATAGCTAACCGTATTGGCCTTAACTCCAATTTTTTTTTTAATGGATAGTGGAAGAACATTTTTTTTATCATTTTTTTAAAAAAAAACAAAGGGGGTAGTCCATTGTTTTTTTTGGCGAAAAATATTTTTTTTCCACTATCTTCAAAAAACCAAATTTGAATTAAAGCCAATGCGGTTCTCTATTCAACACAGTAGAAATCAAGTTGATATCTAGAAAAGTAAGCAAGTTATGACCAAAAAGGTAAGTAGTTATACTACTGCCTATTTCCGGCCACTTTTTAGTAGAACTATTTACGTTTTTGGCCATAACTTGAAAAGTTTTCAATATATCGACTTGATTTCTTTTGCGTTGGATAGCTAAGAGTATTGGCCTTAACTACAAATTTTTTTTTAATGGATAGTGGAAGAAAATTTTTTTTATCATTTTTTAAAAAAAAACAAAGGGGGTAGTCCATTGTTTTTTTGGCGAAAAATATTTTTTTTCCACTATCTTCAAAAAACCAAATTTGAATTAAAGCCAATGCGGTTCTCTATTCAACACAGTAGAAATCAAGTCGATATCTAGAAAAGTAAGCAAGTTATGACCAAAAAGGTAAGTAGTTATACTACTGCCTATTTCCCGCCACTTTTTAGTAGAACTATTTACATTTTTGGCCATAACTTGAAAAGTTTTCAATATATCGACTTGATTTCTTTTGCGTTGGATAGCTAACCGTATTGGCCTTAACTACAAATTTTTTTTTAATGGATAGTGGAAGAAAATTTTTTTTATCATTTTTTAAAAAAAAGCAAAGGGGGTAGTCCATTGTTTTTTTTGGCGAAAAATATTTTTTTTCCACTATCTTCAAAAAACCAAATTTGAATTAAAGCCAATGCGGTTCTCTATTCAACACAGTAGAAATCAAGTCGATATCTAGAAAAGTAAGCAAGTTATGACCAAAAAAGGTAAGTAGTTATACTACTGCCTATTTCCGGCCACTTTTTAGTAGAACTATTTACATTTTTGGCCATAACTTGAAAAGTTTTCAATATATCGACTTGATTTCTTTTGCGTTGGATAGCTAACCGTATTGGCCTTAACTCCAATTTTTTTTTTAATGGATAGTGGAAGAACATTTTTTTTATCATTTTTTAAAAAAAAGCAAAGGGGGTAGTCCATTGTTTTTTTTGGCGAAAAATATTTTTTTCCACTATCTTCAAAAAACTAAATTTGAATTAAAGCCAATGCGGTTCTCTATTCAACGCAGTAGAAATCAAGTCGATATCTAGAAAAGTAAGCAAGTTATGACCAAAAAGGTAAGTAGTTATACTACTGCCTATTTCCGGCCACTTTTTAGTAGAACTATTTACGTTTTTGGCCATAACTTGAAAAGTTTTCAATATATCGACTTGATTTCTTTTGCGTTGGATAGCTAACCGTATTGGCCTTCACTACAAATTTTTTTTTAATGGATAGTGGAAGAAAATTTTTTTTATCATTTTTTAAAAAAAAGCAAAGGGGGTAGGTAGTCCATTGTTTTTTTGGTGAAAAATATTTTTTTCCACTATCTTCAAAAAACTAAATTTGAATTAAAGCCAATGCGGTTCTCTATTCAACACAGTAGAATTCAAGTCGATATCTAGAAAAGTAAGCAAGTTATGACCAAAAAGGTAAGTAGTTATACTACTGCCTATTTCCGGCCACTTTTTAGTAGAACTATTTACGTTTTTGGCCATAACTTCAAAACTTTTCAATATATCGACTTGATTTCTTTTGCGTTGGATAGCTAACCGTATTGGCCTTAACTACAAATTTTTTTTTAATGGATAGTGGAAGAAAATTTTTTTTATCATTTTTTAAAAAAAAGCAAAGGGGGTAGGTAGTCCATTGTTTTTTTGGCGAAAAATATTTTTTTTCCACTATCTTCAAAAAACCAAATTTGAATTAAAGCCAATGCGGTTCTCTATTCAACACAGTAGAATTCAAGTCGATATCTAGAAAAGTAAGCAAGTTATGACCAAAAAGGTAAGTAGTTATACTACTGCCTATTTCCGGCCACTTTTTAGTAGAACTATTTACATTTTTGGCCATAACTTGAAAAGTTTTCAATATATCGACTTGATTTCTTTTGCGTTGGATAGCTAACCGTATTGGCCTTAACTACAAACTTTTTTTTAATGGATAGTGGAAGAAAATTTTTTTTATCATTTTTTAAAAAAAAACAAAGGGGGTAGTCCATTGTTTTTTTTGGCGAAAAATATTTTTTTTCCACTATCTTCAAAAAACCAAATTTGAATTAAAGCCAATGCGGTTCTCTATTCAACACAGTAGAATTCAAGTCGATATCTAGAAAAGTAAGCAAGTTATGACCAAAAAGGTAAGTAGTTATACTACTGCCTATTTCCGGCCACTTTTTAGTAGAACTATTTACGTTTTTGGCCATAACTTGAAAAGTTTTCAATATATCGACTTGATTTCTTTTGCGTTGGATAGCTAACCGTATTGGCCTTAACTGCAAATTTTTTTTTAATGGATAGTGGAAGAACATTTTTTTTATCATTTTTTAAAAAAAAGCAAAGGGGGTAGTCCATTGTTTTTTTTGGCGAAAAATATTTTTTTTCCACTATCTTCAAAAAACCAAATTTGAATTAAAGCCAATGCGGTTCTTTATTCAACGCAGTAGAAATCAAGTCGATATCTAGAAAAGTAAGCAAGTTATGACCAAAAAGGTAAGTAGTTATACTACTGCCTATTTCCGGCCACTTTTTAGTAGAACTATTTACGTTTTTGGCCATAACTTGAAAAGTTTTCAATACATCGACTTGATTTCTTTTGCGTTGGTTAGCTAACCGTATTGGCCTTAACTACAAATTTTTTTTTAATGGATAGTGGAAGAACATTTTTTTTATCATTTTTTAAAAAAAAAACAAAGGGGGTAGTCCATTGTTTTTTTTGGCGAAAAATATTTTTTTTCCACTATCTTCAAAAAACCAAATTTGAATTAAAGCCAATGCGGTTCTCTATTCAACACAGTAGAAATCAAGTTGATATCTAGAAAAGTAAGCAAGTTATGACCAAAAAGGTAATTAGTTATACTACTGCCTATTTCCGGCCACTTTTTAGTAGAACTATTTACGTTTTTGGCCATAACTTGAAAAGTTTTCAATATATCGACTTGATTTCTTTTGCGTTGGATAGCTAAGAGTATTGGCCTTAACTACAAATTTTTTTTTAATGGATAGTGGAAGAAAATTTTTTTTATCATTTTTTAAAAAAAAACAAAGGGGGTAGTCCATTGTTTTTTTGGCGAAAAATATTTTTTTTCCACTATCTTCAAAAAACCAAATTTGAATTAAAGCCAATGCGGTTCTCTATTCAACACAGTAGAAATCAAGTCGATATCTAGAAAAGTAAGCAAGTTATGACCAAAAAGGTAAGTAGTTATACTACTGCCTATTTCCCGCCACTTTTTAGTAGAACTATTTACATTTTTGGCCATAACTTGAAAAGTTTTCAATATATCGACTTGATTTCTTTTGCGTTGGATAGCTAACCGTATTGGCCTTAACTACAAATTTTTTTTTAATGGATAGTGGAAGAAAATTTTTTTTATCATTTTTTAAAAAAAAGCAAAGGGGGTAGTCCATTGTTTTTTTTGGCGAAAAATATTTTTTTTCCACTATCTTCAAAAAACCAAATTTGAATTAAAGCCAATGCGGTTCTCTATTCAACACAGTAGAAATCAAGTCGATATCTAGAAAAGTAAGCAAGTTATGACCAAAAAAGGTAAGTAGTTATACTACTGCCTATTTCCGGCCACTTTTTAGTAGAACTATTTACATTTTTGGCCATAACTTGAAAAGTTTTCAATATATCGACTTGATTTCTTTTGCGTTGGATAGCTAACCGTATTGGCCTTAACTCCAATTTTTTTTTTAATGGATAGTGGAAGAACATTTTTTTTATCATTTTTTTAAAAAAAAACAAAGGGGGTAGTCCATTGTTTTTTTTGGCGAAAAATATTTTTTTTCCACTATCTTCAAAAAACCAAATTTGAATTAAAGCCAATGCGGTTCTCTATTCAACACAGTAGAAATCAAGTTGATATCTAGAAAAGTAAGCAAGTTATGACCAAAAAGGTAAGTAGTTATACTACTGCCTATTTCCGGCCACTTTTTAGTAGAACTATTTACGTTTTTGGCCATAACTTGAAAAGTTTTCAATATATCGACTTGATTTCTTTTGCGTTGGATAGCTAAGAGTATTGGCCTTAACTACAAATTTTTTTTTAATGGATAGTGGAAGAAAATTTTTTTTATCATTTTTTAAAAAAAAACAAAGGGGGTAGTCCATTGTTTTTTTGGCGAAAAATATTTTTTTTCCACTATCTTCAAAAAACCAAATTTGAATTAAAGCCAATGCGGTTCTCTATTCAACACAGTAGAAATCAAGTCGATATCTAGAAAAGTAAGCAAGTTATGACCAAAAAGGTAAGTAGTTATACTACTGCCTATTTCCCGCCACTTTTTAGTAGAACTATTTACATTTTTGGCCATAACTTGAAAAGTTTTCAATATATCGACTTGATTTCTTTTGCGTTGGATAGCTAACCGTATTGGCCTTAACTACAAATTTTTTTTTAATGGATAGTGGAAGAAAATTTTTTTTATCATTTTTTAAAAAAAAGCAAAGGGGGTAGTCCATTGTTTTTTTTGGCGAAAAATATTTTTTTTCCACTATCTTCAAAAAACCAAATTTGAATTAAAGCCAATGCGGTTCTCTATTCAACACAGTAGAAATCAAGTCGATATCTAGAAAAGTAAGCAAGTTATGACCAAAAAAGGTAAGTAGTTATACTACTGCCTATTTCCGGCCACTTTTTAGTAGAACTATTTACATTTTTGGCCATAACTTGAAAAGTTTTCAATATATCGACTTGATTTCTTTTGCGTTGGATAGCTAACCGTATTGGCCTTAACTCCAATTTTTTTTTTAATGGATAGTGGAAGAACATTTTTTTTATCATTTTTTAAAAAAAAGCAAAGGGGGTAGTCCATTGTTTTTTTTGGCGAAAAATATTTTTTTCCACTATCTTCAAAAAACTAAATTTGAATTAAAGCCAATGCGGTTCTCTATTCAACGCAGTAGAAATCAAGTCGATATCTAGAAAAGTAAGCAAGTTATGACCAAAAAGGTAAGTAGTTATACTACTGCCTATTTCCGGCCACTTTTTAGTAGAACTATTTACGTTTTTGGCCATAACTTGAAAAGTTTTCAATATATCGACTTGATTTCTTTTGCGTTGGATAGCTAACCGTATTGGCCTTCACTACAAATTTTTTTTTAATGGATAGTGGAAGAAAATTTTTTTTATCATTTTTTAAAAAAAAGCAAAGGGGGTAGGTAGTCCATTGTTTTTTTGGTGAAAAATATTTTTTTCCACTATCTTCAAAAAACTAAATTTGAATTAAAGCCAATGCGGTTCTCTATTCAACGCAGTAGAAATCAAGTCGATATCTAGAAAAGTAAGCAAGTTATGACCAAAAAGGTAAGTAGTTATACTACTGCCTATTTCCGGCCACTTTTTAGTAGAACTATTTACGTTTTTGGCCATAACTTCAAAACTTTTCAATATATCGACTTGATTTCTTTTGCGTTGGATAGCTAACCGTATTGGCCTTAACTACAAATTTTTTTTTAATGGATAGTGGAAGAAAATTTTTTTTATCATTTTTTAAAAAAAAGCAAAGGGGGTAGGTAGTCCATTGTTTTTTTGGCGAAAAATATTTTTTTTCCACTATCTTCAAAAAACCAAATTTGAATTAAAGCCAATGCGGTTCTCTATTCAACACAGTAGAATTCAAGTCGATATCTAGAAAAGTAAGCAAGTTATGACCAAAAAGGTAAGTAGTTATACTACTGCCTATTTCCGGCCACTTTTTAGTAGAACTATTTACATTTTTGGCCATAACTTGAAAAGTTTTCAATATATCGACTTGATTTCTTTTGCGTTGGATAGCTAACCGTATTGGCCTTAACTACAAACTTTTTTTTAATGGATAGTGGAAGAAAATTTTTTTTATCATTTTTTAAAAAAAAACAAAGGGGGTAGTCCATTGTTTTTTTGGCGAAAAATATTTTTTTTCCACTATCTTCAAAAAACCAAATTTGAATTAAAGCCAATGCGGTTCTCTATTCAACACAGTAGAATTCAAGTCGATATCTAGAAAAGTAAGCAAGTTATGACCAAAAAGGTAAGTAGTTATACTACTGCCTATTTCCGGCCACTTTTTAGTAGAACTATTTACGTTTTTGGCCATAACTTGAAAAGTTTTCAATATATCGACTTGATTTCTTTTGCGTTGGATAGCTAACCGTATTGGCCTTAACTGCAAATTTTTTTTTAATGGATAGTGGAAGAACATTTTTTTTATCATTTTTTAAAAAAAAGCAAAGGGGGTAGTCCATTGTTTTTTTTGGCGAAAAATATTTTTTTTCCACTATCTTCAAAAAACCAAATTTGAATTAAAGCCAATGCGGTTCTTTATTCAACGCAGTAGAAATCAAGTCGATATCTAGAAAAGTAAGCAAGTTATGACCAAAAAGGTAAGTAGTTATACTACTGCCTATTTCCGGCCACTTTTTAGTAGAACTATTTACGTTTTTGGCCATAACTTGAAAAGTTTTCAATACATCGACTTGATTTCTTTTGCGTTGGTTAGCTAACCGTATTGGCCTTAACTACAAATTTTTTTTTAATGGATAGTGGAAGAACATTTTTTTTATCATTTTTTTAAAAAAAAACAAAGGGGGTAGTCCATTGTTTTTTTTGGCGAAAAATATTTTTTTTCCACTATCTTCAAAAAACCAAATTTGAATTAAAGCCAATGCGGTTCTCTATTCAACACAGTAGAAATCAAGTTGATATCTAGAAAAGTAAGCAAGTTATGACCAAAAAGGTAAGTAGTTATACTACTGCCTATTTCCGGCCACTTTTTAGTAGAACTATTTACGTTTTTGGCCATAACTTGAAAAGTTTTCAATATATCGACTTGATTTCTTTTGCGTTGGATAGCTAAGAGTATTGGCCTTAACTACAAATTTTTTTTTAATGGATAGTGGAAGAAAATTTTTTTTATCATTTTTTAAAAAAAAACAAAGGGGGTAGTCCGTTGTTTTTTTGGCGAAAAATATTTTTTTTCCACTATCTTCAAAAAACCAAATTTGAATTAAAGCCAATGCGGTTCTCTATTCAACACAGTAGAAATCAAGTCGATATCTAGAAAAGTAAGCAAGTTATGACCAAAAAGGTAAGTAGTTATACTACTGCCTATTTCCCGCCACTTTTTAGTAGAACTATTTACATTTTTGGCCATAACTTGAAAAGTTTTCAATATATCGACTTGATTTCTTTTGCGTTGGATAGCTAACCGTATTGGCCTTAACTACAAATTTTTTTTAATGGATAGTGGAAGAAAATTTTTTTTATCATTTTTTAAAAAAAAGCAAAGGGGGTAGTCCATTGTTTTTTTTGGCGAAAAATATTTTTTTTCCACTATCTTCAAAAAACCAAATTTGAATTAAAGCCAATGCGGTTCTCTATTCAACACAGTAGAAATCAAGTCGATATCTAGAAAAGTAAGCAAGTTATGACCAAAAAAGGTAAGTAGTTATACTACTGCCTATTTCCGGCCACTTTTTAGTAGAACTATTTACATTTTTGGCCATAACTTGAAAAGTTTTCAATATATCGACTTGATTTCTTTTGCGTTGGATAGCTAACCGTATTGGCCTTAACTCCAATTTTTTTTTTAATGGATAGTGGAAGAACATTTTTTTTATCATTTTTTTAAAAAAAAACAAAGGGGGTAGTCCATTGTTTTTTTTGGCGAAAAATATTTTTTTTCCACTATCTTCAAAAAACCAAATTTGAATTAAAGCCAATGCGGTTCTCTATTCAACACAGTAGAAATCAAGTTGATATCTAGAAAAGTAAGCAAGTTATGACCAAAAAGGTAAGTAGTTATACTACTGCCTATTTCCGGCCACTTTTTAGTAGAACTATTTACGTTTTTGGCCATAACTTGAAAAGTTTTCAATATATCGACTTGATTTCTTTTGCGTTGGATAGCTAAGAGTATTGGCCTTAACTACAAATTTTTTTTTAATGGATAGTGGAAGAAAATTTTTTTTATCATTTTTTAAAAAAAAACAAAGGGGGTAGTCCATTGTTTTTTTGGCGAAAAATATTTTTTTTCCACTATCTTCAAAAAACCAAATTTGAATTAAAGCCAATGCGGTTCTCTATTCAACACAGTAGAAATCAAGTCGATATCTAGAAAAGTAAGCAAGTTATGACCAAAAAGGTAAGTAGTTATACTACTGCCTATTTCCCGCCACTTTTTAGTAGAACTATTTACATTTTTGGCCATAACTTGAAAAGTTTTCAATATATCGACTTGATTTCTTTTGCGTTGGATAGCTAACCGTATTGGCCTTAACTACAAATTTTTTTTTAATGGATAGTGGAAGAAAATTTTTTTTATCATTTTTTAAAAAAAAGCAAAGGGGGTAGTCCATTGTTTTTTTTGGCGAAAAATATTTTTTTTCCACTATCTTCAAAAAACCAAATTTGAATTAAAGCCAATGCGGTTCTCTATTCAACACAGTAGAAATCAAGTCGATATCTAGAAAAGTAAGCAAGTTATGACCAAAAAAGGTAAGTAGTTATACTACTGCCTATTTCCGGCCACTTTTTAGTAGAACTATTTACATTTTTGGCCATAACTTGAAAAGTTTTCAATATATCGACTTGATTTCTTTTGCGTTGGATAGCTAACCGTATTGGCCTTAACTCCAATTTTTTTTTTAATGGATAGTGGAAGAACATTTTTTTTATCATTTTTTTAAAAAAAAACAAAGGGGGTAGTCCATTGTTTTTTTTGGCGAAAAATATTTTTTTTCCACTATCTTCAAAAAACCAAATTTGAATTAAAGTCAATGCGGTTCTCTATTCAACACAGTAGAAATCAAGTTGATATCTAGAAAAGTAAGCAAGTTATGACCAAAAAGGTAAGTAGTTATACTACTGCCTATTTCCGGCCACTTTTTAGTAGAACTATTTACGTTTTTGGCCATAACTTGAAAAGTTTTCAATATATCGACTTGATTTCTTTTGCGTTGGATAGCTAAGAGTATTGGCCTTAACTACAAATTTTTTTTTAATGGATAGTGGAAGAAAATTTTTTTTATCATTTTTTAAAAAAAAACAAAGGGGGTAGTCCATTGTTTTTTTGGCGAAAAATATTTTTTTTCCACTATCTTCAAAAAACCAAATTTGAATTAAAGCCAATGCGGTTCTCTATTCAACACAGTAGAAATCAAGTCGATATCTAGAAAAGTAAGCAAGTTATGACCAAAAAGGTAAGTAGTTATACTACTGCCTATTTCCCGCCACTTTTTAGTAGAACTATTTACATTTTTGGCCATAACTTGAAAAGTTTTCAATATATCGACTTGATTTCTTTTGCGTTGGATAGCTAACCGTATTGGCCTTAACTACAAATTTTTTTTTAATGGATAGTGGAAGAAAATTTTTTTTATCATTTTTTAAAAAAAAGCAAAAGGGGGTAGTCCATTGTTTTTTTTTGGCGAAAAATATTTTTTTTCCACTATCTTCAAAAAACCAAATTTGAATTAAAGCCAATGCGGTTCTCTATTCAACACAGTAGAAATCAAGTCGATATCTAGAAAAGTAAGCAAGTTATGACCAAAAAAGGTAAGTAGTTATACTACTGCCTATTTCCGGCCACTTTTTAGTAGAACTATTTACATTTTTGGCCATAACTTGAAAAGTTTTCAATATATCGACTTGATTTCTTTTGCGATGGATAGCTAACCGTATTGGCCTTAACTCCAATTTTTTTTTTAATGGATAGTGGAAGAACATTTTTTTTATCATTTTTTTAAAAAAAAACAAAGGGGGTAGTCCATTGTTTTTTTTGGCGAAAAATATTTTTTTTCCACTATCTTCAAAAAACCAAATTTGAATTAAAGTCAATGCGGTTCTCTATTCAACACAGTAGAAATCAAGTTGATATCTAGAAAAGTAAGCAAGTTATGACCAAAAAGGTAAGTAGTTATACTACTGCCTATTTCCGGCCACTTTTTAGTAGAACTATTTACGTTTTTGGCCATAACTTGAAAAGTTTTCAATATATCGACTTGATTTCTTTTGCGTTGGATAGCTAAGAGTATTATCCTTAACTACAAATTTTTTTTTAATGGATAGTGGAAGAAAATTTTTTTTATCATTTTTTAAAAAAAAACAAAGGGGGTAGTCCATTGTTTTTTTGGCGAAAAATATTTTTTTTCCACTATCTTCAAAAAACCAAATTTGAATTAAAGCCAATGCGGTTCTCTATTCAACACAGTAGAAATCAAGTCGATATCTAGAAAAGTAAGCAAGTTATGACCAAAAAGGTAAGTAGTTATACTACTGCCTATTTCCCGCCACTTTTTAGTAGAACTATTTACATTTTTGGCCATAACTTGAAAAGTTTTCAATATATCGACTTGATTTCTTTTGCGTTGGATAGCTAACCGTATTGGCCTTAACTACAAATTTTTTTTTAATGGATAGTGGAAGAAAATTTTTTTTATCATTTTTAAAAAAAAAACAAAGGGGGTAGTCCATTGTTTTTTTTTGGCGAAAAATATTTTTTTTCCACTATCTTCAAAAAACCAAATTTGAATTAAAGCCAATGCGGTTCTCTATTCAACACAGTAGAAATCAAGTCGATATCTAGAAAAGTAAGCAAGTTATGACCAAAAAGGTAAGTAGTTATACTACTGCCTATTTCCCGCCACTTTTTAGTAGAACTATTTACATTTTTGGCCATAACTTGAAAAGTTTTCAATATATCGACTTGATTTCTTTTGCGTTGGATAGCTAACCGTATTGGCCTTAACTACAAATTTTTTTTTAATGGATAGTGGAAGAAAATTTTTTTTATCATTTTTTAAAAAAAAACAAAGGGGGTAGTCCATTGTTTTTTTTGGCGAAAAATATTTTTTTTCCACTATCTTCAAAAAACCAAATTTGAATTAAAGCCAATGCGGTTCTCTATTCAACACAGTAGAAATCAAGTCGATATCTAGAAAAGTAAGCAAGTTATGACCAAAAAGGTAAGTAGTTATACTACTGCCTATTTCCGGCCACTTTTTAGTAGAACTATTTACGTTTTTGGCCATAACTTTAAAAGTTTTCAATATATCGACTTGATTTCTTTTGCGTTGGATAGCTAACCGTATTGGCCTTAACTACAAATTTTTTTTTAATAGATAGTGGAAGAAAATTTTTTTTATCATTTTTTAAAAAAAAACAAAGGGGGTAGTCCATTGTTTTTTTTGGCGAAAAATATTTTTTTTCCACTATCTTCAAAAAACTAAATTTGAATTATAGCCAATGCGGTTCTCTATTCAACACAGTAGAAATCAAGTCGATATCTAGAAAAGTAAGCAAGTTATGACCAAAAAGGTAAGTAGTTATACTACTGCCTATTTCCGGCCACTTTTTAGTAGAACTATTTACGTTTTTGGCCATAACTTGAAAAGTTTTCAATATATCGACTTGATTTCTTTTGCGTTGGATAGCTAACCGTATTGGCCTTAACTACAAATTTTTTTTTTAATGGATAGTGGAAGAAAATTTTTTTTATAATTTTTTAAAAAAAAGCAAAGGGGGTAGTCCATTGTTTTTTTTGGGGAAAAATATTTTTTTTCCACTATCTTCAAAAAACTAAAATTGAATTAAAGCCAATGCGGTTCTCTATTCAACGCAGTAGAAATCAAGTCGATATCTAGAAAAGTAAGCAAGTTATGAACAAAAAGGTAAGTAGTTATACTACTGCCTATTTCCGGCCACTTTTTAGTAGAACTATTTACGTTTTTGGCCATAACTTGAAAAGTTTTCAATATATCGACTTGATTTCTTTTGCGTTGGATAGCTAACCGTATTGGCCTTCACTACAAATTTTTTTTTTAATGGATAGTGGAAGAAAATTTTTTTTATCATTTTTTAAAAAAAAGCAAAGGGGGTAGTCCATTGTTTTTTTTGGCGAAAAATATTTTTTTTCCACTATCTTCAAAAAACTAAAATTGAATTAAAGCCAATGCGGTTGTCTATTCAACGCAGTAGAAATCAAGTCGATATCTAGAAAAGTAAGCAAGTTATGACCAAAAAGGTAAGTAGTTATACAACTGCCTATTTTTGACCACTTTTTAGTAGAACTATTTACGTTTTTGTCCATAACTTTAAAACTTTTCAATACATCGACTTGATTTCATTTGCGTTGGATAGCTAACCGTATTGGCCTTAACTGCAAATTTTTTTTTAATGGATAGTGGAAGAACATTTTTTTTATCATTTTTTAAAAAAAAGCAAAGGGGGTAGTCCATTGTTTTTTTTGGCGAAAAATATTTTTTTTCCACTATCTTCAAAAAACCAAATTTGAATTAAAGCCAATGCGGTTCTCTATTCAACGCAGTAGAAATCAAGTCGATATCTAGAAAAGTAAGCAAGTTATGACCAAAAAGGTAAGTAGTTATACTACTGCCTATTTCCGGCCACTTTTTAGTAGAACTATTTACGTTTTTGGCCATAACTTGAAAAGTTTTCAATATATCGACTTGATTTCTTTTGCGTTGGACAGCTAACCGTATTGGCCTTAACTTCAAATTTTTTTTTAATGGATAGTGGAAGAAAATTTTTTTTATCATTTTTTAAAAAAAAACAAAGGGGGTAGTCCATTGTTTTTTTGGCGAAAAATATTTTTTTTCCACTATCTTCAAAAAACCAAATTTGAATTAAAGCCAATGCGGTTCTCTATTCAACACAGTAGAATTCAAGTCGATATCTAGAAAAGTAAGCAAGTTATGACCAAAAAGGTAAGTAGTTATACTACTGCCTATTTCCGGCCACTTTTTAGTAGAACTATTTACATTTTTGGCCATAACTTGAAAAGTTTTCAATATATCGACTTGATTTCTTTTGCGTTGGATAGCTAACCGTATTGGCCTTAACTACAAATTTTTTTTTAATGGATAGTGGAAGAAAATTTTTTTTATCATTTTTTAAAAAAAAACAAAGGGGGTAGTCCATTGTTTTTTTTGGCGAAAAATATTTTTTTTCCACTATCTTCAAAAAACCAAATTTGAATTAAAGCCAATGCGGTTCTCTATTCAACACAGTAGAAATCAAGTCGATATCTAGAAAAGTAAGCAAGTTATGACCAAAAAGGTAAGTAGTTATACTACTGCCTATTTCCCGCCACTTTTTAGTAGAACTATTTACATTTTTGGCCATAACTTGAAAAGTTTTCAATATATCGACTTGATTTCTTTTGCGTTGGATAGCTAACCGTATTGGCCTTAACTACAAATTTTTTTTTAATGGATAGTGGAAGAACATTTTTTTTATCATTTTTTAAAAAAAAACAAAGGGGGTAGTCCATTGTTTTTTTTGGCGAAAAATATTTTTTTTCCACTATCTTCAAAAAACCAAATTTGAATTAAAGCCAATGCGGTTCTCTATTCAACACAGTAGAAATCAAGTCGATATCTAGAAAAGTAAGCAAGTTATGACCAAAAAGGTAAGTAGTTATACTACTGCCTATTTCCCGCCACTTTTTAGTAGAACTATTTACATTTTTGGCCATAACTTGAAAAGTTTTCAATATATCGACTTGATTTCTTTTGCGTTGGATAGCTAACCGTATTGGCCTTAACTGCAAATTTTTTTTTAATGGATAGTGGAAGAAAATTTTTTTTATCATTTTTTAAAAAAAAACAAAGGGGGTAGTCCATTGTTTTTTTTGGCGAAAAATATTTTTTTTCCACTATCTTCAAAAAACCAAATTTGAATTAAAGCCAATGCGGTTCTCTATTCAACACAGTAGAAATCAAGTCGATATCTAGAAAAGTAAGCAAGTTATGACCAAAAAGGTAAGTAGTTATACTACTGCCTATTTCCGGCCACTTTTTAGTAGAACTATTTACGTTTTTGGCCATAACTTGAAAAGTTTTCAATATATCGACTTAATTTCTTTTGCGTTGGATAGCTAACCGTATTGGCCTTAACTGCAAATTTTTTTTTAATGGATAGTGGAAGAAAATTTTTTTTATCATTTTTTAAAAAAAAACAAAGGGGGTAGTCCATTGTTTTTTTTGGCGAAAAATATTTTTTTTCCACTATCTTCAAAAAACCAAATTTGAATTAAAGCCAATGCGGTTCTCTATTCAACACAGTAGAAATCAAGTCGATATCTAGAAAAGTAAGCAAGTTATGACCAAAAAGGTAAGTAGTTATACTAC
Organism: Thelaira solivaga; assembly: GCA_947397855.1. Taxonomy (NCBI): domain Eukaryota; kingdom Metazoa; phylum Arthropoda; class Insecta; order Diptera; family Tachinidae; genus Thelaira; species Thelaira solivaga. Next base: position 50,118,267 of record OX377612.1, read on the forward strand.
TGCCTATTTCCGGCCACTTTTTAGTAGAACTATTTACGTTTTTGGCCATAACTTTAAAAGTTTTCAATATATCGACTTGATTTCTTTTGCGTTGGATAGCTAACCGTATTGGCCTTAACTACAAATTTTTTTTTAATAGATAGTGGAAGAAAATTTTTTTTATCATTTTTAAAAAAAAAACAAAGGGGGTAGTCCATTGTTTTTTTTGGCGAAAAATATTTTTTTTCCACTATCTTCAAAAAACTAAATTTGAATTATAGCCAATGCGGTTCTCTATTCAACACAGTAGAAATCAAGTCGATATCTAGAAAAGTAAGCAAGTTATGACCAAAAAGGTAAGTAGTTATACTACTGAATATTTCCGGCCACTTTTTAGTAGAACTATTTACGTTTTTGGCCATAACTTGAAAAGTTTTCAATATATCGACTTGATTTCTTTTGCGTTGGATAGCTAACCGTATTGACCTTAACTACAAATTTTTTTTTTAATGGATAGTGGAAGAAAATTTTTTTTATAATTTTTTAAAAAAAAGCAAAGGGGGTAGTCCATTGTTTTTTTTGGGGAAAAATATTTTTTTTCCACTATCTTCAAAAAACTAAAATTGAATTAAAGCCAATGCGGTTCTCTATTCAACGCAGTAGAAATCAAGTCGATATCTAGAAAAGTAAGCAAGTTATGAACAAAAAGGTAAGTAGTTATACTACTGCCTATTTCCGGCCACTTTTTAGTAGAACTATTTACGTTTTTGGCCATAACTTTAAAAGTTTTCAATATATCGACTTGATTTCTTTTGCGTTGGATAGCTAACCGTATTGGCCTTCACTACAAATTTTTTTTTTAATGGATAGTGGAAGAAAATTTTTTTTATCATTTTTTAAAAAAAAGCAAAGGGGGTAGTCCATTGTTTTTTTTGGCGAAAAATATTTTTTTTCCACTATCTTCAAAAAACTAAAATTGAATTAAAGCCAATGCGGTTGTCTATTCAACGCAGTAGAAATCAAGTCGATATCTAGAAAAGTAAGCAAGTTATGACCAAAAAGGTAAGTAGTTATACAACTGCCTATTTTTGACCACTTTTTAGTAGAACTATTTACGTTTTTGGCCATAACTTTAAAACTTTTCAATACATCGACTTGATTTCTTTTGCGTTGGATAGCTAACCGTATTGGCCTTAACTGCAAATTTTTTTTTAATGGATAGTGGAAGAACATTTTTTTTATCATTTTTTAAAAAAAAGCAAAGGGGGTAGTCCATTGTTTTTTTTGGCGAAAAATATTTTTTTTCCACTATCTTCAAAAAACCAAATTTGAATTAAAGCCAATGCGGTTCTCTATTCAACGCAGTAGAAATCAAGTCGATATCTAGAAAAGTAAGCAAGTTATGACCAAAAAGGTAAGTAGTTATACTACTGCCTATTTCCGGCCACTTTTTAGTAGAACTATTTACGTTTTTGGCCATAACTTGAAAAGTTTTCAATATATCGACTTGATTTCTCTTGCGTTGGATAGCTAACCGTATTGGCCTTAACTTCAAATTTTTTTTTAATGGATAGTGGAAGAAAATTTTTTTTATCATTTTTTAAAAAAAAACAAAGGGGGTAGTCCATTGTTTTTTTGGCGAAAAATATTTTTTTTCCACTATCTTCAAAAAACCAAATTTGAATTAAAGCCAATGCGGTTCTCTATTCAACACAGTAGAATTCAAGTCGATATCTAGAAAAGTAAGCAAGTTATGACCAAAAAGGTAAGTAGTTATACTACTGCCTATTTCCGGCCACTTTTTAGTAGAACTATTTACATTTTTGGCCATAACTTGAAAAGTTTTCAATATATCGACTTGATTTCTTTTGCGTTGGATAGCTAACCGTATTGGCCTTAACTTCAAATTTTTTTTAATGGATAGTGGAAGAAAATTTTTTTTATCATTTTTAAAAAAAAAAACAAAGGGGGTAGTCCATTGTTTTTTTTTTTCGAAAAATATTTTTTTTCCACTATCTTCAAAAAACTAAATTTGAATTAAAGCCAATGCGGTTCTCTATTCAACACAGTAGAAATCAAGTCGATATCTAGAAAAGTAAGCAAGTTATGACCAAAAAGGTAAGTAGTTATACTACTGCCTATTTCCGGCCACTTTTTAGTAGAACTATTTACGTTTTTGGCCATAACTTGAAAAGTTTTCAATATATCGACTTAATTTCTTTTGCGTTGGATAGCTAACCGTATTGGCCTTAACTGCAAATTTTTTTTAATGGATAGTGGAAGAACATTTTTTTTATCATTTTTTAAAAAAAAGCAAAGGGGGTAGTCCATTGTTTTTTTTTTTCGAAAAATATTTTTTTTCCACTATCTTCAAAAAACTAAATTTGAATTAAAGCCAATGCGGTTCTCTATTCAACACAGTAGAAATCAAGTCGATATCTAGAAAAGTAAGCAAGTTATGACCAAAAAGGTAAGTAGTTATACTACTGCCTATTTCCGGCCACTTTTTAGTAGAACTATTTACATTTTTGGCCATAACTTGAAAAGTTTTCAATATATCGACTTGATTTCTTTTGCGTTGGATAGCTAACCGTATTGGCCTTAACTACAAATTTTTTTTTAATGGAAAGTGGAAGAACATTTTTTTTATCATTTTTTTAAAAAAAAACAAAGGGGGTAGTCTATTGTTTTTTTTGGCGAAAAATATTTTTTTTCCACTATCTTCAAAAAACCAAATTTGAATTAAAGCCAATGCGGTTCTCTATTCAACGCAGTAGAAATCAAGTCGATATCTAGAAAAGTAAGCAAGTTATGACCAAAAAGGTAAGTAGTTATACTACTGCCTATTTCCGGCCACTTTTTAGTAGAACTATTTACATTTTTGGCCATAACTTGAAAAGTTTTCAATATATCGACTTGATTTCTTTTGCGTTGGATAGCTAACCGTATTGGCCTTAACTACAAATTTTTTTTTAATGGATAGTGGAAGAAAATTTTTTTTATCATTTTTTTAAAAAAAAACAAAGGGGGTAGTCCATTGTTTTTTTTGGCGAAAAATATTTTTTTTCCACTATCTTCAAAAAACCAAATTTGAATTAAAGCCAATGCGGTTCTCTATTCAACGCAGTAGAAATCAAGTCGATATCTAGAAAAGTAAGCAAGTTATGACCAAAAAGGTAAGTAGTTATACTACTGCCTATTTCCGGCCACTTTTTAGTAGAACTATTTACATTTTTGGCCATAACTTGAAAAGTTTTCAATATATCGACTTGATTTCTTTTGCGTTAAATAGCTTACCGTATTGGCCTTAACTGGAAATTTTTTTTTTAATGGATAGTGGAAGAAAATTTTTTTTATCATTTTTTAAAAAAAAGCAAAGGGGGTAGTCCATTGTTTTTTTTGGCGAAAAATATTTTTTTTCCACTATCTTCAAAAAACTAAATTTGAATTAAAGCCAATGCGGTTCTCTATTCAACGCAGTAGAAATCAAGTCGATATCTAGAAAAGTAAGCAAGTTATGACCAAAAAGGTAAGTAGTTATACTACTGCCTATTTCCGGCCACTTTTTAGTAGAACTATTTACGTTTTTGGCCATAACTTGAAAAGTTTTCAATATATCGACTTGATTTCTTTTGCGTTGGATAGCTAAGAGTATTGGCCTTAACTACAAATTTTTTTTTAATGGATAGTGGAAGAAAATTTTTTTTATCATTTTTTAAAAAAAAACAAAGGGGGTAGTCCATTGTTTTTTTGGCGAAAAATATTTTTTTTCCACTATCTTCAAAAATCCAAATTTGAATTAAAGCCAATGCGGTTCTCTATTCAACACAGTAGAATTCAAGTCGATATCTAGAAAAATAAGCAAGTTATGACCAAAAAGGTAAGTAGTTATACTACTGCCTATTTCCCGCCACTTTTTAGTAGAACTATTTACGTTTTTGGTCATAACTTGAAAAGTTTTCAATATATCGACTTGATTTCTTTTGCGTTGGATAGCTAACCGTATTGGCCTTAACTACAAATTTTTTTTTAATGGATAGTGGAAGAAAATTTTTTTTATCATTTTTTAAAAAAAAACAAAGGGGGTAGTCCATTTTTTTTTTTGGCGAAAAATATTTTTTTTCCACTATCTTCAAAAAACTAAATTTGAATTAAAGCCAATGCGGTTCTCTATTCAACACAGTAGAAATCAAGTCGATATCTAGAAAAGTAAGCAAGTTATGACCAAAAAGGTAAGTAGTTATACTACTGCCTATTTCCGGCCACTTTTTAGTAGAACTATTTACGTTTTTGGCCATAACTTGAAAAGTTTTCAATATATCGACTTGATTTCTTTTGCGTTGGATAGCTAAGAGTATTGGCCTTAACTACAAATTTTTTTTTAATGGATAGTGGAAGAAAATTTTTTTTATCATTTTTTAAAAAAAAACAAAGGGGGTAGTCCATTGTTTTTTTGGCGAAAAATATTTTTTTTCCACTATCTTCAAAAAACCAAATTTGAATTAAAGCCAATGCGGTTCTCTATTCAACACAGTAGAATTCAAGTCGATATCTAGAAAAATAAGCAAGTTATGACCAAAAAGGTAAGTAGTTATACTACTGCCTATTTCCCGCCACTTTTTAGTAGAACTATTTACGTTTTTGGTCATAACTTGAAAAGTTTTCAATATATCGACTTGATTTCTTTTGCGTTGGATAGCTAACCGTATTGGCCTTAACTACAAATTTTTTTTTAATGGATAGTGGAAGAAAATTTTTTTTATCATTTTTTAAAAAAAAGCAAAGGGGGTAGTCCTTTGTTTTTTTTGGCGAAAAATATTTTTTTTCCACTATCTTCAAAAAACCAAATTTGAATTAAAGCCAATGCGGTTCTCTATTCAACACAGTAGAAATCAAGTCGATATCTAGAAAAGTAAGCAAGTTATGACCAAAAAGGTAAGTAGTTATACTACTGCCTATTTCCGGCCACTTTTTAGTAGAACTATTTACGTTTTTGGCCATAACTTGAAAAGTTTTCAATATATCGACTTGATTTCTTTTGCGTTGGATAGCTAACCGTATTGGCCTTAACTACACTTTTTTTTTTTTAGGGATAGTGGAAGAAAATTTTTTTTATCATTTTTTAAAAAAAAACAAAGGGGGTAGTCCATTGTTTTTTTTGGCGAAAAATATTTTTTTTCCACTATCTTCAAAAAACTAAGCTTGAATTAAAGCCAATGCGGTTCTCTATTCAACACAGTAGAAATCAAGTCGATATCTAGAAAGGTAAGCAAGTTATGACCAAAAAGGTAAGTAGTTATACTGCCTATTTCCGGCCACTTTTTAGTAGAACTATTTACGTTTTTGGCCATAACTTGAAAAGTTTTCAATATATCGACTTGATTTCTTTTGCGTTGGATAGCTAACTGTATTGGCCTTAACTACAAATTTTTTTTTTAATGGATAGTGGAAGAAAATTTTTTTTATCATTTTTTAAAAAAAAGCAAAGGGGGTAGTCCATTGGTTTTTTTTGCGAAAAATATTTTTTTTCCACTATCTTCAAAAAACCAAATTTGAATTAAAGCCAATGCGGTTCTCTATTCAACACAGTAGAAATCAAGTCGATATCTAGAAAAGTAAGCAAGTTATGACCAAAAAGGTAAGTAGTTATACTACTGCCTATTTCCGGCCACTTTTTAGTAGAACTATTTACGTTTTTGGCCATAACTTGAAAAGTTTTCAATATATCGACTTGATTTCTTTTGCGTTGGATAGCTAACCGGATTGGCCTTAACTACAAATTTTTTTTTAATGGATAGTGGAAGAAAATTTTTTTTATCATTTTTTAAAAAAAAGCAAAGGGGGTAGTCCATTGTTTTTTTTTGCGAAAAATATTTTTTTTCCACTATCTTCAAAAAACTAAATATGAATTAAAGCCAATGCGGTTCTCTATTCAACGCAGTAGAAATCAAGTCGATATCTAGAAAAGTAAGCAAGTTATGACCAAAAAGGTAAGTAGTTATACTACTGCCTATTTCCGGCCACTTTTTAGTAGAACTATTTACGTTTTTGGCCATAACTTGAAAAGTTTTCAATATATCGACTTGATTTCTTTTGCGTTGGATAGCTAACCGGATTGGCCTTAACTACAAATTTTTTTTTAATGGATAGTGGAAGAAAATTTTTTTTATCATTTTTTAAAAAAAAGCAAAGGGGGTAGTCCATTGTTTTTTTTGGCGAAAAATATTTTTTTTCCACTATCTTCAAAAAACCAAATTTGAATTAAAGCCAATGCGGTTCTCTATTCAACACAGTAGAAATCAAGTCGATATCTAGAAAAGTAAGCAAGTTATGACCAAAAAGGTAAGTAGTTATACTACTGCCTATTTCCGGCCACTTTTTAGTAGAACTATTTACGTTTTTGGCCATAACTTAAAAAGTTTTCAATATATCGACTTGATTTCTTTTGCGTTGGATAGCTAACCGGATTGGCCTTCACTACAAATTTTTTTTAATGGATAGTGGAAGAAAATTTTTTTTATCATTTTTTAAAAAAAAGCAAAGGGGGTAGTCCATTGGTTTTTTTTGCGAAAAATATTTTTTTTCCACTATCTTCAAAAAACTAAATATGAATTAAAGCCAATGCGGTTCTCTATTCAACGCAGTAGAAATCAAGTCGATATCTAGAAAAGTAAGCAAGTTATGACCAAAAAGGTAAGTAGTTATACTACTGCCTATTTCCGGCCACTTTTTAGTAGAACTATTTACGTTTTTGACCATAACTTTAAAAGTTTTCAATATATCGACTTGATTTCTTTTGCGTTGGATAGCTAACCGTATTGGCCTTAACTACAAATTTTTTTTAATGGATAGTGGAAGAAAATTTTTTTTATCATTTTTTAAAAAAAAGCAAAGGGGGTAGTCCATTGTTTTTTTTGGCGAAAAATATTTTTTTTCCACTATCTTCAAAAAACCAAATTTGAATTAAAGCCAATGCGGTTCTCTATTCAACACAGTAGAAATCAAGTCGATATCTAGAAAAGTAAGCAAGTTATGACCAAAAAGGTAAGTAGTTATACTACTGCCTATTTCCGGCCACTTTTTAGTAGAACTATTTACGTTTTTGACCATAACTTTAAAAGTTTTCAATATATCGACTTGATTTCTTTTGCGTTGGATAGCTAACCGTATTGGCCTTAACTAAAAATTTTTTTTTTAATAGATAGTGGAAGAAAATTTTTTTTTATCATTTTTTAAAAAAAAACAAAGGGGGTAGTCCATTGTTTTTTTGGCGAAAAATATTTTTTTTCCACTATCTTCAAAAAACCAAATTTGAATTAAAGCCAATGCGGTTCTCTATTCAACACAGTAGAATTCAAGTCGATATCTAGAAAAGTAAGCAAGTTATGACCAAAAAGGTAAGTAGTTATACTACTGCCTATTTCCCGCCACTTTTTAGTAGAACTATTTACATTTTTGGCCATAACTTTAAAAGTTTTCAATATATCGACTTGATTTCTTTTGCGTTGGATAGCTAACCGTATTGGCCTTAACTACACATTTTTTTTTTAGGGATAGTGGAAGAAAATTTTTTTTATCATTTTTTAAAAAAAAACACAGGGGGTAGGTAGTCCATTGTTTTTTTTGGCGAAAAATATTTTTTTTCCACTATCTTCAAAAAACTAAACTTGAATAAAAGCCAATGCGGTTCTCTATTCAACGCAGTAGAAATCAAGTCGATATCTAGAAAAGTAAGCAAGTTATGACCAAAAAGGTAAGTAGTTATACTACTGCCTATTTTCGGCCACTTTTTAGTAGAACTATTTACGTTTTTGGCCATAACTTGAAAAGTTTTCAATATATCGACTTGATTTCTTTTGCGTTGGATAGCTAACTGTATTGGCCTTAACTACAAATTTTTTTTTAATGGATAGTGGAAGAAAATTTTTTTTATCATTTTTTAAAAAAAAACAAAGGGGGTAGTCCATTGTTTTTTTTGGCGAAAAATATTTTTTTTCCACTATCTTCAAAAAACCAAATTTGAATTAAAGCCAATGCGGTTCTCTATTCAACACAGTAGAAATCAAGTCGATATCTAGAAAAGTAAGCAAGTTATGACCAAAAAGGTAAGTAGTTATACTACTGCCTATTTCCGGCCACTTTTTAGTAGAACTATTTACGTTTTTGGCCATAACTTGAAAAGTTTTCAATATATCGACTTGATTTCTTTTGCGTTGGATAGCTAACTGTATTGGCCTTAACTACAAATTTTTTTTTAATGGATAGTGGAAGAAAATTTTTTTTATCATTTTTTAAAAAAAAACAAAGGGGGTAGTCCATTGTTTTTTTTGGCGAAAAATATTTTTTTTCCACTATCTTCAAAAAACCAAATTTGAATTAAAGCCAATGCGGTTCTCTATTCAACACAGTAGAAATCAAGTCGATATCTAGAAAAGTAAGCAAGTTATGACCAAAAAGGTAAGTAGTTATACTACTGCCTATTTCCGGCCACTTTTTAGTAGAACTATTTACGTTTTTGGCCATAACTTGAAAAGTTTTCAATATATCGACTTGATTTCTTTTGCGTTGGCTAGCTAACCGTATTGGCCTTAACTACAAATTTTTTTTTAATGGATAGTGTAAGAAAATTTTTTTTATCATTTTTAAAAAAAAAAAAGTGGGTAGTACATTGTTTTTTTTGGCGAAAAATATTTTTTTTCCACTATCTTCAAAAAACCAAATTTGAATTAAAGCCAATACGGTTCTCTGTTCAACACAGTAGAAATCAAGTCGATATCTAGAAAAGTAAGCAAGTTATGACCAAAAAGGTAAGTAGTTATACTACTGCCTATTTCCGGCCACTTTTTAGTAGAACTATTTACGTTTTTGGCCATATCTTTAAAAGTTTTCAATATATCGACTTGATTTCTTTTGCGTTGGATAGCTAACCGTATTGGCCTTAACTACACATTTTTTTTTTAGGGATAGTGGAAGAAAATTTTTTTTATCATTTTTAAAAAAAAAACAAAGGGGGTAGTCCATTGTTTTTTTTGGCGAAAAATATTTTTTTTCCACTATCTTCAAAAAACCAAATTTGAATTAAAGCCAATGCGGTTCTCTATTCAACACAGTAGAAATCAAGTCGATATCTAGAAAAGTAAGCAAGTTATGACCAAAAAGGTAAGTAGTTATACTACTGCCTATTTCCGGCCACTTTTTAGTAGAACTATTTACGTTTTTGGCCATAACTTGAAAAGTTTTCAATATATCGACTTGATTTCTTTTGCGTTGGCTAGCTAACCGTATTGGCCTTAACTACAATTTTTTTTTAATGGATAGTGGAAGAAAATTTTTTTTATCATTTTTTAAAAAAAAACAAAGTGGGTAGTACATTGTTTTTTTTGGCGAAAAATATTTTTTTTCCACTATCTTCAAAAAACCAAATTTGAATTAAAGCCAATACGGTTCTCTGTTCAACACAGTAGAAATCAAGTCGATATCTAGAAAAGTAAGCAAGTTATGACCAAAAAGGTAAGTAGTTATACTACTGCCTATTTCCGGCCACTTTTTAGTAGAACTATTTACGTTTTTGGCCATAACTTTAAAAGTTTTCAAAATATCGACTTGATTTCTTTTGCGTTGGATAGCTAACCGTATTGGCCTTTACTACAAATTTTTTTTTAATGGATAGTGGAAGAAAATTTTTTTTATCATTTTTTAAAAAAAAGCAAAGGGGGTAGTCCATTGTTTTTTTTGGCGAAAAATATTTTTTTTCCACTATCTTCAAAAAACTAAGCTTGAATTAAAGCCAATGCGGTTCTCTATTCAACACAGTAGAAATCAAGTCGATATCTAGAAAGGTAAGCAAGTTATGACCAAAAAGGTAAGTAGTTATACTGCCTATTTCCGGCCACTTTTTAGTAGAACTATTTACGTTTTTGGCCATAACTTGAAAAGTTTTCAATATATCGACTTGATTTCTTTTGCGTTGGATAGCTAACCGGATTGGCCTTAACTACAAATTTTTTTTTAATGGATAGTGGAAGAAAATTTTTTTTATCATTTTTTAAAAAAAAGCAAAGGGGGTAGTCCATTGTTTTTTTTGGCGAAAAATATTTTTTTTCCACTATCTTCAAAAAACCAAATTTGAATTAAAGCCAATGCGGTTCTCTATTCAACACAGTAGAAATCAAGTCGATATCTAGAAAAGTAAGCAAGTTATGACCAAAAAGGTAAGTAGTTATACTACTGCCTATTTCCGGCCACTTTTTAGTAGAACTATTTACGTTTTTGGCCATAACTTAAAAAGTTTTCAATATATCGACTTGATTTCTTTTGCGTTGGATAGCTAACCGGATTGGCCTTCACTACAAATTTTTTTTAATGGATAGTGGAAGAAAATTTTTTTTATCATTTTTTAAAAAAAAGCAAAGGGGGTAGTCCATTGGTTTTTTTTGCGAAAAATATTTTTTTTCCACTATCTTCAAAAAACTAAATATGAATTAAAGCCAATGCGGTTCTCTATTCAACGCAGTAGAAATCAAGTCGATATCTAGAAAAGTAAGCAAGTTATGACCAAAAAGGTAAGTAGTTATACTACTGCCTATTTCCGGCCACTTTTTAGTAGAACTATTTACGTTTTTGACCATAACTTTAAAAGTTTTCAATATATCGACTTGATTTCTTTTGCGTTGGATAGCTAACCGTATTGGCCTTAACTACAAATTTTTTTTAATGGATAGTGGAAGAAAATTTTTTTTATCATTTTTTAAAAAAAAGCAAAGGGGGTAGTCCATTGTTTTTTTTGGCGAAAAATATTTTTTTTCCACTATCTTCAAAAAACCAAATTTGAATTAAAGCCAATGCGGTTCTCTATTCAACACAGTAGAAATCAAGTCGATATCTAGAAAAGTAAGCAAGTTATGACCAAAAAGGTAAGTAGTTATACTACTGCCTATTTCCGGCCACTTTTTAGTAGAACTATTTACGTTTTTGACCATAACTTTAAAAGTTTTCAATATATCGACTTGATTTCTTTTGCGTTGGATAGCTAACCGTATTGGCCTTAACTAAAAATTTTTTTTTTAATAGATAGTGGAAGAAAATTTTTTTTTATCATTTTTTAAAAAAAAACAAAGGGGGTAGTCCATTGTTTTTTTGGCGAAAAATATTTTTTTTCCACTATCTTCAAAAAACCAAATTTGAATTAAAGCCAATGCGGTTCTCTATTCAACACAGTAGAATTCAAGTCGATATCTAGAAAAGTAAGCAAGTTATGACCAAAAAGGTAAGTAGTTATACTACTGCCTATTTCCCGCCACTTTTTAGTAGAACTATTTACATTTTTGGCCATAACTTTAAAAGTTTTCAATATATCGACTTGATTTCTTTTGCGTTGGATAGCTAACCGTATTGGCCTTAACTACACATTTTTTTTTTAGGGATAGTGGAAGAAAATTTTTTTTATCATTTTTTAAAAAAAAACACAGGGGGTAGGTAGTCCATTGTTTTTTTTGGCGAAAAATATTTTTTTTCCACTATCTTCAAAAAACTAAACTTGAATAAAAGCCAATGCGGTTCTCTATTCAACGCAGTAGAAATCAAGTCGATATCTAGAAAAGTAAGCAAGTTATGACCAAAAAGGTAAGTAGTTATACTACTGCCTATTTTCGGCCACTTTTTAGTAGAACTATTTACGTTTTTGGCCATAACTTGAAAAGTTTTCAATATATCGACTTGATTTCTTTTGCGTTGGATAGCTAACTGTATTGGCCTTAACTACAAATTTTTTTTTAATGGATAGTGGAAGAAAATTTTTTTTATCATTTTTTAAAAAAAAACAAAGGGGGTAGTCCATTGTTTTTTTTGGCGAAAAATATTTTTTTTCCACTATCTTCAAAAAACCAAATTTGAATTAAAGCCAATGCGGTTCTCTATTCAACACAGTAGAAATCAAGTCGATATCTAGAAAAGTAAGCAAGTTATGACCAAAAAGGTAAGTAGTTATACTACTGCCTATTTCCGGCCACTTTTTAGTAGAACTATTTACGTTTTTGGCCATAACTTGAAAAGTTTTCAATATATCGACTTGATTTCTTTTGCGTTGGATAGCTAACTGTATTGGCCTTAACTACAAATTTTTTTTTAATGGATAGTGGAAGAAAATTTTTTTTATCATTTTTTAAAAAAAAACAAAGGGGGTAGTCCATTGTTTTTTTTGGCGAAAAATATTTTTTTTCCACTATCTTCAAAAAACCAAATTTGAATTAAAGCCAATGCGGTTCTCTATTCAACACAGTAGAAATCAAGTCGATATCTAGAAAAGTAAGCAAGTTATGACCAAAAAGGTAAGTAGTTATACTACTGCCTATTTCCGGCCACTTTTTAGTAGAACTATTTACGTTTTTGGCCATAACTTGAAAAGTTTTCAATATATCGACTTGATTTCTTTTGCGTTGGCTAGCTAACCGTATTGGCCTTAACTACAAATTTTTTTTTAATGGATAGTGTAAGAAAATTTTTTTTATCATTTTTAAAAAAAAAAAAAGTGGGTAGTACATTGTTTTTTTTGGCGAAAAATATTTTTTTTCCACTATCTTCAAAAAACCAAATTTGAATTAAAGCCAATACGGTTCTCTGTTCAACACAGTAGAAATCAAGTCGATATCTAGAAAAGTAAGCAAGTTATGACCAAAAAGGTAAGTAGTTATACTACTGCCTATTTCCGGCCACTTTTTAGTAGAACTATTTACGTTTTTGGCCATATCTTTAAAAGTTTTCAATATATCGACTTGATTTCTTTTGCGTTGGATAGCTAACCGTATTGGCCTTAACTACACATTTTTTTTTTAGGGATAGTGGAAGAAAATTTTTTTTATCATTTTTAAAAAAAAAACAAAGGGGGTAGTCCATTGTTTTTTTTGGCGAAAAATATTTTTTTTCCACTATCTTCAAAAAACCAAATTTGAATTAAAGCCAATGCGGTTCTCTATTCAACACAGTAGAAATCAAGTCGATATCTAGAAAAGTAAGCAAGTTATGACCAAAAAGGTAAGTAGTTATACTACTGCCTATTTCCGGCCACTTTTTAGTAGAACTATTTACGTTTTTGGCCATAACTTGAAAAGTTTTCAATATATCGACTTGATTTCTTTTGCGTTGGCTAGCTAACCGTATTGGCCTTAACTACAATTTTTTTTTAATGGATAGTGGAAGAAAATTTTTTTTATCATTTTTTAAAAAAAAACAAAGTGGGTAGTACATTGTTTTTTTTGGCGAAAAATATTTTTTTTCCACTATCTTCAAAAAACCAAATTTGAATTAAAGCCAATGCGGTTCTCTGTTCAACACAGTAGAAATCAAGTCGATATCTAGAAAAGTAAGCAAGTTATGACCAAAAAGGTAAGTAGTTATACTACTGCCTATTTCCGGCCACTTTTTAGTAGAACTATTTACGTTTTTGGCCATAACTTTAAAAGTTTTCAAAATATCGACTTGATTTCTTTTGCGTTGGATAGCTAACCGTATTGGCCTTTACTACAAATTTTTTTTTAATGGATAGTGGAAGAAAATTTTTTTTATCATTTTTTAAAAAAAAGCAAAGGGGGTAGTCCATTGTTTTTTTTGGCGAAAAATATTTTTTTTCCACTATCTTCAAAAAACTAAATTTGAATTAAAGCCAATGCGGTTCTCTATTCAACACAGTAGAAATCAAGTCGATATGTAGAAAAGTAAGCAAGTTATGACCAAAAAGGTAAGTAGTTATACTACTGCCTATTTCCGGCCACTTTTTAGTAGAACTATTTACGTTTTTGGCCATAACTTTAAAAGTTTTCAAAATATCGACTTGATTTCTTTTGCGTTGGATAGCTAACCGTATTGGCCTTAACTACAAATTTTTTTTTAATGGATAGTGGAAGAAAATTTTTTTTATCATTTTTTAAAAAAAAGCAAAGGGGGTAGTCCATTGTTTTTTTTGGCGAAAAATATTTTTTTTCCACTATCTTCAAAAAACCAAATTTGAATTAAAGCCAATGCGGTTCTCTATTCAACACAGTAGAAATCAAGTCGATATCTAGAAAAGTAAGCAAGTTATGACCAAAAAGGTAAGTAGTTATACTACTGCCTATTTCCGGCCACTTTTTAGTAGAACTATTTACGTTTTTGGCCATAACTTGAAAAGTTTTCAATATATCGACTTGATTTCTTTTGCGTTGGATAGCTAACTGTATTGGCCTTAACTACAAATTTTTTTTTAATGGATAGTGGAAGAAAATTTTTTTTATCATTTTTTAAAAAAAAACAAAGGGGGTAGTCCATTGTTTTTTTTGGCGAAAAATATTTTTTTTCCACTATCTTCAAAAAACCAAATTTGAATTAAAGCCAATGCGGTTCTCTATTCAACACAGTAGAAATCAAGTCGATATCTAGAAAAGTAAGCAAGTTATGACCAAAAAGGTAAGTAGTTATACTACTGCCTATTTCCGGCCACTTTTTAGTAGAACTATTTACGTTTTTGGCCATAACTTGAAAAGTTTTCAATATATCGACTTGATTTCTTTTGCGTTGGCTAGCTAACCGTATTGGCCTTAACTACAAATTTTTTTTTAATGGATAGTGGAAGAAAATTTTTTTATCATTTTTTAAAAAAAAACAAAGTGGGTAGTACATTGTTTTTTTTGGCGAAAAATATTTTTTTTCCACTATCTTCAAAAAACCAAATTTTAATTAAAGCCAATGCGGTTCTCTATTCAACACAGTAGAAATCAAGTCGATATCTAGAAAAGTAAGCAAGTTATGACCAAAAAGGTAAGTAGTTATACTACTGCCTATTTCCGGCCACTTTTTAGTAGAACTATTTACGTTTTTGGCCATAACTTGAAAAGTTTTCAATATATCGACTTGATTTCTTTTGCGTTGGCTAGCTAACCGTATTGGCCTTAACTACAAATTTTTTTTTAATGGATAGTGGAAGAAAATTTTTTTTATCATTTTTAAAAAAAAAACAAAGTGGGTAGTACATTGTTTTTTTTGGCGAAAAATATTTTTTTTCCACTATCTTCAAAAAACCAAATTTGAATTAAAGCCAATGCGGTTCTCTATTCAACACAGTAGAAATCAAGTCGATATCTAGAAAAGTAAGCAAGTTATGACCAAAAAGGTAAGTAGTTATACTACTGCCTATTTCCGGCCACTTTTTTAGAACTATTTACGTTTTTGGCCATAACTTGAAAAGTTTTCAATATATCGACTTGATTTCTTTTGCGTTGGCTAGCTAACCGTATTGGCCTTAACTACATATTTTTTTTTAATGGATAGTGGAAGAAAATTTTTTTTATCATTTTTTAAACAAAAACAAAGTGGGTAGTACATTGTTTTTTTTGGCGAAAAATATTTTTTTTCCACTATCTTCAAAAAACCAAATTTGAATTAAAGCCAATGCGGTTCTCTATTCAACACAGTAGAAATCAAGTCGATATCTAGAAAAGTAAGCAAGTTATGACCAAAAAGGTAAGTAGTTATACTACTGCCTATTTCCGGCCACTTTTTAGTAGAACTATTTACGTTTTTGGCCATAACTTGAAAAGTTTTCAATATATCGACTTCATTTCTTTTGCGTTGGATAGCTAACTGTATTGGCCTTAACTGCAAATTTTTTTTTAATGGATAGTGGAAGAAAATTTTTTTTATCATTTTTTAAAAAAAAACAAAGGGGGTAGTCCATTGTTTTTTTTGGCGAAAAATATTTTTTTTCCACTATCTTCAAAAAACCAAATTTGAATTAAAGCCAATGCGGTTCTCTATTCAACACAGTAGAAATCAAGTCGATATCTAGAAAAGTAAGCAAGTTATGACCAAAAAGGTAAGTAGTTATACTACTGCCTATTTCCGGCCACTTTTTAGTAGAACTATTTACGTTTTTGGCCATAACTTGAAAAGTTTTCAATATATCGACTTGATTTCTTTTGCGTTGGCTAGCTAACCGTATTGGCCTTAACTACAAATTTTTTTTTAATGGATAGTGGAAGAAAATTTTTTTTATCATTTTTTAAAAAAAAACAAAGTGGGTAGTACATTGTTTTTTTTGGCGAAAAATATTTTTTTTCCACTATCTTCAAAAAACTAAATTTGAATTAAAGCCAATGCGGTTCTCTATTCAACGCAGTAGAAATCAAGTCGATATCTAGAAAAGTAAGCAAGTTATGACCAAAAAGGTAAGTAGTTATACTACTGCCTATTTCCGGCCACTTTTTAGTAGAACTATTTACGTTTTTGGCCATAACTTGAAAAGTTTTCAAAATATCGACTTGATTTCTTTTGCGTTGGATAGCTAACCGTATTGGCCTTTACTACAAATTTTTTTTTAATGGATAGTGGAAGAAAATTTTTTTTATCATTTTTTAAAAAAAAGCAAAGGGGGTAGTCCATTGTTTTTTTTGGCGAAAAATATTTTTTTTCCACTATCTTCAAAAAACCAAATTTGAATTAAAGCCAATGCGGTTCTCTATTCAACACAGTAGAAATCAAGTCGATATCTAGAAAAGTAAGCAAGTTATGACCAAAAAGGTAAGTAGTTATACTACTGCCTATTTCCGGCCACTTTTTAGTAGAACTATTTACGTTTTTGGCCATAACTTGAAAAGTTTTCAATATATCGACTTGATTTCTTTTGCGTTGGATAGCTAACTGTATTGGCCTTAACTACAAATTTTTTTTTAATGGATAGTGGAAGAAAATTTTTTTTATCATTTTTTAAAAAAAAACAAAGGGGGTAGTCCATTGTTTTTTTTGGCGAAAAATATTTTTTTTCCACTATCTTCAAAAAACCAAATTTGAATTAAAGCCAATGCGGTTCTCTATTCAACACAGTAGAAATCAAGTCGATATCTAGAAAAGTAAGCAAGTTATGACCAAAAAGGTAAGTAGTTATACTACTGCCTATTTCCGGCCACTTTTTAGTAGAACTATTTACGTTTTTGGCCATAACTTGAAAAGTTTTCAATATATCGACTTGATTTCTTTTGCGTTGGATAGCTAACTGTATTGGCCTTAACTACAAATTTTTTTTTAATGGATAGTGGAAGAAAATTTTTTTTATCATTTTTTAAAAAAAAACAAAGGGGGTAGTCCATTGTTTTTTTTGGCGAAAAATATTTTTTTTCCACTATCTTCAAAAAACCAAATTTGAATTAAAGCCAATGCGGTTCTCTATTCAACACAGTAGAAATCAAGTCGATATCTAGAAAAGTAAGCAAGTTATGACCAAAAAGGTAAGTAGTTATACTACTGCCTATTTCCGGCCACTTTTTAGTAGAACTATTTACGTTTTTGGCCATAACTTGAAAAGTTTTCAATATATCGACTTGATTTCTTTTGCGTTGGCTAGCTAACCGTATTGGCCTTAACTACAAATTTTTTTTTAATGGATAGTGGAAGAAAATTTTTTTTATCATTTTTTAAAAAAAAACAAAGTGGGTAGTACATTGTTTTTTTTGGCGAAAAATATTTTTTTTCCACTATCTTCAAAAAACCAAATTTGAATTAAAGCCAATGCGGTTCTCTATTCAACACAGTAGAAATCAAGTCGATATCTAGAAAAGTAAGCAAGTTATGACCAAAAAGGTAAGTAGTTATACTACTGCCTATTTCCGGCCTCTTTTTAGTAGAACTATTTACGTTTTTGGCCATAACTTGAAAAGTTTTCAATATATCGACTTGATTTCTTTTGCGTTGGCTAGCTAACCGTATTGGCCTTAACTACAAATTTTTTTTTAATGGATAGTGGAAGAAAATTTTTTTTATCATTTTTAAAAAAAAAACAAAGTGGGTAGTACATTGTTTTTTTTGGCGAAAAATATTTTTTTTCCACTATCTTCAAAAAACCAAATTTGAATTAAAGCCAATGCGGTTCTCTATTCAACACAGTAGAAATCAAGTCGATATCTAGAAAAGTAAGCAAGTTATGACCAAAAAGGTAAGTAGTTATACTACTGCCTATTTCCGGCCACTTTTTTAGAACTATTTACGTTTTTGGCCATAACTTGAAAAGTTTTCAATATATCGACTTGATTTCTTTTGCGTTGGCTAGCTAACCGTATTGGCCTTAACTACAAATTTTTTTTTAATGGATAGTGGAAGAAAATTTTTTTTATCATTTTTTAAAAAAAAACAAAGGGGGTAGTCCATTGTTTTTTTTGGCGAAAAATATTTTTTTTCCACTATCTTCAAAAAACCAAATTTGAATTAAAGCCAATGCGGTTCTCTATTCAACACAGTAGAAATCAAGTCGATATCTAGAAAAGTAAGCAAGTTATGACCAAAAAGGTAAGTAGTTATACTACTGCCTATTTCCGGCCACTTTTTAGTAGAACTATTTACGTTTTTGGCCATAACTTGAAAAGTTTTCAATATATCGACTTGATTTCTTTTGCGTTGGCTAGCTAACCGTATTGGCCTTAACTACAAATTTTTTTTTAATGGATAGTGGAAGAAAATTTTTTTTATCATTTTTTAAAAAAAAACAAAGTGGGTAGTACATTGTTTTTTTTGGCGAAAAATATTTTTTTTCCACTATCTTCAAAAAACCAAATTTGAATTAAAGCCAATGCGGTTCTCTATTCAACACAGTAGAAATCAAGTCGATATCTAGAAAAGTAAGCAAGTTATGACCAAAAAGGTAAGTAGTTATACTACTGCCTATTTCCGGCCTCTTTTTAGTAGAACTATTTACGTTTTTGGCCATAACTTGAAAAGTTTTCAATATATCGACTTGATTTCTTTTGCGTTGGCTAGCTAACCGTATTGGCCTTAACTACAAATTTTTTTTTAATGGATAGTGGAAGAAAATTTTTTTTATCATTTTTAAAAAAAAAACAAAGTGGGTAGTACATTGTTTTTTTTGGCGAAAAATATTTTTTTTCCACTATCTTCAAAAAACCAAATTTGAATTAAAGCCAATGCGGTTCTCTATTCAACACAGTAGAAATCAAGTCGATATCTAGAAAAGTAAGCAAGTTATGACCAAAAAGGTAAGTAGTTATACTACTGCCTATTTCCGGCCACTTTTTTAGAACTATTTACGTTTTTGGCCATAACTTGAAAAGTTTTCAATATATCGACTTGATTTCTTTTGCGTTGGCTAGCTAACCGTATTGGCCTTAACTACAAATTTTTTTTTAATGGATAGTGGAAGAAAATTTTTTTTATAATTTTTTAAACAAAAACAAAGTGGGTAGTACATTGTTTTTTTTGGCGAAAAATATTTTTTTTCCACTATCTTCAAAAAACCAAATTTGAATTAAAGCCAATGCGGTTCTCTATTCAACACAGTAGAAATCAAGTCGATATCTAGAAAAGTAAGCAAGTTATGACCAAAAAGGTAAGTAGTTATACTACTGCCTATTTCCGGCCACTTTTTAGTAGAACTATTTACGTTTTGGCCATAACTTGAAAAGTTTTCAATATATCGACTTCATTTCTTTTGCGTTGGATAGCTAACTGTATTGGCCTTAACTGCAAATTTTTTTTTAATGGATAGTGGAAGAAAATTTTTTTTATCATTTTTAAAAAAAAAACAAAGTGGGTAGTACATTGTTTTTTTTGGCGAAAAATATTTTTTTTCCACTATCTTCAAAAAAGCAAATTTGAATTAAAGCCAATGCGGTTCTCTGTTCAACACAGTAGAAATCAAGTCGATATCTAGAAAAGTAAGCAAGTTATGACCAAAAAGGTAAGTAGTTATACTACTGCCTATTTCCGGCCACTTTTTAGTAGAACTATTTACGTTTTTGGCCATAACTTTAAAAGTTTTCAAAATATCGACTTGATTTCTTTTGCGTTGGATAGCTAACCGTATTGGCCTTAACTACAAATTTTTTTTTAATGGATAGTGTAAGAAAATTTTTTTTATCATTTTTAAAAAAAAAACAAAGTGGGTAGTACATTGTTTTTTTTGGCGAAAAATATTTTTTTTCCACTATCTTCAAAAAACCAAATTTGAATTAAAGCCAATACGGTTCTCTGTTCAACACAGTAGAAATCAAGTCGATATCTAGAAAAGTAAGCAAGTTATGACCAAAAAGGTAAGTAGTTATACTACTGCCTATTTCCGGCCACTTTTTAGTAGAACTATTTACGTTTTTGGCCATAACTTGAAAAGTTTTCAATATATCGACTTGATTTCTTTTGCGTTAGATAGCTAACCGTATTGGCCTTAACTACAAATTTTTTTTTAATGGATAGTGGAAGAAAATTTTTTTTATCATTTTTTAAAAAAAAACAAAGTGGGTAGTACATTGTTTTTTTTGGCGAAAAATATTTTTTTTCCACTATCTTCAAAAAACCAAATTTGAATTAAAGCCAATGCGGTTCTCTATTCAACACAGTAGAAATCAAGTCGATATCTAGAAAAGTAAGCAAGTTATGACCAAAAAGGTAAGTAGTTATACTACTGCCTATTTCCGGCCACTTTTTAGTAGAACTATTTACGTTTTTGGCCATAACTTGAAAAGTTTTCAATATATCGACTTGATTTCTTTTGCGTTGGCTAGCTAACCGTATTGGCCTTAACTACAAATTTTTTTTTAATGGATAGTGGAAGAAAATTTTTTTTATCATTTTTTAAAAAAAAACAAAGGGGGTAGTCCATTGTTTTTTTTGGCGAAAAATATTTTTTTTCCACTATCTTCAAAAAACCAAATTTGAATTAAAGCCAATGCGGTTCTCTATTCAACGCAGTAGAAATCAAGTCGATATCTAGAAAAGTAAGCAAGTTATGACCAAAAAGGTAAGTAGTTATACTACTGCCTATTTCCGGCCACTTTTTAGTAGAACTATTTACGTTTTTGGCCATAACTTGAAAAGTTTTCAATATATCGACTTCATTTCTTTTGCGTTGGATAGCTAACTGTATTGGCCTTAATTACAAATTTTTTTTTAATGGATAGTGGAAGAAAATTTTTTTTATCATTTTTTAAAAAAAAACAAAGGGGGTAGTCCATTGTTTTTTTTGGCGAAAAATATTTTTTTTCCACTATCTTCAAAAAACCAAATTTGAATTAAAGCCAATGCGGTTCTCTATTCAACGCAGTAGAAATCAAGTCGATATCTAGAAAAGTAAGCAAGTTATGACCAAAAAGGTAAGTAGTTATACTACTGCCTATTTCCGGCCACTTTTTAGTAGAACTATTTACGTTTTTGGCCATAACTTGAAAAGTTTTCAATATATCGACTTGATTTCTTTTGCGTTGGCTAGCTAGCCGTATTGGCCTTAACTACAAATTTTTTTTTAATGGATAGTGGAAGAAAATTTTTTTTATCATTTTTTAAAAAAAAACAAAGTGGGTAGTACATTGTTTTTTTTGGCGAAAAATATTTTTTTTCCACTATCTTCAAAAAACCAAATTTGAATTAAAGCCAATGCGGTTCTCTATTCAACACAGTAGAAATCAAGTCGATATCTAGAAAAGTAAGCAAGTTATGACCAAAAAGGTAAGTAGTTATACTACTGCCTATTTCCGGCCACTTTTTAGTAGAACTATTTACGTTTTTGGCCATAACTTGAAAAGTTTTCAATATATCGACTTGATTTCTTTTGCGTTGGCTAGCTAACCGTATTGGCCTTAACTACAAATTTTTTTTTAATGGATAGTGGAAGAAAATTTTTTTTATCATTTTTTAAAAAAAAACAAAGTGGGTAGTACATTGTTTTTTTTGGCGAAAAATATTTTTTTTCCACTATCTTCAAAAAAGCAAATTTGAATTAAAGCCAATGCGGTTCTCTGTTCAACACAGTAGAAATCAAGTCGATATCTAGAAAAGTAAGCAAGTTATGACCAAAAAGGTAAGTAGTTATACTACTGCCTATTTCCGGCCACTTTTTAGTAGAACTATTTACGTTTTTGGCCATAACTTGAAAAGTTTTCAATATATCGACTTGATTTCTTTTGCGTTCGCTAGCTAACCGTATTGGCCTTAACTACAAATTTTTTTTTAATGGATAGTGGAAGAAAATTTTTTTTATCATTTTTTAAAAAAAAACAAAGTGGGTAGTACATTGTTTTTTTTTGGCGAAAAATATTTTTTTTCCACTATCTTCAAAAAACCAAATTTGAATTAAAGCCAATGCGGTTCTCTGTTCAACACAGTAGAAATCAAGTCGATATCTAGAAAAGTAAGCAAGTTATGACCAAAAAGGTAAGTAGTTATACTACTGCCTATTTCCGGCCACTTTTTAGTAGAACTATTTACGTTTTTGGCCATAACTTGAAAAGTTTTCAATATATCGACTTCATTTCTTTTGCGTTGGATAGCTAACTGTATTGGCCTTAACTACAAATTTTTTTTTAATGGATAGTGGAAGAAAATTTTTTTTATCATTTTTTAAAAAAAAACAAAGGGGGTAGTCCATTGTTTTTTTTGGCGAAAAATATTTTTTTTCCACTATCTTCAAAAAACCAAATTTGAATTAAAGCCAATGCGGTTCTCTATTCAACACAGTAGAAATCAAGTCGATATCTAGAAAAGTAAGCAAGTTATGACCAAAAAGGTAAGTAGTTATACTACTGCCTATTTCCGGCCACTTTTTAGTAGAACTATTTACGTTTTTGGCCATAACTTGAAAAGTTTTCAATATATCGACTTGATTTCTTTTGCGTTGGCTAGCTAACCGTATTGGCCTTAACTACAAATTTTTTTTTAATGGATAGTGGAAGAAAATTTTTTTTATCATTTTTTAAAAAAAAACAAAGTGGGTAGTACATTGTTTTTTTTGGCGAAAAATATTTTTTTTCCACTATCTTCAAAAAAGCAAATTTGAATTAAAGCCAATGCGGTTCTCTGTTCAACACAGTAGAAATCAAGTCGATATCTAGAAAAGTAAGCAAGTTATGACCAAAAAGGTAAGTAGTTATACTACTGCCTATTTCCGGCCACTTTTTAGTAGAACTATTTACGTTTTTGGCCATAACTTGAAAAGTTTTCAATATATCGACTTGATTTCTTTTGCGTTGGCTAGCTAACCGTATTGGCCTTAACTACAAATTTTTTTTTAATGGATAGTGGAAGAAAATTTTTTTTATCATTTTTTAAAAAAAAACAAAGTGGGTAGTACATTGTTTTTTTTGGCGAAAAATATTTTTTTTCCACTATCTTCAAAAAACCAAATTTGAATTAAAGCCAATGCGGTTCTCTGTTCAACACAGTAGAAATCAAGTCGATATCTAGAAAAGTAAGCAAGTTATGACCAAAAAGGTAAGTAGTTATACTACTGCCTATTTCCGGCCACTTTTTAGTAGAACTATTTACGTTTTTGGCCATAACTTGAAAAGTTTTCAATATATCGACTTCATTTCTTTTGCGTTGGATAGCTAACTGTATTGGCCTTAACTACAAATTTTTTTTTAATGGATAGTGGAAGAAAATTTTTTTTATCATTTTTTAAAAAAAAACAAAGGGGGTAGTCCATTGTTTTTTTTGGCGAAAAATATTTTTTTTCCACTATCTTCAAAAAACCAAATTTGAATTAAAGCCAATGCGGTTCTCTATTCAACACAGTAGAAATCAAGTCGATATCTAGAAAAGTAAGCAAGTTATGACCAAAAAGGTAAGTAGTTATACTACTGCCTATTTCCGGCCACTTTTTAGTAGAACTATTTACGTTTTTGGCCATAACTTGAAAAGTTTTCAATATATCGACTTGATTTCTTTTGCGTTGGCTAGCTAACCGTATTGGCCTTAACTACAAATTTTTTTTTAATGGATAGTGGAAGAAAATTTTTTTTATCATTTTTTAAAAAAAAACAAAGTGGGTAGTACATTGTTTTTTTTGGCGAAAAATATTTTTTTTCCACTATCTTCAAAAAAGCAAATTTGAATTAAAGCCAATGCGGTTCTCTGTTCAACACAGTAGAAATCAAGTCGATATCTAGAAAAGTAAGCAAGTTATGACCAAAAAGGTAAGTAGTTATACTACTGCCTATTTCCGGCCACTTTTTAGTAGAACTATTTACGTTTTTGGCCATAACTTGAAAAGTTTTCAATATATCGACTTGATTTCTTTTGCGTTGGCTAGCTAACCGTATTGGCCTTAACTACAAATTTTTTTTTAATGGATAGTGGAAGAAAATTTTTTTTATCATTTTTTAAAAAAAAACAAAGTGGGTAGTACATTGTTTTTTTTGGCGAAAAATATTTTTTTTCCACTATCTTCAAAAAACCAAATTTGAATTAAAGCCAATGCGGTTCTCTGTTCAACACAGTAGAAATCAAGTCGATATCTAGAAAAGTAAGCAAGTTATGACCAAAAAGGTAAGTAGTTATACTACTGCCTATTTCCGGCCACTTTTTAGTAGAACTATTTACGTTTTTGGCCATAACTTGAAAAGTTTTCAATATATCGACTTCATTTCTTTTGCGTTGGATAGCTAACTGTATTGGCCTTAACTACAAATTTTTTTTTAATGGATAGTGGAAGAAAATTTTTTTTATCATTTTTTAAAAAAAAACAAAGGGGGTAGTCCATTGTTTTTTTTGGCGAAAAATATTTTTTTTCCACTATCTTCAAAAAACCAAATTTGAATTAAAGCCAATGCGGTTCTCTATTCAACGCAGTAGAAATCAAGTCGATATCTAGAAAAGTAAGCAAGTTATGACCAAAAAGGTAAGTAGTTATACTACTGCCTATTTCCGGCCACTTTTTAGTAGAACTATTTACGTTTTTGGCCATAACTTGAAAAGTTTTCAATATATCGACTTGATTTCTTTTGCGTTGGCTAGCTAGCCGTATTGGCCTTAACTACAAATTTTTTTTTAATGGATAGTGGAAGAAAATTTTTTTTATCATTTTTTAAAAAAAAACAAAGTGGGTAGTACATTGTTTTTTTTGGCGAAAAATATTTTTTTTCCACTATCTTCAAAAAACCAAATTTGAATTAAAGCCAATGCGGTTCTCTATTCAACACAGTAGAAATCAAGTCGATATCTAGAAAAGTAAGCAAGTTATGACCAAAAAGGTAAGTAGTTATACTACTGCCTATTTCCGGCCACTTTTTAGTAGAACTATTTACGTTTTTGGCCATAACTTGAAAAGTTTTCAATATATCGACTTGATTTCTTTTGCGTTGGCTAGCTAACCGTATTGGCCTTAACTACAAATTTTTTTTTAATGGATAGTGGAAGAAAATTTTTTTTATCATTTTTTAAAAAAAAACAAAGTGGGTAGTACATTGTTTTTTTTGGCGAAAAATATTTTTTTTCCACTATCTTCAAAAAAGCAAATTTGAATTAAAGCCAATGCGGTTCTCTGTTCAACACAGTAGAAATCAAGTCGATATCTAGAAAAGTAAGCAAGTTATGACCAAAAAGGTAAGTAGTTATACTACTGCCTATTTCCGGCCACTTTTTAGTAGAACTATTTACGTTTTTGGCCATAACTTGAAAAGTTTTCAATATATCGACTTGATTTCTTTTGCGTTGGCTAGCTAACCGTATTGGCCTTAACTACAAATTTTTTTTTAATGGATAGTGGAAGAAAATTTTTTTTATCATTTTTTAAAAAAAAACAAAGTGGGTAGTACATTGTTTTTTTTGGCGAAAAATATTTTTTTTCCACTATCTTCAAAAAACCAAATTTGAATTAAAGCCAATGCGGTTCTCTGTTCAACACAGTAGAAATCAAGTCGATATCTAGAAAAGTAAGCAAGTTATGACCAAAAAGGTAAGTAGTTATACTACTGCCTATTTCCGGCCACTTTTTAGTAGAACTATTTACGTTTTTGGCCATAACTTGAAAAGTTTTCAATATATCGGCTTCATTTCTTTTGCGTTGGATAGCTAACTGTATTGGCCTTAACTACAAATTTTTTTTTAATGGATAGTGGAAGAAAATTTTTTTTATCATTTTTTAAAATAAAACAAAGGGGGTAGTCCATTGTTTTTTTTGGCGAAAAATATTTTTTTTCCACTATCTTCAAAAAACCAAATTTGAATTAAAGCCAATGCGGTTCTCTATTCAACGCAGTAGAAATCAAGTCGATATCTAGAAAAGTAAGCAAGTTATGACCAAAAAGGTAAGTAGTTATACTACTGCCTATTTCCGGCCACTTTTTAGTAGAACTATTTACGTTTTTGGCCATAACTTGAAAAGTTTTCAATATATCGACTTGATTTCTTTTGCGTTGGCTAGCTAGCCGTATTGGCCTTAACTACAAATTTTTTTTTAATGGATAGTGGAAGAAAATTTTTTTTATCATTTTTTAAAAAAAAACAAAGTGGGTAGTACATTGTTTTTTTTGGCGAAAAATATTTTTTTTCCACTATCTTCAAAAAACCAAATTTGAATTAAAGCCAATGCGGTTCTCTATTCAACACAGTAGAAATCAAGTCGATATCTAGAAAAGTAAGCAAGTTATGACCAAAAAGGTAAGTAGTTATACTACTGCCTATTTCCGGCCACTTTTTAGTAGAACTATTTACGTTTTTGGCCATAACTTGAAAAGTTTTCAATATATCGACTTGATTTCTTTTGCGTTGGCTAGCTAACCGTATTGGCCTTAACTACAAATTTTTTTTTAATGGATAGTGGAAGAAAATTTTTTTTATCATTTTTTAAAAAAAAACAAAGTGGGTAGTACATTGTTTTTTTTGGCGAAAAATATTTTTTTTCCACTATCTTCAAAAAAGCAAATTTGAATTAAAGCCAATGCGGTTCTCTGTTCAACACAGTAGAAATCAAGTCGATATCTAGAAAAGTAAGCAAGTTATGACCAAAAAGGTAAGTAGTTATACTACTGCCTATTTCCGGCCACTTTTTAGTAGAACTATTTACGTTTTTGGCCATAACTTGAAAAGTTTTCAATATATCGACTTGATTTCTTTTGCGTTGGCTAGCTAACCGTATTGGCCTTAACTACAAATTTTTTTTTAATGGATAGTGGAAGAAAATTTTTTTTATCATTTTTTAAAAAAAAACAAAGTGGGTAGTACATTGTTTTTTTTGGCGAAAAATATTTTTTTTCCACTATCTTCAAAAAACCAAATTTGAATTAAAGCCAATGCGGTTCTCTGTTCAACACAGTAGAAATCAAGTCGATATCTAGAAAAGTAAGCAAGTTATGACCAAAAAGGTAAGTAGTTACACTACTGCCTATTTCCGGCCACTTTTTAGTAGAACTATTTACGTTTTTGGCCATAACTTGAAAAGTTTTCAATATATCGACTTGATTTCTTTTGCGTTGGCTAGCTAGCCGTATTGGCCTTAACTACAAATTTTTTTTTAATGGATAGTGGAAGAAAATTTTTTTTATCATTTTTTAAAAAAAAACAAAGTGGGTAGTACATTGTTTTTTTTGGCGAAAAATATTTTTTTTCCACTATCTTCAAAAAACCAAATTTGAATTAAAGCCAATGCGGTTCTCTATTCAACACAGTAGAAATCAAGTCGATATCTAGAAAAGTAAGCAAGTTATGACCAAAAAGGTAAGTAGTTATACTACTGCCTATTTCCGGCCACTTTTTAGTAGAACTATTTACGTTTTTGGCCATAACTTGAAAAGTTTTCAATATATCGACTTGATTTCTTTTGCGTTGGCTAGCTAACCGTATTGGCCTTAACTACAAATTTTTTTTTAATGGATAGTGGAAGAAAATTTTTTTTATCATTTTTTAAAAAAAAACAAAGTGGGTAGTACATTGTTTTTTTTGGCGAAAAATATTTTTTTTCCACTATCTTCAAAAAAGCAAATTTGAATTAAAGCCAATGCGGTTCTCTGTTCAACACAGTAGAAATCAAGTCGATATCTAGAAAAGTAAGCAAGTTATGACCAAAAAGGTAAGTAGTTATACTACTGCCTATTTCCGGCCACTTTTTAGTAGAACTATTTACGTTTTTGGCCATAACTTTAAAAGTTTTCAAAATATCGACTTGATTTCTTTTGCGTTGGATAGCTAACCGTATTGGCCTTAACTACAAATTTTTTTTTAATGGATAGTGTAAGAAAATTTTTTTTATCATTTTTAAAAAAAAAACAAAGTGGGTAGTACATTGTTTTTTTTGGCGAAAAATATTTTTTTTCCACTATCTTCAAAAAACCAAATTTGAATTAAAGCCAATACGGTTCTCTGTTCAACACAGTAGAAATCAAGTCGATATCTAGAAAAGTAAGCAAGTTATGACCAAAAAGGTAAGTAGTTATACTACTGCCTATTTCCGGCCACTTTTTAGTAGAACTATTTACGTTTTTGGCCATAACTTGAAAAGTTTTCAATATATCGACTTCATTTCTTTTGCGTTGGATAGCTAACTGTATTGGCCTTAACTACAAATTTTTTTTTAATGGATAGTGGAAGAAAATTTTTTTTATCATTTTTTAAAAAAAAAACAAAGGGGGTAGTCCATTGTTTTTTTTGGCGAAAAATATTTTTTTTCCACTATCTTCAAAAAACCAAATTTGAATTAAAGCCAATGCGGTTCTCTATTCAACGCAGTAGAAATCAAGTCGATATCTAGAAAAGTAAGCAAGTTATGACCAAAAAGGTAAGTAGTTATACTACTGCCTATTTCCGGCCACTTTTTAGTAGAACTATTTACGTTTTTGGCCATAACTTAAAAAGTTTTCAATATATCGACTTCATTTCTTTTGCGTTGGATAGCTAACTGTATTGGCCTTAACTACAAATTTTTTTTTAATGGATAGTGGAAGAAAATTTTTTTTATCATTTTTTAAAAAAAAACAAAGGGGGTAGTCCATTGTTTTTTTTGGCGAAAAATATTTTTTTTCCACTATCTTCAAAAAACCAAATTTGAATTAAAGCCAATGCGGTTCTCTATTCAACGCAGTAGAAATCAAGTCGATATCTAGAAAAGTAAGCAAGTTATGACCAAAAAGGTAAGTAGTTATACTACTGCCTATTTCCGGCCACTTTTTAGTAGAACTATTTACGTTTTTGGCCATAACTTGAAAAGTTTTCAATATATCGACTTGATTTCTTTTGCGTTGGCTAGCTAACCGTATTGGCCTTAACTACAAATTTTTTTTTAATGGATAGTGGAAGAAAATTTTTTTTATCATTTTTTAAAAAAAAACAAAGTGGGTAGTACATTGTTTTTTTTGGCGAAAAATATTTTTTTTCCACTATCTTCAAAAAACCAAATTTGAATTAAAGCCAATGCGGTTCTCTATTCAACACAGTAGAAATCAAGTCGATATCTAGAAAAGTAAGCAAGTTATGACCAAAAAGGTAAGTAGTTATACTACTGCCTATTTCCGGCCACTTTTTAGTAGAACTATTTACGTTTTTGGCCATAACTTGAAAAGTTTTCAATATATCGACTTGATTTCTTTTGCGTTGGATAGCTAACCGTATTGGCCTTAACGAAACATTTTTTTTTTTAGGGATAGTGGAAGAAAATTTTTTTTATCATTTTTAAAAAAAAAACAAAGTGGGTAGTACATTGTTTTTTTTGGCGAAAAATATTTTTTTTCCACTATCTTCAAAAAACCAAATTTGAATTAAAGCCAATACGGTTCTCTGTTCAACACAGTAGAAATCAAGTCGATATCTAGAAAAGTAAGCAAGTTATGACCAAAAAGGTAAGTAGTTATACTACTGCCTATTTCCGGCCACTTTTTAGTAGAACTATTTACGTTTTTGGCCATAACTTGATAAGTTTTCAATATATCGACTTGATTTCTTTTGCGTTGGCTAGCTAACCGTATTGGCCTTAACTACAAATTTTTTTTTAATGGATAGTGGAAGAAAATTTTTTTTATCATTTTTTAAAAAAAAACAAAGTGGGTAGTACATTGTTTTTTTGGCGAAAAATATTTTTTTTCCACTATCTTCAAAAAACCAAATTTGAATTAAAGCCAATGCGGTTCTCTATTCAACACAGTAGAAATCAAGTCGATATCTAGAAAAGTAAGCAAGTTATGACCAAAAAGGTAAGTAGTTATACTACTGCCTATTTCCGGCCACTTTTTAGTAGAACTATTTACGTTTTTGGCCATAACTTGAAAAGTTTTCAATATATCGACTTGATTTCTTTTGCGTTGGCTAGCTAACCGTATTGGCCTTAACTACAAATTTTTTTTTAATGGATAGTGGAAGAAAATTTTTTTTATCATTTTTTAAAAAAAAACAAAGTGGGTAGTACATTGTTTTTTTTGGCGAAAAATATTTTTTTTCCACTATCTTCAAAAAACCAAATTTGAATTAAAGCCAATACGGTTCTCTGTTCAACACAGTAGAAATCAAGTCGATATCTAGAAAAGTAAGCAAGTTATGACCAAAAAGGTAAGTAGTTATACTACTGCCTATTTCCGGCCACTTTTTAGTAGAACTATTTACGTTTTTGGCCATAACTTGATAAGTTTTCAATATATCGACTTGATTTCTTTTGCGTTGGCTAGCTAACCGTATTGGCCTTAACTACAAATTTTTTTTTAATGGATAGTGGAAGAAAATTTTTTTTATCATTTTTTAAAAAAAAACAAAGGGGGTAGTCCATTGTTTTTTTTGGCGAAAAATATTTTTTTTCCACTATCTTCAAAAAACCAAATTTGAATTAAAGCCAATGCGGTTCTCTATTCAACACAGTAGAAATCAAGTCGATATCTAGAAAAGTAAGCAAGTTATGACCAAAAAGGTAAGTAGTTATACTACTGCCTATTTCCGGCCACTTTTTAGTAGAACTATTTACGTTTTTGGCCATAACTTGAAAAGTTTTCAATATATCGACTTGATTTCTTTTGCGTTGGCTAGCTAACCGTATTGGCCTTAACTACAAATTTTTTTTTAATGGATAGTGGAAGAAAATTTTTTTTATCATTTTTTAAAAAAAAACAAAGTGGGTAGTACATTGTTTTTTTTGGCGAAAAATATTTTTTTTCCACTATCTTCAAAAAACCAAATTTGAATTAAAGCCAATACGGTTCTCTGTTCAACACAGTAGAAATCAAGTCGATATCTAGAAAAGTAAGCAAGTTATGACCAAAAAGGTAAGTAGTTATACTACTGCCTATTTCCGGCCACTTTTTAGTAGAACTATTTACGTTTTTGGCCATAACTTTAAAAGTTTTCAATATATCGACTTGATTTCTTTTGCGTTGGATAGCTAACCGTATTGGCCTTAACTACACATTTTTTTTTTAGGGATAGTGGAAGAAAATTTTTTTTATCATTTTTTAAAAAAAAACAAAGGGGGTAGTCCATTGTTTTTTTTGGCGAAAAATATTTTTTTTCCACTATCTTCAAAAAACCAAATTTGAATTAAAGCCAATGCGGTTCTCTATTCAACGCAGTAGAAATCAAGTCGATATCTAGAAAAGTAAGCAAGTTATGACCAAAAAGGTAAGTAGTTATACTACTGCCTATTTCCGGCCACTTTTTAGTAGAACTATTTACGTTTTTGGCCATAACTTGAAAAGTTTTCAATATATCGACTTGATTTCTTTTGCGTTGGATAGCTAACTGTATTGGCCTTAACTACAAATTTTTTTTTAATGGATAGTGGAAGAAAATTTTTTTTATCATTTTTTAAAAAAAAACAAAGGGGGTAGTCCATTGTTTTTTTTGGCGAAAAATATTTTTTTTCCACTATCTTCAAAAAACCAAATTTGAATTAAAGCCAATGCGGTTCTCTATTCAACACAGTAGAAATCAAGTCGATATCTAGAAAAGTAAGCAAGTTATGACCAAAAAGGTAAGTAGTTATACTACTGCCTATTTCCGGCCACTTTTTAGTAGAACTATTTACGTTTTTGGCCATAACTTGAAAAGTTTTCAATATATCGACTTCATTTCTTTTGCGTTGGATAGCTAACTGTATTGGCCTTAACTACAAATTTTTTTTTAATGGATAGTGGAAGAAAATTTTTTTTATCATTTTTTAAAAAAAAACAAAGGGGGTAGTCCATTGTTTTTTTTGGCGAAAAATATTTTTTTTTCACTATCTTCAAAAAACCAAATTTGAATTAAAGCCAATGCGGTTCTCTATTCAACACAGTAGAAATCAAGTCGATATCTAGAAAAGTAAGCAAGTTATGACCAAAAAGGTAAGTAGTTATACTACTGCCTATTTCCGGCCACTTTTTAGTAGAACTATTTACGTTTTTGGCCATAACTTGAAAAGTTTTCAATATATCGACTTGATTTCTTTTGCGTTGGCTAGCTAACCGTATTGGCCTTAACTACAAATTTTTTTTTAATGGATAGTGGAAGAAAATTTTTTTTATCATTTTTTAAACAAAAACAAAGTGGGTAGTACATTGTTTTTTTTGGCGAAAAATATTTTTTTTCCACTATCTTCAAAAAACCAAATTTGAATTAAAGCCAATGCGGTTCTCTATTCAACACAGTAGAAATCAAGTCGATATCTAGAAAAGTAAGCAAGTTATGACCAAAAAGGTAAGTAGTTATACTACTGCCTATTTCCGGCCACTTTTTAGTAGAACTATTTACGTTTTTGGCCATAACTTGAAAAGTTTTCAATATATCGACTTCATTTCTTTTGCGTTGGATAGCTAACTGTATTGGCCTTAACTGCAAATTTTTTTTTAATGGATAGTGGAAGAAAATTTTTTTTATCATTTTTTAAAAAAAACAAAGGGGGTAGTCCATTGTTTTTTTTGGCGAAAAATATTTTTTTTCCACTATCTTCAAAAAACCAAATTTGAATTAAAGCCAATGCGGTTCTCTATTCAACACAGTAGAAATCAAGTCGATATCTAGAAAAGTAAGCAAGTTATGACCAAAAAGGTAAGTAGTTCTACTACTGCCTATTTCCGGCCACTTTTTAGTAGAACTATTTACGTTTTTGGCCATAACTTTAAAAGTTTTCAAAATATCGACTTGATTTCTTTTGCGTTGGATAGCTAACCGTATTGGCCTTAACTACAAATTTGTTTTTAATGGATAGTGTAAGAAAATTTTTTTTATCATTTTTAAAAAAAAAACAAAGTGGGTAGTACATTGTTTTTTTTGGCGAAAAATATTTTTTTTCCACTATCTTCAAAAAACCAAATTTGAATTAAAGCCAATACGGTTCTCTGTTCAACACAGTAGAAATCAAGTCGATATCTAGAAAAGTAAGCAAGTTATGACCAAAAAGGTAAGTAGTTATACTACTGCCTATTTCCGGCCACTTTTTAGTAGAACTATTTACGTTTTTGGCCATAACTTGAAAAGTTTTCAATATATCGACTTGATTTCTTTTGCGTTGGCTAGCTAACCGTATTGGCCTTAACTACAAATTTTTTTTTAATGGATAGTGGAAGAAAATTTTTTTTATCATTTTTTAAAAAAAAACAAAGTGGGTAGTACATTGTTTTTTTGGCGAAAAATATTTTTTTTCCACTATCTTCAAAAAACCAAATTTGAATTAAAGCCAATGCGGTTCTCTATTCAACACAGTAGAAATCAAGTCGATATCTAGAAAAGTAAGCAAGTTATGACCAAAAAGGTAAGTAGTTATACTACTGCCTATTTCCGGCCACTTTTTAGTAGAACTATTTACGTTTTTGGCCATAACTTGAAAAGTTTTCAATATATCGACTTCATTTCTTTTGCGTTGGATAGCTAACTGTATTGGCCTTAACTACAAATTTTTTTTTAATGGATAGTGGAAGAAAATTTTTTTTATCATTTTTTAAAAAAAAACAAAGGGGGTAGTCCATTGTTTTTTTTGGCGAAAAATATTTTTTTTCCACTATCTTCAAAAAACCAAATTTGAATTAAAGCCAATGCGGTTCTCTATTCAACACAGTAGAAATCAAGTCGATATCTAGAAAAGTAAGCAAGTTATGACCAAAAAGGTAAGTAGTTATACTACTGCCTATTTCCGGCCACTTTTTAGTAGAACTATTTACGTTTTTGGCCATAACTTGAAAAGTTTTCAATATATCGACTTGATTTCTTTTGCGTTGGCTAGCTAACCGTATTGGCCTTAACTACAAATTTTTTTTTAATGGATAGTGGAAGAAAATTTTTTTTATCATTTTTTAAAAAAAAACAAAGTGGGTAGTACATTGTTTTTTTTGGCGAAAAATATTTTTTTTCCACTATCTTCAAAAAACCAAATTTGAATTAAAGCCAATACGGTTCTCTGTTCAACACAGTAGAAATCAAGTCGATATCTAGAAAAGTAAGCAAGTTATGACCAAAAAGGTAAGTAGTTATACTACTGCCTATTTCCGGCCACTTTTTAGTAGAACTATTTACGTTTTTGGCCATAACTTTAAAAGTTTTCAATATATCGACTTGATTTCTTTTGCGTTGGATAGCTAACCGTATTGGCCTTAACTACACATTTTTTTTTTAGGGATAGTGGAAGAAAATTTTTTTTATCATTTTTTAAAAAAAAACAAAGGGGGTAGTCCATTGTTTTTTTTGGCGAAAAATATTTTTTTTCCACTATCTTCAAAAAACCAAATTTGAATTAAAGCCAATGCGGTTCTCTATTCAACGCAGTAGAAATCAAGTCGATATCTAGAAAAGTAAGCAAGTTATGACCAAAAAGGTAAGTAGTTATACTACTGCCTATTTCCGGCCACTTTTTAGTAGAACTATTTACGTTTTTGGCCATAACTTGAAAAGTTTTCAATATATCGACTTGATTTCTTTTGCGTTGGATAGCTAACTGTATTGGCCTTAACTACAAATTTTTTTTTAATGGATAGTGGAAGAAAATTTTTTTTATCATTTTTTAAAAAAAAACAAAGGGGGTAGTCCATTGTTTTTTTTGGCGAAAAATATTTTTTTTCCACTATCTTCAAAAAACCAAATTTGAATTAAAGCCAATGCGGTTCTCTATTCAACACAGTAGAAATCAAGTCGATATCTAGAAAAGTAAGCAAGTTATGACCAAAAAGGTAAGTAGTTATACTACTGCCTATTTCCGGCCACTTTTTAGTAGAACTATTTACGTTTTTGGCCATAACTTGAAAAGTTTTCAATATATCGACTTCATTTCTTTTGCGTTGGATAGCTAACTGTATTGGCCTTAACTACAAATTTTTTTTTAATGGATAGTGGAAGAAAATTTTTTTTATCATTTTTTAAAAAAAAACAAAGTGGGTAGTACATTGTTTTTTTTGGCGAAAAATATTTTTTTTCCACTATCTTCAAAAAAGCAAATTTGAATTAAAGCCAATGCGGTTCTCTGTTCAACACAGTAGAAATCAAGTCGATATCTAGAAAAGTAAGCAAGTTATGACCAAAAAGGTAAGTAGTTATACTACTGCCTATTTCCGGCCACTTTTTAGTAGAACTATTTACGTTTTTGGCCATAACTTTAAAAGTTTTCAAAATATCGACTTGATTTCTTTTGCGTTGGATAGCTAACCGTATTGGCCTTAACTACAAATTTTTTTTTAATGGATAGTGTAAGAAAATTTTTTTTATCATTTTAAAAAAAAAAACAAAGTGGGTAGTACATTGTTTTTTTTGGCGAAAAATATTTTTTTTCCACTATCTTCAAAAAACCAAATTTGAATTAAAGCCAATACGGTTCTCTGTTCAACACAGTAGAAATCAAGTCGATATCTAGAAAAGTAAGCAAGTTATGACCAAAAAGGTAAGTAGTTATACTACTGCCTATTTCCGGCCACTTTTTAGTAGAACTATTTACGTTTTTGGCCATAACTTGAAAAGTTTTCAATATATCGACTTCATTTCTTTTGCGTTGGATAGCTAACTGTATTGGCCTTAACTACAAATTTTTTTTTAATGGATAGTGGAAGAAAATTTTTTTTATCATTTTTTAAAAAAAAACAAAGGGGGTAGTCCATTGTTTTTTTTACGAAAAATATTTTTTTTCCACTATCTTCAAAAAACCAAATTTGAATTAAAGCCAATGCGGTTCTCTATTCAACGCAGTAGAAATCAAGTCGATATCTAGAAAAGTAAGCAAGTTATGACCAAAAAGGTAAGTAGTTATACTACTGCCTATTTCCGGCCACTTTTTAGTAGAACTATTTACGTTTTTGGCCATAACTTGAAAAGTTTTCAATATATCGACTTCATTTCTTTTGCGTTGGATAGCTAACTGTATTGGCCTTAACTACAAATTTTTTTTTAATGGATAGTGGAAGAAAATTTTTTTTATCATTTTTTAAAAAAAAACAAAGGGGGTAGTCCATTGTTTTTTTTGGCGAAAAATATTTTTTTTCCACTATCTTCAAAAAACTAAATTTGAATTAAAGCCAATGCGGTTCTCTATTCAACGCAGTAGAAATCAAGTCGATATCTAGAAAAGTAAGCAAGTTATGACCAAAAAGGTAAGTAGTTATACTACTGCCTATTTCCGGCCACTTTTTAGTAGAACTATTTACGTTTTTGGCCATAACTTGAAAAGTTTTCAATATATCGACTTGATTTCTTTTGCGTTGGCTAGCTAACCGTATTGGCCTTAACTACAAATTTTTTTTTAATGGATAGTGGAAGAAAATTTTTTTTATCATTTTTTAAAAAAAAACAAAGTGGGTAGTACATTGTTTTTTTTGGCGAAAAATATTTTTTTTCCACTATCTTCAAAAAACCAAATTTGAATTAAAGCCAATGCGGTTCTCTGTTCAACACAGTAGAAATCAAGTCGATATCTAGAAAAGTAAGCAAGTTATGACCAAAAAGGTAAGTAGTTATACTACTGCCTATTTCCGGCCACTTTTTAGTAGAACTATTTACGTTTTTGGCCATAACTTTAAAAGTTTTCAAAATATCGACTTGATTTCTTTTGCGTTGGATAGCTAACCGTATTGGCCTTAACTACAAATTTTTTTTTAATGGATAGTGGAAGAAAATTTTTTTTATCATTTTTTAAAAAAAAACAAAGTGGGTAGTACATTGTTTTTTTTGGCGAAAAATATTTTTTTTCCACTATCTTCAAAAAACCAAATTTGAATTAAAGCCAATGCGGTTCTCTGTTCAACACAGTAGAAATCAAGTCGATATCTAGAAAAGTAAGCAAGTTATGACCAAAAAGGTAAGTAGTTATACTACTGCCTATTTCCGGCCACTTTTTAGTAGAACTATTTACGTTTTTGGCCATAACTTTAAAAGTTTTCAAAATATCGACTTGATTTCTTTTGCGTTGGATAGCTAACCATATTGGCCTTAACTACAAATTTTTTTTTAATGGATAGTGTAAGAAAATTTTTTTTATCATTTTAAAAAAAAAAACAAAGTGGGTAGTACATTGTTTTTTTTGGCGAAAAATATTTTTTTTCCACTATCTTCAAAAAACCAAATTTGAATTAAAGCCAATACGGTTCTCTGTTCAACACAGTAGAAATCAAGTCGATATCTAGAAAAGTAAGCAAGTTATGACCAAAAAGGTAAGTAGTTATACTACTGCCTATTTCCGGCCACTTTTTAGTAGAACTATTTACGTTTTTGGCCATAACTTGAAAAGTTTTCAATATATCGACTTGATTTCTTTTGCGTTGGCTAGCTAACCGTATTGGCCTTAACTACAAATTTTTTTTTAATGGATAGTGGAAGAAAATTTTTTTTATCATTTTTTAAAAAAAAACAAAGTGGGTAGTACATTGTTTTTTTGGCGAAAAATATTTTTTTTCCACTATCTTCAAAAAACCAAATTTGAATTAAAGCCAATGCGGTTCTCTATTCAACACAGTAGAAATCAAGTCGATATCTAGAAAAGTAAGCAAGTTATGACCAAAAAGGTAAGTAGTTATACTACTGCCTATTTCCGGCCACTTTTTAGTAGAACTATTTACGTTTTTGGCCATAACTTGAAAAGTTTTCAATATATCGACTTGATTTCTTTTGCGTTGGATAGCTAACTGTATTGGCCTTAACTACAAATTTTTTTTTAATGGATAGTGGAAGAAAATTTTTTTTATCATTTTTTAAAAAAAAACAAAGGGGGTAGTCCATTGTTTTTTTTGGCGAAAAATATTTTTTTTCCACTATCTTCAAAAAACCAAATTTGAATTAAAGCCAATGCGGTTCTCTATTCAACACAGTAGAAATCAAGTCGATATCTAGAAAAGTAAGCAAGTTATGACCAAAAAGGTAAGTAGTTATACTACTGCCTATTTCCGGCCACTTTTTAGTAGAACTATTTACGTTTTTGGCCATAACTTGAAAAGTTTTCAATATATCGACTTGATTTCTTTTGCGTTGGATAGCTAACTGTATTGGCCTTAATTACAAATTTTTTTTTAATGGATAGTGGAAGAAAATTTTTTTTATCATTTTATAAAAAAAAGCAAAGGGGGTAGTCCATTGTTTTTTTTGGCGAAAAATATTTTTTTCCACTATCTTCAAAAAACCAAATTTGAATTAAAGCCAATGCGGTTCTCTATTCAACACAGTAGAAATCAAGTCGATATCTAGAAAAGTAAGCAAGTTATGACCAAAAAGGTAAGTAGTTATACTACTGCCTATTTCCGGCCACTTTTTAGTAGAACTATTTACGTTTTTGGCCATAACTTGAAAAGTTTTCAATATATCGACTTGATTTCTTTTGCGTTGGATAGCTAACCGTATTGGCCTTACCTACACATTTTTTTTTTAGGGATAGTGGAAGAAAATTTTTTTTATCATTTTTAAAAAAAAAACAAAGGGGGTAGTCCATTGTTTTTTTTGGCGAAAAATATTTTTTTTCCACTATCTTCAAAAAACCAAATTTGAATTAAAGCCAATGCGGTTCTCTATTCAACGCAGTAGAAATCAAGTCGATATCTAGAAAAGTAAGCAAGTTATGACCAAAAAGGTAAGTAGTTATACTACTGCCTATTTCCGGCCACTTTTTAGTAGAACTATTTACGTTTTTGGCCATAACTTGAAAAGTTTTCAATATATCGACTTGATTTCTTTTGCGTTGGATAGCTAACTGTATTGGCCTTAATTACAAATTTTT
Organism: Thelaira solivaga; assembly: GCA_947397855.1. Lineage (NCBI taxonomy): Eukaryota > Metazoa > Arthropoda > Insecta > Diptera > Tachinidae > Thelaira > Thelaira solivaga. The sequence goes on from OX377612.1 coordinate 50,157,106, forward strand.
TTTTAATGGATAGTGGAAGAAAATTTTTTTTATCATTTTTTAAAAAAAAGCAAAGGGGGTAGTCCATTGTTTTTTTTGGCGAAAAATATTTTTTTTCCACTATCTTCAAAAAACTAAATTTGAATTAAAGCCAATGCGGTTCTCTATTCAACGCAGTAGAAATCAAGTCGATATCTAGAAAAGTAAGCAAGTTATGGCCAAAAATAGGCAGTAGTATACTGCCTATTTTTGGCCACTTTTTAGTAGAACTATTTACGTTTTTGGCCATAACTTGAAAAGTTTTCAATATATCGACTTGATTTCTTTTGCGTTGGATAGCTAACTGTATTGGCCTTAATTACAAATTTTTTTTTAATGGATAGTGGAAGAAAATTTTTTTTATCATTTTTTAAAAAAAAACAAAGGGGGTAGTCCATTGTTTTTTTTGGCGAAAAATATTTTTTTTCCACTATCTTCAAAAAACCAAATTTGAATTAAAGCCAATGCGGTTCTCTATTCAACACAGTAGAAATCAAGTCGATATCTAGAAAAGTAAGCAAGTTATGACCAAAAAGGTAAGTAGTTATACTACTGCCTATTTCCGGCCACTTTTTAGTAGAACTATTTACGTTTTTGGCCATAACTTGAAAAGTTTTCAATATATCGACTTGATTTCTTTTGCGTTGGATAGCTAACTGTATTGGCCTTAACTACAAATTTTTTTTTAATGGATAGTGGAAGAAAATTTTTTTTTATCATTTTTTAAAAAAAAACAAAGGGGGTAGTCCATTGTTTTTTTTGGCGAAAAATATTTTTTTTCCACTATCTTCAAAAAACCAAATTTGAATTAAAGCCAATGCGGTTCTCTATTCAACACAGTAGAAATCAAGTCGATATCTAGAAAAGTAAGCAAGTTATGACCAAAAAGGTAAGTAGTTATACTACTGCCTATTTCCGGCCACTTTTTAGTAGAACTATTTACGTTTTTGGCCATAACTTGAAAAGTTTTCAATATATCGACTTGATTTCTTTTGCGTTGGCTAGCTAACCGTATTGGCCTTAACTACAAATTTTTTTTTAATGGATAGTGGAAGAAAATTTTTTTTATCATTTTTAAAAAAAAAACAAAGTGGGTAGTACATTGTTTTTTTTGGCGAAAAATATTTTTTTTCCACTATCTTCAAAAAACCAAATTTGAATTAAAGCCAATGCGGTTCTCTGTTCAACACAGTAGAAATCAAGTCGATATCTAGAAAAGTAAGCAAGTTATGACCAAAAAGGTAAGTAGTTATACTACTGCCTATTTCCGGCCACTTTTTAGTAGAACTATTTACGTTTTTGGCCATAACTTTAAAAGTTTTCAAAATATCGACTTGATTTATTTTGCGTTGGATAGCTAACCGTATTGGCCTTAACTACAAATTTTTTTTTAATGGATAGTGGAAGAAAATTTTTTTTATCATTTTTTAAAAAAAAGCAAAGGGGGTAGTCCATTGTTTTTTTTGGCGAAAAATATTTTTTTTCCACTATCTTCAAAAAACTAAATTTGAATTAAAGCCAATGCGGTTCTCTATTCAACGCAGTAGAAATCAAGTCGATATCTAGAAAAGTAAGCAAGTTATGACCAAAAAGGTAAGTAGTTATACTACTGCCTATTTCCGGCCACTTTTTAGTAGAACTATTTACGTTTTTGGCCATAACTTTAAAAGTTTTCAAAATATCGACTTGATTTCTTTTGCGTTGGATAGCTAACCGTATTGGCCTTAACTACAAATTTTTTTTTAATGGATAGTGGAAGAAAATTTTTTTTATCATTTTTAAAAAAAAAGCAAAGGGGGTAGTCCATTGTTTTTTTTGGCGAAAAATATTTTTTTTCCACTATCTTCAAAAAACCAAATTTGAATTAAAGCCAATGCGGTTCTCTATTCAACACAGTAGAAATCAAGTCGATATCTAGAAAAGTAAGCAAGTTATGACCAAAAAGGTAAGTAGTTATACTACTGCCTATTTCCGGCCACTTTTTAGTAGAACTATTTACGTTTTTGGCCATAACTTGAAAAGTTTTCAATATATCGACTTGATTTCTTTTGCGTTGGATAGCTAACTGTATTGGCCTTAATTACAAATTTTTTTTTAATGGATAGTGGAAGAAAATTTTTTTTATCATTTTTTAAAAAAAAACAAAGGGGGTAGTCCATTGTTTTTTTTGGCGAAAAATATTTTTTTTCCACTATCTTCAAAAAACCAAATTTGAATTAAAGCCAATGCGGTTCTCTATTCAACACAGTAGAAATCAAGTCGATATCTAGAAAAGTAAGCAAGTTATGACCAAAAAGGTAAGTAGTTATACTACTGCCTATTTCCGGCCACTTTTTAGTAGAACTATTTACGTTTTTGGCCATAACTTGAAAAGTTTTCAATATATCGACTTGATTTCTTTTGCGTTGGATAGCTAACTGTATTGGCCTTAATTACAAATTTTTTTTTAATGGATAGTGGAAGAAAATTTTTTTTATCATTTTTTAAAAAAAAACAAAGGGGGTAGTCCATTGTTTTTTTTGGCGAAAAATATTTTTTTTCCACTATCTTCAAAAAACCAAATTTGAATTAAAGCCAATGCGGTTCTCTATTCAACACAGTAGAAATCAAGTCGATATCTAGAAAAGTAAGCAAGTTATGACCAAAAAGGTAAGTAGTTATACTACTGCCTATTTCCGGCCACTTTTTAGTAGAACTATTTACGTTTTTGGCCATAACTTTAAAAGTTTTCAAAATATCGACTTGATTTCTTTTGCGTTGGATAGCTAACCGTATTGGCCTTAACTACAAATTTTTTTTTAATGGATAGTGGAAGAAAATTTTTTTTATCATTTTTAAAAAAAAAGCAAAGGGGGTAGTCCATTGTTTTTTTTGGCGAAAAATATTTTTTTCCACTATCTTCAAAAAACCAAATTTGAATTAAAGCCAATGCGGTTCTCTATTCAACACAGTAGAAATCAAGTCGATATCTAGAAAAGTAAGCAAGTTATGACCAAAAAGGTAAGTAGTTATACTACTGCCTATTTCCGGCCACTTTTTAGTAGAACTATTTACGTTTTTGGCCATAACTTGAAAAGTTTTCAATATATCGACTTGATTTCTTTTGCGTTGGATAGCTAACTGTATTGGCCTTAATTACAAATTTTTTTTTAATGGATAGTGGAAGAAAATTTTTTTTATCATTTTTTAAAAAAAAACAAAGGGGGTAGTCCATTGTTTTTTTTGGCGAAAAATATTTTTTTTCCACTATCTTCAAAAAACCAAATTTGAATTAAAGCCAATGCGGTTCTCTATTCAACACAGTAGAAATCAAGTCGATATCTAGAAAAGTAAGCAAGTTATGACCAAAAAGGTAAGTAGTTATACTACTGCCTATTTCCGGCCACTTTTTAGTAGAACTATTTACGTTTTTGGCCATAACTTGAAAAGTTTTCAATATATCGACTTGATTTCTTTTGCGTTGGATAGCTAACTGTATTGGCCTTAACTACAATTTTTTTTTTAATGGATAGTGGAAGAAAATTTTTTTTATCATTTTTTAAAAAAAAACAAAGGGGGTAGTCCATTGTTTTTTTTGGCGAAAAATATTTTTTTTCCACTATCTTCAAAAAACCAAATTTGAATTAAAGCCAATGCGGTTCTCTATTCAACACAGTAGAAATCAAGTCGATATCTAGAAAAGTAAGCAAGTTATGACCAAAAAGGTAAGTAGTTATACTACTGCCTATTTCCGGCCACTTTTTAGTAGAACTATTTACGTTTTTGGCCATAACTTGAAAAGTTTTCAATATATCGACTTCATTTCTTTTGCGTTGGATAGCTAACTGTATTGGCCTTAACTGCAAATTTTTTTTTAATGGATAGTGGAAGAAAATTTTTTTTATCATTTTTTAAAAAAAAACAAAGGGGGTAGTCCATTGTTTTTTTTGGCGAAAAATATTTTTTTTCCACTATCTTCAAAAAACCAAATTTGAATTAAAGCCAATGCGGTTCTCTATTCAACACAGTAGAAATCAAGTCGATATCTAGAAAAGTAAGCAAGTTATGACCAAAAAGGTAAGTAGTTATACTACTGCCTATTTCCGGCCACTTTTTAGTAGAACTATTTACGTTTTTGGCCATAACTTGAAAAGTTTTCAATATATCGACTTGATTTCTTTTGCGTTGGCTAGCTAACCGTATTGGCCTTAACTACAAATTTTTTTTTAATGGATAGTGGAAGAAAATTTTTTTTATCATTTTTTAAAAAAAAACAAAGTGGGTAGTACATTGTTTTTTTTGGCGAAAAATATTTTTTTTCCACTATCTTCAAAAAAGCAAATTTGAATTAAAGCCAATGCGGTTCTCTGTTCAACACAGTAGAAATCAAGTCGATATCTAGAAAAGTAAGCAAGTTATGACCAAAAAGGTAAGTAGTTATACTACTGCCTATTTCCGGCCACTTTTTAGTAGAACTATTTACGTTTTTGGCCATAACTTTAAAAGTTTTCAAAATATCGACTTGATTTCTTTTGCGTTTGATAGCTAACCGTATTGGCCTTAACTACAAATTTTTTTTTAATGGATAGTGTAAGAAAATTTTTTTTATCATTTTTAAAAAAAAAACAAAGTGGGTAGTACATTGTTTTTTTTGGCGAAAAATATTTTTTTTCCACTATCTTCAAAAAACCAAATTTGAATTAAAGCCAATACGGTTCTCTGTTCAACACAGTAGAAATCAAGTCGATATCTAGAAAATTAAGCAAGTTATGACCAAAAAGGTAAGTAGTTATACTACTGCCTATTTCCGGCCACTTTTTAGTAGAACTATTTACGTTTTTGGCCATAACTTGAAAAGTTTTCAATATATCGACTTCATTTCTTTTGCGTTGGATAGCTAACTGTATTGGCCTTAACTACAAATTTTTTTTTAATGGATAGTGGAAGAAAATTTTTTTTATCATTTTTTAAAAAAAAACAAAGGGGGTAGTCCATTGTTTTTTTTGGCGAAAAATATTTTTTTTCCACTATCTTCAAAAAACCAAATTTGAATTAAAGCCAATGCGGTTCTCTATTCAACGCAGTAGAAATCAAGTCGATATCTAGAAAAGTAAGCAAGTTATGACCAAAAAGGTAAGTAGTTATACTACTGCCTATTTCCGGCCACTTTTTAGTAGAACTATTTACGTTTTTGGCCATAACTTGAAAAGTTTTCAATATATCGACTTCATTTCTTTTGCGTTGGATAGCTAACTGTATTGGCCTTAACTGCAAATTTTTTTTTAATGGATAGTGGAAGAAAATTTTTTTTATCATTTTTTAAAAAAAAACAAAGTGGGTAGTACATTGTTTTTTTTGGCGAAAAATATTTTTTTTCCACTATCTTCAAAAAAGCAAATTTGAATTAAAGCCAATGCGGTTCTCTGTTCAACACAGTAGAAATCAAGTCGATATCTAGAAAAGTAAGCAAGTTATGACCAAAAAGGTAAGTAGTTATACTACTGCCTATTTCCGGCCACTTTTTAGTAGAACTATTTACGTTTTTGGCCATAACTTTAAAAGTTTTCAAAATATCGACTTGATTTCTTTTGCGTTGGATAGCTAACCGTATTGGCCTTAACTACAAATTTTTTTTTAATGGATAGTGTAAGAAAATTTTTTTTATCATTTTTAAAAAAAAAACAAAGTGGGTAGTACATTGTTTTTTTTGGCGAAAAATATTTTTTTTCCACTATCTTCAAAAAACCAAATTTGAATTAAAGCCAATACGGTTCTCTGTTCAACACAGTAGAAATCAAGTCGATATCTAGAAAATTAAGCAAGTTATGACCAAAAAGGTAAGTAGTTATACTACTGCCTATTTCCGGCCACTTTTTAGTAGAACTATTTACGTTTTTGGCCATAACTTGAAAAGTTTTCAATATATCGACTTCATTTCTTTTGCGTTGGATAGCTAACTGTAATGGCCTTAACTACAAATTTTTTTTTAATGGATAGTGGAAGAAAATTTTTTTTATCATTTTTTAAAAAAAAACAAAGGGGGTAGTCCATTGTTTTTTTTGGCGAAAAATATTTTTTTTCCACTATCTTCAAAAAACCAAATTTGAATTAAAGCCAATGCGGTTCTCTATTCAACGCAGTAGAAATCAAGTCGATATCTAGAAAAGTAAGCAAGTTATGACCAAAAAGGTAAGTAGTTATACTACTGCCTATTTCCGGCCACTTTTTAGTAGAACTATTTACGTTTTTGGCCATAACTTGAAAAGTTTTCAATATATCGACTTCATTTCTTTTGCGTTGGATAGCTAACTGTATTGGCCTTAACTACAAATTTTTTTTTAATGGATAGTGGAAGAAAATTTTTTTTATCATTTTTTAAAAAAAAACAAAGGGGGTAGTCCATTGTTTTTTTTGGCGAAAAATATTTTTTTCCACTATCTTCAAAAAACTAAATTTGAATTAAAGCCAATGCGGTTCTCTATTCAACGCAGTAGAAATCAAGTCGATATCTAGAAAAGTAAGCAAGTTATGACCAAAAAGGTAAGTAGTTATACTACTGCCTATTTCCGGCCACTTTTTAGTAGAACTATTTACGTTTTTGGCCATAACTTGAAAAGTTTTCAATATATCGACTTGATTTCTTTTGCGTTGGATAGCTAACTGTATTGGCCTTAATTACAAATTTTTTTTTAATGGATAGTGGAAGAAAATTTTTTTTATCATTTTTTAAAAAAAAACAAAGGGGGTAGTCCATTGTTTTTTTTGGCGAAAAATATTTTTTTTCCACTATCTTCAAAAAACCAAATTTGAATTAAAGCCAATGCGGTTCTCTATTCAACACAGTAGAAATCAAGTCGATATCTAGAAAAGTAAGCAAGTTATGACCAAAAAGGTAAGTAGTTATACTACTGCCTATTTCCGGCCACTTTTTAGTAGAACTATTTACGTTTTTGGCCATAACTTGAAAAGTTTTCAATATATCGACTTGATTTCTTTTGCGTTGGATAGCTAACTGTATTGGCCTTAACTACAATTTTTTTTTTAATGGATAGTGGAAGAAAATTTTTTTTATCATTTTTTAAAAAAAAACAAAGGGGGTAGTCCATTGTTTTTTTTGGCGAAAAATATTTTTTTTCCACTATCTTCAAAAAACCAAATTTGAATTAAAGCCAATGCGGTTGTCTATTCAACACAGTAGAAATCAAGTCGATATCTAGAAAAGTAAGCAAGTTATGACCAAAAAGGTAAGTAGTTATACTACTGCCTATTTCCGGCCACTTTTTAGTAGAACTATTTACGTTTTTGGCCATAACTTGAAAAGTTTTCAATATATCGACTTCATTTCTTTTGCGTTGGATAGCTAACTGTATTGGCCTTAACTGCAAATTTTTTTTTAATGGATAGTGGAAGAAAATTTTTTTTATCATTTTTTAAAAAAAAACAAAGGGGGTAGTCCATTGTTTTTTTTGGCGAAAAATATTTTTTTTCCACTATCTTCAAAAAACCAAATTTGAATTAAAGCCAATGCGGTTCTCTATTCAACACAGTAGAAATCAAGTCGATATCTAGAAAAGTAAGCAAGTTATGACCAAAAAGGTAAGTAGTTATACTACTGCCTATTTCCGGCCACTTTTTAGTAGAACTATTTACGTTTTTGGCCATAACTTGAAAAGTTTTCAATATATCGACTTGATTTCTTTTGCGTTGGCTAGCTAACCGTATTGGCCTTAACTACAAATTTTTTTTTAATGGATAGTGGAAGAAAATTTTTTTTATCATTTTTTAAAAAAAAACAAAGTGGGTAGTACATTGTTTTTTTTGGCGAAAAATATTTTTTTTCCACTATCTTCAAAAAAGCAAATTTGAATTAAAGCCAATGCGGTTCTCTGTTCAACACAGTAGAAATCAAGTCGATATCTAGAAAAGTAAGCAAGTTATGACCAAAAAGGTAAGTAGTTATACTACTGCCTATTTCCGGCCACTTTTTAGTAGAACTATTTACGTTTTTGGCCATAACTTTAAAAGTTTTCAAAATATCGACTTGATTTCTTTTGCGTTGGATAGCTAACCGTATTGGCCTTAACTACAAATTTTTTTTTAATGGATAGTGTAAGAAAATTTTTTTTATCATTTTTAAAAAAAAAACAAAGTGGGTAGTACATTGTTTTTTTTGGCGAAAAATATTTTTTTTCCACTATCTTCAAAAAACCAAATTTGAATTAAAGCCAATACGGTTCTCTGTTCAACACAGTAGAAATCAAGTCGATATCTAGAAAATTAAGCAAGTTATGACCAAAAAGGTAAGTAGTTATACTACTGCCTATTTCCGGCCACTTTTTAGTAGAACTATTTACGTTTTTGGCCATAACTTGAAAAGTTTTCAATATATCGACTTCATTTCTTTTGCGTTGGATAGCTAACTGTATTGGCCTTAACTACAAATTTTTTTTTAATGGATAGTGGAAGAACATTTTTTTTATCATTTTTTAAAAAAAAACAAAGGGGGTAGTCCATTGTTTTTTTTGGCGAAAAATATTTTTTTTCCACTATCTTCAAAAAACCAAATTTGAATTAAAGCCAATGCGGTTCTCTATTCAACGCAGTAGAAATCAAGTCGATATCTAGAAAAGTAAGCAAGTTATGACCAAAAAGGTAAGTAGTTATACTACTGCCTATTTCCGGCCACTTTTTAGTAGAACTATTTACGTTTTTGGCCATAACTTGAAAAGTTTTCAATATATCGACTTCATTTCTTTTGCGTTGGATAGCTAACTGTATTGGCCTTAACTACAAATTTTTTTTTAATGGATAGTGGAAGAAAATTTTTTTTATCATTTTTTAAAAAAAAACAAAGGGGGTAGTCCATTGTTTTTTTTGGCGAAAAATATTTTTTTCCACTATCTTCAAAAAACTAAATTTGAATTAAAGCCAATGCGGTTCTCTATTCAACGCAGTAGAAATCAAGTCGATATCTAGAAAAGTAAGCAAGTTATGACCAAAAAGGTAAGTAGTTATACTACTGCCTATTTCCGGCCACTTTTTAGTAGAACTATTTACGTTTTTGGCCATAACTTGAAAAGTTTTCAATATATCGACTTGATTTCTTTTGCGTTGGCTAGCTAACCGTATTGGCCTTAACTACAAATTTTTTTTTAATGGATAGTGGAAGAAAATTTTTTTTATCATTTTTTAAAAAAAAACAAAGTGGGTAGTACATTGTTTTTTTTGGCGAAAAATATTTTTTTTCCACTATCTTCAAAAAACCAAATTTGAATTAAAGCCAATGCGGTTCTCTGTTCAACACAGTAGAAATCAAGTCGATATCTAGAAAAGTAAGCAAGTTATGACCAAAAAGGTAAGTAGTTATACTACTGCCTATTTCCGGCCACTTTTTAGTAGAACTATTTACGTTTTTGGCCATAACTTTAAAAGTTTTCAAAATATCGACTTGATTTCTTTTGCGTTGGATAGCTAACCGTATTGGCCTTAACTACAAATTTTTTTTTAATGGATAGTGTAAGAAAATTTTTTTTATCATTTTTAAAAAAAAAACAAAGTGGGTAGTACATTGTTTTTTTTGGCGAAAAATATTTTTTTTCCACTATCTTCAAAAAACCAAATTTGAATTAAAGCCAATACGGTTCTCTGTTCAACACAGTAGAAATCAAGTCGATATCTAGAAAAGTAAGCAAGTTATGACCAAAAAGGTAAGTAGTTATACTACTGCCTATTTCCGGCCACTTTTTAGTAGAACTATTTACGTTTTTGGCCATAACTTGAAAAGTTTTCAATATATCGACTTCATTTCTTTTGCGTTGGATAGCTAACTGTATTGGCCTTAACTACAAATTTTTTTTTAATGGATAGTGGAAGAAAATTTTTTTTATCATTTTTTAAAAAAAAACAAAGGGGGTAGTCCATTGTTTTTTTTGGCGAAAAATATTTTTTTTCCACTATCTTCAAAAAACCAAATTTGAATTAAAGCCAATGCGGTTCTCTATTCAACACAGTAGAAATCAAGTCGATATCTAGAAAAGTAAGCAAGTTATGACCAAAAAGGTAAGTAGTTATACTACTGCCTATTTCCGGCCACTTTTTAGTAGAACTATTTACGTTTTTGGCCATAACTTGAAAAGTTTTCAATATATCGACTTGATTTCTTTTGCGTTGGCTAGCTAACCGTATTGGCCTTAACTACAAATTTTTTTTTAATGGATAGTGGAAGAAAATTTTTTTTATCATTTTTTAAAAAAAAACAAAGTGGGTAGTACATTGTTTTTTTGGCGAAAAATATTTTTTTTCCACTATCTTCAAAAAACCAAATTTGAATTAAAGCCAATGCGGTTCTCTATTCAACACAGTAGAAATCAAGTCGATATCTAGAAAAGTAAGCAAGTTATGACCAAAAAGGTAAGTAGTTATACTACTGCCTATTTCCGGCCACTTTTTAGTAGAACTATTTACGTTTTTGGCCATAACTTGAAAAGTTTTCAATATATCGACTTCATTTCTTTTGCGTTGGATAGCTAACTGTATTGGCCTTAACTACAAATTTTTTTTTAATGGATAGTGGAAGAAAATTTTTTTTATCATTTTTTAAAAAAAAACAAAGGGGGTAGTCCATTGTTTTTTTTGGCGAAAAATATTTTTTTTCCACTATCTTCAAAAAACCAAATTTGAATTAAAGCCAATGCGGTTCTCTATTCAACACAGTAGAAATCAAGTCGATATCTAGAAAAGTAAGCAAGTTATGACCAAAAAGGTAAGTAGTTATACTACTGCCTATTTCCGGCCACTTTTTAGTAGAACTATTTACGTTTTTGGCCATAACTTGAAAAGTTTTCAATATATCGACTTGATTTCTTTTGCGTTGGCTAGCTAACCGTATTGGCCTTAACTACAAATTTTTTTTTAATGGATAGTGGAAGAAAATTTTTTTTATCATTTTTTAAAAAAAAACAAAGTGGGTAGTACATTGTTTTTTTTGGCGAAAAATATTTTTTTTCCACTATCTTCAAAAAACCAAATTTGAATTAAAGCCAATGCGGTTCTCTGTTCAACACAGTAGAAATCAAGTCGATATCTAGAAAAGTAAGCAAGTTATGACCAAAAAGGTAAGTAGTTATACTACTGCCTATTTCCGGCCACTTTTTAGTAGAACTATTTACGTTTTTGGCCATAACTTTAAAAGTTTTCAAAATATCGACTTGATTTCTTTTGCGTTGGATAGCTAACCGTATTGGCCTTAACTACAAATTTTTTTTTAATGGATAGTGTAAGAAAATTTTTTTTATCATTTTTAAAAAAAAAACAAAGTGGGTAGTACATTGTTTTTTTTGGCGAAAAATATTTTTTTTCCACTATCTTCAAAAAACCAAATTTGAATTAAAGCCAATACGGTTCTCTGTTCAACACAGTAGAAATCAAGTCGATATCTAGAAAAGTAAGCAAGTTATGACCAAAAAGGTAAGTAGTTATACTACTGCCTATTTCCGGCCACTTTTTAGTAGAACTATTTACGTTTTTGGCCATAACTTTAAAAGTTTTCAATATATCGACTTGATTTCTTTTGCGTTGGATAGCTAACCGTATTGGCCTTAACTACACATTTTTTTTTTAGGGATAGTGGAAGAAAATTTTTTTTATCATTTTTTAAAAAAAAACAAAGGGGGTAGTCCATTGTTTTTTTTGGCGAAAAATATTTTTTTTCCACTATCTTCAAAAAACCAAATTTGAATTAAAGCCAATGCGGTTCTCTATTCAACACAGTAGAAATCAAGTCGATATCTAGAAAAGTAAGCAAGTTATGACCAAAAAGGTAAGTAGTTATACTACTGCCTATTTCCGGCCACTTTTTAGTAGAACTATTTACGTTTTTGGCCATAACTTGAAAAGTTTTCAATATATCGACTTGATTTCTTTTGCGTTGGATAGCTAACTGTATTGGCCTTAACTACAAATTTTTTTTTAATGGATAGTGGAAGAAAATTTTTTTTATCATTTTTTAAAAAAAAACAAAGGGGGTAGTCCATTGTTTTTTTTGGCGAAAAATATTTTTTTTCCACTATCTTCAAAAAACCAAATTTGAATTAAAGCCAATGCGGTTCTCTATTCAACACAGTAGAAATCAAGTCGATATCTAGAAAAGTAAGCAAGTTATGACCAAAAAGGTAAGTAGTTATACTACTGCCTATTTCCGGCCACTTTTTAGTAGAACTATTTACGTTTTTGGCCATAACTTGAAAAGTTTTCAATATATCGACTTGATTTCTTTTGCGTTGGATAGCTAACTGTATTGGCCTTAATTACAAATTTTTTTTTAATGGATAGTGGAAGAAAATTTTTTTTATCATTTTTTAAAAAAAAACAAAGGGGGTAGTCCATTGTTTTTTTTGGCGAAAAATATTTTTTTTCCACTATCTTCAAAAAACCAAATTTGAATTAAAGCCAATGCGGTTCTCTATTCAACACAGTAGAAATCAAGTCGATATCTAGAAAAGTAAGCAAGTTATGACCAAAAAGGTAAGTAGTCCTACTACTGCCTATTTCCGGCCACTTTTTAGTAGAACTATTTACGTTTTTGGTCATAACTTTAAAAGTTTTCAAAATATCGACTTGATTTCTTTTGCGTTGGATAGCTAACCGTATTGGCCTTAACTACAAATTTTTTTTTAATGGATAGTGGAAGAAAATTTTTTTTATCATTTTATAAAAAAAAGCAAAGGGGGTAGTCCATTGTTTTTTTTGGCGAAAAATATTTTTTTCCACTATCTTCAAAAAACCAAATTTGAATTAAAGCCAATGCGGTTCTCTATTCAACACAGTAGAAATAGAGTCGATATCTAGAAAAGTAAGCAAGTTATGACCAAAAAGGTAAGTAGTTATACTACTGCCTATTTCCGGCCACTTTTTAGTAGAACTATTTACGTTTTTGGCCATAACTTGAAAAGTTTTCAATATATCGACTTGATTTCTTTTGCGTTGGATAGCTAACCGTATTGGCCTTAACGAAACATTTTTTTTTTTAGGGATAGTGGAAGAAAATTTTTTTTATCATTTTTTAAAAAAAAACAAAGGGGGTAGTCCATTGTTTTTTTTGGCGAAAAATATTTTTTTTCCACTATCTTCAAAAAACCAAATTTGAATTAAAGCCAATGCGGTTCTCTGTTCAACACAGTAGAAATCAAGTCGATATCTAGAAAAGTAAGCAAGTTATGACCAAAAAGGTAAGTAGTTATACTACTGCCTATTTCCGGCCACTTTTTAGTAGAACTATTTACGTTTTTGGCCATAACTTTAAAAGTTTTCAAAATATCGACTTGATTTCTTTTGCGTTGGATAGCTAACCGTATTGGCCTTAACTACAAATTTTTTTTTAATGGATAGTGTAAGAAAATTTTTTTTATCATTTTAAAAAAAAAAACAAAGTGGGTAGTACATTGTTTTTTTTGGCGAAAAATATTTTTTTTCCACTATCTTCAAAAAACCAAATTTGAATTAAAGCCAATACGGTTCTCTGTTCAACACAGTAGAAATCAAGTCGATATCTAGAAAAGTAAGCAAGTTATGACCAAAAAGGTAAGTAGTTATACTACTGCCTATTTCCGGCCACTTTTTAGTAGAACTATTTACGTTTTTGGCCATAACTTTAAAAGTTTTCAATATATGGACTTGATTTCTTTTGCGTTGGATAGCTAACCGTATTGGCCTTAACTACACATTTTTTTTTTAGGGATAGTGGAAGAAAATTTTTTTTATCATTTTTTAAAAAAAAACAAAGGGGGTAGTCCATTGTTTTTTTTGGCGAAAAATATTTTTTTTCCACTATCTTCAAAAAACCAAATTTGAATTAAAGCCAATGCGGTTCTCTATTCAACGCAGTAGAAATCAAGTCGATATCTAGAAAAGTAAGCAAGTTATGACCAAAAAGGTAAGTAGTTATACTACTGCCTATTTCCGGCCACTTTTTAGTAGAACTATTTACGTTTTTGGCCATAACTTGAAAAGTTTTCAATATATCGACTTGATTTCTTTTGCGTTGGATAGCTAACTGTATTGGCCTTAACTACAAATTTTTTTTTAATGGATAGTGGAAGAAAATTTTTTTTATCATTTTTTAAAAAAAAACAAAGGGGGTAGTCCATTGTTTTTTTTGGCGAAAAATATTTTTTTTCCACTATCTTCAAAAAACCAAATTTGAATTAAAGCCAATGCGGTTCTCTATTCAACACAGTAGAAATCAAGTCGATATCTAGAAAAGTAAGCAAGTTATGACCAAAAAGGTAAGTAGTTATACTACTGCCTATTTCCGGCCACTTTTTAGTAGAACTATTTACGTTTTTGGCCATAACTTGAAAAGTTTTCAATATATCGACTTGATTTCTTTTGCGTTGGATAGCTAACTGTATTGGCCTTAATTACAAATTTTTTTTTAATGGATAGTGGAAGAAAATTTTTTTTATCATTTTTTAAAAAAAAACAAAGGGGGTAGTCCATTGTTTTTTTTGGCGAAAAATATTTTTTTTCCACTATCTTCAAAAAACCAAATTTGAATTAAAGCCAATGCGGTTCTCTATTCAACACAGTAGAAATCAAGTCGATATCTAGAAAAGTAAGCAAGTTATGACCAAAAAGGTAAGTAGTTATACTACTGCCTATTTCCGGCCACTTTTTAGTAGAACTATTTACGTTTTTGGCCATAACTTGAAAAGTTTTCAATATATCGACTTGATTTCTTTTGCGTTGGATAGCTAACTGTATTGGCCTTAATTACAAATTTTTTTTTAATGGATAGTGGAAGAAAATTTTTTTTATCATTTTTTAAAAAAAAACAAAGGGGGTAGTCCATTGTTTTTTTTGGCGAAAAATATTTTTTTTCCACTATCTTCAAAAAACCAAATTTGAATTAAAGCCAATGCGGTTCTCTATTCAACACAGTAGAAATCAAGTCGATATCTAGAAAAGTAAGCAAGTTATGACCAAAAAGGTAAGTAGTTCTACTACTGCCTATTTCCGGCCACTTTTTAGTAGAACTATTTACGTTTTTGGCCATAACTTTAAAAGTTTTCAAAATATCGACTTGATTTCTTTTGCGTTGGATAGCTAACCGTATTGGCCTTAACTACAAATTTTTTTTTAATGGATAGTGTAAGAAAATTTTTTTTATCATTTTAAAAAAAAAAACAAAGTGGGTAGTACATTGTTTTTTTTGGCGAAAAATATTTTTTTTCCACTATCTTCAAAAAACCAAATTTGAATTAAAGCCAATACGGTTCTCTGTTCAACACAGTAGAAATCAAGTCGATATCTAGAAAAGTAAGCAAGTTATGACCAAAAAGGTAAGTAGTTATACTACTGCCTATTTCCGGCCACTTTTTAGTAGAACTATTTACGTTTTTGGCCATAACTTTAAAAGTTTTCAAAATATCGACTTGATTTCTTTTGCGTTGGATAGCTAACCGTATTGGCCTTAACTACAAATTTTTTTTTAATGGATAGTGTAAGAAAATTTTTTTTATCATTTTAAAAAAAAAAACAAAGTGGGTAGTACATTGTTTTTTTTGGCGAAAAATATTTTTTTTCCACTATCTTCAAAAAACCAAATTTGAATTAAAGCCAATACGGTTCTCTGTTCAACACAGTAGAAATCAAGTCGATATCTAGAAAAGTAAGCAAGTTATGACCAAAAAGGTAAGTAGTTCTACTACTGCCTATTTCCGGCCACTTTTTAGTAGAACTATTTACGTTTTTGGCCATAACTTTAAAAGTTTTCAAAATATCGACTTGATTTCTTTTGCGTTGGATAGCTAACCGTATTGGCCTTAACTACAAATTTTTTTTTAATGGATAGTGGAAGAAAATTTTTTTTATCATTTTATAAAAAAAAAGCAAAGGGGGTAGTCCATTGTTTTTTTTGGCGAAAAATATTTTTTTCCACTATCTTCAAAAAACCAAATTTGAATTAAAGCCAATGCGGTTCTCTATTCAACACAGTAGAAATCAAGTCGATATCTAGAAAAGTAAGCAAGTTATGACCAAAAAGGTAAGTAGTTCTACTACTGCCTATTTCCGGCCACTTTTTAGTAGAACTATTTACGTTTTTGGCCATAACTTTAAAAGTTTTCAAAATATCGACTTGATTTCTTTTGCGTTGGATAGCTAACCGTATTGGCCTTAACTACAAATTTTTTTTTAATGGATAGTGGAAGAAAATTTTTTTTATCATTTTATAAAAAAAAAGCAAAGGGGGTAGTCCATTGTTTTTTTTGGCGAAAAATATTTTTTTCCACTATCTTCAAAAAACCAAATTTGAATTAAAGCCAATGCGGTTCTCTATTCAACACAGTAGAAATAGAGTCGATATCTAGAAAAGTAAGCAAGTTATGACCAAAAAGGTAAGTAGTTATACTACTGCCTATTTCCGGCCACTTTTTAGTAGAACTATTTACGTTTTTGGCCATAACTTGAAAAGTTTTCAATATATCGACTTGATTTCTTTTGCGTTGGATAGCTAACCGTATTGGCCTTAACGAAACATTTTTTTTTTTAGGGATAGTGGAAGAAAATTTTTTTTATCATTTTTTAAAAAAAAACAAAGGGGGTAGTCCATTGTTTTTTTTGGCGAAAAATATTTTTTTTCCACTATCTTCAAAAAACCAAATTTGAATTAAAGCCAATGCGGTTCTCTGTTCAACACAGTAGAAATCAAGTCGATATCTAGAAAAGTAAGCAAGTTATGACCAAAAAGGTAAGTAGTTATACTACTGCCTATTTCCGGCCACTTTTTAGTAGAACTATTTACGTTTTTGGCCATAACTTTAAAAGTTTTCAAAATATCGACTTGATTTCTTTTGCGTTGGATAGCTAACCGTATTGGCCTTAACTACAAATTTTTTTTTAATGGATAGTGTAAGAAAATTTTTTTTATCATTTTAAAAAAAAAAACAAAGTGGGTAGTACATTGTTTTTTTTGGCGAAAAATATTTTTTTTCCACTATCTTCAAAAAACCAAATTTGAATTAAAGCCAATACGGTTCTCTGTTCAACACAGTAGAAATCAAGTCGATATCTAGAAAAGTAAGCAAGTTATGACCAAAAAGGTAAGTAGTTATACTACTGCCTATTTCCGGCCACTTTTTAGTAGAACTATTTACGTTTTTGGCCATAACTTTAAAAGTTTTCAATATATCGACTTGATTTCTTTTGCGTTGGATAGCTAACCGTATTGGCCTTAACTACACATTTTTTTTTTAGGGATAGTGGAAGAAAATTTTTTTTATCATTTTTTAAAAAAAAACAAAGGGGGTAGTCCATTGTTTTTTTTGGCGAAAAATATTTTTTTTCCACTATCTTCAAAAAACCAAATTTGAATTAAAGCCAATGCGGTTCTCTATTCAACGCAGTAGAAATCAAGTCGATATCTAGAAAAGTAAGCAAGTTATGACCAAAAAGGTAAGTAGTTATACTACTGCCTATTTCCGGCCACTTTTTAGTAGAACTATTTACGTTTTTGGCCATAACTTGAAAAGTTTTCAATATATCGACTTGATTTCTTTTGCGTTGGATAGCTAACTGTATTGGCCTTAACTACAAATTTTTTTTTAATGGATAGTGGAAGAAAATTTTTTTTATCATTTTTTAAAAAAAAACAAAGGGGGTAGTCCATTGTTTTTTTTGGCGAAAAATATTTTTTTTCCACTATCTTCAAAAAACCAAATTTGAATTAAAGCCAATGCGGTTCTCTATTCAACACAGTAGAAATCAAGTCGATATCTAGAAAAGTAAGCAAGTTATGACCAAAAAGGTAAGTAGTTATACTACTGCCTATTTCCGGCCACTTTTTAGTAGAACTATTTACGTTTTTGGCCATAACTTGAAAAGTTTTCAATATATCGACTTGATTTCTTTTGCGTTGGATAGCTAACTGTATTGGCCTTAATTACAAATTTTTTTTTAATGGATAGTGGAAGAAAATTTTTTTTATCATTTTTAAAAAAAAAACAAAGGGGGTAGTCCATTGTTTTTTTTGGCGAAAAATATTTTTTTTCCACTATCTTCAAAAAACCAAATTTGAATTAAAGCCAATGCGGTTCTCTATTCAACACAGTAGAAATCAAGTCAATATCTAGAAAAGTAAGCAAGTTATGACCAAAAAGGTAAGTAGTTATACTACTGCCTATTTCCGGCCACTTTTTAGTAGAACTATTTACGTTTTTGGCCATAACTTGAAAAGTTTTCAATATATCGACTTGATTTCTTTTGCGTTGGATAGCTAACTGTATTGGCCTTAATTACAAATTTTTTTTTAATGGATAGTGGAAGAAAATTTTTTTTATCATTTTTTAAAAAAAAACAAAGGGGGTAGTCCATTGTTTTTTTTGGCGAAAAATATTTTTTTTCCACTATCTTCAAAAAACCAAATTTGAATTAAAGCCAATGCGGTTCTCTATTCAACACAGTAGAAATCAAGTCGATATCTAGAAAAGTAAGCAAGTTATGACCAAAAAGGTAAGTAGTTCTACTACTGCCTATTTCCGGCCACTTTTTAGTAGAACTATTTACGTTTTTGGCCATAACTTTAAAAGTTTTCAAAATATCGACTTGATTTCTTTTGCGTTGGATAGCTAACCGTATTGGCCTTAACTACAAATTTTTTTTTAATGGATAGTGGAAGAAAATTTTTTTTATCATTTTATAAAAAAAAGCAAAGGGGGTAGTCCATTGTTTTTTTTGGCGAAAAATATTTTTTTCCACTATCTTCAAAAAACCAAATTTGAATTAAAGCCAATGCGGTTCTCTATTCAACACAGTAGAAATCAAGTCGATATCTAGAAAAGTAAGCAAGTTATGACCAAAAAGGTAAGTAGTTATACTACTGCCTATTTCCGGCCACTTTTTAGTAGAACTATTTACGTTTTTGGCCATAACTTGAAAAGTTTTCAATATATCGACTTGATTTCTTTTGCGTTGGATAGCTAACCGTATTGGCCTTAACGAAACATTTTTTTTTTTAGGGATAGTGGAAGAAAATTTTTTTTATCATTTTTTAAAAAAAAACAAAGGGGGTAGTCCATTGTTTTTTTTTGGCGAAAAATATTTTTTTTCCACTATCTTCAAAAAACCAAATTTGAATTAAAGCCAATGCGGTTCTCTATTCAACACAGTAGAAATCAAGTCGATATCTAGAAAAGTAAGCAAGTTATGACCAAAAAGGTAAGTAGTTATACTACTGCCTATTTCCGGCCACTTTTTAGTAGAACTATTTACGTTTTTGGCCATAACTTGAAAAGTTTTCAATATATCGACTTGATTTCTTTTGCGTTGGATAGCTAACTGTATTGGCCTTAACTACAAATTTTTTTTTAATGGATAGTGGAAGAAAATTTTTTTTTATCATTTTTTAAAAAAAAACAAAGGGGGTAGTCCATTGTTTTTTTTGGCGAAAAATATTTTTTTTCCACTATCTTCAAAAAACCAAATTTGAATTAAAGCCAATGCGGTTCTCTATTCAACACAGTAGAAATCAAGTCGATATCTAGAAAAGTAAGCAAGTTATGACCAAAAAGGTAAGTAGTTATACTACTGCCTATTTCCGGCCACTTTTTAGTAGAACTATTTACGTTTTTGGCCATAACTTGAAAAGTTTTCAATATATCGACTTGATTTCTTTTGCGTTGGCTAGCTAACCGTATTGGCCTTAACTACAAATTTTTTTTTAATGGATAGTGGAAGAAAATTTTTTTTATCATTTTTAAAAAAAAAACAAAGTGGGTAGTACATTGTTTTTTTTGGCGAAAAATATTTTTTTTCCACTATCTTCAAAAAACCAAATTTGAATTAAAGCCAATGCGGTTCTCTGTTCAACACAGTAGAAATCAAGTCGATATCTAGAAAAGTAAGCAAGTTATGACCAAAAAGGTAAGTAGTTATACTACTGCCTATTTCCGGCCACTTTTTAGTAGAACTATTTACGTTTTTGGCCATAACTTTAAAAGTTTTCAAAATATCGACTTGATTTCTTTTGCGTTGGATAGCTAACCGTATTGGCCTTAACTACAAATTTTTTTTTAATGGATAGTGGAAGAAAATTTTTTTTATCATTTTTTAAAAAAAAGCAAAGGGGGTAGTCCATTGTTTTTTTTGGCGAAAAATATTTTTTTTCCACTATCTTCAAAAAACTAAATTTGAATTAAAGCCAATGCGGTTCTCTATTCAACGCAGTAGAAATCAAGTCGATATCTAGAAAAGTAAGCAAGTTATGACCAAAAAGGTAAGTAGTTATACTACTGCCTATTTCCGGCCACTTTTTAGTAGAACTATTTACGTTTTTGGCCATAACTTTAAAAGTTTTCAAAATATCGACTTGATTTCTTTTGCGTTGGATAGCTAACCGTATTGGCCTTAACTACAAATTTTTTTTTAATGGATAGTGGAAGAAAATTTTTTTTATCATTTTTAAAAAAAAAGCAAAGGGGGTAGTCCATTGTTTTTTTTGGCGAAAAATATTTTTTTTCCACTATCTTCAAAAAACCAAATTTGAATTAAAGCCAATGCGGTTCTCTATTCAACACAGTAGAAATCAAGTCGATATCTAGAAAAGTAAGCAAGTTATGACCAAAAAGGTAAGTAGTTATACTACTGCCTATTTCCGGCCACTTTTTAGTAGAACTATTTACGTTTTTGGCCATAACTTGAAAAGTTTTCAATATATCGACTTGATTTCTTTTGCGTTGGATAGCTAACTGTATTGGCCTTAATTACAAATTTTTTTTTAATGGATAGTGGAAGAAAATTTTTTTTATCATTTTTTAAAAAAAAACAAAGGGGGTAGTCCATTGTTTTTTTTGGCGAAAAATAGTTTTTTTCCACTATCTTCAAAAAACCAAATTTGAATTAAAGCCAATGCGGTTCTCTATTCAACACAGTAGAAATCAAGTCGATATCTAGAAAAGTAAGCAAGTTATGACCAAAAAGGTAAGTAGTTATACTACTGCCTATTTCCGGCCACTTTTTAGTAGAACTATTTACGTTTTTGGCCATAACTTGAAAAGTTTTCAATATATCGACTTGATTTCTTTTGCGTTGGATAGCTAACTGTATTGGCCTTAATTACAAATTTTTTTTTAATGGATAGTGGAAGAAAATTTTTTTTATCATTTTTTAAAAAAAAACAAAGGGGGTAGTCCATTGTTTTTTTTGGCGAAAAATATTTTTTTCCACTATCTTCAAAAAACCAAATTTGAATTAAAGCCAATGCGGTTCTCTATTCAACACAGTAGAAATCAAGTCGATATCTAGAAAAGTAAGCAAGTTATGACCAAAAAGGTAAGTAGTTATACTACTGCCTATTTCCGGCCACTTTTTAGTAGAACTATTTACGTTTTTGGCCATAACTTGAAAAGTTTTCAATATATCGACTTGATTTCTTTTGCGTTGGATAGCTAACCGTATTGGCCTTAACGAAACATTTTTTTTTTTAGGGATAGTGGAAGAAAATTTTTTTTATCATTTTTTAAAAAAAAACAAAGTGGGTAGTACATTGTTTTTTTGGCAAAAAATATTTTTTTTCCACTATCTTCAAAAAACCAAATTTGAATTAAAGCCAATGCGGTTCTCTATTCAACACAGTAGAAATCAAGTCGATATCTAGAAAAGTAAGCAAGTTATGACCAAAAAGGTAAGTAGTTATACTACTGCCTATTTCCGGCCACTTTTTAGTAGAACTATTTACGTTTTTGGCCATAACTTGAAAAGTTTTCAATATATCGACTTCATTTCTTTTGCGTTGGATAGCTAACTGTATTGGCCTTAACTACAAATTTTTTTTTAATGGATAGTGGAAGAAAATTTTTTTTATCATTTTTTAAAAAAAAACAAAGGGGGTAGTCCATTGTTTTTTTTGGCGAAAAATATTTTTTTTCCACTATCTTCAAAAAACCAAATTTGAATTAAAGCCAATGCGGTTCTCTATTCAACACAGTAGAAATCAAGTCGATATCTAGAAAAGTAAGCAAGTTATGACCAAAAAGGTAAGTAGTTATACTACTGCCTATTTCCGGCCACTTTTTAGTAGAACTATTTACGTTTTTGGCCATAACTTGAAAAGTTTTCAATATATCGACTTCATTTCTTTTGCGTTGGATAGCTAACTGTATTGGCCTTAACTACAAATTTTTTTTTAATGGATAGTGGAAGAAAATTTTTTTTATCATTTTTTAAAAAAAAACAAAGGGGGTAGTCCATTGTTTTTTTTGGCGAAAAATATTTTTTTTCCACTATCTTCAAAAAACCAAATTTGAATTAAAGCCAATGCGGTTCTCTATTCAACACAGTAGAAATCAAGTCGATATCTAGAAAAGTAAGCAAGTTATGACCAAAAAGGTAAGTAGTTATACTACTGCCTATTTCCGGCCACTTTTTAGTAGAACTATTTACGTTTTTGGCCATAACTTGAAAAGTTTTCAATATATCGACTTGATTTCTTTTGCGTTGGCTAGCTAACCGTATTGGCCTTAACTACAAATTTTTTTTTAATGGATAGTGGAAGAAAATTTTTTTTATCATTTTTTAAAAAAAAACAAAGTGGGTAGTACATTGTTTTTTTTGGCGAAAAATATTTTTTTTCCACTATCTTCAAAAAACCAAATTTGAATTAAAGCCAATGCGGTTCTCTGTTCAACACAGTAGAAATCAAGTCGATATCTAGAAAAGTAAGCAAGTTATGACCAAAAAGGTAAGTAGTTATACTACTGCCTATTTCCGGCCACTTTTTAGTAGAACTATTTACGTTTTTGGCCATAACTTTAAAAGTTTTCAAAATATCGACTTGATTTCTTTTGCGTTGGATAGCTAACCGTATTGGCCTTAACTACAAATTTTTTTTTAATGGATAGTGTAAGAAAATTTTTTTTATCATTTTTAAAAAAAAAACAAAGTGGGTAGTACATTGTTTTTTTTGGCGAAAAATATTTTTTTTCCACTATCTTCAAAAAACCAAATTTGAATTAAAGCCAATGCGGTTCTCTGTTCAACACAGTAGAAATCAAGTCGATATCTAGAAAAGTAAGCAAGTTATGACCAAAAAGGTAAGTAGTTATACTACTGCCTATTTCCGGCCACTTTTTAGTAGAACTATTTACGTTTTTGGCCATAACTTTAAAAGTTTTCAAAATATCGACTTGATTTCTTTTGCGTTGGATAGCTAACCGTATTGGCCTTAACTACAAATTTTTTTTTAATGGATAGTGGAAGAAAATTTTTTTTATCATTTTTAAAAAAAAAGCAAAGGGGGTAGTCCATTGTTTTTTTTGGCGAAAAATATTTTTTTTCCACTATCTTCAAAAAACCAAATTTGAATTAAAGCCAATGCGGTTCTCTATTCAACACAGTAGAAATCAAGTCGATATCTAGAAAAGTAAGCAAGTTATGACCAAAAAGGTAAGTAGTTATACTACTGCCTATTTCCGGCCACTTTTTAGTAGAACTATTTACGTTTTTGGCCATAACTTGAAAAGTTTTCAATATATCGACTTGATTTCTTTTGCGTTAGATAGCTAACTGTATTGGCCTTAATTACAAATTTTTTTTTAATGGATAGTGGAAGAAAATTTTTTTTATCATTTTTTAAAAAAAAACAAAGGGGGTAGTCCATTGTTTTTTTTGGCGAAAAATATTTTTTTTCCACTATCTTCAAAAAACCAAATTTGAATTAAAGCCAATGCGGTTCTCTATTCAACACAGTAGAAATCAAGTCGATATCTAGAAAAGTAAGCAAGTTATGACCAAAAAGGTAAGTAGTTATACTACTGCCTATTTCCGGCCACTTTTTAGTAGAACTATTTACGTTTTTGGCCATAACTTGAAAAGTTTTCAATATATCGACTTGATTTCTTTTGCGTTGGATAGCTAACTGTATTGGCCTTAATTACAAATTTTTTTTTAATGGATAGTGGAAGAAAATTTTTTTTATCATTTTTTAAAAAAAAACAAAGGGGGTAGTCCATTGTTTTTTTTGGCGAAAAATATTTTTTTTCCACTATCTTCAAAAAACCAAATTTGAATTAAAGCCAATGCGGTTCTCTATTCAACACAGTAGAAATCAAGTCGATATCTAGAAAAGTAAGCAAGTTATGACCAAAAAGGTAAGTAGTTATACTACTGCCTATTTCCGGCCACTTTTTAGTAGAACTATTTACGTTTTTGGCCATAACTTGAAAAGTTTTCAATATATCGACTTGATTTCTTTTGCGTTGGATAGCTAACCGGATTGGCCTTAACTACAAATTTTTTTTTAATGGATAGTGGAAGAAAATTTTTTTTATCATTTTTTAAAAAAAAGCAAAGGGGGTAGTCCATTGTTTTTTTTGGCGAAAAATATTTTTTTCCACTATCTTCAAAAAACCAAATTTGAATTAAAGCCAATGCGGTTCTCTATTCAACACAGTAGAAATCAAGTCGATATCTAGAAAAGTAAGCAAGTTATGACCAAAAAGGTAAGTAGTTATACTACTGCCTATTTCCGGCCACTTTTTAGTAGAACTATTTACGTTTTTGGCCATAACTTGAAAAGTTTTCAATATATCGACTTGATTTCTTTTGCGTTGGATAGCTAACCGTATTGGCCTTAACGAAACATTTTTTTTTTTAGGGATAGTGGAAGAAAATTTTTTTTATCATTTTTTAAAAAAAAACAAAGGGGGTAGTCCATTGTTTTTTTTGGCGAAAAATATTTTTTTTCCACTATCTTCAAAAAACCAAATTTGAATTAAAGCCAATGCGGTTCTCTATTCAACACAGTAGAAATCAAGTCGATATCTAGAAAAGTAAGCAAGTTATGACCAAAAAGGTAAGTAGTTATACTACTGCCTATTTCCGGCCACTTTTTAGTAGAACTATTTACGTTTTTGGCCATAACTTGAAAAGTTTTCAATATATCGACTTGATTTCTTTTGCGTTGGATAGCTAAGAGTATTGGCCTTAACTACAAATTTTTTTTTAATGGATAGTGGAAGAAAATTTTTTTTATCATTTTTTAAAAAAAAACAAAGGGGGTAGTCCATTGTTTTTTTTGGCGAAAAATATTTTTTTTCCACTATCTTCAAAAAACCAAATTTGAATTAAAGCCAATGCGGTTCTCTATTCAACACAGTAGAAATCAAGTCGATATCTAGAAAAGTAAGCAAGTTATGACCAAAAAGGTAAGTAGTTCTACTACTGCCTATTTCCGGCCACTTTTTAGTAGAACTATTTACGTTTTTGGCCATAACTTTAAAAGTTTTCAAAATATCGACTTGATTTCTTTTGCGTTGGATAGCTAACCGTATTAGCCTTAACTACAATTTTTTTTTTAATGGATAGTGGAAGAAAATTTTTTTTATCATTTTTTAAAAAAAAACAAAGGGGGTAGTCCATTGTTTTTTTGGCGAAAAATATTTTTTTTCCACTATCTTCAAAAAACCAAATTTGAATTAAAGCCAATGCGGTTCTCTATTCAACACAGTAGAATTCAAGTCGATATCTAGAAAAGTAAGCAAGTTATGACCAAAAAGGTAAGTAGTTATACTACTGCCTATTTCCGGCCACTTTTTAGTAGAACTATTTACGTTTTTGGCCATAACTTGAAAAGTTTTCAATATATCGACTTGATTTCTTTTGCGTTGGATAGCTAACCGTATTAGCCTTAACTACAATTTTTTTTTTAATGGATAGTGGA
This sequence comes from Thelaira solivaga, assembly GCA_947397855.1. Lineage (NCBI taxonomy): Eukaryota > Metazoa > Arthropoda > Insecta > Diptera > Tachinidae > Thelaira > Thelaira solivaga. The sequence continues at coordinate 50,182,814 of OX377612.1, forward strand.
AGAAAATTTTTTTTATCATTTTTTAAAAAAAAACAAAGGGGGTAGTCCATTGTTTTTTTGGCGAAAAATATTTTTTTTCCACTATCTTCAAAAAACCAAATTTGAATTAAAGCCAATGCGGTTCTCTATTCAACACAGTAGAATTCAAGTCGATATCTAGAAAAGTAAGCAAGTTATGACCAAAAAGGTAAGTAGTTATACTACTGCCTATTTCCGGCCACTTTTTAGTAGAACTATTTACGTTTTTGGCCATAACTTGAAAAGTTTTCAATATATCGACTTGATTTCTTTTGCGTTGGATAGCTAAGAGTATTGGCCTTAACTACAAATTTTTTTTTAATGGATAGTGGAAGAAAATTTTTTTTATCATTTTTTAAAAAAAAACAAAGGGGGTAGTCCATTGTTTTTTTTGGCGAAAAATATTTTTTTTCCACTATCTTCAAAAAACCAAATTTGAATTAAAGCCAATGCGGTTCTCTATTCAACACAGTAGAAATCAAGTCGATATCTAGAAAAGTAAGCAAGTTATGACCAAAAAGGTAAGTAGTTCTACTACTGCCTATTTCCGGCCACTTTTTAGTAGAACTATTTACGTTTTTGGCCATAACTTGAAAAGTTTTCAATATATCGACTTGATTTCTTTTGCGTTGGATAGCTAAGAGTATTGGCCTTAACTACAAATTTTTTTTTAATGGATAGTGGAAGAAAATTTTTTTTATCATTTTTTAAAAAAAAACAAAGGGGGTAGTCCATTGTTTTTTTGGCGAAAAATATTTTTTTTCCACTATCTTCAAAAAACCAAATTTGAATTAAAGCCAATGCGGTTCTCTATTCAACACAGTAGAAATCAAGTCGATATCTAGAAAAGTAAGCAAGTTATGACCAAAAAGGTAAGTAGTTATACTACTGCCTATTTCCCGCCACTTTTTAGTAGAACTATTTACATTTTTGGCCATAACTTGAAAAGTTTTCAATATATCGACTTGATTTCTTTTGCGTTGGATAGCTAACCGTATTGGCCTTAACTACAAATTTTTTTTTAATGGATAGTGGAAGAAAATTTTTTTTATCATTTTTTAAAAAAAAGCAAAGGGGGTAGTCCATTGTTTTTTTTGGCGAAAAATATTTTTTTTACACTATCTTCAAAAAACCAAATTTGAATTAAAGCCAATGCGGTTCTCTATTCAACACAGTAGAAATCAAGTCGATATCTAGAAAAGTAAGCAAGTTATGACCAAAAAAGGTAAGTAGTTATACTACTGCCTATTTCCGGCCACTTTTTAGTAGAACTATTTACATTTTTGGCCATAACTTGAAAAGTTTTCAATATATCGACTTGATTTCTTTTGCGTTGGATAGCTAACCGTATTGGCCTTAACTCCAATTTTTTTTTTAATGGATAGTGGAAGAACATTTTTTTTATCATTTTTTTAAAAAAAAACAAAGGGGGTAGTCCATTGTTTTTTTTGGCGAAAAATATTTTTTTTCCACTATCTTCAAAAAACCAAATTTGAATTAAAGCCAATGCGGTTCTCTATTCAACACAGTAGAAATCAAGTTGATATCTAGAAAAGTAAGCAAGTTATGACCAAAAAGGTAAGTAGTTATACTACTGCCTATTTCCGGCCACTTTTTAGTAGAACTATTTACGTTTTTGGCCATAACTTGAAAAGTTTTCAATATATCGACTTGATTTCTTTTGCGTTGGATAGCTAAGAGTATTGGCCTTAACTACAAATTTTTTTTTAATGGATAGTGGAAGAAAATTTTTTTTATCATTTTTTAAAAAAAAACAAAGGGGGTAGTCCATTGTTTTTTTGGCGAAAAATATTTTTTTTCCACTATCTTCAAAAAACCAAATTTGAATTAAAGCCAATGCGGTTCTCTATTCAACACAGTAGAAATCAAGTCGATATCTAGAAAAGTAAGCAAGTTATGACCAAAAAGGTAAGTAGTTATACTACTGCCTATTTCCCGCCACTTTTTAGTAGAACTATTTACATTTTTGGCCATAACTTGAAAAGTTTTCAATATATCGACTTGATTTCTTTTGCGTTGGATAGCTAACCGTATTGGCCTTAACTACAAATTTTTTTTTAATGGATAGTGGAAGAAAATTTTTTTTATCATTTTTTAAAAAAAAGCAAAGGGGGTAGTCCATTGTTTTTTTTGGCGAAAAATATTTTTTTTCCACTATCTTCAAAAAACCAAATTTGAATTAAAGCCAATGCGGTTCTCTATTCAACACAGTAGAAATCAAGTCGATATCTAGAAAAGTAAGCAAGTTATGACCAAAAAAGGTAAGTAGTTATACTACTGCCTATTTCCGGCCACTTTTTAGTAGAACTATTTACATTTTTGGCCATAACTTGAAAAGTTTTCAATATATCGACTTGATTTCTTTTGCGTTGGATAGCTAACCGTATTGGCCTTAACTCCAATTTTTTTTTTAATGGATAGTGGAAGAACATTTTTTTTATCATTTTTTTAAAAAAAAACAAAGGGGGTAGTCCATTGTTTTTTTTGGCGAAAAATATTTTTTTTCCACTATCTTCAAAAAACCAAATTTGAATTAAAGTCAATGCGGTTCTCTATTCAACACAGTAGAAATCAAGTTGATATCTAGAAAAGTAAGCAAGTTATGACCAAAAAGGTAAGTAGTTATACTACTGCCTATTTCCGGCCACTTTTTAGTAGAACTATTTACGTTTTTGGCCATAACTTGAAAAGTTTTCAATATATCGACTTGATTTCTTTTGCGTTGGATAGCTAAGAGTATTGGCCTTAACTACAAATTTTTTTTTAATGGATAGTGGAAGAAAATTTTTTTTATCATTTTTTAAAAAAAAACAAAGGGGGTAGTCCATTGTTTTTTTTGGCGAAAAATATTTTTTTTCCACTATCTTCAAAAAACCAAATTTGAATCAAAGCCAATGCGGTTCTCTATTCAACACAGTAGAAATCAAGTCGATATCTAGAAAAGTAAGCAAGTTATGACCAAAAAGGTAAGTAGTTATACTACTGCCTATTTCCGGCCACTTTTTAGTAGAACTATTTACGTTTTTGGCCATAACTTGAAAAGTTTTCAATATATCGACTTGATTTCTTTTGCGTTGGATAGCTAACCGTATTGGCCTTAACTACAAATTTTTTTTTAATGGATAGTGGAAGAAAATTTTTTTTATCATTTTTTAAAAAAAAGCAAAGGGGGTAGTCCATTGTTTTTTTTTTGGCGAAAAATATTTTTTTTCCACTATCTTCAAAAAACCAAATTTGAATTAAAGCCAATGCGGTTCTCTATTCAACACAGTAGAAATCAAGTCGATATCTAGAAAAGTAAGCAAGTTATGACCAAAAAAGGTAAGTAGTTATACTACTGCCTATTTCCGGCCACTTTTTAGTAGAACTATTTACATTTTTGGCCATAACTTGAAAAGTTTTCAATATATCGACTTGATTTCTTTTGCGTTGGATAGCTAACCGTATTGGCCTTAACTCCAATTTTTTTTTTAATGGATAGTGGAAGAACATTTTTTTTATCATTTTTTTAAAAAAAAACAAAGGGGGTAGTCCATTGTTTTTTTTGGCGAAAAATATTTTTTTTCCACTATCTTCAAAAAACCAAATTTGAATTAAAGTCAATGCGGTTCTCTATTCAACACAGTAGAAATCAAGTTGATATCTAGAAAAGTAAGCAAGTTATGACCAAAAAGGTAAGTAGTTATACTACTGCCTATTTCCGGCCACTTTTTAGTAGAACTATTTACGTTTTTGGCCATAACTTGAAAAGTTTTCAATATATCGACTTGATTTCTTTTGCGTTGGATAGCTAAGAGTATTATCCTTAACTACAAATTTTTTTTTAATGGATAGTGGAAGAAAATTTTTTTTATCATTTTTTAAAAAAAAACAAAGGGGGTAGTCCATTGTTTTTTTGGCGAAAAATATTTTTTTTCCACTATCTTCAAAAAACCAAATTTGAATTAAAGCCAATGCGGTTCTCTATTCAACACAGTAGAAATCAAGTCGATATCTAGAAAAGTAAGCAAGTTATGACCAAAAAGGTAAGTAGTTATACTACTGCCTATTTCCGGCCACTTTTTAGTAGAACTATTTACGTTTTTGGCCATAACTTTAAAAGTTTTCAATATATCGACTTGATTTCTTTTGCGTTGGATAGCTAACCGTATTGGCCTTAACTACAAATTTTTTTTTAATAGATAGTGGAAGAAAATTTTTTTTATCATTTTTTAAAAAAAAACAAAGGGGGTAGTCCATTGTTTTTTTTGGCGAAAAATATTTTTTTTCCACTATCTTCAAAATCCTAAATTTGAATTATAGCCAATGCGGTTCTCTATTCAACACAGTAGAAATCAAGTCGATATCTAGAAAAGTAAGCAAGTTATGACCAAAAAGGTAAGTAGTTATACTACTGCCTATTTCCGGCCACTTTTTAGTAGAACTATTTACGTTTTTGGCCATAACTTGAAAAGTTTTCAATATATCGACTTGATTTCTTTTGCGTTGGATAGCTAACCGTATTGGCCTTAACTACAAATTTTTTTTTTAATGGATAGTGGAAGAAAATTTTTTTTATAATTTTTTAAAAAAAAGCAAAGGGGGTAGTCCATTGTTTTTTTTGGGGAAAAATATTTTTTTTCCACTATCTTCAAAAAACTAAAATTGAATTAAAGCCAATGCGGTTCTCTATTCAACGCAGTAGAAATCAAGTCGATATCTAGAAAAGTAAGCAAGTTATGACCAAAAAGGTAAGTAGTTATACTACTGCCTATTTCCGGCCACTTTTTAGTAGAACTATTTACGTTTTTGGCCATAACTTGAAAAGTTTTCAATATATCGACTTGATTTCTTTTGCGTTGGATAGCTAACCGTATTGGCCTTCACTACAAATTTTTTTTTTAATGGATAGTGGAAGAAAATTTTTTTTATCATTTTTTAAAAAAAAGCAAAGGGGGTAGTCCATTGTTTTTTTTGGCGAAAAATATTTTTTTTCCACTATCTTCAAAAAACTAAAATTGAATTAAAGCCAATGCGGTTGTCTATTCAACGCAGTAGAAATCAAGTCGATATCTAGAAAAGTAAGCAAGTTATGACCAAAAAGGTAAGTAGTTATACAACTGCCTATTTTTGACCACTTTTTAGTAGAACTATTTACGTTTTTGTCCATAACTTTAAAACTTTTCAATACATCGACTTGATTTCATTTGCGTTGGATAGCTAACCGTATTGGCCTTAACTGCAAATTTTTTTTTAATGGATAGTGGAAGAACATTTTTTTTATCATTTTTTAAAAAAAAGCAAAGGGGGTAGTCCATTGTTTTTTTTGGCGAAAAATATTTTTTTTCCACTATCTTCAAAAAACCAAATTTGAATTAAAGCCAATGCGGTTCTCTATTCAACGCAGTAGAAATCAAGTCGATATCTAGAAAAGTAAGCAAGTTATGACCAAAAAGGTAAGTAGTTATACTACTGCCTATTTCCGGCCACTTTTTAGTAGAACTATTTACGTTTTTGGCCATAACTTGAAAAGTTTTCAATATATCGACTTGATTTCTTTTGCGTTGGACAGCTAACCGTATTGGCCTTAACTTCAAATTTTTTTTTAATGGATAGTGGAAGAAAATTTTTTTTATCATTTTTTAAAAAAAAACAAAGGGGGTAGTCCATTGTTTTTTTGGCGAAAAATATTTTTTTTCCACTATCTTCAAAAAACCAAATTTGAATTAAAGCCAATGCGGTTCTCTATTCAACACAGTAGAATTCAAGTCGATATCTAGAAAAGTAAGCAAGTTATGACCAAAAAGGTAAGTAGTTATACTACTGCCTATTTCCGGCCACTTTTTAGTAGAACTATTTACATTTTTGGCCATAACTTGAAAAGTTTTCAATATATCGACTTGATTTCTTTTGCGTTGGATAGCTAACCGTATTGGCCTTAACTACAAATTTTTTTTTAATGGATAGTGGAAGAAAATTTTTTTTATCATTTTTTAAAAAAAAACAAAGGGGGTAGTCCATTGTTTTTTTTGGCGAAAAATATTTTTTTTCCACTATCTTCAAAAAACCAAATTTGAATTAAAGCCAATGCGGTTCTCTATTCAACACAGTAGAAATCAAGTCGATATCTAGAAAAGTAAGCAAGTTATGACCAAAAAGGTAAGTAGTTATACTACTGCCTATTTCCCGCCACTTTTTAGTAGAACTATTTACATTTTTGGCCATAACTTGAAAAGTTTTCAATATATCGACTTGATTTCTTTTGCGTTGGATAGCTAACCGTATTGGCCTTAACTACAAATTTTTTTTTAATGGATAGTGGAAGAAAATTTTTTTTATCATTTTTAAAAAAAAAACAAAGGGGGTAGTCCATTGTTTTTTTTGGCGAAAAATATTTTTTTTCCACTATCTTCAAAAAACCAAATTTGAATTAAAGCCAATGCGGTTCTCTATTCAACACAGTAGAAATCAAGTCGATATCTAGAAAAGTAAGCAAGTTATGACCAAAAAGGTAAGTAGTTATACTACTGCCTATTTCCCGCCACTTTTTAGTAGAACTATTTACATTTTTGGCCATAACTTGAAAAGTTTTCAATATATCGACTTGATTTCTTTTGCGTTGGATAGCTAACCGTATTGGCCTTAACTGCAAATTTTTTTTTAATGGATAGTGGAAGAAAATTTTTTTTATCATTTTTTAAAAAAAAACAAAGGGGGTAGTCCATTGTTTTTTTTGGGGAAAAATATTTTTTTTCCACTATCTTCAAAAAACTAAAATTGAATTAAAGCCAATGCGGTTCTCTATTCAACGCAGTAGAAATCAAGTCGATATCTAGAAAAGTAAGCAAGTTATGAACAAAAAGGTAAGTAGTTATACTACTGCCTATTTCCGGCCACTTTTTAGTAGAACTATTTACGTTTTTGGCCATAACTTTAAAAGTTTTCAATATATCGACTTGATTTCTTTTGCGTTGGATAGCTAACCGTATTGGCCTTCACTACAAATTTTTTTTTTAATGGATAGTGGAAGAAAATTTTTTTTATCATTTTTTAAAAAAAAGCAAAGGGGGTAGTCCATTGTTTTTTTTGGCGAAAAATATTTTTTTTCCACTATCTTCAAAAAACTAAAATTGAATTAAAGCCAATGCGGTTGTCTATTCAACGCAGTAGAAATCAAGTCGATATCTAGAAAAGTAAGCAAGTTATGACCAAAAAGGTAAGTAGTTATACAACTGCCTATTTTTGACCACTTTTTAGTAGAACTATTTACGTTTTTGGCCATAACTTTAAAACTTTTCAATACATCGACTTGATTTCTTTTGCGTTGGATAGCTAACCGTATTGGCCTTAACTGCAAATTTTTTTTTAATGGATAGTGGAAGAACATTTTTTTTATCATTTTTTAAAAAAAAGCAAAGGGGGTAGTCCATTGTTTTTTTTGGCGAAAAATATTTTTTTTCCACTATCTTCAAAAAACCAAATTTGAATTAAAGCCAATGCGGTTCTCTATTCAACGCAGTAGAAATCAAGTCGATATCTAGAAAAGTAAGCAAGTTATGACCAAAAAGGTAAGTAGTTATACTACTGCCTATTTCCGGCCACTTTTTAGTAGAACTATTTACGTTTTTGGCCATAACTTGAAAAGTTTTCAATATATCGACTTGATTTCTCTTGCGTTGGATAGCTAACCGTATTGGCCTTAACTTCAAATTTTTTTTTAATGGATAGTGGAAGAAAATTTTTTTTATCATTTTTTAAAAAAAAACAAAGGGGGTAGTCCATTGTTTTTTTGGCGAAAAATATTTTTTTTCCACTATCTTCAAAAAACCAAATTTGAATTAAAGCCAATGCGGTTCTCTATTCAACACAGTAGAATTCAAGTCGATATCTAGAAAAGTAAGCAAGTTATGACCAAAAAGGTAAGTAGTTATACTACTGCCTATTTCCGGCCACTTTTTAGTAGAACTATTTACATTTTTGGCCATAACTTGAAAAGTTTTCAATATATCGACTTGATTTCTTTTGCGTTGGATAGCTAACCGTATTGGCCTTAACTTCAAATTTTTTTTTAATGGATAGTGGAAGAAAATTTTTTTTATCATTTTTAAAAAAAAAAACAAAGGGGGTAGTCCATTGTTTTTTTTTTTCGAAAAATATTTTTTTTCCACTATCTTCAAAAAACTAAATTTGAATTAAAGCCAATGCGGTTCTCTATTCAACACAGTAGAAATCAAGTCGATATCTAGAAAAGTAAGCAAGTTATGACCAAAAAGGTAAGTAGTTATACTACTGCCTATTTCCGGCCACTTTTTAGTAGAACTATTTACGTTTTTGGCCATAACTTGAAAAGTTTTCAATATATCGACTTAATTTCTTTTGCGTTGGATAGCTAACCGTATTGGCCTTAACTGCAAATTTTTTTTAATGGATAGTGGAAGAACATTTTTTTTATCATTTTTTAAAAAAAAGCAAAGGGGGTAGTCCATTGTTTTTTTTTTTCGAAAAATATTTTTTTTCCACTATCTTCAAAAAACTAAATTTGAATTAAAGCCAATGCGGTTCTCTATTCAACACAGTAGAAATCAAGTCGATATCTAGAAAAGTAAGCAAGTTATGTCCAAAAAGGTAAGTAGTTATACTACTGCCTATTTCCGGCCACTTTTTAGTAGAACTATTTACATTTTTGGCCATAACTTGAAAAGTTTTCAATATATCGACTTGATTTCTTTTGCGTTGGACAGCTAACCGTATTGGCCTTAACTACAAATTTTTTTTTAATGGAAAGTGGAAGAACATTTTTTTTATCATTTTTTTAAAAAAAAACAAAGGGGGTAGTCTATTGTTTTTTTTGGCGAAAAATATTTTTTTTCCACTATCTTCAAAAAACCAAATTTGAATTAAAGCCAATGCGGTTCTCTATTCAACGCAGTAGAAATCAAGTCGATATCTAGAAAAGTAAGCAAGTTATGACCAAAAAGGTAAGTAGTTATACTACTGCCTATTTCCGGCCACTTTTTAGTAGAACTATTTACATTTTTGGCCATAACTTGAAAAGTTTTCAATATATCGACTTGATTTCTTTTGCGTTGGATAGCTAACCGTATTGGCCTTAACTACAAATTTTTTTTTAATGGATAGTGGAAGAAAATTTTTTTTATCATTTTTTTAAAAAAAAACAAAGGGGGTAGTCCATTGTTTTTTTTGGCGAAAAATATTTTTTTTCCACTATCTTCAAAAAACCAAATTTGAATTAAAGCCAATGCGGTTCTCTATTCAACGCAGTAGAAATCAAGTCGATATCTAGAAAAGTAAGCAAGTTATGACCAAAAAGGTAAGTAGTTATACTACTGCCTATTTCCGGCCACTTTTTAGTAGAACTATTTACATTTTTGGCCATAACTTGAAAAGTTTTCAATATATCGACTTGATTTCTTTTGCGTTAAATAGCTTACCGTATTGGCCTTAACTGGAAATTTTTTTTTTAATGGATAGTGGAAGAAAATTTTTTTTATCATTTTTTAAAAAAAAGCAAAGGGGGTAGTCCATTGTTTTTTTTGGCGAAAAATATTTTTTTTCCACTATCTTCAAAAAACTAAATTTGAATTAAAGCCAATGCGGTTCTCTATTCAACGCAGTAGAAATCAAGTCGATATCTAGAAAAGTAAGCAAGTTATGACCAAAAAGGTAAGTAGTTATACTACTGCCTATTTCCGGCCACTTTTTAGTAGAACTATTTACGTTTTTGGCCATAACTTGAAAAGTTTTCAATATATCGACTTGATTTCTTTTGCGTTGGATAGCTAAGAGTATTGGCCTTAACTACAAATTTTTTTTTAATGGATAGTGGAAGAAAATTTTTTTTATCATTTTTTAAAAAAAAACAAAGGGGGTAGTCCATTGTTTTTTTGGCGAAAAATATTTTTTTTCCACTATCTTCAAAAAACCAAATTTGAATTAAAGCCAATGCGGTTCTCTATTCAACACAGTAGAATTCAAGTCGATATCTAGAAAAATAAGCAAGTTATGACCAAAAAGGTAAGTAGTTATACTACTGCCTATTTCCCGCCACTTTTTAGTAGAACTATTTACGTTTTTGGTCATAACTTGAAAAGTTTTCAATATATCGACTTGATTTCTTTTGCGTTGGATAGCTAACCGTATTGGCCTTAACTACAAATTTTTTTTTAATGGATAGTGGAAGAAAATTTTTTTTATCATTTTTTAAAAAAAAACAAAGGGGGTAGTCCATTGTTTTTTTTGGCGAAAAATATTTTTTTTCCACTATCTTCAAAAAACTAAATTTGAATTAAAGCCAATGCGGTTCTCTATTCAACACAGTAGAAATCAAGTCGATATCTAGAAAAGTAAGCAAGTTATGACCAAAAAGGTAAGTAGTTATACTACTGCCTATTTCCGGCCACTTTTTAGTAGAACTATTTACGTTTTTGGCCATAACTTGAAAAGTTTTCAATATATCGACTTGATTTCTTTTGCGTTGGATAGCTAAGAGTATTGGCCTTAACTACAAATTTTTTTTAATGGATAGTGGAAGAAAATTTTTTTTATCATTTTTTAAAAAAAAACAAAGGGGGTAGTCCATTGTTTTTTTGGCGAAAAATATTTTTTTTCCACTATCTTCAAAAAACCAAATTTGAATTAAAGCCAATGCGGTTCTCTATTCAACACAGTAGAATTCAAGTCGATATCTAGAAAAATAAGCAAGTTATGACCAAAAAGGTAAGTAGTTATACTACTGCCTATTTCCCGCCACTTTTTAGTAGAACTATTTACGTTTTTGGCCATAACTTGAAAAGTTTTCAATATATCGACTTGATTTCTTTTGCGTTGGATAGCTAACCGTATTGGCCTTAACTACAAATTTTTTTTTAATGGATAGTGGAAGAAAATTTTTTTTATCATTTTTTAAAAAAAAACAAAGGGGGTAGTCCATTGTTTTTTTTGGCGAAAAATATTTTTTTCCACTATCTTCAAAAAACCAAATTTGAATTAAAGCCAATGCGGTTCTCTATTCAACACAGTAGAAATCAAGTTGATATCTAGAAAAGTAAGCAAGTTATGACCAAAAAGGTAAGTAGTTATACTACTGCCTATTTCCGGCCACTTTTTAGTAGAACTATTTACGTTTTTGGCCATAACTTGAAAAGTTTTCAATATATCGACTTGATTTCTTTTGCGTTAAATAGCTAACCGTATTGGCCTTAACTGGAAATTTTTTTTTAATGGATAGTGGAAGAAAATTTTTTTTATCATTTTTTAAAAAAAAGCAAAGGGGGTAGTCCTTTGTTTTTTTTGGCGAAAAATATTTTTTTTCCACTATCTTCAAAAAACCAAATTTGAATTAAAGCCAATGCGGTTCTCTATTCAACACAGTAGAAATCAAGTCGATATCTAGAAAAGTAAGCAAGTTATGACCAAAAAGGTAAGTAGTTATACTACTGCCTATTTCCGGCCACTTTTTAGTAGAACTATTTACGTTTTTGGCCATAACTTGAAAAGTTTTCAAAATATCGACTTGATTTCTTTTGCGTTGGATAGCTAACCGTATTGGCCTTAACTACAAATTTTTTTTAATGGATAGTGGAAGAAAATTTTTTTTATCATTTTTTAAAAAAAAACAAAGGGGGTAGTCCATTGTTTTTTTTGGCGAAAAATATTTTTTTTCCACTATCTTCAAAAAACAAAATTTGAATTAAAGCCAATGCGGTTCTCTATTCAACACAGTAGAAATCAAGTCGATATCTAGAAAAGTAAGCAAGTTATGACCAACAAGGTAAGTAGTTATACTACTGCCTATTTCCGGCCACTTTTTAGTAGAACTATTTACGTTTTTGGCCATAACTTGAAAAGTTTTCAATATATCGACTTGATTTCTTTTGCGTTGGATAGCTAACCGTATTGGCCTTAACTACACTTTTTTTTTTTTAGGGATAGTGGAAGAAAATTTTTTTTATCATTTTTTAAAAAAAAACAAAGGGGGTAGTCCATTGTTTTTTTTGGCGAAAAATATTTTTTTTCCACTATCTTCAAAAAACTAAACTTGAATTAAAGCCAATGCGGTTCTCTATTCAACACAGTAGAAATCAAGTCGATATCTAGAAAGGTAAGCAAGTTATGACCAAAAAGGTAAGTAGTTATACTGCCTATTTCCGGCCACTTTTTAGTAGAACTATTTACGTTTTTGGCCATAACTTGAAAAGTTTTCAATATATCGACTTGATTTCTTTTGCGTTGGATAGCTAACTGTATTGGCCTTAACTACAAATTTTTTTTTTAATGGATAGTGGAAGAAAATTTTTTTTATCATTTTTTAAAAAAAAGCAAAGGGGGTAGTCCATTGGTTTTTTTTGCGAAAAATATTTTTTTTCCACTATCTTCAAAAAACCAAATTTGAATTAAAGCCAATGCGGTTCTCTATTCAACACAGTAGAAATCAAGTCGATATCTAGAAAAGTAAGCAAGTTATGACCAAAAAGGTAAGTAGTTATACTACTGCCTATTTCCGGCCACTTTTTAGTAGAACTATTTACGTTTTTGGCCATAACTTGAAAAGTTTTCAATATATCGACTTGATTTCTTTTGCGTTGGATAGCTAACCGGATTGGCCTTAACTACAAATTTTTTTTTAATGGATAGTGGAAGAAAATTTTTTTTATCATTTTTTAAAAAAAAGCAAAGGGGGTAGTCCATTGTTTTTTTTGGCGAAAAATATTTTTTTTCCACTATCTTCAAAAAACCAAATTTGAATTAAAGCCAATGCGGTTCTCTATTCAACACAGTAGAAATCAAGTTGATATCTAGAAAAGTAAGCAAGTTATGACCAAAAAGGTAAGTAGTTATACTACTGCCTATTTCCCGCCACTTTTTAGTAGAACTATTTACATTTTTGGCCATAACTTTAAAAGTTTTCAATATATCGACTTGATTTCTTTTGCGTTGGATAGCTAACCGTATTGGCCTTAACTACACATTTTTTTTTTAGGGATAGTGGAAGAAAATTTTTTTTATCATTTTTTAAAAAAAAACACAGGGGGTAGGTAGTCCATTGTTTTTTTTGGCGAAAAATATTTTTTTTCCACTATCTTCAAAAAACTAAACTTGAATAAAAGCCAATGCGGTTCTCTATTCAACGCAGTAGAAATCAAGTCGATATCTAGAAAAGTAAGCAAGTTATGACCAAAAAGGTAAGTAGTTATACTACTGCCTATTTCCGGCCACTTTTTAGTAGAACTATTTACGTTTTTGGCCATAACTTGAAAAGTTTTCAATATATCGACTTGATTTCTTTTGCGTTGGATAGCTAACTGTATTGGCCTTAACTACAAATTTTTTTTTAATGGATAGTGGAAGAAAATTTTTTTTATCATTTTTTAAAAAAAAACAAAGGGGGTAGTCCATTGTTTTTTTTGGCGAAAAATATTTTTTTTCCACTATCTTCAAAAAACCAAATTTGAATTAAAGCCAATGCGGTTCTCTATTCAACACAGTAGAAATCAAGTCGATATCTAGAAAAGTAAGCAAGTTATGACCAAAAAGGTAAGTAGTTATACTACTGCCTATTTCCGGCCACTTTTTAGTAGAACTATTTACGTTTTTGGCCATAACTTGAAAAGTTTTCAATATATCGACTTGATTTCTTTTGCGTTGGATAGCTAACTGTATTGGCCTTAACTACAAATTTTTTTTTAATGGATAGTGGAAGAAAATTTTTTTTATCATTTTTTAAAAAAAAACAAAGGGGGTAGTCCATTGTTTTTTTTGGCGAAAAATATTTTTTTTCCACTATCTTCAAAAAACCAAATTTGAATTAAAGCCAATGCGGTTCTCTATTCAACACAGTAGAAATCAAGTCGATATCTAGAAAAGTAAGCAAGTTATGACCAAAAAGGTAAGTAGTTATACTACTGCCTATTTCCGGCCACTTTTTAGTAGAACTATTTACGTTTTTGGCCATAACTTGAAAAGTTTTCAATATATCGACTTGATTTCTTTTGCGTTGGCTAGCTAACCGTATTGGCCTTAACTACAAATTTTTTTTTAATGGATAGTGTAAGAAAATTTTTTTTATCATTTTTAAAAAAAAAACAAAGTGGGTAGTACATTGTTTTTTTTGGCGAAAAATATTTTTTTTCCACTATCTTCAAAAAACCAAATTTGAATTAAAGCCAATACGGTTCTCTGTTCAACACAGTAGAAATCAAGTCGATATCTAGAAAAGTAAGCAAGTTATGACCAAAAAGGTAAGTAGTTATACTACTGCCTATTTCCGGCCACTTTTTAGTAGAACTATTTACGTTTATGGCCATATCTTTAAAAGTTTTCAATATATCGACTTGATTTCTTTTGCGTTGGATAGCTAACCGTATTGGCCTTAACTACACATTTTTTTTTTAGGGATAGTGGAAGAAAATTTTTTTTATCATTTTTAAAAAAAAAACAAAGGGGGTAGTCCATTGTTTTTTTTGGCGAAAAATATTTTTTTTCCACTATCTTCAAAAAACCAAATTTGAATTAAAGCCAATGCGGTTCTCTATTCAACACAGTAGAAATCAAGTCGATATCTAGAAAAGTAAGCAAGTTATGACCAAAAAGGTAAGTAGTTATACTACTGCCTATTTCCGGCCACTTTTTAGTAGAACTATTTACGTTTTTGGCCATAACTTGAAAAGTTTTCAATATATCGACTTGATTTCTTTTGCGTTGGCTAGCTAACCGTATTGGCCTTAACTACAATTTTTTTTTAATGGATAGTGGAAGAAAATTTTTTTTATCATTTTTTAAAAAAAAACAAAGTGGGTAGTACATTGTTTTTTTTGGCGAAAAATATTTTTTTTCCACTATCTTCAAAAAACCAAATTTGAATTAAAGCCAATGCGGTTCTCTATTCAACGCAGTAGAAATCAAGTCGATATCTAGAAAAGTAAGCAAGTTATGACCAAAAAGGTAAGTAGTTATACTACTGCCTATTTCCGGCCACTTTTTAGTAGAACTATTTACGTTTTTGGCCATAACTTTAAAAGTTTTCAAAATATCGACTTGATTTCTTTTGCGTTGGATAGCTAACCGTATTGGCCTTTACTACAAATTTTTTTTTAATGGATAGTGGAAGAAAATTTTTTTTATCATTTTTTAAAAAAAAGCAAAGGGGGTAGTCCATTGTTTTTTTGGCGAAAAATATTTTTTTTCCACTATCTTCAAAAAACTAAATTTGAATTAAAGCCAATGCGGTTCTCTATTCAACGCAGTAGAAATCAAGTCGATATCTAGAAAAGTAAGCAAGTTATGACCAAAAAGGTAAGTAGTTATACTACTGCCTATTTCCGGCCACTTTTTAGTAGAACTATTTACGTTTTTGGCCATAACTTTAAAAGTTTTCAAAATATCGACTTGATTTCTTTTGCGTTGGATAGCTAACCGTATTGGCCTTAACTACAAATTTTTTTTTAATGGATAGTGGAAGAAAATTTTTTTTATCATTTTTTAAAAAAAAGCAAAGGGGGTAGTCCATTGTTTTTTTTGGCGAAAAATATTTTTTTTCCACTATCTTCAAAAAACCAAATTTGAATTAAAGCCAATGCGGTTCTCTATTCAACACAGTAGAAATCAAGTCGATATCTAGAAAAGTAAGCAAGTTATGACCAAAAAGGTAAGTAGTTATACTACTGCCTATTTCCGGCCACTTTTTAGTAGAACTATTTACGTTTTTGGCCATAACTTGAAAAGTTTTCAATATATCGACTTGATTTCTTTTGCGTTGGATAGCTAACTGTATTGGCCTTAACTACAAATTTTTTTTTAATGGATAGTGGAAGAAAATTTTTTTTATCATTTTTTAAAAAAAAACAAAGGGGGTAGTCCATTGTTTTTTTTGGCGAAAAATATTTTTTTTCCACTATCTTCAAAAAACCAAATTTGAATTAAAGCCAATGCGGTTCTCTATTCAACACAGTAGAAATCAAGTCGATATCTAGAAAAGTAAGCAAGTTATGACCAAAAAGGTAAGTAGTTATACTACTGCCTATTTCCGGCCACTTTTTAGTAGAACTATTTACGTTTTTGGCCATAACTTGAAAAGTTTTCAATATATCGACTTGATTTCTTTTGCGTTGGATAGCTAACTGTATTGGCCTTAACTACAAATTTTTTTTTAATGGATAGTGGAAGAAAATTTTTTTTATCATTTTTTAAAAAAAAACAAAGGGGGTAGTCCATTGTTTTTTTTGGCGAAAAATATTTTTTTTCCACTATCTTCAAAAAACCAAATTTGAATTAAAGCCAATGCGGTTCTCTATTCAACACAGTAGAAATCAAGTCGATATCTAGAAAAGTAAGCAAGTTATGACCAAAAAGGTAAGTAGTTATACTACTGCCTATTTCCGGCCACTTTTTAGTAGAACTATTTACGTTTTTGGCCATAACTTGAAAAGTTTTCAATATATCGACTTGATTTCTTTTGCGTTGGCTAGCTAACCGTATTGGCCTTAACTACAAATTTTTTTTTAATGGATAGTGGAAGAAAATTTTTTTTATCATTTTTTAAAAAAAAACAAAGTGGGTAGTACATTGTTTTTTTTGGCGAAAAATATTTTTTTTCCACTATCTTCAAAAAACCAAATTTGAATTAAAGCCAATGCGGTTCTCTATTCAACACAGTAGAAATCAAGTCGATATCTAGAAAAGTAAGCAAGTTATGACCAAAAAGGTAAGTAGTTATACTACTGCCTATTTCCGGCCTCTTTTTAGTAGAACTATTTACGTTTTTGGCCATAACTTGAAAAGTTTTCAATATATCGACTTGATTTCTTTTGCGTTGGCTAGCTAACCGTATTGGCCTTAACTACAAATTTTTTTTTAATGGATAGTGGAAGAAAATTTTTTTTATCATTTTTAAAAAAAAAACAAAGTGGGTAGTACATTGTTTTTTTTGGCGAAAAATATTTTTTTTCCACTATCTTCAAAAAACCAAATTTGAATTAAAGCCAATGCGGTTCTCTATTCAACACAGTAGAAATCAAGTCGATATCTAGAAAAGTAAGCAAGTTATGACCAAAAAGGTAAGTAGTTATACTACTGCCTATTTCCGGCCACTTTTTTAGAACTATTTACGTTTTTGGCCATAACTTGAAAAGTTTTCAATATATCGACTTGATTTCTTTTGCGTTGGCTAGCTAACCGTATTGGCCTTAACTACAAATTTTTTTTTAATGGATAGTGGAAGAAAATTTTTTTTATCATTTTTTAAACAAAAACAAAGTGGGTAGTACATTGTTTTTTTTGGCGAAAAATATTTTTTTTCCACTATCTTCAAAAAACCAAATTTGAATTAAAGCCAATGCGGTTCTCTATTCAACACAGTAGAAATCAAGTCGATATCTAGAAAAGTAAGCAAGTTATGACCAAAAAGGTAAGTAGTTATACTACTGCCTATTTCCGGCCACTTTTTAGTAGAACTATTTACGTTTTTGGCCATAACTTGAAAAGTTTTCAATATATCGACTTCATTTCTTTTGCGTTGGATAGCTAACTGTATTGGCCTTAACTGCAAATTTTTTTTCAATGGATAGTGGAAGAAAATTTTTTTTATCATTTTTTAAAAAAAAACAAAGGGGGTAGTCCATTGTTTTTTTTGGCGAAAAATATTTTTTTCCACTATCTTCAAAAAACCAAATTTGAATTAAAGCCAATGCGGTTCTCTATTCAACACAGTAGAAATCAAGTCGATATCTAGAAAAGTAAGCAAGTTATGACCAAAAAGGTAAGTAGTTATACTACTGCCTATTTCCGGCCACTTTTTAGTAGAACTATTTACGTTTTTGGCCATAACTTGAAAAGTTTTCAATATATCGACTTGATTTCTTTTGCGTTGGCTAGCTAACCGTATTGGCCTTAACTACAAATTTTTTTTTAATGGATAGTGGAAGAAAATTTTTTTTATCATTTTTTAAAAAAAAACAAAGTGGGTAGTACATTGTTTTTTTTGGCGAAAAATATTTTTTTTCCACTATCTTCAAAAAAGCAAATTTGAATTAAAGCCAATGCGGTTCTCTGTTCAACACAGTAGAAATCAAGTCGATATCTAGAAAAGTAAGCAAGTTATGACCAAAAAGGTAAGTAGTTATACTACTGCCTATTTCCGGCCACTTTTTAGTAGAACTATTTACGTTTTTGGCCATAACTTTAAAAGTTTTCAAAATATCGACTTGATTTCTTTTGCGTTGGATAGCTAACCGTATTGGCCTTTACTACAAATTTTTTTTTAATGGATAGTGGAAGAAAATTTTTTTTATCATTTTTTAAAAAAAAGCAAAGGGGGTAGTCCATTGTTTTTTTTGGCGAAAAATATTTTTTTTCCACTATCTTCAAAAAACTAAATTTGAATTAAAGCCAATGCGGTTCTCTATTCAACGCAGTAGAAATCAAGTCGATATCTAGAAAAGTAAGCAAGTTATGACCAAAAAGGTAAGTAGTTATACTACTGCCTATTTCCGGCCACTTTTTAGTAGAACTATTTACGTTTTTGGCCATAACTTTAAAAGTTTTCAAAATATCGACTTGATTTCTTTTGCGTTGGATAGCTAACCGTATTGGCCTTAACTACAAATTTTTTTTTAATGGATAGTGGAAGAAAATTTTTTTTATCATTTTTTAAAAAAAAGCAAAGGGGGTAGTCCATTGTTTTTTTTGGCGAAAAATATTTTTTTTCCACTATCTTCAAAAAACCAAATTTGAATTAAAGCCAATGCGGTTCTCTATTCAACACAGTAGAAATCAAGTCGATATCTAGAAAAGTAAGCAAGTTATGACCAAAAAGGTAAGTAGTTATACTACTGCCTATTTCCGGCCACTTTTTAGTAGAACTATTTACGTTTTTGGCCATAACTTGAAAAGTTTTCAATATATCGACTTGATTTCTTTT
This sequence comes from Thelaira solivaga, assembly GCA_947397855.1. Taxonomy (NCBI): domain Eukaryota; kingdom Metazoa; phylum Arthropoda; class Insecta; order Diptera; family Tachinidae; genus Thelaira; species Thelaira solivaga. Next base: position 50,201,766 of record OX377612.1, read on the forward strand.
GCGTTGGATAGCTAACTGTATTGGCCTTAACTACAAATTTTTTTTTAATGGATAGTGGAAGAAAATTTTTTTTATCATTTTTTAAAAAAAAACAAAGGGGGTAGTCCATTGTTTTTTTTGGCGAAAAATATTTTTTTTCCACTATCTTCAAAAAACCAAATTTGAATTAAAGCCAATGCGGTTCTCTATTCAACACAGTAGAAATCAAGTCGATATCTAGAAAAGTAAGCAAGTTATGACCAAAAAGGTAAGTAGTTATACTACTGCCTATTTCCGGCCACTTTTTAGTAGAACTATTTACGTTTTTGGCCATAACTTGAAAAGTTTTCAATATATCGACTTGATTTCTTTTGCGTTGGATAGCTAACTGTATTGGCCTTAACTACAAATTTTTTTTTAATGGATAGTGGAAGAAAAATTTTTTTATCATTTTTTAAAAAAAAAACAAAGGGGGTAGTCCACTGTTTTTTTTGGCGAAAAATATTTTTTTTCCACTATCTTCAAAAAACCAAATTTGAATTAAAGCCAATGCGGTTCTCTATTCAACACAGTAGAAATCAAGTCGATATCTAGAAAAGTAAGCAAGTTATGACCAAAAAGGTAAGTAGTTATACTACTGCCTATTTCCGGCCACTTTTTAGTAGAACTATTTACGTTTTTGGCCATAACTTGAAAAGTTTTCAATATATCGACTTGATTTCTTTTGCGTTGGCTAGCTAACCGTATTGGCCTTAACTACAAATTTTTTTTTAATGGATAGTGGAAGAAAATTTTTTTTATCATTTTTTAAAAAAAAACAAAGTGGGTAGTACATTGTTTTTTTTGGCGAAAAATATTTTTTTTCCACTATCTTCAAAAAACCAAATTTGAATTAAAGCCAATGCGGTTCTCTATTCAACACAGTAGAAATCAAGTCGATATCTAGAAAAGTAAGCAAGTTATGACCAAAAAGGTAAGTAGTTATACTACTGCCTATTTCCGGCCTCTTTTTAGTAGAACTATTTACGTTTTTGGCCATAACTTGAAAAGTTTTCAATATATCGACTTGATTTCTTTTGCGTTGGCTAGCTAACCGTATTGGCCTTAACTACAAATTTTTTTTTAATGGATAGTGGAAGAAAATTTTTTTTATCATTTTTAAAAAAAAAACAAAGTGGGTAGTACATTGTTTTTTTTGGCGAAAAATATTTTTTTTCCACTATCTTCAAAAAACCAAATTTGAATTAAAGCCAATGCGGTTCTCTATTCAACACAGTAGAAATCAAGTCGATATCTAGAAAAGTAAGCAAGTTATGACCAAAAAGGTAAGTAGTTATACTACTGCCTATTTCCGGCCACTTTTTTTAGAACTATTTACGTTTTTGGCCATAACTTGAAAAGTTTTCAATATATCGACTTGATTTCTTTTGCGTTGGCTAGCTAACCGTATTGGCCTTAACTACAAATTTTTTTTTAATGGATAGTGGAAGAAAATTTTTTTTATCATTTTTTAAACAAAAACAAAGTGGGTAGTACATTGTTTTTTTTGGCGAAAAATATTTTTTTTCCACTATCTTCAAAAAACCAAATTTGAATTAAAGCCAATGCGGTTCTCTATTCAACACAGTAGAAATCAAGTCGATATCTAGAAAAGTAAGCAAGTTATGACCAAAAAGGTAAGTAGTTATACTACTGCCTATTTCCGGCCACTTTTTAGTAGAACTATTTACGTTTTTGGCCATAACTTGAAAAGTTTTCAATATATCGACTTCATTTCTTTTGCGTTGGATAGCTAACTGTATTGGCCTTAACTGCAAATTTTTTTTTAATGGATAGTGGAAGAAAATTTTTTTTATCATTTTTTAAAAAAAAACAAAGGGGGTAGTCCATTGTTTTTTTTGGCGAAAAATATTTTTTTTCCACTATCTTCAAAAAACCAAATTTGAATTAAAGCCAATGCGGTTCTCTATTCAACACAGTAGAAATCAAGTCGATATCTAGAAAAGTAAGCAAGTTATGACCAAAAAGGTAAGTAGTTATACTACTGCCTATTTCCGGCCACTTTTTAGTAGAACTATTTACGTTTTTGGCCATAACTTGAAAAGTTTTCAATATATCGACTTGATTTCTTTTGCGTTGGCTAGCTAACCGTATTGGCCTTAACTACAAATTTTTTTTTAATGGATAGTGGAAGAAAATTTTTTTTATCATTTTTTAAAAAAAAACAAAGTGGGTAGTACATTGTTTTTTTTGGCGAAAAATATTTTTTTTCCACTATCTTCAAAAAAGCAAATTTGAATTAAAGCCAATGCGGTTCTCTGTTCAACACAGTAGAAATCAAGTCGATATCTAGAAAAGTAAGCAAGTTATGACCAAAAAGGTAAGTAGTTATACTACTGCCTATTTCCGGCCACTTTTTAGTAGAACTATTTACGTTTTTGGCCATAACTTGAAAAGTTTTCAATATATCGACTTGATTTCTTTTGCGTTGGCTAGCTAGCCGTATTGGCCTTAACTACAAATTTTTTTTTAATGGATAGTGGAAGAAAATTTTTTTTATCATTTTTTAAAAAAAAACAAAGTGGGTAGTACATTGTTTTTTTTGGCGAAAAATATTTTTTTTCCACTATCTTCAAAAAACCAAATTTGAATTAAAGCCAATGCGGTTCTCTATTCAACACAGTAGAAATCAAGTCGATATCTAGAAAAGTAAGCAAGTTATGACCAAAAAGGTAAGTAGTTATACTACTGCCTATTTCCGGCCACTTTTTAGTAGAACTATTTACGTTTTTGGCCATAACTTGAAAAGTTTTCAATATATCGACTTGATTTCTTTTGCGTTGGCTAGCTAACCGTATTGGCCTTAACTACAAATTTTTTTTTAATGGATAGTGGAAGAAAATTTTTTTTATCATTTTTTAAAAAAAAACAAAGTGGGTAGTACATTGTTTTTTTTGGCGAAAAATATTTTTTTTCCACTATCTTCAAAAAAGCAAATTTGAATTAAAGCCAATGCGGTTCTCTGTTCAACACAGTAGAAATCAAGTCGATATCTAGAAAAGTAAGCAAGTTATGACCAAAAAGGTAAGTAGTTATACTACTGCCTATTTCCGGCCACTTTTTAGTAGAACTATTTACGTTTTTGGCCATAACTTGAAAAGTTTTCAATATATCGACTTGATTTCTTTTGCGTTGGCTAGCTAACCGTATTGGCCTTAACTACAAATTTTTTTTTAATGGATAGTGGAAGAAAATTTTTTTTATCATTTTTTAAAAAAAAACAAAGTGGGTAGTACATTGTTCTTTTTGGCGAAAAATATTTTTTTTCCACTATCTTCAAAAAAGCAAATTTGAATTAAAGCCAATGCGGTTCTCTGTTCAACACAGTAGAAATCAAGTCGATATCTAGAAAAGTAAGCAAGTTATGACCAAAAAGGTAAGTAGTTATACTACTGCCTATTTCCGGCCACTTTTTAGTAGAACTATTTACGTTTTTGGCCATAACTTGAAAAGTTTTCAATATATCGACTTGATTTCTTTTGCGTTGGCTAGCTAACCGTATTGGCCTTAACTACAAATTTTTTTTTAATGGATAGTGGAAGAAAATTTTTTTTATCATTTTTTAAAAAAAAACAAAGTGGGTAGTACATTGTTTTTTTTGGCGAAAAATATTTTTTTTCCACTATCTTCAAAAAACCAAATTTGAATTAAAGCCAATGCGGTTCTCTGTTCAACACAGTAGAAATCAAGTCGATATCTAGAAAAGTAAGCAAGTTATGACCAAAAAGGTAAGTAGTTATACTACTGCCTATTTCCGGCCACTTTTTAGTAGAACTATTTACGTTTTTGGCCATAACTTGAAAAGTTTTCAATATATCGACTTCATTTCTTTTGCGTTGGATAGCTAACTGTATTGGCCTTAACTACAAATTTTTTTTTAATGGATAGTGGAAGAAAATTTTTTTTATCATTTTTTAAAAAAAAACAAAGGGGGTAGTCCATTGTTTTTTTTGGCGAAAAATATTTTTTTTCCACTATCTTCAAAAAACCAAATTTGAATTAAAGCCAATGCGGTTCTCTATTCAACGCAGTAGAAATCAAGTCGATATCTAGAAAAGTAAGCAAGTTATGACCAAAAAGGTAAGTAGTTATACTACTGCCTATTTCCGGCCACTTTTTAGTAGAACTATTTACGTTTTTGGCCATAACTTGAAAAGTTTTCAATATATCGACTTGATTTCTTTTGCGTTGGCTAGCTAGCCGTATTGGCCTTAACTACAAATTTTTTTTTAATGGATAGTGGAAGAAAATTTTTTTTATCATTTTTTAAAAAAAAACAAAGTGGGTAGTACATTGTTTTTTTTGGCGAAAAATATTTTTTTTCCACTATCTTCAAAAAACCAAATTTGAATTAAAGCCAATGCGGTTCTCTATTCAACACAGTAGAAATCAAGTCGATATCTAGAAAAGTAAGCAAGTTATGACCAAAAAGGTAAGTAGTTATACTACTGCCTATTTCCGGCCACTTTTTAGTAGAACTATTTACGTTTTTGGCCATAACTTGAAAAGTTTTCAATATATCGACTTGATTTCTTTTGCGTTGGCTAGCTAACCGTATTGGCCTTAACTACAAATTTTTTTTTAATGGATAGTGGAAGAAAATTTTTTTTATCATTTTTTAAAAAAAAACAAAGTGGGTAGTACATTGTTTTTTTTGGCGAAAAATATTTTTTTTCCACTATCTTCAAAAAAGCAAATTTGAATTAAAGCCAATGCGGTTCTCTGTTCAACACAGTAGAAATCAAGTCGATATCTAGAAAAGTAAGCAAGTTATGACCAAAAAGGTAAGTAGTTATACTACTGCCTATTTCCGGCCACTTTTTAGTAGAACTATTTACGTTTTTGGCCATAACTTGAAAAGTTTTCAATATATCGACTTGATTTCTTTTGCGTTGGCTAGCTAACCGTATTGGCCTTAACTACAAATTTTTTTTTAATGGATAGTGGAAGAAAATTTTTTTTATCATTTTTTAAAAAAAAACAAAGTGGGTAGTACATTGTTTTTTTTGGCGAAAAATATTTTTTTTCCACTATCTTCAAAAAACCAAATTTGAATTAAAGCCAATGCGGTTCTCTGTTCAACACAGTAGAAATCAAGTCGATATCTAGAAAAGTAAGCAAGTTATGACCAAAAAGGTAAGTAGTTATACTACTGCCTATTTCCGGCCACTTTTTAGTAGAACTATTTACGTTTTTGGCCATAACTTGAAAAGTTTTCAATATATCGACTTCATTTCTTTTGCGTTGGATAGCTAACTGTATTGGCCTTAACTACAAATTTTTTTTTAATGGATAGTGGAAGAAAATTTTTTTTATCATTTTTTAAAAAAAAACAAAGGGGGTAGTCCATTGTTTTTTTTGGCGAAAAATATTTTTTTTCCACTATCTTCAAAAAATTAAATTTGAATTAAAGCCAATGCGGTTCTCTATTCAACGCAGTAGAAATCAAGTCGATATCTAGAAAAGTAAGCAAGTTATGACCAAAAAGGTAAGTAGTTATACTACTGCCTATTTCCGGCCACTTTTTAGTAGAACTATTTACGTTTTTGGCCATAACTTGAAAAGTTTTCAATATATCGACTTGATTTCTTTTGCGTTGGCTAGCTAGCCGTATTGGCCTTAACTACAAATTTTTTTTTAATGGATAGTGGAAGAAAATTTTTTTTATCATTTTTTAAAAAAAAACAAAGTGGGTAGTACATTGTTTTTTTTGGCGAAAAATATTTTTTTTCCACTATCTTCAAAAAACCAAATTTGAATTAAAGCCAATGCGGTTCTCTATTCAACACAGTAGAAATCAAGTCGATATCTAGAAAAGTAAGCAAGTTATGACCAAAAAGGTAAGTAGTTATACTACTGCCTATTTCCGGCCACTTTTTAGTAGAACTATTTACGTTTTTGGCCATAACTTGAAAAGTTTTCAATATATCGACTTGATTTCTTTTGCGTTGGCTACCTAACCGTATTGGCCTTAACTACAAATTTTTTTTTAATGGATAGTGGAAGAAAATTTTTTTTATCATTTTTTAAAAAAAAACAAAGTGGGTAGTACATTGTTTTTTTTGGCGAAAAATATTTTTTTTCCACTATCTTCAAAAAAGCAAATTTGAATTAAAGCCAATGCGGTTCTCTGTTCAACACAGTAGAAATCAAGTCGATATCTAGAAAAGTAAGCAAGTTATGACCAAAAAGGTAAGTAGTTATACTACTGCCTATTTCCGGCCACTTTTTAGTAGAACTATTTACGTTTTTGGCCATAACTTTAAAAGTTTTCAAAATATCGACTTGATTTCTTTTGCGTTGGATAGCTAACCGTATTGGCCTTAACTACAAATTTTTTTTTAATGGATAGTGTAAGAAAATTTTTTTTATCATTTTTAAAAAAAAAACAAAGTGGGTAGTACATTGTTTTTTTTGGCGAAAAATATTTTTTTTCCACTATCTTCAAAAAACCAAATTTGAATTAAAGCCAATACGGTTCTCTGTTCAACACAGTAGAAATCAAGTCGATATCTAGAAAAGTAAGCAAGTTATGACCAAAAAGGTAAGTAGTTATACTACTGCCTATTTCCGGCCACTTTTTAGTAGAACTATTTACGTTTTTGGCCATAACTTGAAAAGTTTTCAATATATCGACTTCATTTCTTTTGCGTTGGATAGCTAACTGTATTGGCCTTAACTACAAATTTTTTTTTAATGGATAGTGGAAGAAAATTTTTTTTATCATTTTTTAAAAAAAAACAAAGGGGGTAGTCCATTGTTTTTTTTGGCGAAAAATATTTTTTTTCCACTATCTTCAAAAAACCAAATTTGAATTAAAGCCAATGCGGTTCTCTATTCAACGCAGTAGAAATCAAGTCGATATCTAGAAAAGTAAGCAAGTTATGACCAAAAAGGTAAGTAGTTATACTACTGCCTATTTCCGGCCACTTTTTAGTAGAACTATTTACGTTTTTGGCCATAACTTAAAAAGTTTTCAATATATCGACTTCATTTCTTTTGCGTTGGATAGCTAACTGTATTGGCCTTAACTACAAATTTTTTTTTAATGGATAGTGGAAGAAAATTTTTTTTATCATTTTTTAAAAAAAAACAAAGGGGGTAGTCCATTGTTTTTTTTGGCGAAAAATATTTTTTTTCCACTATCTTCAAAAAACCAAATTTGAATTAAAGCCAATGCGGTTCTCTATTCAACGCAGTAGAAATCAAGTCGATATCTAGAAAAGTAAGCAAGTTATGACCAAAAAGGTAAGTAGTTATACTACTGCCTATTTCCGGCCACTTTTTAGTAGAACTATTTACGTTTTTGGCCATAACTTGAAAAGTTTTCAATATATCGACTTGATTTCTTTTGCGTTGGCTAGCTAACCGTATTGGCCTTAACTACAAATTTTTTTTTAATGGATAGTGGAAGAAAATTTTTTTTATCATTTTTTAAAAAAAAACAAAGTGGGTAGTACATTGTTTTTTTTGGCGAAAAATATTTTTTTTCCACTATCTTCAAAAAACCAAATTTGAATTAAAGCCAATGCGGTTCTCTGTTCAACACAGTAGAAATCAAGTCGATATCTAGAAAAGTAAGCAAGTTATGACCAAAAAGGTAAGTAGTTATACTACTGCCTATTTCCGGCCACTTTTTAGTAGAACTATTTACGTTTTTGGCCATAACTTTAAAAGTTTTCAAAATATCGACTTGATTTCTTTTGCGTTGGATAGCTAACCGTATTGGCCTTAACTACAAATTTTTTTTTAATGGATAGTGTAAGAAAAATTTTTTTATCATTTTTAAAAAAAAAACAAAGTGGGTAGTACATTGTTTTTTTTGGCGAAAAATATTTTTTTTCCACTATCTTCAAAAAACCAAATTTGAATTAAAGCCAATACGTTTCTCTGTTCAACACAGTAGAAATCAAGTCGATATCTAGAAAAGTAAGCAAGTTATGACCAAAAAGGTAAGTAGTTATACTACTGCCTATTTCCGGCCACTTTTTAGTAGAACTATTTACGTTTTTGGCCATAACTTGAAAAGTTTTCAATATATCGACTTGATTTCTTTTGCGTTGGCTAGCTAACCGTATTGGCCTTAACTACAAATTTTTTTTTAATGGATAGTGGAAGAAAATTTTTTTTATCATTTTTTAAAAAAAAACAAAGTGGGTAGTACATTGTTTTTTTGGCGAAAAATATTTTTTTTCCACTATCTTCAAAAAACCAAATTTGAATTAAAGCCAATGCGGTTCTCTATTCAACACAGTAGAAATCAAGTCGATATCTAGAAAAGTAAGCAAGTTATGACCAAAAAGGTAAGTAGTTATACTACTGCCTATTTCCGGCCACTTTTTAGTAGAACTATTTACGTTTTTGGCCATAACTTGAAAAGTTTTCAATATATCGACTTCATTTCTTTTGCGTTGGATAGCTAACTGTATTGGCCTTAACTACAAATTTTTTTTTAATGGATAGTGGAAGAAAATTTTTTTTATCATTTTTTAAAAAAAAACAAAGGGGGTAGTCCATTGTTTTTTTTGGCGAAAAATATTTTTTTTCCACTATCTTCAAAAAACCAAATTTGAATTAAAGCCAATGCGGTTCTCTATTCAACACAGTAGAAATCAAGTCGATATCTAGAAAAGTAAGCAAGTTATGACCAAAAAGGTAAGTAGTTATACTACTGCCTATTTCCGGCCACTTTTTAGTAGAACTATTTACGTTTTTGGCCATAACTTGAAAAGTTTTCAATATATCGACTTGATTTCTTTTGCGTTGGCTAGCTAACCGTATTGGCCTTAACTACAAATTTTTTTTTAATGGATAGTGGAAGAAAATTTTTTTTATCATTTTTTAAAAAAAAACAAAGTGGGTAGTACATTGTTTTTTTTGGCGAAAAATATTTTTTTTCCACTATCTTCAAAAAACCAAATTTGAATTAAAGCCAATACGGTTCTCTGTTCAACACAGTAGAAATCAAGTCGATATCTAGAAAAGTAAGCAAGTTATGACCAAAAAGGTAAGTAGTTATACTACTGCCTATTTCCGGCCACTTTTTAGTAGAACTATTTACGTTTTTGGCCATAACTTTAAAAGTTTTCAATATATCGACTTGATTTCTTTTGCGTTGGATAGCTAACCGTATTGGCCTTAACTACACATTTTTTTTTTAGGGATAGTGGAAGAAAATTTTTTTTATCATTTTTTAAAAAAAAACAAAGGGGGTAGTCCATTGTTTTTTTTGGCGAAAAATATTTTTTTTCCACTATCTTCAAAAAACTAAATTTGAATTAAAGCCAATGCGGTTCTCTATTCAACGCAGTAGAAATCAAGTCGATATCTAGAAAAGTAAGCAAGTTATGACCAAAAAGGTAAGTAGTTATACTACTGCCTATTTCCGGCCACTTTTTAGTAGAACTATTTACGTTTTTGGCCATAACTTGAAAAGTTTTCAATATATCGACTTGATTTCTTTTGCGTTGGATAGCTAACTGTATTGGCCTTAACTACAAATTTTTTTTTAATGGATAGTGGAAGAAAATTTTTTTTATCATTTTTTAAAAAAAAACAAAGGGGGTAGTCCATTGTTTTTTTTGGCGAAAAATATTTTTTTTCCACTATCTTCAAAAAACCAAATTTGAATTAAAGCCAATGCGGTTCTCTATTCAACACAGTAGAAATCAAGTCGATATCTAGAAAAGTAAGCAAGTTATGACCAAAAAGGTAAGTAGTTATACTACTGCCTATTTCCGGCCACTTTTTAGTAGAACTATTTACGTTTTTGGCCATAACTTGAAAAGTTTTCAATATATCGACTTCATTTCTTTTGCGTTGGATAGCTAACTGTATTGGCCTTAACTACAAATTTTTTTTTAATGGATAGTGGAAGAAAATTTTTTTTATCATTTTTTAAAAAAAAACAAAGGGGGTAGTCCATTGTTTTTTTTGGCGAAAAATATTTTTTTTTCACTATCTTCAAAAAACCAAATTTGAATTAAAGCCAATGCGGTTCTCTATTCAACACAGTAGAAATCAAGTCGATATCTAGAAAAGTAAGCAAGTTATGACCAAAAAGGTAAGTAGTTATACTACTGCCTATTTCCGGCCACTTTTTAGTAGAACTATTTACGTTTTTGGCCATAACTTGAAAAGTTTTCAATATATCGACTTGATTTCTTTTGCGTTGGCTAGCTAACCGTATTGGCCTTAACTACAAATTTTTTTTTAATGGATAGTGGAAGAAAATTTTTTTTATCATTTTTTAAACAAAAACAAAGTGGGTAGTACATTGTTTTTTTTGGCGAAAAATATTTTTTTTCCACTATCTTCAAAAAACCAAATTTGAATTAAAGCCAATGCGGTTCTCTATTCAACACAGTAGAAATCAAGTCGATATCTAGAAAAGTAAGCAAGTTATGACCAAAAAGGTAAGTAGTTATACTACTGCCTATTTCCGGCCACTTTTTAGTAGAACTATTTACGTTTTTGGCCATAACTTGAAAAGTTTTCAATATATCGACTTCATTTCTTTTGCGTTGGATAGCTAACTGTATTGGCCTTAACTGCAAATTTTTTTTTAATGGATAGTGGAAGAAAATTTTTTTTATCATTTTTTAAAAAAAACAAAGGGGGTAGTCCATTGTTTTTTTTGGCGAAAAATATTTTTTTTCCACTATCTTCAAAAAACCAAATTTGAATTAAAGCCAATGCGGTTCTCTATTCAACACAGTAGAAATCAAGTCGATATCTAGAAAAGTAAGCAAGTTATGACCAAAAAGGTAAGTAGTTCTACTACTGCCTATTTCCGGCCACTTTTTAGTAGAACTATTTACGTTTTTGGCCATAACTTTAAAAGTTTTCAAAATATCGACTTGATTTCTTTTGCGTTGGATAGCTAACCGTATTGGCCTTAACTACAAATTTTTTTTTAATGGATAGTGTAAGAAAATTTTTTTTATCATTTTTAAAAAAAAAAACAAAGTGGGTAGTACATTGTTTTTTTTGGCGAAAAATATTTTTTTTCCACTATCTTCAAAAAACCAAATTTGAATTAAAGCCAATACGGTTCTCTGTTCAACACAGTAGAAATCAAGTCGATATCTAGAAAAGTAAGCATGTTATGACCAAAAAGGTAAGTAGTTATACTACTGCCTATTTCCGGCCACTTTTTAGTAGAACTATTTACGTTTTTGGCCATAACTTGAAAAGTTTTCAATATATCGACTTGATTTCTTTTGCGTTGGCTAGCTAACCGTATTGGCCTTAACTACAAATTTTTTTTTAATGGATAGTGGAAGAAAATTTTTTTTATCATTTTTTAAAAAAAAACAAAGTGGGTAGTACATTGTTTTTTTGGCGAAAAATATTTTTTTTCCACTATCTTCAAAAAACCAAATTTGAATTAAAGCCAATGCGGTTCTCTATTCAACACAGTAGAAATCAAGTCGATATCTAGAAAAGTAAGCAAGTTATGACCAAAAAGGTAAGTAGTTATACTACTGCCTATTTCCGGCCACTTTTTAGTAGAACTATTTACGTTTTTGGCCATAACTTGAAAAGTTTTCAATATATCGACTTCATTTCTTTTGCGTTGGATAGCTAACTGTATTGGCCTTAACTACAAATTTTTTTTTAATGGATAGTGGAAGAAAATTTTTTTTATCATTTTTTAAAAAAAAACAAAGGGGGTAGTCCATTGTTTTTTTTGGCGAAAAATATTTTTTTTCCACTATCTTCAAAAAACCAAATTTGAATTAAAGCCAATGCGGTTCTCTATTCAACACAGTAGAAATCAAGTCGATATCTAGAAAAGTAAGCAAGTTATGACCAAAAAGGTAAGTAGTTATACTACTGCCTATTTCCGGCCACTTTTTAGTAGAACTATTTACGTTTTTGGCCATAACTTGAAAAGTTTTCAATATATCGACTTGATTTCTTTTGCGTTGGCTAGCTAACCGTATTGGCCTTAACTACAAATTTTTTTTTAATGGATAGTGGAAGAAAATTTTTTTTATCATTTTTTAAAAAAAAACAAAGTGGGTAGTACATTGTTTTTTTTGGCGAAAAATATTTTTTTTCCACTATCTTCAAAAAACCAAATTTGAATTAAAGCCAATACGGTTCTCTGTTCAACACAGTAGAAATCAAGTCGATATCTAGAAAAGTAAGCAAGTTATGACCAAAAAGGTAAGTAGTTATACTACTGCCTATTTCCGGCCACTTTTTAGTAGAACTATTTACGTTTTTGGCCATAACTTTAAAAGTTTTCAATATATCGACTTGATTTCTTTTGCGTTGGATAGCTAACCGTATTGGCCTTAACTACACATTTTTTTTTTAGGGATAGTGGAAGAAAATTTTTTTTATCATTTTTTAAAAAAAAACAAAGGGGGTAGTCCATTGTTTTTTTTGGCGAAAAATATTTTTTTTCCACTATCTTCAAAAAACCAAATTTGAATTAAAGCCAATGCGGTTCTCTATTCAACGCAGTAGAAATCAAGTCGATATCTAGAAAAGTAAGCAAGTTATGACCAAAAAGGTAAGTAGTTATACTACTGCCTATTTCCGGCCACTTTTTAGTAGAACTATTTACGTTTTTGGCCATAACTTGAAAAGTTTTCAATATATCGACTTGATTTCTTTTGCGTTGGATAGCTAACTGTATTGGCCTTAACTACAAATTTTTTTTTAATGGATAGTGGAAGAAAATTTTTTTTATCATTTTTTAAAAAAAAACAAAGGGGGTAGTCCATTGTTTTTTTTGGCGAAAAATATTTTTTTTCCACTATCTTCAAAAAACCAAATTTGAATTAAAGCCAATGCGGTTCTCTATTCAACACAGTAGAAATCAAGTCGATATCTAGAAAAGTAAGCAAGTTATGACCAAAAAGGTAAGTAGTTATACTACTGCCTATTTCCGGCCACTTTTTAGTAGAACTATTTACGTTTTTGGCCATAACTTGAAAAGTTTTCAATATATCGACTTTATTTCTTTTGCGTTGGATAGCTAACTGTATTGGCCTTAACTACAAATTTTTTTTTAATGGATAGTGGAAGAAAATTTTTTTTATCATTTTTTAAAAAAAAACAAAGTGGGTAGTACATTGTTTTTTTTGGCGAAAAATATTTTTTTTCCACTATCTTCAAAAAAGCAAATTTGAATTAAAGCCAATGCGGTTCTCTGTTCAACACAGTAGAAATCAAGTCGATATCTAGAAAAGTAAGCAAGTTATGACCAAAAAGGTAAGTAGTTATACTACTGCCTATTTCCGGCCACTTTTTAGTAGAACTATTTACGTTTTTGGCCATAACTTTAAAAGTTTTCAAAATATCGACTTGATTTCTTTTGCGTTGGATAGCTAACCGTATTGGCCTTAACTACAAATTTTTTTTTAATGGATAGTGTAAGAAAATTTTTTTTATCATTTTTAAAAAAAAAAACAAAGTGGGTAGTACATTGTTTTTTTTGGCGAAAAATATTTTTTTTCCACTATCTTCAAAAAACCAAATTTGAATTAAAGCCAATACGGTTCTCTGTTCAACACAGTAGAAATCAAGTCGATATCTAGAAAAGTAAGCAAGTTATGACCAAAAAGGTAAGTAGTTATACTACTGCCTATTTCCGGCCACTTTTTAGTAGAACTATTTACGTTTTTGGCCATAACTTGAAAAGTTTTCAATATATCGACTTCATTTCTTTTGCGTTGGATAGCTAACTGTATTGGCCTTAACTACAAATTTTTTTTTAATGGATAGTGGAAGAAAATTTTTTTTATCATTTTTTAAAAAAAAACAAAGGGGGTAGTCCATTGTTTTTTTTACGAAAAATATTTTTTTTCCACTATCTTCAAAAAACCAAATTTGAATTAAAGCCAATGCGGTTCTCTATTCAACGCAGTAGAAATCAAGTCGATATCTAGAAAAGTAAGCAAGTTATGACCAAAAAGGTAAGTAGTTATACTACTGCCTATTTCCGGCCACTTTTTAGTAGAACTATTTACGTTTTTGGCCATAACTTGAAAAGTTTTCAATATATCGACTTCATTTCTTTTGCGTTGGATAGCTAACTGTATTGGCCTTAACTACAAATTTTTTTTTAATGGATAGTGGAAGAAAATTTTTTTTATCATTTTTTAAAAAAAAACAAAGGGGGTAGTCCATTGTTTTTTTTGGCGAAAAATATTTTTTTTCCACTATCTTCAAAAAACTAAATTTGAATTAAAGCCAATGCGGTTCTCTATTCAACGCAGTAGAAATCAAGTCGATATCTAGAAAAGTAAGCAAGTTATGACCAAAAAGGTAAGTAGTTATACTACTGCCTATTTCCGGCCACTTTTTAGTAGAACTATTTACGTTTTTGGCCATAACTTGAAAAGTTTTCAATATATCGACTTGATTTCTTTTGCGTTGGCTAGCTAACCGTATTGGCCTTAACTAAAAATTTTTTTTTAATGGATAGTGGAAGAAAATTTTTTTTATCATTTTTTAAAAAAAAACAAAGTGGGTAGTACATTGTTTTTTTTGGCGAAAAATATTTTTTTTCCACTATCTTCAAAAAACCAAATTTGAATTAAAGCCAATGCGGTTCTCTGTTCAACACAGTAGAAATCAAGTCGATATCTAGAAAAGTAAGCAAGTTATGACCAAAAAGGTAAGTAGTTATACTACTGCCTATTTCCGGCCACTTTTTAGTAGAACTATTTACGTTTTTGGCCATAACTTTAAAAGTTTTCAAAATATCGACTTGATTTCTTTTGCGTTGGATAGCTAACCGTATTGGCCTTAACTACAAATTTTTTTTTAATGGATAGTGGAAGAAAATTTTTTTTATCATTTTTTAAAAAAAAACAAAGTGGGTAGTACATTGTTTTTTTTGGCGAAAAATATTTTTTTTCCACTATCTTCAAAAAACCAAATTTGAATTAAAGCCAATGCGGTTCTCTGTTCAACACAGTAGAAATCAAGTCGATATCTAGAAAAGTAAGCAAGTTATGACCAAAAAGGTAAGTAGTTATACTACTGCCTATTTCCGGCCACTTTTTAGTAGAACTATTTACGTTTTTGGCCATAACTTTAAAAGTTTTCAAAATATCGACTTGATTTCTTTTGCGTTGGATAGCTAACCATATTGGCCTTAACTACAAATTTTTTTTTAATGGATAGTGTAAGAAAATTTTTTTTATCATTTTTAAAAAAAAAACAAAGTGGGTAGTACATTGTTTTTTTTGGCGAAAAATATTTTTTTTCCACTATCTTCAAAAAACCAAATTTGAATTAAAGCCAATGCGGTTCTCTGTTCAACACAGTAGAAATCAAGTCGATATCTAGAAAAGTAAGCAAGTTATGACCAAAAAGGTAAGTAGTTATACTACTGCCTATTTCCGGCCACTTTTTAGTAGAACTATTTACGTTTTTGGCCATAACTTGAAAAGTTTTCAATATATCGACTTGATTTCTTTTGCGTTGGCTAGCTAACCGTATTGGCCTTAACTACAAATTTTTTTTTAATGGATAGTGGAAGAAAATTTTTTTTATCATTTTTTAAAAAAAAACAAAGTGGGTAGTACATTGTTTTTTTGGCGAAAAATATTTTTTTTCCACTATCTTCAAAAAACCAAATTTGAATTAAAGCCAATGCGGTTCTCTATTCAACACAGTAGAAATCAAGTCGATATCTAGAAAAGTAAGCAAGTTATGACCAAAAAGGTAAGTAGTTATACTACTGCCTATTTCCGGCCACTTTTTAGTAGAACTATTTACGTTTTTGGCCATAACTTGAAAAGTTTTCAATATATCGACTTCATTTCTTTTGCGTTGGATAGCTAACTGTATTGGCCTTAACTACAAATTTTTTTTTAATGGATAGTGGAAGAAAATTTTTTTTATCATTTTTAAAAAAAAAACAAAGGGGGTAGTCCATTGTTTTTTTTGGCGAAAAATATTTTTTTTCCACTATCTTCAAAAAACCAAATTTGAATTAAAGCCAATGCGGTTCTCTATTCAACACAGTAGAAATCAAGTCGATATCTAGAAAAGTAAGCAAGTTATGACCAAAAAGGTAAGTAGTTATACTACTGCCTATTTCCGGCCACTTTTTAGTAGAACTATTTACGTTTTTGGCCATAACTTGAAAAGTTTTCAATATATCGACTTGATTTCTTTTGCGTTGGCTAGCTAACCGTATTGGCCTTAACTACAAATTTTTTTTTAATGGATAGTGGAAGAAAATTTTTTTTATCATTTTTTAAAAAAAAACAAAGTGGGTAGTACATTGTTTTTTTTGGCGAAAAATATTTTTTTTCCACTATCTTCAAAAAACCAAATTTGAATTAAAGCCAATGCGGTTCTCTGTTCAACACAGTAGAAATCAAGTCGATATCTAGAAAAGTAAGCAAGTTATGACCAAAAAGGTAAGTAGTTATACTACTGCCTATTTCCGGCCACTTTTTAGTAGAACTATTTACGTTTTTGGCCATAACTTTAAAAGTTTTCAAAATATCGACTTGATTTCTTTTGCGTTGGATAGCTAACCGTATTGGCCTTAACTACAAATTTTTTTTTAATGGATAGTGTAAGAAAATTTTTTTTATCATTTTTAAAAAAAAAACAAAGTGGGTAGTACATTGTTTTTTTTGGCGAAAAATATTTTTTTTCCACTATCTTCAAAAAACCAAATTTGAATTAAAGCCAATACGGTTCTCTGTTCAACACAGTAGAAATCAAGTCGATATCTAGAAAAGTAAGCAAGTTATGACCAAAAAGGTAAGTAGTTATACTACTGCCTATTTCCGGCCACTTTTTAGTAGAACTATTTACGTTTTTGGCCATAACTTTAAAAGTTTTCAATATATCGACTTGATTTCTTTTGCGTTGGATAGCTAACCGTATTGGCCTTACCTACACATTTTTTTTTTAGGGATAGTGGAAGAAAATTTTTTTTATCATTTTTTAAAAAAAAACAAAGGGGGTAGTCCATTGTTTTTTTTGGCGAAAAATATTTTTTTTCCACTATCTTCAAAAAAATTAAATTTGAATTAAAGCCAATGCGGTTCTCTATTCAACGCAGTAGAAATCAAGTCGATATCTAGAAAAGTAAGCAAGTTATGACCAAAAAGGTAAGTAGTTATACTACTGCCTATTTCCGGCCACTTTTTAGTAGAACTATTTACGTTTTTGGCCATAACTTGAAAAGTTTTCAATATATCGACTTGATTTCTTTTGCGTTGGATAGCTAACTGTATTGGCCTTAACTACAAATTTTTTTTTAATGGATAGTGGAAGAAAATTTTTTTTATCATTTTTTAAAAAAAAACAAAGGGGGTAGTCCATTGTTTTTTTTGGCGAAAAATATTTTTTTTCCACTATCTTCAAAAAACCAAATTTGAATTAAAGCCAATGCGGTTCTCTATTCAACACAGTAGAAATCAAGTCGATATCTAGAAAAGTAAGCAAGTTATGACCAAAAAGGTAAGTAGTTATACTACTGCCTATTTCCGGCCACTTTTTAGTAGAACTATTTACGTTTTTGGCCATAACTTGAAAAGTTTTCAATATATCGACTTGATTTCTTTTGCGTTGGATAGCTAACTGTATTGGCCTTAATTACAAATTTTTTTTTAATGGATAGTGGAAGAAAATTTTTTTTATCATTTTTTAAAAAAAAACAAAGGGGGTAGTCCATTGTTTTTTTTGGCGAAAAATATTTTTTTTCCACTATCTTCAAAAAACCAAATTTGAATTAAAGCCAATGCGGTTCTCTATTCAACACAGTAGAAATCAAGTCGATATCTAGAAAAGTAAGCAAGTTATGACCAAAAAGGTAAGTAGTTATACTACTGCCTATTTCCGGCCACTTTTTAGTAGAACTATTTACGTTTTTGGCCATAACTTGAAAAGTTTTCAATATATCGACTTGATTTCTTTTGCGTTGGATAGCTAACTGTATTGGCCTTAATTACAAATTTTTTTTTAATGGATAGTGGAAGAAAATTTTTTTTATCATTTTATAAAAAAAAGCAAAGGGGGTAGTCCATTGTTTTTTTTGGCGAAAAATATTTTTTTCCACTATCTTCAAAAAACCAAATTTGAATTAAAGCCAATGCGGTTCTCTATTCAACACAGTAGAAATCAAGTCGATATCTAGAAAATTAAGCAAGTTATGACCAAAAAGGTAAGTAGTTATACTACTGCCTATTTCCGGCCACTTTTTAGTAGAACTATTTACGTTTTTGGCCATAACTTGAAAAGTTTTCAATATATCGACTTGATTTCTTTTGCGTTGGATAGCTAACCGTATTGGCCTTAACGAAACATTTTTTTTTTTAGGGATAGTGGAAGAAAATTTTTTTTATCATTTTTTAAAAAAAAACAAAGGGGGTAGTCCATTGTTTTTTTTGGCGAAAAATATTTTTTTTCCACTATCTTCAAAAAACCAAATTTGAATTAAAGCCAATGCGGTTCTCTATTCAACACAGTAGAAATCAAGTCGATATCTAGAAAAGTAAGCAAGTTATGACCAAAAAGGTAAGTAGTTATACTACTGCCTATTTCCGGCCACTTTTTAGTAGAACTATTTACGTTTTTGGCCATAACTTGAAAAGTTTTCAATATATCGACTTGATTTCTTTTGCGTTGGATAGCTAACTGTATTGGCCTTAACTACAAATTTTTTTTTAATGGATAGTGGAAGAAAATTTTTTTTTATCATTTTTTAAAAAAAAACAAAGGGGGTAGTCCATTGTTTTTTTTGGCGAAAAATATTTTTTTTCCACTATCTTCAAAAAACCAAATTTGAATTAAAGCCAATGCGGTTCTCTATTCAACACAGTAGAAATCAAGTCGATATCTAGAAAAGTAAGCAAGTTATGACCAAAAAGGTAAGTAGTTATACTACTGCCTATTTCCGGCCACTTTTTAGTAGAACTATTTACGTTTTTGGCCATAACTTGAAAAGTTTTCAATATATCGACTTGATTTCTTTTGCGTTGGCTAGCTAACCGTATTGGCCTTAACTACAAATTTTTTTTTAATGGATAGTGGAAGAAAATTTTTTTTATCATTTTTAAAAAAAAAACAAAGTGGGTAGTACATTGTTTTTTTTGGCGAAAAATATTTTTTTTCCACTATCTTCAAAAAACCAAATTTGAATTAAAGCCAATGCGGTTCTCTGTTCAACACAGTAGAAATCAAGTCGATATCTAGAAAAGTAAGCAAGTTATGACCAAAAAGGTAAGTAGTTATACTACTGCCTATTTCCGGCCACTTTTTAGTAGAACTATTTACGTTTTTGGCCATAACTTTAAAAGTTTTCAATATATCGACTTGATTTCTTTTGCGTTGGATAGCTAACCGTATTGGCCTTAACTACAAATTTTTTTTTAATGGATAGTGGAAGAAAATTTTTTTTATCATTTTTTAAAAAAAAGCAAAGGGGGTAGTCCATTGTTTTTTTTGGCGAAAAATATTTTTTTTCCACTATCTTCAAAAAACTAAATTTGAATTAAAGCCAATGCGGTTCTCTATTCAACGCAGTAGAAATCAAGTCGATATCTAGAAAAGTAAGCAAGTTATGACCAAAAAGGTAAGTAGTTATACTACTGCCTATTTCCGGCCACTTTTTAGTAGAACTATTTACGTTTTTGGCCATAACTTTAAAAGTTTTCAAAATATCGACTTGATTTCTTTTGCGTTGGATAGCTAACCGTATTGGCCTTAACTACAAATTTTTTTTTAATGGATAGTGGAAGAAAATTTTTTTTATCATTTTGAAAAAAAAAGCAAAGGGGGTAGTCCATTGTTTTTTTTGGCGAAAAATATTTTTTTTCCACTATCTTCAAAAAACCAAATTTGAATTAAAGCCAATGCGGTTCTCTATTCAACACAGTAGAAATCAAGTCGATATCTAGAAAAGTAAGCAAGTTATGACCAAAAAGGTAAGTAGTTATACTACTGCCTATTTCCGGCCACTTTTTAGTAGAACTATTTACGTTTTTGGCCATAACTTGAAAAGTTTTCAATATATCGACTTGATTTCTTTTGCGTTGGATAGCTAACTGTATTGGCCTTAATTACAAATTTTTTTTTAATGGATAGTGGAAGAAAATTTTTTTTATCATTTTTTAAAAAAAAACAAAGGGGGTAGTCCATTGTTTTTTTTGGCGAAAAATATTTTTTTTCCACTATCTTCAAAAAACCAAATTTGAATTAAAGCCAATGCGGTTCTCTATTCAACACAGTAGAAATCAAGTCGATATCTAGAAAAGTAAGCAAGTTATGACCAAAAAGGTAAGTAGTTATACTACTGCCTATTTCCGGCCACTTTTTAGTAGAACTATTTACGTTTTTGGCCATAACTTGAAAAGTTTTCAATATATCGACTTGATTTCTTTTGCGTTGGATAGCTAACTGTATTGGCCTTAATTACAAATTTTTTTTTAATGGATAGTGGAAGAAAATTTTTTTTATCATTTTTTAAAAAAAAACAAAGGGGGTAGTCCATTGTTTTTTTTGGCGAAAAATATTTTTTTTCCACTATCTTCAAAAAACCAAATTTGAATTAAAGCCAATGCGGTTCTCTATTCAACACAGTAGAAATCAAGTCGATATCTAGAAAAGTAAGCAAGTTATGACCAAAAAGGTAAGTAGTTCTACTACTGCCTATTTCCGGCCACTTTTTAGTAGAACTATTTACGTTTTTGGCCATAACTTTAAAAGTTTTCAAAATATCGACTTGATTTCTTTTGCGTTGGCTAGCTAACCGTATTGGCCTTAACTACAAATTTTTTTTTAATGGATAGTGGAAGAAAATTTTTTTTATCATTTTTTAAAAAAAAACAAAGTGGGTAGTACATTGTTTTTTTTGGCGAAAAATATTTTTTTTCCACTATCTTCAAAAAAGCAAATTTGAATTAAAGCCAATGCGGTTCTCTGTTCAACACAGTAGAAATCAAGTCGATATCTAGAAAAGTAAGCAAGTTATGACCAAAAAGGTAAGTAGTTATACTACTGCCTATTTCCGGCCACTTTTTAGTAGAACTATTTACGTTTTTGGCCATAACTTTAAAAGTTTTCAAAATATCGACTTGATTTCTTTTGCGTTGGATAGCTAACCGTATTGGCCTTAACTACAAATTTTTTTTTAATGGATAGTGTAAGAAAATTTTTTTTATCATTTTTAAAAAAAAAACAAAGTGGGTAGTACATTGTTTTTTTTGGCGAAAAATATTTTTTTTCCACTATCTTCAAAAAACCAAATTTGAATTAAAGCCAATACGGTTCTCTGTTCAACACAGTAGAAATCAAGTCGATATCTAGAAAATTAAGCAAGTTATGACCAAAAAGGTAAGTAGTTATACTACTGCCTATTTCCGGCCACTTTTTAGTAGAACTATTTACGTTTTTGGCCATAACTTGAAAAGTTTTCAATATATCGACTTCATTTCTTTTGCGTTGGATAGCTAACTGTATTGGCCTTAACTACAAATTTTTTTTTAATGGATAGTGGAAGAAAATTTTTTTTATCATTTTTTAAAAAAAAACAAAGGGGGTAGTCCATTGTTTTTTTTGGCGAAAAATATTTTTTTTCCACTATCTTCAAAAAACCAAATTTGAATTAAAGCCAATGCGGTTCTCTATTCAACGCAGTAGAAATCAAGTCGATATCTAGAAAAGTAAGCAAGTTATGACCAAAAAGGTAAGTAGTTATACTACTGCCTATTTCCGGCCACTTTTTAGTAGAACTATTTACGTTTTTGGCCATAACTTGAAAAGTTTTCAATATATCGACTTCATTTCTTTTGCGTTGGATAGCTAACTGTATTGGCCTTAACTACAAATTTTTTTTTAATGGATAGTGGAAGAAAATTTTTTTTATCATTTTTTAAAAAAAAACAAAGGGGGTAGTCCATTGTTTTTTTTGGCGAAAAATATTTTTTTCCACTATCTTCAAAAAACTAAATTTGAATTAAAGCCAATGCGGTTCTCTATTCAACGCAGTAGAAATCAAGTCGATATCTAGAAAAGTAAGCAAGTTATGACCAAAAAGGTAAGTAGTTATACTACTGCCTATTTCCGGCCACTTTTTAGTAGAACTATTTACGTTTTTGGCCATAACTTGAAAAGTTTTCAATATATCGACTTGATTTCTTTTGCGTTGGCTAGCTAACCGTATTGGCCTTAACTACAAATTTTTTTTTAATGGATAGTGGAAGAAAATTTTTTTTATCATTTTTTAAAAAAAAACAAAGTGGGTAGTACATTGTTTTTTTTGGCGAAAAATATTTTTTTTCCACTATCTTCAAAAAACCAAATTTGAATTAAAGCCAATGCGGTTCTCTGTTCAACACAGTAGAAATCAAGTCGATATCTAGAAAAGTAAGCAAGTTATGACCAAAAAGGTAAGTAGTTATACTACTGCCTATTTCCGGCCACTTTTTAGTAGAACTATTTACGTTTTTGGCCATAACTTTAAAAGTTTTCAAAATATCGACTTGATTTCTTTTGCGTTGGATAGCTAACCGTATTGGCCTTAACTACAAATTTTTTTTTAATGGATAGTGTAAGAAAATTTTTTTTATCATTTTTAAAAAAAAAACAAAGTGGGTAGTACATTGTTTTTTTTGGCGAAAAATATTTTTTTTCCACTATCTTCAAAAAACCAAATTTGAATTAAAGCCAATACGGTTCTCTGTTCAACACAGTAGAAATCAAGTCGATATCTAGAAAAGTAAGCAAGTTATGACCAAAAAGGTAAGTAGTTATACTACTGCCTATTTCCGGCCACTTTTTAGTAGAACTATTTACGTTTTTGGCCATAACTTGAAAAGTTTTCAATATATCGACTTGATTTCTTTTGCGTTGGATAGCTAACTGTATTGGCCTTAACTACAAATTTTTTTTTAATGGATAGTGGAAGAAAATTTTTTTTATCATTTTTTAAAAAAAAACAAAGGGGGTAGTCCATTGTTTTTTTTGGCGAAAAATATTTTTTTTCCACTATCTTCAAAAAACCAAATTTGAATTAAAGCCAATGCGGTTCTCTATTCAACACAGTAGAAATCAAGTCGATATCTAGAAAAGTAAGCAAGTTATGACCAAAAAGGTAAGTAGTTATACTACTGCCTATTTCCGGCCACTTTTTAGTAGAACTATTTACGTTTTTGGCCATAACTTGAAAAGTTTTCAATATATCGACTTGATTTCTTTTGCGTTGGCTAGCTAACCGTATTGGCCTTAACTACAAATTTTTTTTTAATGGATAGTGGAAGAAAATTTTTTTTATCATTTTTTAAAAAAAAACAAAGTGGGTAGTACATTGTTTTTTTGGCGAAAAATATTTTTTTTCCACTATCTTCAAAAAACCAAATTTGAATTAAAGCCAATGCGGTTCTCTATTCAACACAGTAGAAATCAAGTCGATATCTAGAAAAGTAAGCAAGTTATGACCAAAAAGGTAAGTAGTTATACTACTGCCTATTTCCGGCCACTTTTTAGTAGAACTATTTACGTTTTTGGCCATAACTTGAAAAGTTTTCAATATATCGACTTCATTTCTTTTGCGTTGGATAGCTAACTGTATTGGCCTTAACTACAAATTTTTTTTTAATGGATAGTGGAAGAAAATTTTTTTTATCATTTTTTAAAAAAAAACAAAGGGGGTAGTCCATTGTTTTTTTTGGCGAAAAATATTTTTTTTCCACTATCTTCAAAAAACCAAATTTGAATTAAAGCCAATGCGGTTCTCTATTCAACACAGTAGAAATCAAGTCGATATCTAGAAAAGTAAGCAAGTTATGACCAAAAAGGTAAGTAGTTATACTACTGCCTATTTCCGGCCACTTTTTAGTAGAACTATTTACGTTTTTGGCCATAACTTGAAAAGTTTTCAATATATCGACTTGATTTCTTTTGCGTTGGCTAGCTAACCGTATTGGCCTTAACTACAAATTTTTTTTTAATGGATAGTGGAAGAAAATTTTTTTTATCATTTTTTAAAAAAAAACAAAGTGGGTAGTACATTGTTTTTTTTGGCGAAAAATATTTTTTTTCCACTATCTTCAAAAAACCAAATTTGAATTAAAGCCAATGCGGTTCTCTGTTCAACACAGTAGAAATCAAGTCGATATCTAGAAAAGTAAGCAAGTTATGACCAAAAAGGTAAGTAGTTATACTACTGCCTATTTCCGGCCACTTTTTAGTAGAACTATTTACGTTTTTGGCCATAACTTTAAAAGTTTTCAAAATATCGACTTGATTTCTTTTGCGTTGGATAGCTAACCGTATTGGCCTTAACTACAAATTTTGTTTTTAATGGATAGTGTAAGAAAATTTTTTTTATCATTTTTAAAAAAAAAACAAAGTGGGTAGTACATTGTTTTTTTTGGCGAAAAATATTTTTTTTCCACTATCTTCAAAAAACCAAATTTGAATTAAAGCCAATACGGTTCTCTGTTCAACACAGTAGAAATCAAGTCGATATCTAGAAAAGTAAGCAAGTTATGACCAAAAAGGTAAGTAGTTATACTACTGCCTATTTCCGGCCACTTTTTAGTAGAACTATTTACGTTTTTGGCCATAACTTTAAAAGTTTTCAATATATCGACTTGATTTCTTTTGCGTTGGATAGCTAACCGTATTGGCCTTAACTACACATTTTTTTTTTAGGGATAGTGGAAGAAAATTTTTTTTATCATTTTTTAAAAAAAAACAAAGGGGGTAGTCCATTGTTTTTTTTGGCGAAAAATATTTTTTTTCCACTATCTTCAAAAAACCAAATTTGAATTAAAGCCAATGCGGTTCTCTATTCAACGCAGTAGAAATCAAGTCGATATCTAGAAAAGTAAGCAAGTTATGACCAAAAAGGTAAGTAGTTATACTACTGCCTATTTCCGGCCACTTTTTAGTAGAACTATTTACGTTTTTGGCCATAACTTGAAAAGTTTTCAATATATCGACTTGATTTCTTTTGCGTTGGATAGCTAACTGTATTGGCCTTAACTACAAATTTTTTTTTAATGGATAGTGGAAGAAAATTTTTTTTATCATTTTTTAAAAAAAAACAAAGGGGGTAGTCCATTGTTTTTTTTGGCGAAAAATATTTTTTTTCCACTATCTTCAAAAAACCAAATTTGAATTAAAGCCAATGCGGTTCTCTATTCAACACAGTAGAAATCAAGTCGATATCTAGAAAAGTAAGCAAGTTATGACCAAAAAGGTAAGTAGTTATACTACTGCCTATTTCCGGCCACTTTTTAGTAGAACTATTTACGTTTTTGGCCATAACTTGAAAAGTTTTCAATATATCGACTTGATTTCTTTTGCGTTGGATAGCTAACTGTATTGGCCTTAATTACAAATTTTTTTTTAATGGATAGTGGAAGAAAATTTTTTTTATCATTTTTTAAAAAAAAACAAAGGGGGTAGTCCATTGTTTTTTTTGGCGAAAAATATTTTTTTTCCACTATCTTCAAAAAACCAAATTTGAATTAAAGCCAATGCGGTTCTCTATTCAACACAGTAGAAATCAAGTCGATATCTAGAAAAGTAAGCAAGTTATGACCAAAAAGGTAAGTAGTTATACTACTGCCTATTTCCGGCCACTTTTTAGTAGAACTATTTACGTTTTTGGCCATAACTTGAAAAGTTTTCAATATATCGACTTGATTTCTTTTGCGTTGGATAGCTAACTGTATTGGCCTTAATTACAAATTTTTTTTTAATGGATAGTGGAAGAAAATTTTTTTTATCATTTTTTAAAAAAAAACAAAGGGGGTAGTCCATTGTTTTTTTTGGCGAAAAATATTTTTTTTCCACTATCTTCAAAAAACCAAATTTGAATTAAAGCCAATGCGGTTCTCTATTCAACACAGTAGAAATCAAGTCGATATCTAGAAAAGTAAGCAAGTTATGACCAAAAAGGTAAGTAGTTCTACTACTGCCTATTTCCGGCCACTTTTTAGTAGAACTATTTACGTTTTTGGCCATAACTTTAAAAGTTTTCAAAATATCGACTTGATTTCTTTTGCGTTGGATAGCTAACCGTATTGGCCTTAACTACAAATTTTTTTTTAATGGATAGTGGAAGAAAATTTTTTTTATCATTTTATAAAAAAAAGCAAAGGGGGTAGTCCATTGTTTTTTTTGGCGAAAAATATTTTTTTCCACTATCTTCAAAAAACCAAATTTGAATTAAAGCCAATGCGGTTCTCTATTCAACACAGTAGAAATAGAGTCGATATCTAGAAAAGTAAGCAAGTTATGACCAAAAAGGTAAGTAGTTATACTACTGCCTATTTCCGGCCACTTTTTAGTAGAACTATTTACGTTTTTGGCCATAACTTGAAAAGTTTTCAATATATCGACTTGATTTCTTTTGCGTTGGTTAGCTAACCGTATTGGCCTTAACGAAACATTTTTTTTTTTAGGGATAGTGGAAGAAAATTTTTTTTATCATTTTTTAAAAAAAACAAAGGGGGTAGTCCATTGTTTTTTTTGGCGAAAAATATTTTTTTTCCACTATCTTCAAAAAACCAAATTTGAATTAAAGCCAATGCGGTTCTCTATTCAACACAGTAGAAATCAAGTCGATATCTAGAAAAGTAAGCAAGTTATGACCAAAAAGGTAAGTAGTTATACTACTGCCTATTTCCGGCCACTTTTTAGTAGAACTATTTACGTTTTTGGCCATAACTTAAAAAGTTTTCAATATATCGACTTGATTTCTTTTGCGTTGGATAGCTAACCGGATTGGCCTTAACTACAAATTTTTTTTAATGGATAGTGGAAGAAAATTTTTTTTATCATTTTTTAAAAAAAAGCAAAGGGGGTAGTCCATTGGTTTTTTTTGCGAAAAATATTTTTTTTCCACTATCTTCAAAAAACTAAATATGAATTAAAGCCAATGCGGTTCTCTATTCAACGCAGTAGAAATCAAGTCGATATCTAGAAAAGTAAGCAAGTTATGACCAAAAAGGTAAGTAGTTATACTACTGCCTATTTCCGGCCACTTTTTAGTAGAACTATTTACGTTTTTGACCATAACTTTAAAAGTTTTCAATATATCGACTTGATTTCTTTTGCGTTGGATAGCTAACCGTATTGGCCTTAACTACAAATTTTTTTTAATGGATAGTGGAAGAAAATTTTTTTTATCATTTTTTAAAAAAAAGCAAAGGGGGTAGTCCATTGTTTTTTTTGGCGAAAAATATTTTTTTTCCACTATCTTCAAAAAACCAAATTTGAATTAAAGCCAATGCGGTTCTCTATTCAACACAGTAGAAATCAAGTTGATATCTAGAAAAGTAAGCAAGTTATGACCAAAAAGGTAAGTAGTTCTACTACTGCCTATTTCCGGCCACTTTTTAGTAGAACTATTTACGTTTTTGACCATAACTTTAAAAGTTTTCAAAATATCGACTTGATTTCTTTTGCGTTGGATAGCTAACCGTATTGGCCTTAACTACAAATTTTTTTTTAATGGATAGTGTAAGAAAATTTTTTTTATCATTTTTAAAAAAAAAACAAAGTGGGTAGTACATTGTTTTTTTTGGCGAAAAATATTTTTTTTCCACTATCTTCAAAAAACCAAATTTGAATTAAAGCCAATGCGGTTCTCTGTTCAACACAGTAGAAATCAAGTCGATATCTAGAAAAGTAAGCAAGTTATGACCAAAAAGGTAAGTAGTTATACTACTGCCTATTTCCGGCCACTTTTTAGTAGAACTATTTACGTTTTTGGCCATAACTTTAAAAGTTTTCAAAATATCGACTTGATTTCTTTTGCGTTGGATAGCTAACCGTATTGGCCTTAACTACAATTTTTTTTTTAATGGATAGTGTAAGAAAATTTTTTTTATCATTTTAAAAAAAAAAACAAAGTGGGTAGTACATTGTTTTTTTTGGCGAAAAATATTTTTTTTCCACTATCTTCAAAAAACCAAATTTGAATTAAAGCCAATACGGTTCTCTGTTCAACACAGTAGAAATCAAGTCGATATCTAGAAAAGTAAGCAAGTTATGACCAAAAAGGTAAGTAGTTATACTACTGCCTATTTCCGGCCACTTTTTAGTAGAACTATTTACGTTTTTGGCCATAACTTTAAAAGTTTTCAATATATCGACTTGATTTCTTTTGCGTTGGATAGCTAACCGTATTGGCCTTAACTACAAATTTTTTTTAATGGATAGTGGAAGAAAATTTTTTTTATCATTTTTTAAAAAAAAACAAAGTGGGTAGTACATTGTTTTTTTTGGCGAAAAATATTTTTTTTCCACTATCTTCAAAAAACCAAATTTGAATTAAAGCCAATGCGGTTCTCTGTTCAACACAGTAGAAATCAAGTCGATATCTAGAAAAGTAAGCAAGTTATGACCAAAAAGGTAAGTAGTTATACTACTGCCTATTTCCGGCCACTTTTTAGTAGAACTATTTACGTTTTTGGCCATAACTTTAAAAGTTTTCAAAATATCGACTTGATTTCTTTTGCGTTGGATAGCTAACCGTATTGGCCTTAACTACAAATTTTTTTTTAATGGATAGTGTAAGAAAATTTTTTTTATCATTTTTAAAAAAAAAACAAAGTGGGTAGTACATTGTTTTTTTTGGCGAAAAATATTTTTTTTCCACTATCTTCAAAAAACCAAATTTGAATTAAAGCCAATGCGGTTCTCTGTTCAACACAGTAGAAATCAAGTCGATATCTAGAAAAGTAAGCAAGTTATGACCAAAAAGGTAAGTAGTTATACTACTGCCTATTTCCGGCCACTTTTTAGTAGAACTATTTACGTTTTTGGCCATAACTTTAAAAGTTTTCAAAATATCGACTTGATTTCTTTTGCGTTGGATAGCTAACCGTATTGGCCTTAACTACAATTTTTTTTTTAATGGATAGTGTAAGAAAATTTTTTTTATCATTTTAAAAAAAAAAACAAAGTGGGTAGTACATTGTTTTTTTTGGCGAAAAATATTTTTTTTCCACTATCTTCAAAAAACCAAATTTGAATTAAAGCCAATACGGTTCTCTGTTCAACACAGTAGAAATCAAGTCGATATCTAGAAAAGTAAGCAAGTTATGACCAAAAAGGTAAGTAGTTATACTACTGCCTATTTCCGGCCACTTTTTAGTAGAACTATTTACGTTTTTGGCCATAACTTGAAAAGTTTTCAATATATCGACTTGATTTCTTTTGCGTTGGATAGCTAACTGTATTGGCCTTAACTACAAATTTTTTTTTAATGGATAGTGGAAGAAAATTTTTTTTATCATTTTTTAAAAAAAAACAAAGGGGGTAGTCCATTGTTTTTTTTGGCGAAAAATATTTTTTTTCCACTATCTTCAAAAAACCAAATTTGAATTAAAGCCAATGCGGTTCTCTATTCAACACAGTAGAAATCAAGTCGATATCTAGAAAAGTAAGCAAGTTATGACCAAAAAGGTAAGTAGTTATACTACTGCCTATTTCCGGCCACTTTTTAGTAGAACTATTTACGTTTTTGGCCATAACTTGAAAAGTTTTCAATATATCGACTTGATTTCTTTTGCGTTGGATAGCTAACTGTATTGGCCTTAATTACAAATTTTTTTTTAATGGATAGTGGAAGAAAATTTTTTTTATCATTTTTTAAAAAAAAACAAAGGGGGTAGTCCATTGTTTTTTTTGGCGAAAAATATTTTTTTTCCACTATCTTCAAAAAACCAAATTTGAATTAAAGCCAATGCGGTTCTCTATTCAACACAGTAGAAATCAAGTCGATATCTAGAAAAGTAAGCAAGTTATGACCAAAAAGGTAAGTAGTTATACTACTGCCTATTTCCGGCCACTTTTTAGTAGAACTATTTACGTTTTTGGCCATAACTTGAAAAGTTTTCAATATATCGACTTGATTTCTTTTGCGTTGGATAGCTAACTGTATTGGCCTTAATTACAAATTTTTTTTTAATGGATAGTGGAAGAAAATTTTTTTTATCATTTTTTAAAAAAAAACAAAGGGGGTAGTCCATTGTTTTTTTTGGCGAAAAATATTTTTTTTCCACTATCTTCAAAAAACCAAATTTGAATTAAAGCCAATGCGGTTCTCTATTCAACACAGTAGAAATCAAGTCGATATCTAGAAAAGTAAGCAAGTTATGACCAAAAAGGTAAGTAGTTCTACTACTGCCTATTTCCGGCCACTTTTTAGTAGAACTATTTACGTTTTTGGCCATAACTTTAAAAGTTTTCAAAATATCGACTTGATTTCTTTTGCGTTGGATAGCTAACCGTATTGGCCTTAACTACAAATTTTTTTTTAATGGATAGTGGAAGAAAATTTTTTTTATCATTTTATAAAAAAAAGCAAAGGGGGTAGTCCATTGTTTTTTTTGGCGAAAAATATTTTTTTCCACTATCTTCAAAAAACCAAATTTGAATTAAAGCCAATGCGGTTCTCTATTCAACACAGTAGAAATCAAGTCGATATCTAGAAAAGTAAGCAAGTTATGACCAAAAAGGTAAGTAGTTATACTACTGCCTATTTCCGGCCACTTTTTAGTAGAACTATTTACGTTTTTGGCCATAACTTGAAAAGTTTTCAATATATCGACTTGATTTCTTTTGCGTTGGATAGCTAACCGTATTGGCCTTAACGAAACATTTTTTTTTTTAGGGATAGTGGAAGGAAATTTTTTTTATCATTTTTTAAAAAAAAACAAAGGGGGTAGTCCATTGTTTTTTTTGGCGAAAAATATTTTTTTTCCACTATCTTCAAAAAACCAAATTTGAATTAAAGCCAATGCGGTTCTCTATTCAACACAGTAGAAATCAAGTCGATATCTAGAAAAGTAAGCAAGTTATGACCAAAAAGGTAAGTAGTTATACTACTGCCTATTTCCGGCCACTTTTTAGTAGAACTATTTACGTTTTTGGCCATAACTTGAAAAGTTTTCAATATATCGACTTGATTTCTTTTGCGTTGGATAGCTAACTGTATTGGCCTTAACTACAAATTTTTTTTTAATGGATAGTGGAAGAAAATTTTTTTTTATCATTTTTTAAAAAAAAACAAAGGGGGTAGTCCATTGTTTTTTTTGGCGAAAAATATTTTTTTTCCACTATCTTCAAAAAACCAAATTTGAATTAAAGCCAATGCGGTTCTCTATTCAACACAGTAGAAATCAAGTCGATATCTAGAAAAGTAAGCAAGTTATGACCAAAAAGGTAAGTAGTTATACTACTGCCTATTTCCGGCCACTTTTTAGTAGAACTATTTACGTTTTTGGCCATAACTTGAAAAGTTTTCAATATATCGACTTGATTTCTTTTGCGTTGGCTAGCTAACCGTATTGGCCTTAACTACAAATTTTTTTTTAATGGATAGTGGAAGAAAATTTTTTTTATCATTTTTAAAAAAAAAACAAAGTGGGTAGTACATTGTTTTTTTTGGCGAAAAATATTTTTTTTCCACTATCTTCAAAAAACCAAATTTGAATTAAAGCCAATGCGGTTCTCTGTTCAACACAGTAGAAATCAAGTCGATATCTAGAAAAGTAAGCAAGTTATGACCAAAAAGGTAAGTAGTTATACTACTGCCTATTTCCGGCCACTTTTTAGTAGAACTATTTACGTTTTTGGCCATAACTTTAAAAGTTTTCAAAATATCGACTTGATTTCTTTTGCGTTGGATAGCTAACCGTATTGGCCTTAACTACAAATTTTTTTTTAATGGATAGTGGAAGAAAATTTTTTTTATCATTTTTTAAAAAAAGCAAAGGGGGTAGTCCATTGTTTTTTTTGGCGAAAAATATTTTTTTTCCACTATCTTCAAAAAACTAAATTTGAATTAAAGCCAATGCGGTTCTCTATTCAACGCAGTAGAAATCAAGTCGATATCTAGAAAAGTAAGCAAGTTATGACCAAAAAGGTAAGTAGTTATACTACTGCCTATTTCCGGCCACTTTTTAGTAGAACTATTTACGTTTTTGGCCATAACTTTAAAAGTTTTCAAAATATCGACTTGATTTCTTTTGCGTTGGATAGCTAACCGTATTGGCCTTAACTACAAATTTTTTTTTAATGGATAGTGGAAGAAAATTTTTTTTATCATTTTTAAAAAAAAAGCAAAGGGGGTAGTCCATTGTTTTTTTTGGCGAAAAATATTTTTTTTCCACTATCTTCAAAAAACCAAATTTGAATTAAAGCCAATGCGGTTCTCTATTCAACACAGTAGAAATCAAGTCGATATCTAGAAAAGTAAGCAAGTTATGACCAAAAAGGTAAGTAGTTATACTACTGCCTATTTCCGGCCACTTTTTAGTAGAACTATTTACGTTTTTGGCCATAACTTGAAAAGTTTTCAATATATCGACTTGATTTCTTTTGCGTTGGATAGCTAACTGTATTGGCCTTAACTACAAATTTTTTTTTAATGGATAGTGGAAGAAAATTTTTTTTATCATTTTTTAAAAAAAAACAAAGGGGGTAGTCCATTGTTTTTTTTGGCGAAAAATATTTTTTTTCCACTATCTTCAAAAAACCAAATTTGAATTAAAGCCAATGCGGTTCTCTATTCAACACAGTAGAAATCAAGTCGATATCTAGAAAAGTAAGCAAGTTATGACCAAAAAGGTAAGTAGTTCTACTACTGCCTATTTCCGGCCACTTTTTAGTAGAACTATTTACGTTTTTGGCCATAACTTTAAAAGTTTTCAAAATATCGACTTGATTTCTTTTGCGTTGGATAGCTAACCGTATTGGCCTTAACTACAAATTTTTTTTTAATGGATAGTGGAAGAAAATTTTTTTTATCATTTTTTAAAAAAAAGCAAAGGGGGTAGTCCATTGTTTTTTTTGGCGAAAAATATTTTTTTCCACTATCTTCAAAAAACCAAATTTGAATTAAAGCCAATGCGGTTCTCTATTCAACACAGTAGAAATCAAGTCGATATCTAGAAAAGTAAGCAAGTTATGACCAAAAAGGTAAGTAGTTATACTACTGCCTATTTCCGGCCACTTTTTAGTAGAACTATTTACGTTTTTGGCCATAACTTGAAAAGTTTTCAATATATCGACTTGATTTCTTTTGCGTTGGATAGCTAACTGTATTGGCCTTAATTACAAATTTTTTTTTAATGGATAGTGGAAGAAAATTTTTTTTATCATTTTTTAAAAAAAAACAAAGGGGGTAGTCCATTGTTTTTTTTGGCGAAAAATATTTTTTTCCACTATCTTCAAAAAACCAAATTTGAATTAAAGCCAATGCGGTTCTCTATTCAACACAGTAGAAATCAAGTCGATATCTAGAAAAGTAAGCAAGTTATGACCAAAAAGGTAAGTAGTTATACTACTGCCTATTTCCGGCCACTTTTTAGTAGAACTATTTACGTTTTTGGCCATAACTTGAAAAGTTTTCAATATATCGACTTGATTTCTTTTGCGTTGGATAGCTAACCGTATTGGCCTTAACGAAACATTTTTTTTTTTAGGGATAGTGGAAGAAAATTTTTTTTATCATTTTTTAAAAAAAAACAAAGTGGGTAGTACATTGTTTTTTTGGCAAAAAATATTTTTTTTCCACTATCTTCAAAAAACCAAATTTGAATTAAAGCCAATGCGGTTCTCTATTCAACACAGTAGAAATCAAGTCGATATCTAGAAAAGTAAGCAAGTTATGACCAAAAAGGTAAGTAGTTATACTACTGCCTATTTCCGGCCACTTTTTAGTAGAACTATTTACGTTTTTGGCCATAACTTGAAAAGTTTTCAATATATCGACTTCATTTCTTTTGCGTTGGATAGCTAACTGTATTGGCCTTAACTACAAATTTTTTTTTAATGGATAGTGGAAGAAAATTTTTTTTATCATTTTTTAAAAAAAAACAAAGGGGGTAGTCCATTGTTTTTTTTGGCGAAAAATATTTTTTTTCCACTATCTTCAAAAAACCAAATTTGAATTAAAGCCAATGCGGTTCTCTATTCAACACAGTAGAAATCAAGTCGATATCTAGAAAAGTAAGCAAGTTATGACCAAAAAGGTAAGTAGTTATACTACTGCCTATTTCCGGCCACTTTTTAGTAGAACTATTTACGTTTTTGGCCATAACTTGAAAAGTTTTCAATATATCGACTTCATTTCTTTTGCGTTGGATAGCTAACTGTATTGGCCTTAACTACAAATTTTTTTTTAATGGATAGTGGAAGAAAATTTTTTTTATCATTTTTTAAAAAAAAACAAAGGGGGTAGTCCATTGTTTTTTTTGGCGAAAAATATTTTTTTTCCACTATCTTCAAAAAACCAAATTTGAATTAAAGCCAATGCGGTTCTCTATTCAACACAGTAGAAATCAAGTCGATATCTAGAAAAGTAAGCAAGTTATGACCAAAAAGGTAAGTAGTTATACTACTGCCTATTTCCGGCCACTTTTTAGTAGAACTATTTACGTTTTTGGCCATAACTTGAAAAGTTTTCAATATATCGACTTGATTTCTTTTGCGTTGGCTAGCTAACCGTATTGGCCTTAACTACAAATTTTTTTTTAATGGATAGTGGAAGAAAATTTTTTTTATCATTTTTAAAAAAAAAACAAAGTGGGTAGTACATTGTTTTTTTTGGCGAAAAATATTTTTTTTCCACTATCTTCAAAAAACCAAATTTGAATTAAAGCCAATGCGGTTCTCTGTTCAACACAGTAGAAATCAAGTCGATATCTAGAAAAGTAAGCAAGTTATGACCAAAAAGGTAAGTAGTTATACTACTGCCTATTTCCGGCCACTTTTTAGTAGAACTATTTACGTTTTTGGCCATAACTTTAAAAGTTTTCAAAATATCGACTTGATTTCTTTTGCGTTGGATAGCTAACCGTATTGGCCTTAACTACAAATTTTTTTTTAATGGATAGTGGAAGAAAATTTTTTTTATCATTTTTAAAAAAAAAGCAAAGGGGGTAGTCCATTGTTTTTTTTGGCGAAAAATATTTTTTTTCCACTATCTTCAAAAAACCAAATTTGAATTAAAGCCAATGCGGTTCTCTATTCAACACAGTAGAAATCAAGTCGATATCTAGAAAAGTAAGCAAGTTATGACCAAAAAGGTAAGTAGTTATACTACTGCCTATTTCCGGCCACTTTTTAGTAGAACTATTTACGTTTTTGGCCATAACTTGAAAAGTTTTCAATATATCGACTTGATTTCTTTTGCGTTAGATAGCTAACTGTATTGGCCTTAATTACAAATTTTTTTTTAATGGATAGTGGAAGAAAATTTTTTTTATCATTTTTTAAAAAAAAACAAAGGGGGTAGTCCATTGTTTTTTTTGGCGAAAAATATTTTTTTTCCACTATCTTCAAAAAACCAAATTTGAATTAAAGCCAATGCGGTTCTCTATTCAACACAGTAGAAATCAAGTCGATATCTAGAAAAGTAAGCAAGTTATGACCAAAAAGGTAAGTAGTTATACTACTGCCTATTTCCGGCCACTTTTTAGTAGAACTATTTACGTTTTTGGCCATAACTTGAAAAGTTTTCAATATATCGACTTGATTTCTTTTGCGTTGGATAGCTAACCGTATTGGCCTTAACGAAACATTTTTTTTTTTAGGGATAGTGGAAGAAAATTTTTTTTATCATTTTTTAAAAAAAAACAAAGTGGGTAGTACATTGTTTTTTTGGCAAAAAATATTTTTTTTCCACTATCTTCAAAAAACCAAATTTGAATTAAAGCCAATGCGGTTCTCTATTCAACACAGTAGAAATCAAGTCGATATCTAGAAAAGTAAGCAAGTTATGACCAAAAAGGTAAGTAGTTATACTACTGCCTATTTCCGGCCACTTTTTAGTAGAACTATTTACGTTTTTGGCCATAACTTGAAAAGTTTTCAATATATCGACTTCATTTCTTTTGCGTTGGATAGCTAACTGTATTGGCCTTAACTACAAATTTTTTTTTAATGGATAGTGGAAGAAAATTTTTTTTATCATTTTTTAAAAAAAAACAAAGGGGGTAGTCCATTGTTTTTTTTGGCGAAAAATATTTTTTTTCCACTATCTTCAAAAAACCAAATTTGAATTAAAGCCAATGCGGTTCTCTATTCAACACAGTAGAAATCAAGTCGATATCTAGAAAAGTAAGCAAGTTATGACCAAAAAGGTAAGTAGTTATACTACTGCCTATTTCCGGCCACTTTTTAGTAGAACTATTTACGTTTTTGGCCATAACTTGAAAAGTTTTCAATATATCGACTTCATTTCTTTTGCGTTGGATAGCTAACTGTATTGGCCTTAACTACAAATTTTTTTTTAATGGATAGTGGAAGAAAATTTTTTTTATCATTTTTTAAAAAAAAACAAAGGGGGTAGTCCATTGTTTTTTTTGGCGAAAAATATTTTTTTTCCACTATCTTCAAAAAACCAAATTTGAATTAAAGCCAATGCGGTTCTCTATTCAACACAGTAGAAATCAAGTCGATATCTAGAAAAGTAAGCAAGTTATGACCAAAAAGGTAAGTAGTTATACTACTGCCTATTTCCGGCCACTTTTTAGTAGAACTATTTACGTTTTTGGCCATAACTTGAAAAGTTTTCAATATATCGACTTGATTTCTTTTGCGTTGGCTAGCTAACCGTATTGGCCTTAACTACAAATTTTTTTTTAATGGATAGTGGAAGAAAATTTTTTTTATCATTTTTAAAAAAAAAACAAAGTGGGTAGTACATTGTTTTTTTTGGCGAAAAATATTTTTTTTCCACTATCTTCAAAAAACCAAATTTGAATTAAAGCCAATGCGGTTCTCTGTTCAACACAGTAGAAATCAAGTCGATATCTAGAAAAGTAAGCAAGTTATGACCAAAAAGGTAAGTAGTTATACTACTGCCTATTTCCGGCCACTTTTTAGTAGAACTATTTACGTTTTTGGCCATAACTTTAAAAGTTTTCAAAATATCGACTTGATTTCTTTTGCGTTGGATAGCTAACCGTATTGGCCTTAACTACAAATTTTTTTTTAATGGATAGTGGAAGAAAATTTTTTTTATCATTTTTAAAAAAAAAGCAAAGGGGGTAGTCCATTGTTTTTTTTGGCGAAAAATATTTTTTTTCCACTATCTTCAAAAAACCAAATTTGAATTAAAGCCAATGCGGTTCTCTATTCAACACAGTAGAAATCAAGTCGATATCTAGAAAAGTAAGCAAGTTATGACCAAAAAGGTAAGTAGTTATACTACTGCCTATTTCCGGCCACTTTTTAGTAGAACTATTTACGTTTTTGGCCATAACTTGAAAAGTTTTCAATATATCGACTTGATTTCTTTTGCGTTAGATAGCTAACTGTATTGGCCTTAATTACAAATTTTTTTTTAATGGATAGTGGAAGAAAATTTTTTTTATCATTTTTTAAAAAAAAACAAAGGGGGTAGTCCATTGTTTTTTTTGGCGAAAAATATTTTTTTTCCACTATCTTCAAAAAACCAAATTTGAATTAAAGCCAATGCGGTTCTCTATTCAACACAGTAGAAATCAAGTCGATATCTAGAAAAGTAAGCAAGTTATGACCAAAAAGGTAAGTAGTTATACTACTGCCTATTTCCGGCCACTTTTTAGTAGAACTATTTACGTTTTTGGCCATAACTTGAAAAGTTTTCAATATATCGACTTGATTTCTTTTGCGTTGGATAGCTAACTGTATTGGCCTTAATTACAAATTTTTTTTTAATGGATAGTGGAAGAAAATTTTTTTTATCATTTTTTAAAAAAAAACAAAGGGGGTAGTCCATTGTTTTTTTTGGCGAAAAATATTTTTTTTCCACTATCTTCAAAAAACCAAATTTGAATTAAAGCCAATGCGGTTCTCTATTCAACGCAGTAGAAATCAAGTCGATATCTAGAAAAGTAAGCAAGTTATGACCAAAAAGGTAAGTAGTTCTACTACTGCCTATTTCCGGCCACTTTTTAGTAGAACTATTTACGTTTTTGGCCATAACTTTAAAAGTTTTCAAAATATCGACTTGATTTCTTTTGCGTTGGATAGCTAACCGTATTGGCCTTAACTACAAATTTTTTTTTAATGGATAGTGGAAGAAAATTTTTTTTATCATTTTTTAAAAAAAAGCAAAGGGGGTAGTCCATTGTTTTTTTTTGGCGAAAAATATTTTTTTCCACTATCTTCAAAAAACCAAATTTGAATTAAAGCCAATGCGGTTCTCTATTCAACACAGTAGAAATCAAGTCGATATCTAGAAAAGTAAGCAAGTTATGACCAAAAAGGTAAGTAGTTATACTACTGCCTATTTCCGGCCACTTTTTAGTAGAACTATTTACGTTTTTGGCCATAACTTGAAAAGTTTTCAATATATCGACTTGATTTCTTTTGCGTTGGATAGCTAACCGGATTGGCCTTAACTACAAATTTTTTTTTAATGGATAGTGGAAGAAAATTTTTTTTATCATTTTTTAAAAAAAAGCAAAGGGGGTAGTCCATTGTTTTTTTTGGCGAAAAATATTTTTTTCCACTATTTTCAAAAAACCAAATTTGAATTAAAGCCAATGCGGTTCTCTATTCAACACAGTAGAAATCAAGTCGATATCTAGAAAAGTAAGCAAGTTATGACCAAAAAGGTAAGTAGTTATACTACTGCCTATTTCCGGCCACTTTTTAGTAGAACTATTTACGTTTTTGGCCATAACTTGAAAAGTTTTCAATATATCGACTTGATTTCTTTTGCGTTGGATAGCTAACCGTATTGGCCTTAACGAAACATTTTTTTTTTTAGGGATAGTGGAAGAAAATTTTTTTTATCATTTTTTAAAAAAAAACAAAGGGGGTAGTCCATTGTTTTTTTTGGCGAAAAATATTTTTTTTCCACTATCTTCAAAAAACCAAATTTGAATTAAAGCCAATGCGGTTCTCTATTCAACACAGTAGAAATCAAGTCGATATCTAGAAAAGTAAGCAAGTTATGACCAAAAAGGTAAGTAGTTATACTACTGCCTATTTCCGGCCACTTTTTAGTAGAACTATTTACGTTTTTGGCCATAACTTGAAAAGTTTTCAATATATCGACTTGATTTCTTTTGCGTTGGATAGCTAACTGTATTGGCCTTAATTACAAATTTTTTTTTAATGGATAGTGGAAGAAAATTTTTTTTATCATTTTTTAAAAAAAAACAAAGGGGGTAGTCCATTGTTTTTTTTGGCGAAAAATATTTTTTTTTCCACTATCTTCAAAAAAGCAAATTTGAATTAAAGCCAATGCGGTTCTCTATTCAACACAGTAGAAATCAAGTCGATATCTAGAAAAGTAAGCAAGTTATGACCAAAAAGGTAAGTAGTTCTACTACTGCCTATTTCCGGCCACTTTTTAGTAGAACTATTTACGTTTTTGGCCATAACTTTAAAAGTTTTCAAAACATCGACTTGATTTCTTTTGCGTTGGATAGCTAACCGTATTGGCCTTAACTACAAATTTTTTTTTAATGGATAGTGGAAGAAAATTTTTTTTATCATTTTATAAAAAAAAGCAAAGGGGGTAGTCCATTGTTTTTTTTGGCGAAAAATATTTTTTTCCACTATCTTCAAAAAACCAAATTTGAATTAAAGCCAATGCGGTTCTCTATTCAACACAGTAGAAATCAAGTCGATATCTAGAAAAGTAAGCAAGTTATGACCAAAAAGGTAAGTAGTTATACTACTGCCTATTTCCGGCCACTTTTTAGTAGAACTATTTACGTTTTTGGCCATAACTTGAAAAGTTTTCAATATATCGACTTGATTTCTTTTGCGTTGGATAGCTAACTGTATTGGCCTTAACTACAAATTTTTTTTTAATGGATAGTGGAAGAAAATTTTTTTTTATCATTTTTTAAAAAAAAACAAAGGGGGTAGTCCATTGTTTTTTTTGGCGAAAAATATTTTTTTTCCACTATCTTCAAAAAACCAAATTTGAATTAAAGCCAATGCGGTTCTCTATTCAACACAGTAGAAATCAAGTCGATATCTAGAAAAGTAAGCAAGTTATGACCAAAAAGGTAAGTAGTTATACTACTGCCTATTTCCGGCCACTTTTTAGTAGAACTATTTACGTTTTTGGCCATAACTTGAAAAGTTTTCAATATATCGACTTGATTTCTTTTGCGTTGGCTAGCTAACCGTATTGGCCTTAACTACAAATTTTTTTTTAATGGATAGTGGAAGAAAATTTTTTTTATCATTTTAAAAAAAAAAACAAAGTGGGTAGTACATTGTTTTTTTTGGCGAAAAATATTTTTTTTCCACTATCTTCAAAAAACCAAATTTGAATTAAAGCCAATGCGGTTCTCTGTTCAACACAGTAGAAATCAAGTCGATATCTAGAAAAGTAAGCAAGTTATGACCAAAAAGGTAAGTAGTTATACTACTGCCTATTTCCGGCCACTTTTTAGTAGAACTATTTACGTTTTTGGCCATAACTTTAAAAGTTTTCAAAATATCGACTTGATTTCTTTTGCGTTGGATAGCTAACCGTATTGGCCTTAACTACAAATTTTTTTTTAATGGATAGTGGAAGAAAATTTTTTTTATCATTTTTTAAAAAAAAGCAAAGGGGGTAGTCCATTGTTTTTTTTGGCGAAAAATATTTTTTTTCCACTATCTTCAAAAAACTAAATTTGAATTAAAGCCAATGCGGTTCTCTATTCAACGCAGTAGAAATCAAGTCGATATCTAGAAAAGTAAGCAAGTTATGACCAAAAAGGTAAGTAGTTATACTACTGCCTATTTCCGGCCACTTTTTAGTAGAACTATTTACGTTTTTGGCCATAACTTTAAAAGTTTTCAAAATATCGACTTGATTTCTTTTGCGTTGGATAGCTAACCGTATTGGCCTTAACTACAAATTTTTTTTTAATGGATAGTGGAAGAAAATTTTTTTTATCATCTTTAAAAAAAAAGCAAAGGGGGTAGTCCATTGTTTTTTTTGGCGAAAAATATTTTTTTTCCACTATCTTCAAAAAACCAAATTTGAATTAAAGCCAATGCGGTTCTCTATTCAACACAGTAGAAATCAAGTCGATATCTAGAAAAGTAAGCAAGTTATGACCAAAAAGGTAAGTAGTTATACTACTGCCTATTTCCGGCCACTTTTTAGTAGAACTATTTACGTTTTTGGCCATAACTTGAAAAGTTTTCAATATATCGACTTGATTTCTTTTGCGTTGGATAGCTAACTGTATTAGCCTTAACTACAAATTTTTTTTTAATGGATAGTGGAAGAAAATTTTTTTTTTATCATATTTTAAAAAAAAACAAAGGGGGTAGTCCATTGTTTTTTTTGGCGAAAAATATTTTTTTTCCACTATCTTCAAAAAACCAAATTTGAATTAAAGCCAATGCGGTTCTCTATTCAACACAGTAGAAATCAAGTCGATATCTAGAAAAGTAAGCAAGTTATGACCAAAAAGGTAAGTAGTTATACTACTGCCTATTTCCGGCCACTTTTTAGTAGAACTATTTACGTTTTTGGCCATAACTTGAAAAGTTTTCAATATATCGACTTGATTTCTTTTGCGTTGGCTAGCTAACCGTATTGGCCTTAACTACAAATTTTTTTTTAATGGATAGTGGAAGAAAATTTTTTTTATCATTTTTAAAAAAAAAACAAAGTGGGTAGTACATTGTTTTTTTTTGGCGAAAAATATTTTTTTTCCACTATCTTCAAAAAACCAAATTTGAATTAAAGCCAATGCGGTTCTCTGTTCAACACAGTAGAAATCAAGTCGATATCTAGAAAAGTAAGCAAGTTATGACCAAAAAGGTAAGTAGTTATACTACTGCCTATTTCCGGCCACTTTTTAGTAGAACTATTTACGTTTTTGGCCATAACTTTAAAAGTTTTCAAAATATCGACTTGATTTCTTTTGCGTTGGATAGCTAACCGTATTGGCCTTAACTACAAATTTTTTTTTAATGGATAGTGGAAGAAAATTTTTTTTATCATTTTTTAAAAAAAAGCAAAGGGGGTAGTCCATTGTTTTTTTTGGCGAAAAATATTTTTTTTCCACTATCTTCAAAAAACTAAATTTGAATTAAAGCCAATGCGGTTCTCTATTCAACGCAGTAGAAATCAAGTCGATATCTAGAAAAGTAAGCAAGTTATGACCAAAAAGGTAAGTAGTTATACTACTGCCTATTTCCGGCCACTTTTTAGTAGAACTATTTACGTTTTTGGCCATAACTTTAAAAGTTTTCAAAATATCGACTTGATTTCTTTTGCGTTGGATAGCTAACCGTATTGGCCTTAACTACAAATTTTTTTTTAATGGATAGTGGAAGAAAATTTTTTTTATCATTTTTAAAAAAAAAGCAAAGGGGGTAGTCCATTGTTTTTTTTTGGCGAAAAATATTTTTTTTCCACTATCTTCAAAAAACCAAATTTGAATTAAAGCCAATGCGGTTCTCTATTCAACACAGTAGAAATCAAGTCGATATCTAGAAAAGTAAGCAAGTTATGACCAAAAAGGTAAGTAGTTATACTACTGCCTATTTCCGGCCACTTTTTAGTAGAACTATTTACGTTTTTGGCCATAACTTGAAAAGTTTTCAATATATCGACTTGATTTCTTTTGCGTTGGATAGCTAACTGTATTGGCCTTAATTACAAATTTTTTTTTAATGGATAGTGGAAGAAAATTTTTTTTATCATTTTTTAAAAAAAAACAAAGGGGGTAGTCCATTGTTTTTTTTGGCGAATAATATTTTTTTTCCACTATCTTCAAAAAACCAAATTTGAATTAAAGCCAATGCGGTTCTCTATTCAACACAGTAGAAATCAAGTCGATATCTAGAAAAGTAAGCAAGTTATGACCAAAAAGGTAAGTAGTTATACTACTGCCTATTTCCGGCCACTTTTTAGTAGAACTATTTACGTTTTTGGCCATAACTTGAAAAGTTTTCAATATATCGACTTGATTTCTTTTGCGTTGGATAGCTAACTGTATTGGCCTTAATTACAAATTTTTTTTTAATGGATAGTGGAAGAAAATTTTTTTTATCATTTTTTAAAAAAAAACAAAGGGGGTAGTCCATTGTTTTTTTTGGCGAAAAATATTTTTTTTCCACTATCTTCAAAAAACCAAATTTGAATTAAAGCCAATGCGGTTCTCTATTCAACACAGTAGAAATCAAGTCGATATCTAGAAAAGTAAGCAAGTTATGACCAAAAAGGTAAGTAGTTCTACTACTGCCTATTTCCGGCCACTTTTTAGTAGAACTATTTACGTTTTTGGCCATAACTTTAAAAGTTTTCAAAATATCGACTTGATTTCTTTTGCGTTGGATAGCTAACCGTATTGGCCTTAACTACAAATTTTTTTTTAATGGATAGTGGAAGAAAATTTTTTTTATCATTTTTTAAAAAAAAGCAAAGGGGGTAGTCCATTGTTTTTTTTGGCGAAAAATATTTTTTTCCACTATCTTCAAAAAACCAAATTTGAATTAAAGCCAATGCGGTTCTCTATTCAACACAGTAGAAATCAAGTCGATATCTAGAAAAGTAAGCAAGTTATGACCAAAAAGGTAAGTAGTTATACTACTGCCTATTTCCGGCCACTTTTTAGTAGAACTATTTACGTTTTTGGCCATAACTTGAAAAGTTTTCAATATATCGACTTGATTTCTTTTGCGTTGGATAGCTAACTGTATTGGCCTTAATTACAAATTTTTTTTTAATGGATAGTGGAAGAAAATTTTTTTTATCATTTTTTAAAAAAAAACAAAGGGGGTAGTCCATTGTTTTTTTTGGCGAAAAATATTTTTTTTCCACTATCTTCAAAAAACCAAATTTGAATTAAAGCCAATGCGGTTCTCTATTCAACACAGTAGAAATCAAGTCGATATCTAGAAAAGTAAGCAAGTTATGACCAAAAAGGTAAGTAGTTATACTACTGCCTATTTCCGGCCACTTTTTAGTAGAACTATTTACGTTTTTGGCCATAACTTGAA
Source organism: Thelaira solivaga (assembly GCA_947397855.1). Taxonomy (NCBI): domain Eukaryota; kingdom Metazoa; phylum Arthropoda; class Insecta; order Diptera; family Tachinidae; genus Thelaira; species Thelaira solivaga. Next base: position 50,245,731 of record OX377612.1, read on the forward strand.
AAGTTTTCAATATATCGACTTGATTTCTTTTGCGTTGGATAGCTAACCGTATTGGCCTTAACGACACATTTTTTTTTTTAGGGATAGTGGAAGAAAATTTTTTTTATCATTTTTTAAAAAAAAACAAAGGGGGTAGTCCATTGTTTTTTTTGGCGAAAAATATTTTTTTTCCACTATCTTCAAAAAACTAAACTTGAATTAAAGCCGATGCGGTTCTCTATTCAACGCAGTAGAAATCAAGTAGATATCTAGAAAAGTAAGCAAGTTATGACCAAAAAGGTAAGTAGTTATACTACTGCCTATTTCCGGCCACTTTTTAGTAGAACTATTTACGTTTTTGGCCATAACTTGAAAAGTTTTCAATATATCGACTTGATTTCTTTTGCGTTGGATAGCTAACTGTATTGGCCTTAACTACAATTTTTTTTTTAATGGATAGTGGAAGAAAATTTTTTTTATCATTTTTTAAAAAAAAACAAAGGGGGTAGTCCATTGTTTTTTTTGGCGAAAAATATTTTTTTTCCACTATCTTCAAAAAACCAAATTTGAATTAAAGCCAATGCGGTTCTCTATTCAACACAGTAGAAATCAAGTCGATATCTAGAAAAGTAAGCAAGTTATGACCAAAAAGGTAAGTAGTTATACTACTGCCTATTTCCGGCCACTTTTTAGTAGAACTATTTACGTTTTTGGCCATAACTTGAAAAGTTTTCAATATATCGACTTGATTTCTTTTGCGTTGGATAGCTAACTGTATTGGCCTTAATTACAAATTTTTTTTTAATGGATAGTGGAAGAAAATTTTTTTTATCATTTTTTAAAAAAAAACAAAGGGGGTAGTCCATTGTTTTTTTTGGCGAAAAATATTTTTTTTCCACTATCTTCAAAAAACCAAATTTGAATTAAAGCCAATGCGGTTCTCTATTCAACACAGTAGAAATCAAGTCGATATCTAGAAAAGTAAGCAAGTTATGACCAAAAAGGTAAGTAGTTATACTACTGCCTATTTCCGGCCACTTTTTAGTAGAACTATTTACGTTTTTGGCCATAACTTGAAAAGTTTTCAATATATCGACTTGATTTCTTTTGCGTTGGATAGCTAACTGTATTGGCCTTAACTACAAATTTTTTTTTAATGGATAGTGGAAGAAAATTTTTTTTATCATTTTTTAAAAAAAAACAAAGGGGGTAGTCCATTGTTTTTTTTGGCGAAAAATATTTTTTTTCCACTATCTTCAAAAAACCAAATTTGAATTAAAGCCAATGCGGTTCTCTATTCAACACAGTAGAAATCAAGTCGATATCTAGAAAAGTAAGCAAGTTATGACCAAAAAGGTAAGTAGTTATACTACTGCCTATTTCCGACCACTTTTTAGTAGAACTATTTACGTTTTTGGCCATAACTTGAAAAGTTTTCAATATATCGACTTGATTTCTTTTGCGTTGGCTAGCTAACCGTATTGGCCTTAACTACAAATTTTTTTTTAATGGATAGTGGAAGAAAATTTTTTTATCATTTTTTAAAAAAAAACAAAGGGGGTAGTCCATTGTTTTTTTTGGCGAAAAATATTTTTTTTCCACTATCTTCAAAAAACCAAATTTGAATTAAAGCCAATGCGGTTCTCTGTTCAACACAGTAGAAATCAAGTCGATATCTAGAAAAGTAAGCAAGTTATGACCAAAAAGGTAAGTAGTTATACTACTGCCTATTTCCGGCCACTTTTTAGTAGAACTATTTACGTTTTTGGCCATAACTTTAAAAGTTTTCAAAATATCGACTTGATTTCTTTTGCGTTAGATAGCTAACCGTATTGGCCTTAACTACAAATTTTTTTTTTAATGGATAGTGGAAGAAAATTTTTTTTATCATTTTTTAAAAAAAAACAAAGGGGGTAGTCCATTGTTTTTTTTGGCGAAAAATATTTTTTTTCCACTATCTTCAAAAAACTAAATTTGAATTAAAGCCAATGCGGTTCTCTATTCAACGCAGTAGAAATCAAGTCGATATCTAGAAAAGTAAGCAAGTTATGACCAAAAAGGTAAGTAGTTATACTACTGCCTATTTCCGGCCACTTTTTAGTAGAACTATTTACGTTTTTGGCCATAACTTTAAAAGTTTTAAAATATCGACTTGATTTCTTTTGCGTTGGATAGCTAACCGTATTGGCCTTAACTACAAATTTTTTTTTAATGGATAGTGGAAGAAAATTTTTTTTATCATTTTTTAAAAAAAAACAAAGGGGGTAGTCCATTGTTTTTTTTGGCGAAAAATATTTTTTTTCCACTATCTTCAAAAAACCAAATTTGAATTAAAGCCAATGCGGTTCTCTATTCAACACAGTAGAAATCAAGTCGATATCTAGAAAAGTAAGCAAGTTATGACCAAAAAGGTAAGTAGTTATACTACTGCCTATTTCCGGCCACTTTTTAGTAGAACTATTTACGTTTTTGGCCATAACTTGAAAAGTTTTCAATATATCGACTTGATTTCTTTTGCGTTGGATAGCTAACCGTATTGGCCTTAACAACACATTTTTTTTTTTAGGGATAGTGGAAGAAAATTTTTTTTATCATTTTTTAAAAAAAAACAAAGGGGGTAGTCCATTGTTTTTTTTGGCGAAAAATATTTTTTTTCCACTATCTTCAAAAAACTAAATTTGAATTAAAGCCAATGCGGTTCTCTATTCAACGCAGTAGAAATCAAGTCGATATCTAGAAAAGTAAGCAAGTTATGACCAAAAAGGTAAGTAGTTATACTACTGCCTATTTTTGGCCACTTTTTAGTAGAACTATTTACGTTTTTGGCCATAACTTGAAAAGTTTTCAATATATCGACTTGATTTCTTTTGCGTTGGATAGCTAACCGTATTGGCCTTAACTACAAATTTTTTTTTAATGGATAGTGGAAGAAAATTTTTTTTATCATTTTTTAAAAAAAAGCAAAGGGGGTAGTCCATTGTTTTTTTTGGCGAAAAATATTTTTTTCCACTATCTTCAAAAAACCAAATTTGAATTAAAGCCAATGCGGTTCTCTATTCAACACAGTAGAAATCAAGTCGATATCTAGAAAAGTAAGCAAGTTATGACCAAAAAGGTAAGTAGTTATACTACTGCCTATTTCCGGCCACTTTTTAGTAGAACTATTTACGTTTTTGGCCATAACTTGAAAAGTTTTCAATATATCGACTTGATTTCTTTTGCGTTGGATAGCTAACCGTATTGGCCTTAACAACACATTTTTTTTTTTAGGGATAGTGGAAGAAAATTTTTTTTATCATTTTTTAAAAAAAAACAAAGGGGGTAGTCCATTGTTTTTTTTGGCGAAAAATATTTTTTTTCCACTATCTTCAAAAAACTAAACTTGAATTAAAGCGAATGCGGTTCTCTATTCAACGCAGTAGAAATCAAGTCGATATCTAGAAAAGTAAGCAAGTTATGACCAAAAAGGTAAGTAGTTATACTACTGCCTATTTCCGGCCACTTTTTAGTAGAACTATTTACGTTTTTGGCCATAACTTGAAAAGTTTTCAATATATCGACTTGATTTCTTTTGCGTTGGATAGCTAACCGTATTGGCCTTAACTACACATTTTTTTTTTTAGGGATAGTGGAGGAAAATTTTTTTTATCATTTTTTAAAAAAAACAAAGGGGGTAGTCCATTGTTTTTTTTGGCGAAAAATATTTTTTTTCCACTATCTTCAAAAAACTAAACTTGAATTAAAGCCAATGCGGTTCTCTATTCAACGCAGTAGAAATCAAGTCGATATCTAGAAAAGTAAGCAAGTTATGACCAAAAAGGTAAGTAGTTATACTACTGCCTATTTCCGGCCACTTTTTAGTAGAACTATTTACGTTTTTGGCCATAACTTGAAAAGTTTTCAATATATCGACTTGATTTCTTTTGCGTTGGCTAGCTAACCGTATTGGCCTTAACTACAAATTTTTTTTTTAATGGATAGTGGAAGAAAATTTTTTTTATCATTTTTAAAAAAAAAACAAAGTGGGTAGTACATTGTTTTTTTTGGCGAAAAATATTTTTTTTCCACTATCTTCAAAAAACTAAATTTGAATTAAAGCCAATGCGGTTCTCTATTCAACGCAGTAGAAATCAAGTCGATATCTAGAAAAGTAAGCAAGTTATGACCAAAAAGGTAAGTAGTTATACTACTGCCTATTTCCGGCCACTTTTTAGTAGAACTATTTACGTTTTTGGCCATAACTTGAAAAGTTTTCAATATATCGACTTGATTTCTTTTGCGTTGGCTAGCTAACCGTATTGGCCTTAACTACAAATTTTTTTTTAATGGATAGTGGAAGAAAATTTTTTTTATCATTTTTTAAAAAAAAAACAAAGGGGGTAGTCCATTGTTTTTTTTGGCGAAAAATATTTTTTTTCCACTATCTTCAAAAAACTAAATTTGAATTAAAGCCAATGCGGTTCTCTATTCAACGCAGTAGAAATCAAGTCGATATCTAGAAAAGTAAGCAAGTTATGACCAAAAAGGTAAGTAGTTATACTACTGCCTATTTTTGGCCACTTTTTAGTAGAACTATTTACGTTTTTGGCCATAACTTGAAAAGTTTTCAATATATCGACTTGATTTCTTTTGCGTTGGCTAGCTAACCGTATTGGCCTTAAATACAAATTTTTTTTTAATGGATAGTGGAAGAAAATTTTTTTTATCATTTTTTAAAAAAAAAGCAAAGGGGGTAGTCCATTTTTTTTTTTGGCGAAAAATATTTTTTTTCCACTATCTTCAAAAAACTAAACTTGAATTAAAGCCAATGCGGTTCTCTATTCAACGCAGTAGAAATCAAGTCGATATCTAGAAAAGTAAGCAAGTTATGACCAAAAAGGTAAGTAGTTATACTACTGCCTATTTCCGGCCACTTTTTAGTAGAACTATTTACGTTTTTGGCCATAACTTGAAAAGTTTTCAATATATCGACTTGATTTCTTTTGCGTTGGATAGCTAACTGTATTGGCCTTAATTACAAATTTTTTTTTAATGGATAGTGGAAGAAAATTTTTTTTATCATTTTTTAAAAAAAAACAAAGGGGGTAGTCCATTGTTTTTTTTGGCGAAAAATATTTTTTTTCCACTATCTTCAAAAAACTAAACTTGAATTAAAGCCAATGCGGTTCTCTATTCAACGCAGTAGAAATCAAGTCGATATCTAGAAAAGTAAGCAAGTTATGACCAAAAAGGTAAGTAGTTATACTACTGCCTATTTCCGACCACTTTTTAGTAGAACTATTTACGTTTTTGGCCATAACTTGAAAAGTTTTCAATATATCGACTTGATTTCTTTTGCGTTGGCTAGCTAACCGTATTGGCCTTAACTACAAATTTTTTTTAATGGATAGTGGAAGAAAATTTTTTTTATCATTTTTTAAAAAAAAACAAAGTGGGTAGTCCATTGTTTTTTTTGGCGAAAAATATTTTTTTTCCACTATCTTCAAAAAACCAAATTTGAATTAAAGCCAATGCGGTTCTCTATTCAACACAGTAGAAATCAAGTCGATATCTAGAAAAGTAAGCAAGTTATGACCAAAAAGGTAAGTAGTTATACTACTGCCTATTTCCGGCCACTTTTTAGTAGAACTATTTACGTTTTTGGCCATAACTTGAAAAGTTTTCAATATATCGACTTAATTTCTTTTGCGTTGGATAGCTAACCGTATTGGCCTTAACTACAATTTTTTTTTTTTAGGGATAGTGGAAGAAAATTTTTTTTATCATTTTTTAAAAAAAAACAAAGGGGGTAGTCCATTGTTTTTTTTGGCGAAAAATATTTTTTTTCCACTATCTTCAAAAAACCAAACTTGAATTAAAGCCAATGCGGTTCTCTATTCAACGCAGTAGAAATCAAGTCGATATCTAGAAAAGTAAGCAAGTTATGACCAAAAAGGTAAGTAGTTATACTACTGCCTATTTCCGGCCACTTTTTAGTAGAACTATTTACGTTTTTGGCCATAACTTGAAAAGTTTTCAATATATCGACTTGATTTCTTTTGCGTTGGATAGCTAACTGTATTGGCCTTAATTACAAATTTTTTTTTAATGGATAGTGGAAGAAAATTTTTTTTATCATTTTTAAAAAAAAAACAAAGGGGGTAGTCCATTGTTTTTTTTGGCGAAAAATATTTTTTTTCCACTATCTTCAAAAAACTAAACTTGAATTAAAGCCAATGCGGTTCTCTATTCAACACAGTAGAAATCAAGTCGATATCTAGAAAAGTAAGCAAGTTATGACCAAAAAGGTAAGTAGTTATACTACTGCCTATTTCCGGCCACTTTTTAGTAGAACTATTTACGTTTTTGGCCATAACTTGAAAAGTTTTCAATATATCGACTTGATTTCTTTTGCGTTGGATAGCTAACTGTATTGGCCTTAATTACAAATTTTTTTTTAATGGATAGTGGAAGAAAATTTTTTTTATCATTTTTTAAAAAAAAACAAAGGGGGTAGTCCATTGTTTTTTTTGGCGAAAAATATTTTTTTTCCACTATCTTCAAAAAACCAAATTTGAATTAAAGCCAATGCGGTTCTCTATTCAACACAGTAGAAATCAAGTCGATATCTAGAAAAGTAAGCAAGTTATGACCAAAAAGGTAAGTAGTTATACTACTGCCTATTTCCGGCCACTTTTTAGTAGAACTATTTACGTTTTTGGCCATAACTTTAAAAGTTTTCAAAATATCGACTTGATTTCTTTTGCGTTGGATAGCTAACCGTATTGGCCTTAACTACAAATTTTTTTTTAATGGATAGTGGAAGAAAATTTTTTTTATCATTTTTTAAAAAAAAGCAAAGGGGGTAGTCCATTGTTTTTTTTGGCGAAAAATATTTTTTTCCACTATCTTCAAAAAACCAAATTTGAATTAAAGTAAATGCGGTTCTCTATTCAACACAGTAGAAATCAAGTCGATATCTAGAAAAGTAAGCAAGTTATGACCAAAAAGGTAAGTAGTTATACTACTGCCTATTTCCGGCCACTTTTTAGTAGAACTATTTACGTTTTTGGCCATAACTTGAAAAGTTTTCAATATATCGACTTGATTTCTTTTGCGTTGGATAGCTAACTGTATTGGCCTTAAATACAAATTTTTTTTTAATGGATAGTGGAAGAAAATTTTTTTTATCATTTTTTAAAAAAAAACAAAGGGGGTAGTCCATTGTTTTTTTTGGCGAAAAATATTTTTTTTCCACTATCTTCAAAAAACCAAATTTGAATTAAAGCCAATGCGGTTCTCTATTCAACACAGTAGAAATCAAGTCGATATCTAGAAAAGTAAGCAAGTTATGACCAAAAAGGTAAGTAGTTATACTACTGCCTATTTCCGGCCACTTTTTAGTAGAACTATTCACGTTTTTGGCCATAACTTGAAAAGTTTTCAATATATCGACTTGATTTCTTTTGCGTTGGCTAGCTAACCGTATTGGCCTTAACTACAATTTTTTTTTTAATGGATAGTGGAAGAAAATTTGTTTTATCATTTAAAAAAAAAAAACAAAGGGGGTAGTCCATTGTTTTTTTTTGGCGAAAAATATTTTTTTCCACTATCTTCAAAAAACCAAATTTGTATTAAAGCCAATGCGGTTCTCTTTTCAACGCAGTAGAAATCAAGTCGATATCTAGAAAAGTAAGCAAGTTATGACCAAAAAGGTAAGTAGTTATACTACTGCCTATTTCCGGCCACTTTTTAGTAGAACTATTTACGTTTTTGGTCACAACTTGAAAAGTTTTCAATATATCGACTTAATTTCTTTTGCGTTGGATAGCTAACCGTATTGGCCTTAACTTAAAATTTTTTTTTTATGAATAGTGGAAGAAAATTTTTTTTATCATTTTTAAAAAAAAGCAAAGGGGGTAGTACATAGTTTTTTTTTGGCGAAAAATATTTTTTTTCCACTATCTTCAAAAAACTAAATTTGAATTAAAGCCAATGCGGTTCTCTATTCAACGCAGTAGAAATCAAGTCGATATCTAGAAAAGTAAGCAAGTTATGACCAAAAAGGTAAGTAGTTATACTACTGCCTATTTCCGGCCACTTTTTAGTAGAACTATTTACGTTTTTGGCCATAACTTGAAAAGTTTTCAATATATCGACTTAATTTCTTTTGCGTTGGATAGCTAATCGTATTGGCCTTAACTTAAAATTTTTTTTTTATGAATAGTGGAAGAAAATTTTTTTTATCATTTTTAAAAAAACAAAGGGGGTAGTCCATTGTTTTTTTTGGCGAAAAATATTTTTTTTCCACTATCTTCAAAAAACTAAATTTGAATTAAAGCCAGTGCGGTTCTCTATTCAACGCAGTAGAAATCAAGTCGATATCTAGAAAAGTAAGCAAGTTATGACCAAAAAGGTAAGTAGTTATACTACTGCCTATTTCCGGCCACTTTTTAGTAGAACTATTTACGTTTTTGGCCATAACTTGAAAAGTTTTCAATATATCGACTTAATTTCTTTTGCGTTGGATAGCTAATCGTATTGGCCTTAACTTAAAATTTTTTTTTTATGAATAGTGGAAGAAAATTTTTTTATCATTTTTAAAAAAAAGCAAAGGGGGTAGTACATAGTTTTTTTTTGGCGGAAAATATTTTTTTTCCACTATCTTCAAAAAACTAAATTTGAATTAAAGCCAATGCGGTTCTCTATTCAACGCAGTAGAAATCAAGTCGATATCTAGAAAAGTAAGCAAGTTATGACCAAAAAGGTAAGTAGTTATACTACTGCCTATTTCCGGCCACTTTTTAGTAGAACTATTTACGTTTTTGGCCATAACTTGAAAAGTTTTCAATATATCGACTTAATTTCTTTTGCGTTGGATAGCTAATCGTATTGGCCTTAACTTAAAATTTTTTTTTTATGAATAGTGGAAGAAAATTTTTTTTATCATTTTTAAAAAAAAACAAAGGGGGTAGTACATAGTTTTTTTTTGGCGAAAAATATTTTTTTTCCACTATCTTCAAAAAACTAAATTTGAATTAAAGCCAATGCGGTTCTCTATTCAACGCAGTAGAAATCAAGTCGATATCTAGAAAAGTAAGCAAGTTATGACCAAAAAGGTAAGTAGTTATACTACTGCCTATTTCCGGCCACTTTTTAGTAGAACTATTTACGTTTTTGGCCATAACTTGAAAAGTTTTCAATATATCGACTTAATTTCTTTTGCGTTGGATAGCTAATCGTATTGGCCTTAACTTAAAATTTTTTTTTTATGAATAGTGGAAGAAAATTTTTTTTATCATTTTTAAAAAAAAGCAAAGGGGGTAGTCCATTGTTTTTTTTGGCGAAAAATATTTTTTTTCCACTATCTTCAAAAAACTAAATTTGAATTAAAGCCAATGCGGTTCTCTATTCAACGCAGTAGAAATCAAGTCGATATCTAGAAAAGTAAGCAAGTTATGACCAAAAAGGTAAGTAGTTATATTTACCACTGCCTATTTCCGGCCACTTTTTAGTAGAACTATTTACGTTTTTGGCCATAACTTGAAAAGTTTTCAATATATCGACTTAATTTCTTTTGCGTTGGATAGCTAATCGTATTGGCCTTAACTTAAAATTTTTTTTTTATGAATAGTGGAAGAAAATTTTTTTTATCATTTTTAAAAAAAAGCAAAGGGGGTAGTCCATTGTTTTTTTGGCGAAAAATATTTTTTTTCCACTATCTTCAAAAAACTAAATTTGAATTAAAGCCAATGCGGTTCTCTATTCAACGCAGTAGAAATCAAGTCGATATCTAGAAAAGTAAGCAAGTTATGACCAAAAAGGTAAGTAGTTATACTACTGCCTATTTCCGGCCACTTTTTAGTAGAACTATTTACGTTTTTGGCCATAACTTGAAAAGTTTTCAATATATCGACTTAATTTCTTTTGCGTTGGATAGCTAATCGTATTGGCCTTAACTTAAAATTTTTTTTTTATGAATAGTGGAAGAAAATTTTTTTTATCATTTTTAAAAAAAAGCAAAGGGGGTAGTACATAGTTTTTTTTTGGCGAAAAATATTTTTTTTCCACTATCTTCAAAAAACTAAATTTGAATTAAAGCCAATGCGGTTCTCTATTCAACGCAGTAGAAATCAAGTCGATATCTAGAAAAGTAAGCAAGTTATGACCAAAAAGGTAAGTAGTTATACTACTGCCTATTTCCGGCCACTTTTTAGTAGAACTATTTACGTTTTTGGCCATAACTTGAAAAGTTTTCAATATATCGACTTGATTTCTTTTGCGTTGGATAGCTAACCGTATTGGCCTTAACTACAAAATTTTTTTTAATGGATAGTGGAAGAAAATTTTTTTTATCATTTTTAAAAAAAAAACAAAGGGGGTAGTCCATTGTTTTTTTTTTGGCAAAAAATATTTTTTTTCCACTATCTTCAAAAAACTAAATTTGAATTAAAGCCAATGCGGTTCTCTATTCAACGCAGTAGAAATCAACTCGATATCTAGAAAAGTAAGCAAGTTATGACCAAAAAGGTAAGTAGTTATATTTACTACTGCCTATTTCCGGCCACTTTTTAGTAGAACTATTTACGTTTTTCGCCATAACTTGAAAAGTTTTCAATATATCGACTTGATTTCTTTTGCGTTGGATAGCTAACCGTATTGGCCTTAACTACAAAATTTTTTTTAATGGATAGTGGAAGAAAAATTTTTTTATCATTTTTAAAAAAAAGCAAAGGGGGTTGTCCATTGTTTTTTTTTTGGCGAAAAATATTGTTTTTCCACTATCTTCAAAAAACTAAATTTGAATTAAAGCCAATGCGGTTCTCTATTCAACGCAGTAGAAATCAAGTCGATATCTAGAAAAGTAAGCAAGTTATGACCAAAAAGGTAAGTAGTTATACTACTGCCTATTTCCGGCCACTTTTTAGTAGAACTATTTACGTTTTTGGCCATAACTTGAAAAGTTTTCAATATATCGACTTGATTTCTTTTGCGTTGGATAGCTAACCGTATTGGCCTTAACTACAAAATTTTTTTTTAATGGATAGTGGAAGAAAATTTTTTTTATCATTTTTTAAAAAAAAACAAAGGGGGTAGTCCATTGTTTTTTTTTTGGCAAAAAATATTTTTTTTCCACTATCTTCAAAAAACTAAATTTGAATTAAAGCCAATGCGGTTCTCTATTCAACGCAGTAGAAATCAAGTCGATATCTAGAAAAGTAAGCAAGTTATGACCAAAAAGGTAAGTAGTTATACCACTGCCTATTTCCGGCCACTTTTTAGTAGAACTATTTACGTTTTTGGCCATAACTTGAAAAGTTTTCAATATATCGACTTAATTTCTTTTGCGTTGGATAGCTAACCGTATTGGCCTTAACTACAAATTTTTTTTTAATGGATAGTGGAAGAAAATTTTTTTTATCATTTTTTAAAAAAAAACAAAGGGGGTAGTCCATTGTTTTTTTTTTGGCAAAAAATATTTTTTTTCCACTATCTTCAAAAAACTAAATTTGAATTAAAGCCAATGCGGTTCTCTATTCAACGCAGTAGAAATCAAGTCGATATCTAGAAAAGTAAGCAAGTTATGACCAAAAAGGTAAGTAGTTCTACTACTGCCTATTTCCGGCCACTTTTTAGTAGAACTATTTACGTTTTTGGTCACAACTTGAAAAGTTTTCAATATATCGACTTAATTTCTTTTGCGTTGGATAGCTAACCGTATTGGCCTTAACTAAAAATTTTTTTTTAATGGATAGTGGAAGAAAATTTTTTTTATCATTTTTAATAAAAAAGCAAAGGGGGTAGTCCATTGTTTTTTTTGGCGAAAAATATTTTTTTTCCACTATCTTCAAAAAACTAAATTTTAATTAAAGCCAATGCGGTTCTCTATTCAACGCAGTAGAAATCAAGTCGATATCTAGAAAAGTAAGCAAGTTATGACCAAAAAGGTAAGTAGTTATACTACTGCCTATTTTTGGCCACTTTTTAGTAGAACTATTTACGTTTTTGGCCATAACTTGAAAAGTTTTCAATATATCGACTTAATTTCTTTTGCGTTGGATAGCTAACCGTATTGGCCTTAACTACAATTTTTTTTTAATCGATAGTGGAAGAACATTTTTTTTATCATTTAAAAAAAAAACAAAGGGGTAGTACATAGTTTTTTTTGGCGAAAAATATTTTTTTTCCACTATCTTCAAAAAACTAAATTTAAATTAAAGCCAATGCGGTTCGCTATTCAACGCAGTAGAAATCAACTCGATATCTAGAAAAGTAAGCAAGTTATGACCAAAAAGGTAAGTAGTTATACTACTGCCTATTTTTGGCCACTTTTTAGTAGAACTATTTACGTTTTTGGCCATAACTTGAAAAGTTTTCAATATATCGACTTGATTTCTTTTGCGTTGGATAGCTAACCGTATTGGCCTTAACTACAAATTTTTTTTTAATGGATAGTGGAAGAAAATTTTTTTTATCATTTTTTAAAAAAAGCAAAGGGGGTAGTCCATTGTTTTTTTTGGCGAAAAATATTTTTTTTCCACTATCTTCAAAAAACTAAATTTAAATTAAAGCCAATGCGGTTCGCTATTCAACGCAGTAGAAATCAAGTCGATATCTAGAAAAGTAAGCAAGTTATGACCAAAAAGGTAAGTAGTTATACTACTGCCTATTTTTGGCCACTTTTTAGTAGAACTATTTACGTTTTTGGCCATAACTTGAAAAGTTTTCAATATATCGACTTGATTTCTTTTGCGTTGGATAGCTAACCGTATTGGCCTTAACTACAAATTTTTTTTTAATGGATAGTGGAAGAAAATTTTTTTTATCATTTTAAAAAAAAAAGCAAAGGGGGTAGTCCATTGTTTTTTTTGGCGAAAAATATTGTTTTTCCACTATCTTCAAAAAACTAAAATTGAATTAAAGCCAATGCGGTTCTCTATTCAACGCAGTAGAAATCAAGTCGATATCTAGAAAAGTAAGCAAGTTATGACCAAAAAGGTAAGTAGTTATACTACTGCCTATTTCCGGCCACTTTTTAGTAGAACTATTTACGTTTTTGGCCATAACTTGAAAAGTTTTCAATATATCGACTTAATTTCTTTTGCGTTGGATAGCTAATCGTATTGGCCTTAACTTCAAATTTTTTTTTAATGGATAGTGGAAGAAAATTTTTTTTATCATTTTTAAAAAAAAAGCAAAGGGGGTAGTCCATTGTTTTTTTTGGCGAAAAATATTGTTTTTCCACTATCTTCAAAAAACTAAATTTGAATTAAAGCCAATGCGGTTCTCTATTCAACGCAGTAGAAATCAAGTCGATATCTAGAAAAGTAAGCAAGTTATGACCAAAAAGGTAAGTAGTTCTACTACTGCCTATTTCCGGCCACTTTTTAGTAGAACTATTTACGTTTTTGGCCATAACTTGAAAAGTTTTCAATATATCGACTTGATTTCTTTTGCGTTGGATAGCTAATCGTATTGGCCTTAACTTCAAATTTTTTTTTAATGGATAGTGGAAGAAAATTTTTTTTATCATTTTTTAAAAAAAAACAAAGGGGGTAGTCCATTGTTTTTTTTTTGGCAAAAAATATTTTTTTTCCACTATCTTCAAAAAACTAAATTTGAATTAAAGCCAATGCGGTTCTCTATTCAACGCAGTAGAAATCAAGTCGATATCTAGAAAAGTAAGCAAGTTATGACCAAAAAGGTAAGTAGTTATACTACTGCCTATTTCCGGCCACTTTTTAGTAGAACTATTTACGTTTTTGGCCATAACTTGAAAAGTTTTCAATATATCGACTTGATTTCTTTTGCGTTGGATAGCTAACCGTATTGGCCTTAACTACAAAATTTTTTTTTAATGGATAGTGGAAGAAAATTTTTTTTATCATTTTTTAAAAAAAAACAAAGGGGGTAGTCCATTGTTTTTTTTTGGCGAAAAATATTTTTTTTCCACTATCTTCAAAAAACTAAATTTGAATTAAAGCCAATGCGGTTCTCTATTCAACGCAGTAGAAATCAAGTCGATATCTAGAAAAGTAAGCAAGTTATGACCAAAAAGGTAAGTAGTTATACCACTGCCTATTTCCGGCCACTTTTAAGTAGAACTATTTACGTTTTTGGCCATAACTTGAAAAGTTTTCAATATATCGACTTGATTTCTTTTGCGTTGGATAGCTAACCGTATTGGCCTTAACTACAAAATTTTTTTTTAATGGATAGTGGAAGAAAATTTTTTTTATCATTTTTTAAAAAAAAACAAAGGGGGTAGTCCATTGTTTTTTTTTTGGCAAAAAATATTTTTTTTCCACTATCTTCAAAAAACTAAATTTGAATTAAAGCCAATGCGGTTCTCTATTCAACGCAGTAGAAATCAAGTCGATATCTAGAAAAGTAAGCAAGTTATGACCAAAAAGGTAAGTAGTTATACCACTGCCTATTTCCGGCCACTTTTTAGTAGAACTATTTACGTTTTTGGCCATAACTTGAAAAGTTTTCAATATATCGACTTGATTTCTTTTGCGTTGGATAGCTAACCGTATTGGCCTTAACTACAAAATTTTTTTTTAATGGATAGTGGAAGAAAATTTTTTTTATCATTTTTTAAAAAAAAACAAAGGGGGTAGTCCATTGTTTTTTTTTTGGCAAAAAATATTTTTTTTCCACTATCTTCAAAAAACTAAATTTGAATTAAAGCCAATGCGGTTCTCTATTCAACGCAGTAGAAATCAAGTCGATATCTAGAAAAGTAAGCAAGTTATGACCAAAAAGGTAAGTAGTTCTACTACTGCCTATTTCCGGCCACTTTTTAGTAGAACTATTTACGTTTTTGGTCACAACTTGAAAAGTTTTCAATATATCGACTTAATTTCTTTTGCGTTGGATAGCTAACCGTATTGGCCTTAACTAAAAATTTTTTTTTAATGGATAGTGGAAGAAAATTTTTTTTATCATTTTTAATAAAAAAGCAAAGGGGGTAGTCCATTGTTTTTTTTGGCGAAAAATATTTTTTTTCCACTATCTTCAAAAAACTAAATTTTAATTAAAGCCAATGCGGTTCTCTATTCAACGCAGTAGAAATCAAGTCGATATCTAGAAAAGTAAGCAAGTTATGACCAAAAAGGTAAGTAGTTATACCACTGCCTATTTCCGGCCACTTTTTAGTAGAACTATTTACGTTTTTGGCCATAACTTGAAAAGTTTTCAATATATCGACTTGATTTCTTTTGCGTTGGATAGCTAACCGTATTGGCCTTAACTACAAATTTTTTTTTAATGGATAGTGGAAGAAAATTTTTTTTATCATTTTAAAAAAAAAGCAAAGGGGGTAGTCCATTGTTTTTTTTGGCGAAAAATATTGTTTTTCCACTATCTTCAAAAAACTAAAATTGAATTAAAGCCAATGCGGTTCTCTATTCAACGCAGTAGAAATCAAGTCGATATCTAGAAAAGTAAGCAAGTTATGACCAAAAAGGTAAGTAGTTATACTACTGCCTATTTCCGGCCACTTTTTAGTAGAACTATTTACGTTTTTGGCCATAACTTGAAAAGTTTTCAATATATCGACTTAATTTCTTTTGCGTTGGATAGCTAATCGTATTGGCCTTAACTTCAAATTTTTTTTTAATGGATAGTGGAAGAAAATTTTTTTTATCATTTTTAAAAAAAAAGCAAAGGGGGTAGTCCATTGTTTTTTTTGGCGAAAAATATTGTTTTTCCACTATCTTCAAAAAACTAAATTTGAATTAAAGCCAATGCGGTTCTCTATTCAACGCAGTAGAAATCAAGTCGATATCTAGAAAAGTAAGCAAGTTATGACCAAAAAGGTAAGTAGTTCTACTACTGCCTATTTCCGGCCACTTTTTAGTAGAACTATTTACGTTTTTGGCCATAACTTGAAAAGTTTTCAATATATCGACTTAATTTCTTTTGCGTTGGATAGCTAACCGTATTGGCCTTAACTACAAATTTTTTTTTCATGGATAGTGGAAGAAAATTTTTTTTATCATTTTTAAAAAAAAAGCAAAGGGGGTAGTCCATTGTTTTTTTTGGCGAAAAATATTTTTTTTCCACTATATACAAAAAAACTAAATTTGAGTTAAAACCAATACGGTTCTCTATTCAACGCAGTAGAAATCAAGTCGATATCTAGAAAAGTAAGCAAGTTATGACCAAAAAGGTAAGTAGTTATACTACTGCCTATTTTTGGCCACTTTTTAGTAGAACTATTTACGTTTTTGGCCATAACTTGAAAAGTTTTCAATATATCGACTTAATTTCTTTTGCGTTGGATAGCTAACCGTATTGGCCTTAACTACAAATTTTTTTTTCATGGATAGTGGAAGAAAATTTTTTTTATCATTTTTAAAAAAAAAGCAAAGGGGGTAGTCCATTGTTTTTTTTGGCGAAAAATATTGTTTTTCCACTATCTTCAAAAAACTAAATTTGAATTAAAGCCAATGCGGTTCTCTATTCAACGCAGTAGAAATCAAGTCGATATCTAGAAAAGTAAGCAAGTTATGACCAAAAAGGTAAGTAGTTATACTACTGCCTATTTCCGGCCACTTTTTAGTAGAACTATTTACGTTTTTGGCCATAACTTGAAAAGTTTTCAATATATCGACTTAATTTCTTTTGCGTTGGATAGCTATTCGTATTGGCCTTAACTTCAAATTTTTTTTTAATGGATAGTGGAAGAAATTTTTTTTTATCATTTTTAAAAAAAAACAAAGGGGGTAGTACATAGTTTTTTTTGGCGAAAAATATTTTTTTTCCACTATCTTCAAAAAACTAAATTTGAATTAAAGCCAATGCGGTTCTCTATTCAACGCAGTAGAAATCAAGTCGATATCTAGAAAAGTAAGCAAGTTATGACCAAAAAGGTAAGTAGTTCTACTACTGCCTATTTCCGGCCACTTTTTAGTAGAACTATTTACGTTTTTGGCCATAACTTGAAAAGTTTTCAATATATCGACTTGATTTCTTTTGCGTTGGATAGCTAATCGTATTGGCCTTAACTTCAAATTTTTTTTTAATGGATAGTGGAAGAAAATTTTTTTTATCATTTTTAAAAAAAAAGCAAAGGGGGTAGTCCATTGTTTTTTTTGGCGAAAAATATTGTTTTTCCACTATCTTCAAAAAACTAAATTTGAATTAAAGCCAATGCGGTTCTCTATTCAACGCAGTAGAAATCAAGTCGATATCTAGAAAAGTAAGCAAGTTATGACCAAAAAGGTAAGTAGTTATACTACTGCCTATTTCCGGCCACTTTTTAGTAGAACTATTTACGTTTTTGGCCATAACTTGAAAAGTTTTCAATATATCGACTTGATTTCTTTTGCGTTGGATAGCTAACCGTATTGGCCTTAACTACAAATTTTTTTTTAATGGATAGTGGAAGAAAATTTTTTTTATCATTTTTTAAAAAAAAGCAAAGGGGGTAGTCCATTGTTTTTTTTGGCGAAAAATATTTTTTTTCCACTATCTTCAAAAAACTAAATTTGAATTAAAGCCAATGCGGTTCTCTATTCAACGCAGTAGAAATCAAGTCGATATCTAGAAAAGTAAGCAAGTTATGACCAAAAAGGTAAGTAGTTATACTACTGCCTATTTCCGGCCACTTTTTAGTAGAACTATTTACGTTTTTGGCCATAACTTGAAAAGTTTTCAATATATCGACTTAATTTCTTTTGCGTTGGATAGCTAACCGTATTGGCCTTAACTACAAATTTTTTTTTCATGGATAGTGGAAGAAAATTTTTTTTATCATTTTTAAAAAAAAAGCAAAGGGGGTAGTCCATTGTTTTTTTTGGCGAAAAATATTTTTTTTCCACTATATTCAAAAAACTAAATTTGAATTAAAACCAATGCGGTTCTCTATTCAACGCAGTAGAAATCAAGTCGATATCTAGAAAAGTAAGCAAGTTATGACCAAAAAGGTAAGTAGTTATACTACTGCCTATTTTTGGCCACTTTTTAGTAGAACTATTTACGTTTTTGGCCATAACTTGAAAAGTTTTCAATATATCGACTTAATTTCTTTTGCGTTGGATAGCTAACCGTATTGGCCTTAACTACAAATTTTTTTTTAATGGATAGTGGAAGAAAATTTTTTTTATCATTTTTTAAAAAAAAGCAAAGGGGGTAGTCCATTGTTTTTTTTGGCGAAAAATATTGTTTTTCCACTATCTTCAAAAAACTAAATTTAAATTAAAGCCAATGCGGTTCGCTATTCAACGCAGTAGAAATCAAGTCGATATCTAGAAAAGTAAGCAAGTTATGACCAAAAAGGTAAGTAGTTATACTACTGCCTATTTCCGGCCACTTTTTAGTAGAACTATTTACGTTTTTGGCCATAACTTGAAAAGTTTTCAATATATCGACTTAATTTCTTTTGCGTTGGATAGCTAATCGTATTGGCCTTAACTTCAAATTTTTTTTTAATGGATAGTGGAAGAAAATTTTTTTTATCATATTTAAAAAAAAAGCAAAGGGGGTAGTCCATTGTTTTTTTTGGCGAAAAATATTTTTTTTCCACTGTCTTCATAAACTAAATTTGAATTAAAGCCAATGCGGTTCTCTATTCAACGCAGTAGAAATCAAGTCGATATCTAGAAAAGTAAGCAAGTTATGACAAAAAAGGTAAGTAGTTATACTACTGCCTATTTCCGGCCACTTTTTAGTAGAACTATTTACGTTTTTGGCCATAACTTGAAAAGTTTTCAATATATCGACTTAATTTCTTTTGCGTTGGATAGCTAATCGTATTGGCCTTAACTTCAAATTTTTTTTTAATGGATAGTGGAAGAAAATTTTTTTTATCATTTTTAAAAAAAAGGCAAAGGGTTTAGTCCATTGTTTTTTTTGGCGAAAAATATTTTTTTTCCACTATCTTCAAAAAACTAAAATTGAATTAAAGCCAATGCGGTTCTCTATTCAACGCAGTAGAAATCAAGTCGATATCTAGAAAAGTAAGCAAGTTATGACCAAAAAGGTAAGTAGTTCTACTACTGCCTATTTCCGGCCACTTTTTAGTAGAACTATTTACGTTTTTGGCCATAACTTGAAAAGTTTTCAATATATCGACTTAATTTCTTTTGCGTTGGATAGCTAATCGTATTGGCCTTAACTTCAAATTTTTTTTTAATGGATAGTGGAAGAAAATTTTTTTTATCATTTTAAAAAAAAAAGCAAAGGGGGTAGTCCATTGTTTTTTTTGGCGAAAAATTTTTTTTTTTCCACTATCTTCAAAAAACTAAATTTGAATTAAAGCCAATGCGGTTCTCTATTCAACGCAGTAGAAATCAAGTCGATATCTAGAAAAGTAAGCAAGTTATGACCAAAAAGGTAAGTAGTTATACTACTGCCTATTTCCGGCCACTTTTTAGTAGAACTATTTACGTTTTTGGCCATAACTTGAAAAGTTTTCAATATATCGACTTAATTTCTTTTGCGTTGGATAGCTAATCGTATTGGCCTTAACTTCAAATTTTTTTTTAATGGATAGTGGAAGAAAATTTTTTTTATCATTTTTAAAAAAAAGGCAAAGGGGGTAGTCCATTGTTTTTTTTGGCGAAAAATATTTTTTTTCCACTATCTTCAAAAAACTAAAATTGAATTAAAGCCAATGCGGTTCTCTATTCAACGCAGTAGAAATCAAGTCGATATCTAGAAAAGTAAGCAAGTTATGACCAAAAAGGTAAGTAGTTATACTACTGCCTATTTTTGGCCACTTTTTAGTAGAACTATTTACGTTTTTGGCCATAACTTGAAAAGTTTTCAATATATCGACTTGATTTCTTTTGCGTTGGATAGCTAACCGTATTGGCCTTAACTACAAATTTTTTTTTAATGGATAGTGGAAGAAAATTTTTTTTATCATATTTAAAAAAAAGCAAAGGGGGTAGTCCATTGTTTTTTTTGGCGAAAAATATTTTTTTTCCACTATCTTCAAAAAACTAAATTTGAATTAAAGCCAATGCGGTTCTCTATTCAACGCAGTAGAAATCAAGTCGATATCTAGAAAAGTAAGCAAGTTATGACCAAAAAGGTAAGTAGTTATACTACTGCCTATTTCCGGCCACTTTTTAGTAGAACTATTTACGTTTTTGGCCATAACTTGAAAAGTTTTCAATATATCGACTTAATTTTTTTTGCGTTGGATAGCTAATCGTATTGGCCTTAACTTCAAATTTTTTTTTAATGGATAGTGGAAGAAAATTTTTTTTATCATTTTTAAAAAAAAAGCAAAGGGGGTAGTCCATTGTTTTTTTTGGCGAAAAATATTTTTTTTCCACTATCTTCAAAAACTAAATTTGAATTAAAGCCAATGCGGTTCTCTATTCAACGCAGTAGAAATCAAGTCGATATCTAGAAAAGTAAGCAAGTTATGACAAAAAAGGTAAGTAGTTATACCACTGCCTATTTTTGGCCACTTTTTAGTAGAACTATTTACGTTTTTGGCCATAACTTGAAAAGTTTTCAATATATCGACTTAATTTCTTTTGCGTTGGATAGCTAATCGTATTTGCCTTAACTTCAAATTTTTTTTTAATGGATAGTGGAAGAAAATTTTTTTTATCATTTTTAAAAAAAAAGCAAAGGGGGTAGTCCATTGTTTTTTTTTGGCGAAAAATATTTTTTTCCCACTATCTTCAAAAACTAAATTTGAATTAAAGCCAATGCGGTTCTCTATTCAACGCAGTAGAAATTAAGTCGATATCTAGAAAAGTAAGCAAGTTATGACCAAAAAGGTAAGTAGTTATACTACTGCCTATTTTTGGCCACGTTTTAGTAGAACTATTTACGTTTTTGGTCACAACTTGAAAAGTTTTCAATATATCGACTTAATTTCTTTTGCTTTGGATAGCTAATCGTATTGGCCTTAACTTCAAATTTTTTTTTAATGGATAGTGGAAGAAAATTTTTTTTATCATTTTTAAAAAAAAGGCAAAGGGGGTAGTCCATTGTTTTTTTTGGCGAAAAATATTTTTTTTCCACTATCTTCAAAAAACTAAAATTGAATTAAAGCCAATGCGGTTCTCTATTCAACGCAGTAGAAATCAAGTCGATATCTAGAAAAGTAAGCAAGTTATGACCAAAAAGGTAAGTAGTTATACTACTGCCTATTTCCGGCCACTTTTTAGTAGAACTATTTACGTTTTTGGCCATAACTTTAAAAGTTTTCAAAATATCGACTTGATTTCTTTTGCGTTGGATAGCTAACCGTATTGGCCTTAACTACAAATTTTTTTTTAATGGATAGTGGAAGAAAATTTTTTTTATCATTTTTTAAAAAAAAGCAAAGGGGGTAGTCCATTGTTTTTTTTGGCGAAAAATATTTTTTTCCACTATCTTCAAAAAACCAAATTTGAATTAAAGTAAATGCGGTTCTCTATTCAACACAGTAGAAATCAAGTCGATATCTAGAAAAGTAAGCAAGTTATGACCAAAAAGGTAAGTAGTTATACTACTGCCTATTTCCGGCCACTTTTTAGTAGAACTATTTACGTTTTTGGCCATAACTTGAAAAGTTTTCAATATATCGACTTGATTTCTTTTGCGTTGGATAGCTAACTGTATTGGCCTTAAATACAAATTTTTTTTTAATGGATAGTGGAAGAAAATTTTTTTTATCATTTTTTAAAAAAAAACAAAGGGGGTAGTCCATTGTTTTTTTTGGCGAAAAATATTTTTTTTCCACTATCTTCAAAAAACCAAATTTGAATTAAAGCCAATGCGGTTCTCTATTCAACACAGTAGAAATCAAGTCGATATCTAGAAAAGTAAGCAAGTTATGACCAAAAAGGTAAGTAGTTATACTACTGCCTATTTCCGGCCACTTTTTAGTAGAACTATTCACGTTTTTGGCCATAACTTGAAAAGTTTTCAATATATCGACTTGATTTCTTTTGCGTTGGCTAGCTAACCGTATTGGCCTTAACTACAAATTTTTTTTTAATGGATAGTGGAAGAAAATTTTTTTTATCATTTTTAAAAAAAAGGCAAAGGGGGTAGTCCATTGTTTTTTTTGGCGAAAAATATTTTTTTTCCACTATCTTCAAAAAACCAAATTTGAATTAAAGCCAATGCGGTTCTCTATTCAACGCAGTAGAAATCAAGTCGATATCTAGAAAAGTAAGCAAGTTATGACCAAAAAAGTAAGTAGTTATACTACTGCCTATTTCCGGCCACTTTTTAGTAGAACTATTTACGTTTTTGGCCATAACTTGAAAAGTTTTCAATATATCGACTTAATTTCTTTTGCGTTGGATAGCTAATCGTATTGGCCTTAACTTAAAATTTTTTTTTTATGAATAGTGGAAGAAAATTTTTTTTATCATTTTTAAAAAAAGCAAAGGGGGTAGTACATAGTTTTTTTTTGGCGAAAAATATTTTTTTTCCACTATCTTCAAAAAACTAAATTTGAATTAAAGCCAATGCGGTTCTCTATTCAACGCAGTAGAAATCAAGTCGATATCTAGAAAAGTAAGCAAGTTATGACCAAAAAGGTAAGTAGTTATACTACTGCCTATTTCCGGCCACTTTTTAGTAGAACTATTTACGTTTTTGGCCATAACTTGAAAAGTTTTCAATATATCGACTTAATTTCTTTTGCGTTGGATAGCTAATCGTATTGGCCTTAACTTAAAATTTTTTTTTTATGAATAGTGGAAGAAAATTTTTTTTATCATTTTTAAAAAAACAAAGGGGGTAGTCCATTGTTTTTTTTGGCGAAAAATATTTTTTTTCCACTATCTTCAAAAAACTAAATTTGAATTAAAGCCAATGCGGTTCTCTATTCAACGCAGTAGAAATCAAGTCGATATCTAGAAAAGTAAGCAAGTTATGACCAAAAAAGTAAGTAGTTATACTACTGCCTATTTCCGGCCACTTTTTAGTAGAACTATTTACGTTTTTGGCCATAACTTGAAAAGTTTTCAATATATCGACTTAATTTCTTTTGCGTTGGATAGCTAATCGTATTGGCCTTAACTTAAAATTTTTTTTTATGAATAGTGGAAGAAAATTTTTTTTATCATTTTTAAAAAAAAACAAAGGGGGTAGTACATAGTTTTTTTTTGGCGAAAAATATTTTTTTTCCACTATCTTCAAAAAACTAAATTTGAATTAAAGCCAATGCGGTTCTCTATTCAACGCAGTAGAAATCAAGTCGATATCTAGAAAAGTAAGCAAGTTATGACCAAAAAGGTAAGTAGTTATACTACTGCCTATTTCCGGCCACTTTTTAGTAGAACTATTTACGTTTTTGGCCATAACTTGAAAAGTTTTCAATATATCGACTTAATTTCTTTTGCGTTGGATAGCTAATCGTATTGGCCTTAACTTAAAATTTTTTTTTTATGAATAGTGGAAGAAAATTTTTTTTATCATTTTTAAAAAAAAGCAAAGGGGGTAGTCCATTGTTTTTTTTGGCGAAAAATATTTTTTTTCCACTATCTTCAAAAAACTAAATTTGAATTAAAGCCAATGCGGTTCTCTATTCAACGCAGTAGAAATCAAGTCGATATCTAGAAAAGTAAGCAAGTTATGACCAAAAAGGTAAGTAGTTATATTTACCACTGCCTATTTCCGGCCACTTTTTAGTAGAACTATTTACGTTTTTGGCCATAACTTGAAAAGTTTTCAATATATCGACTTAATTTCTTTTGCGTTGGATAGCTAAACGTATTGGCCTTAACTTAAAATTTTTTTTTTATGAATAGTGGAAGAAAATTTTTTTTATCATTTTTAAAAAAAAGCAAAGGGGGTAGTCCATTGTTTTTTTTGGCGAAAAATATTTTTTTTCCACTATCTTCAAAAAACTAAATTTGAATTAAAGCCAATGCGGTTCTCTATTCAACGCAGTAGAAATCAAGTCGATATCTAGAAAAGTAAGCAAGTTATGACCAAAAAGGTAAGTAGTTATACTACTGCCTATTTCCGGCCACTTTTTAGTAGAACTATTTACGTTTTTGGCCATAACTTGAAAAGTTTTCAATATATCGACTTAATTTCTTTTGCGTTGGATAGCTAATCGTATTGGCCTTAACTTAAAATTTTTTTTTTATGAATAGTGGAAGAAAATTTTTTTTATAATTTTTAAAAAAAAGCAAAGGGGGTAGTCCATTGTTTTTTTTGGCGAAAAATATTTTTTTTCCACTATCTTCAAAAAACTAAATTTGAATTAAAGCCAATGCGGTTCTCTATTCAACGCAGTAGAAATCAAGTCGATATCTAGAAAAGTAAGCAAGTTATGACCAAAAAGGTAAGTAGTTATACTACTGCCTATTTCCGGCCACTTTTTAGTAGAACTATTTACGTTTTTGGCCATAACTTGAAAAGTTTTCAATATATCGACTTGATTTCTTTTGCGTTGGATAGCTAACCGTATTGGCCTTAACTACAAAATTTTTTTTTAATGGATAGTGGAAGAAAATTTTTTTTATCATTTTTTAAAAAAAAACAAAGGGGGTAGTCCATTGTTTTTTTTTGGCGAAAAATATTTTTTTTCCACTATCTTCAAAAAACTAAATTTGAATTAAAGCCAATGCGGTTCTCTATTCAACGCAGTAGAAATCAAGTCGATATCTAGAAAAGTAAGCAAGTTATGACCAAAAAGGTAAGTAGTTATACCACTGCCTATTTCCGGCCACTTTTTAGTAGAACTATTTACGTTTTTGGCCATAACTTGAAAAGTTTTCAATATATCGACTTGATTTCTTTTGCGTTGGATAGCTAACCGTATTGGCCTTAACTACAAAATTTTTTTTTAATGGATAGTGGAAGAAAATTTTTTTTATCATTTTTTAAAAAAAAACAAAGGGGGTAGTCCATTGTTTTTTTTTTGGCAAAAAATATTTTTTTTCCACTATCTTCAAAAAACTAAATTTGAATTAAAGCCAATGCGGTTCTCTATTCAACGCAGTAGAAATCAAGTCGATATCTAGAAAAGTAAGCAAGTTATGACCAAAAAGGTAAGTAGTTATACCACTGCCTATTTCCGGCCACTTTTTAGTAGAACTATTTACGTTTTTGGCCATAACTTGAAAAGTTTTCAATATATCGACTTGATTTCTTTTGCGTTGGATAGCTAACCGTATTGGCCTTAACTACAAAATTTTTTTTTAATGGATAGTGGAAGAAAATTTTTTTTATCATTTTTTAAAAAAAAACAAAGGGGGTAGTCCATTGTTTTTTTTTTGGCAAAAAATATTTTTTTTCCACTATCTTCAAAAAACTAAATTTGAATTAAAGCCAATGCGGTTCTCTATTCAACGCAGTAGAAATCAAGTCGATATCTAGAAAAGTAAGCAAGTTATGACCAAAAAGGTAAGTAGTTCTACTACTGCCTATTTCCGGCCACTTTTTAGTAGAACTATTTACGTTTTTGGTCACAACTTGAAAAGTTTTCAATATATCGACTTAATTTCTTTTGCGTTGGATAGCTAACCGTATTGGCCTTAACTAAAAATTTTTTTTTAATGGATAGTGGAAGAAAATTTTTTTTATCATTTTTAATAAAAAAGCAAAGGGGGTAGTCCATTGTTTTTTTTGGCGAAAAATATTTTTTTTCCACTATCTTCAAAAAACTAAATTTTAATTAAAGCCAATGCGGTTCTCTATTCAACGCAGTAGAAATCAAGTCGATATCTAGAAAAGTAAGCAAGTTATGACCAAAAAGGTAAGTAGTTATACTACTGCCTATTTTTGGCCACTTTTTAGTAGAACTATTTACGTTTTTGGCCATAACTTGAAAAGTTTTCAATATATCGACTTGATTTCTTTTGCGTTGGATAGCTAACCGTATTGGCCTTAACTACAAATTTTTTTTTAATGGATAGTGGAAGAAAATTTTTTTTATCATTTTTTAAAAAAAGCAAAGGGGGTAGTCCATTGTTTTTTTTGGCGAAAAATATTTTTTTTCCACTATCTTCAAAAAACTAAATTTAAATTAAAGCCAATGCGGTTCGCTATTCAACGCAGTAGAAATCAAGTCGATATCTAGAAAAGTAAGCAAGTTATGACCAAAAAGGTAAGTAGTTATACTACTGCCTATTTTTGGCCACTTTTTAGTAGAACTATTTACGTTTTTGGCCATAACTTGAAAAGTTTTCAATATATCGACTTGATTTCTTTTGCGTTGGATAGCTAACCGTATTGGCCTTAACTACAAATTTTTTTTTAATGGATAGTGGAAGAAAATTTTTTTTATCATTTTAAAAAAAAAAGCAAAGGGGGTAGTCCATTGTTTTTTTTGGCGAAAAATATTGTTTTTCCACTATCTTCAAAAAACTAAAATTGAATTAAAGCCAATGCGGTTCTCTATTCAACGCAGTAGAAATCAAGTCGATATCTAGAAAAGTAAGCAAGTTATGACCAAAAAGGTAAGTAGTTATACTACTGCCTATTTCCGGCCACTTTTTAGTAGAACTATTTACGTTTTTGGCCATAACTTGAAAAGTTTTCAATATATCGACTTAATTTCTTTTGCGTTGGATAGCTAATCGTATTGGCCTTAACTTCAAATTTTTTTTTAATGGATAGTGGAAGAAAATTTTTTTTATCATTTTTAAAAAAAAAGCAAAGGGGGTAGTCCATTGTTTTTTTTGGCGAAAAATATTGTTTTTCCACTATCTTCAAAAAACTAAATTTGAATTAAAGCCAATGCGGTTCTCTATTCAACGCAGTAGAAATCAAGTCGATATCTAGAAAAGTAAGCAAGTTATGACCAAAAAGGTAAGTAGTTCTACTACTGCCTATTTCCGGCCACTTTTTAGTAGAACTATTTACGTTTTTGGCCATAACTTGAAAAGTTTTCAATATATCGACTTGATTTCTTTTGCGTTGGATAGCTAATCGTATTGGCCTTAACTTCAAATTTTTTTTTAATGGATAGTGGAAGAAAATTTTTTTTATCATTTTTAAAAAAAAAGCAAAGGGGGTAGTCCATTGTTTTTTTTGGCGAAAAATATTGTTTTTCCACTATCTTCAAAAAACTAAATTTGAATTAAAGCCAATGCGGTTCTCTATTCAACGCAGTAGAAATCAAGTCGATATCTAGAAAAGTAAGCAAGTTATGACCAAAAAGGTAAGTAGTTATACTACTGCCTATTTCCGGCCACTTTTTAGTAGAACTATTTACGTTTTTGGCCATAACTTGAAAAGTTTTCAATATATCGACTTGATTTCTTTTGCGTTGGATAGCTAACCGTATTGGCCTTAACTACAAATTTTTTTTTAATGGATAGTGGAAGAAAATTTTTTTTATCATTTTTTAAAAAAAAGCAAAGGGGGTAGTCCATTGTTTTTTTTGGCGAAAAATATTTTTTTTCCACTATCTTCAAAAAACTAAATTTGAATTAAAGCCAATGCGGTTCTCTATTCAACGCAGTAGAAATCAAGTCGATATCTAGAAAAGTAAGCAAGTTATGACCAAAAAGGTAAGTAGTTCTACTACTGCCTATTTCCGGCCACTTTTTAGTAGAACTATTTACGTTTTTGGCCATAACTTGAAAAGTTTTCAATATATCGACTTAATTTCTTTTGCGTTGGATAGCTAACCGTATTGGCCTTAACTACAAATTTTTTTTTCATGGATAGTGGAAGAAAATTTTTTTTATCATTTTTAAAAAAAAAGCAAAGGGGGTAGTCCATTGTTTTTTTTGGCGAAAAATATTTTTTTTCCACTATATTCAAAAAACTAAATTTGAATTAAAACCAATGCGGTTCTCTATTCAACGCAGTAGAAATCAAGTCGATATCTAGAAAAGTAAGCAAGTTATGACCAAAAAGGTAAGTAGTTATACTACTGCCTATTTTTGGCCACTTTTTAGTAGAACTATTTACGTTTTTGGCCATAACTTGAAAAGTTTTCAATATATCGACTTAATTTCTTTTGCGTTGGATAGCTAACCGTATTGACCTTAACTACAAATTTTTTTTTAATGGATAGTGGAAGAAAATTTTTTTTATCATTTTTAAAAAAAAAGCAAAGGGGGTAGTCCATTGTTTTTTTTGGCGAAAAATATTGTTTTTCCACTATCTTCAAAAAACTAAATTTGAATTAAAGCCAATGCGGTTCTCTATTCAACGCAGTAGAAATCAAGTCGATATCTAGAAAAGTAAGCAAGTTATGACCAAAAAGGTAAGTAGTTATACTACTGCCTATTTCCGGCCACTTTTTAGTAGAACTATTTACGTTTTTGGCCATAACTTGAAAAGTTTTCAATATATCGACTTAATTTCTTTTGCGTTGGATAGCTATTCGTATTGGCCTTAACTTCAAATTTTTTTTTAATGGATAGTGGAAGAAATTTTTTTTTATCATTTTTAAAAAAAAACAAAGGGGGTAGTACATAGTTTTTTTTGGCGAAAAATATTTTTTTTTCCACTATCTTCAAAAAACTAAATTTAAATTAAAGCCAATGCGGTTCGCTATTCAACGCAGTAGAAATCAAGTCGATATCTAGAAAAGTAAGCAAGTTATGACCAAAAAGGTAAGTAGTTATACTACTGCCTATTTCCGGCCACTTTTTAGTAGAACTATTTACGTTTTTGGCCATAACTTGAAAAGTTTTCAATATATCGACTTAATTTCTTTTGCGTTGGATAGCTAATCGTATTGGCCTTAACTTCAAATTTTTTTTTAATGGATAGTGGAAGAAAATTTTTTTTATCATATTTAAAAAAAAAGCAAAGGGGGTAGTCCATTGTTTTTTTTGGCGAAAAATATTTTTTTTCCACTGTCTTCAAAAACTAAATTTGAATTAAAGCCAATGCGGTTCTCTATTCAACGCAGTAGAAATCAAGTCGATATCTAGAAAAGTAAGCAAGTTATGACAAAAAAGGTAAGTAGTTATACTACTGCCTATTTCCGGCCACTTTTTAGTAGAACTATTTACGTTTTTGGCCATAACTTGAAAAGTTTTCAATATATCGACTTAATTTCTTTTGCGTTGGATAGCTAATCGTATTGGCCTTAACTTCAAATTTTTTTTTAATGGATAGTGGAAGAAAATTTTTTTTATCATTTTTAAAAAAAAACAAAGGGGGTAGTACATAGTTTTTTTTGGCGAAAAATATTTTTTTTTCCACTATCTTCAAAAAACTAAATTTAAATTAAAGCCAATGCGGTTCGCTATTCAACGCAGTAGAAATCAAGTCGATATCTAGAAAAGTAAGCAAGTTATGACCAAAAAGGTAAGTAGTTATACTACTGCCTATTTCCGGCCACTTTTTAGTAGAACTATTTACGTTTTTGGCCATAACTTGAAAAGTTTTCAATATATCGACTTAATTTCTTTTGCGTTGGATAGCTAATCGTATTGGCCTTAACTTCAAATTTTTTTTTAATGGATAGTGGAAGAAAATTTTTTTTATCATATTTAAAAAAAAAGCAAAGGGGGTAGTCCATTGTTTTTTTTGGCGAAAAATATTTTTTTTCCACTGTCTTCAAAAACTAAATTTGAATTAAAGCCAATGCGGTTCTCTATTCAACGCAGTAGAAATCAAGTCGATATCTAGAAAAGTAAGCAAGTTATGACAAAAAAGGTAAGTAGTTATACTACTGCCTATTTCCGGCCACTTTTTAGTAGAACTATTTACGTTTTTGGCCATAACTTGAAAAGTTTTCAATATATCGACTTAATTTCTTTTGCGTTGGATAGCTAATCGTATTGGCCTTAACTTCAAATTTTTTTTTAATGGATAGTGGAAGAAAATTTTTTTTATCATTTTTAAAAAAAAGGCAAAGGGTTTAGTCCATTGTTTTTTTTGGCGAAAAATATTTTTTTTCCACTATCTTCAAAAAACTAAAATTGAATTAAAGCCAATGCGGTTCTCTATTCAACGCAGTAGAAATCAAGGCGATATCTAGAAAAGTAAGCAAGTTATGACCAAAAAGGTAAGTAGTTCTACTACTGCCTATTTCCGGCCACTTTTTAGTAGAACTATTTACGTTTTTGGCCATAACTTGAAAAGTTTTCAATATATCGACTTAATTTCTTTTGCGTTGGATAGCTAATCGTATTGGCCTTAACTTCAAATTTTTTTTTAATGGATAGTGGAAGAAAATTTTTTTTATCATTTTAAAAAAAAAAGCAAAGGGGGTAGTCCATTGTTTTTTTTGGCGAAAAATTTTTTTTTTTCCACTATCTTCAAAAAACTAAATTTGAATTAAAGCCAATGCGGTTCTCTATTCAACGCAGTAGAAATCAAGTCGATATCTAGAAAAGTAAGCAAGTTATGACCAAAAAGGTAAGTAGTTATACTACTGCCTATTTCCGGCCACTTTTTAGTAGAACTATTTACGTTTTTGGCCATAACTTGAAAAGTTTTCAATATATCGACTTAATTTCTTTTGCGTTGGATAGCTAATCGTATTGGCCTTAACTTCAAATTTTTTTTTAATGGATAGTGGAAGAAAATTTTTTTTATCATTTTTAAAAAAAAGGCAAAGGGGGTAGTCCATTGTTTTTTTTGGCGAAAAATATTTTTTTTCCACTATCTTCAAAAAACTAAAATTGAATTAAAGCCAATGCGGTTCTCTATTCAACGCAGTAGAAATCAAGTCGATATCTAGAAAAGTAAGCAAGTTATGACCAAAAAGGTAAGTAGTTATACTACTGCCTATTTTTGGCCACTTTTTAGTAGAACTATTTACGTTTTTGGCCATAACTTGAAAAGTTTTCAATATATCGACTTGATTTCTTTTGCGTTGGATAGCTAACCGTATTGGCCTTAACTACAAATTTTTTTTTAATGGATAGTGGAAGAAAATTTTTTTTATCATATTTAAAAAAAAGCAAAGGGGGTAGTCCATTGTTTTTTTTGGCGAAAAATATTTTTTTTCCACTATCTTCAAAAAACTAAATTTGAATTAAAGCCAATGCGGTTCTCTATTCAACGCAGTAGAAATCAAGTCGATATCTAGAAAAGTAAGCAAGTTATGACCAAAAAGGTAAGTAGTTATACCACTGCCTATTTCCGGCCACTTTTTAGTAGAACTATTTACGTTTTTGGCCATAACTTGAAAAGTTTTCAATATATCGACTTAATTTTTTTTTGCGTTGGATAGCTAATCGTATTGGCCTTAACTTCAAATTTTTTTTTAATGGATAGTGGAAGAAAATTTTTTTTATCATTTTTAAAAAAAAAGCAAAGGGGGTAGTCCATTGTTTTTTTTGGCGAAAAATATTTTTTTTCCACTATCTTCAAAAACTAAATTTGAATTAAAGCCAATGCGGTTCTCTATTCAACGCAGTAGAAATCAAGTCGATATCTAGAAAAGTAAGCAAGTTATGACAAAAAAGGTAAGTAGTTATACCACTGCCTATTTTTGGCCACTTTTTAGTAGAACTATTTACGTTTTTGGCCATAACTTGAAAAGTTTTCAATATATCGACTTAATTTCTTTTGCGTTGGATAGCTAATCGTATTTGCCTTAACTTCAAATTTTTTTTTAATGGATAGTGGAAGAAAATTTTTTTTATCATTTTTAAAAAAAAAGCAAAGGGGGTAGTCCATTGTTTTTTTTGGCGAAAAATATTTTTTTCCCACTATCTTCAAAAACTAAATTTGAATTAAAGCCAATGCGGTTCTCTATTCAACGCAGTAGAAATTAAGTCGATATCTAGAAAAGTAAGCAAGTTATGACCAAAAAGGTAAGTAGTTATACTACTGCCTATTTTTGGCCACGTTTTAGTAGAACTATTTACGTTTTTGGTCACAACTTGAAAAGTTTTCAATATATCGACTTAATTTCTTTTGCTTTGGATAGCTAATCGTATTGGCCTTAACTTCAAATTTTTTTTTAATGGATAGTGGAAGAAAATTTTTTTTATCATTTTTAAAAAAAAGGCAAAGGGGGTAGTCCATTGTTTTTTTTGGCGAAAAATATTTTTTTTCCACTATCTTCAAAAAACTAAAATTGAATTAAAGCCAATGCGGTTCTCTATTCAACGCAGTAGAAATCAAGTCGATATCTAGAAAAGTAAGCAAGTTATGACCAAAAAGGTAAGTAGTTATACTACTGCCTATTTTTGGCCACTTTTTAGTAGAACTATTTACGTTTTTGGCCATAACTTGAAAAGTTTTCAATATATCGACTTGATTTCTTTTGCGTTGGATAGCTAACCGTATTGGCCTTAACTACAAATTTTTTTTTAATGGATAGTGGAAGAAAATTTTTTTTATCATATTTAAAAAAAAGCAAAGGGGGTAGTCCATTGTTTTTTTTGGCGAAAAATATTTTTTTTCCACTATCTTCAAAAAACTAAATTTGAATTAAAGCCAATGCAGTTCTCTATTCAACGCAGTAGAAATCAAGTCGATATCTAGAAAAGTAAGCAAGTTATGACCAAAAAGGTAAGTAGTTATACTACTGCCTATTTCCGGCCACTTTTTAGTAGAACTATTTACGTTTTTGGCCATAACTTGAAAAGTTTTCAATATATCGACTTAATTTCTTTTGCGTTGGATAGCTAATCGCATTGGCCTTAACTTCAAATTTTTTTTTAATGGATAGTGGAAGAAAATTTTTTTTATCATTTTTAAAAAAAAGGCAAAGGGGGTAGTCCATTGTTTTTTTTGGCGAAAAATATTTTTTTTCCACTATCTTCAAAAAACTAAATTTGAATTAAAGCCAATGCGGTTCTCTATTCAACGCAGTAGAAATCAAGTCGATATCTAGAAAAGTAAGCAAGTTATGACAAAAAAGGTAAGTAGTTATACCACTGCCTATTTTTGGCCACTTTTTAGTAGAACTATTTACGTTTTTGGCCATAACTTGAAAAGTTTTCAATATATCGACTTAATTTCTTTTGCGTTGGATAGCTAATCGTATTTGCCTTAACTTCAAATTTTTTTTTAATGGATAGTGGAAGAAAATTTTTTTTATCATTTTTAAAAAAAAAGCAAAGGGGGTAGTCCATTGTTTTTTTTGGCGAAAAATATTTTTTTTCCACTATCTTCAAAAACTAAATTTGAATTAAAGCCAATGCGGTTCTCTATGCAACGCAGTAGAAATCAAGTCGATATCTAGAAAAGTAAGCAAGTTATGACCAAAAAGGTAAGTAGTTATACTACTGCCTATTTCCGGCCACTTTTTAGTAGAACTATTTACGTTTTTGGCCATAACTTGAAAAGTTTTCAATATATCGACTTAATTTCTTTTGCGTTGGATAGCTATTCGTATTGGCCTTAACTTCAAATTTTTTTTTAATGGATAGTGGAAGAAATTTTTTTTTATCATTTTTAAAAAAAAACAAAGGGGGTAGTACATAGTTTTTTTTGGCGAAAAATATTTTTTTTTCCACTATCTTCAAAAAACTAAATTTAAATTAAAGCCAATGCGGTTCGCTATTCAACGCAGTAGAAATCAAGTCGATATCTAGAAAAGTAAGCAAGTTATGACCAAAAAGGTAAGTAGTTATACTACTGCCTATTTCCGGCCACTTTTTAGTAGAACTATTTACGTTTTTGGCCATAACTTGAAAAGTTTTCAATATATCGACTTAATTTCTTTTGCGTTGGATAGCTAATCGTATTGGCCTTAACTTCAAATTTTTTTTTAATGGATAGTGGAAGAAAATTTTTTTTATCATATTTAAAAAAAAAGCAAAGGGGGTAGTCCATTGTTTTTTTTGGCGAAAAATATTTTTTTTCCACTGTCTTCAAAAACTAAATTTGAATTAAAGCCAATGCGGTTCTCTATTCAACGCAGTAGAAATCAAGTCGATATCTAGAAAAGTAAGCAAGTTATGACAAAAAAGGTAAGTAGTTATACTACTGCCTATTTCCGGCCACTTTTTAGTAGAACTATTTACGTTTTTGGCCATAACTTGAAAAGTTTTCAATATATCGACTTAATTTCTTTTGCGTTGGATAGCTAATCGTATTGGCCTTAACTTAAAATTTTTTTTTAATGGATAGTGGAAGAAAATTTTTTTTATCATTTTTAAAAAAAAGGCAAAGGGTTTAGTCCATTGTTTTTTTTGGCGAAAAATATTTTTTTTCCACTATCTTCAAAAAACTAAAATTGAATTAAAGCCAATGCGGTTCTCTATTCAACGCAGTAGAAATCAAGTCGATATCTAGAAAAGTAAGCAAGTTATGACCAAAAAGGTAAGTAGTTCTACTACTGCCTATTTCCGGCCACTTTTTAGTAGAACTATTTACGTTTTTGGCCATAACTTGAAAAGTTTTCAATATATCGACTTAATTTCTTTTGCGTTGGATAGCTAATCGTATTGGCCTTAACTTCAAATTTTTTTTTAATGGATAGTGGAAGAAAATTTTTTTTATCATTTTAAAAAAAAAAGCAAAGGGGGTAGTCCATTGTTTTTTTTGGCGAAAAATTTTTTTTTTTCCACTATCTTCAAAAAACTAAATTTGAATTAAAGCCAATGCGGTTCTCTATTCAACGCAGTAGAAATCAAGTCGATATCTAGAAAAGTAAGCAAGTTATGACCAAAAAGGTAAGTAGTTATACTACTGCCTATTTCCGGCCACTTTTTAGTAGAACTATTTACGTTTTTGGCCATAACTTGAAAAGTTTTCAATATATCGACTTAATTTCTTTTGCGTTGGATAGCTAATCGTATTGGCCTTAACTTCAAATTTTTTTTTAATGGATAGTGGAAGAAAATTTTTTTTATCATTTTTAAAAAAAAGGCAAAGGGGGTAGTCCATTGTTTTTTTTGGCGAAAAATATTTTTTTTCCACTATCTTCAAAAAACTAAAATTGAATTAAAGCCAATGCGGTTCTCTATTCAACGCAGTAGAAATCAAGTCGATATCTAGAAAAGTAAGCAAGTTATGACCAAAAAGGTAAGTAGTTATACTACTGCCTATTTTTGGCCACTTTTTAGTAGAACTATTTACGTTTTTGGCCATAACTTGAAAAGTTTTCAATATATCGACTTGATTTCTTTTGCGTTGGATAGCTAACCGTATTGGCCTTAACTACAAATTTTTTTTTAATGGATAGTGGAAGAAAATTTTTTTTATCATATTTAAAAAAAAGCAAAGGGGGTAGTCCATTGTTTTTTTTGGCGAAAAATATTTTTTTTCCACTATCTTCAAAAAACTAAATTTGAATTAAAGCCAATGCAGTTCTCTATTCAACGCAGTAGAAATCAAGTCGATATCTAGAAAAGTAAGCAAGTTATGACCAAAAAGGTAAGTAGTTATACTACTGCCTATTTCCGGCCACTTTTTAGTAGAACTATTTACGTTTTTGGCCATAACTTGAAAAGTTTTCAATATATCGACTTAATTTCTTTTGCGTTGGATAGCTAATCGCATTGGCCTTAACTTCAAATTTTTTTTTAATGGATAGTGGAAGAAAATTTTTTTTATCATTTTTAAAAAAAAGGCAAAGGGGGTAGTCCATTGTTTTTTTTGGCGAAAAATATTTTTTTTCCACTATCTTCAAAAAACTAAATTTGAATTAAAGCCAATGCGGTTCTCTATTCAACGCAGTAGAAATCAAGTCGATATCTAGAAAAGTAAGCAAGTTATGACAAAAAAGGTAAGTAGTTATACCACTGCCTATTTTTGGCCACTTTTTAGTAGAACTATTTACGTTTTTGGCCATAACTTGAAAAGTTTTCAATATATCGACTTAATTTCTTTTGCGTTGGATAGCTAATCGTATTTGCCTTAACTTCAAATTTTTTTTTAATGGATAGTGGAAGAAAATTTTTTTTATCATTTTTAAAAAAAAAGC
This sequence comes from Thelaira solivaga, assembly GCA_947397855.1. Classification (NCBI taxonomy): domain Eukaryota; kingdom Metazoa; phylum Arthropoda; class Insecta; order Diptera; family Tachinidae; genus Thelaira; species Thelaira solivaga. The sequence continues at coordinate 50,281,417 of OX377612.1, forward strand.
AAAGGGGGTAGTCCATTGTTTTTTTTGGCGAAAAATATTTTTTTTCCACTATCTTCAAAAACTAAATTTGAATTAAAGCCAATGCGGTTCTCTATGCAACGCAGTAGAAATCAAGTCGATATCTAGAAAAGTAAGCAAGTTATGACCAAAAAGGTAAGTAGTTATACTACTGCCTATTTCCGGCCACTTTTTAGTAGAACTATTTACGTTTTTGGTAACAACTTGAAAAGTTTTTAATATATCGACTTAATTTCTTTTGCGTTGGATAGCTAATCGTATTGGCCTTAACTTCAAATTTTTTTTTAATGGATAGTGGAAGAAAATTTTTTTTATCATTTTTAAAAAAAAAGCAAAGGGGGTAGTCCATTGTTTTTTTTGGCGAAAAATATTTTTTTTCCACTATCTTCAAAAACTAAATTTGAATTAAAGCCAATGCGGTTCTCTATTCAACGCAGTAGAAATCAAGTCGATATCTAGAAAAGTAAGCAAGTTATGACCAAAAAGGTAAGTAGTTATACTACTGCCTATTTCCGGCCACTTTTTAGTAGAACTATTTACGTTTTTGGTCACAACTTGAAAAGTTTTCAATATATCGACTTAATTTCTTTTGCGTTGGATAGCTAACCGTATTGGCCTTAACTACAAATTTTTTTTTAATGGATAGTGGAAGAAAATTTTTTTTATCATATTTAAAAAAAAGCAAAGGGGGTAGTCCATTGTTTTTTTTGGCGAAAAATATTTTTTTTCCACTATCTTCAAAAAACTAAATTTGAATTAAAGCCAATGCGGTTCTCTATTCAACGCAGTAGAAATCAAGTCGATATCTAGAAAAGTAAGCAAGTTATGACCAAAAAGGTAAGTAGTTATACTACTGCCTATTTTTGGCCACTTTTTAGTAGAACTATTTACGTTTTTGGTCACAACTTGAAAAGTTTTCAATATATCGACTTAATTTCTTTTGCGTTGGATAGCTAATCGTATTGGCCTTAACTTCAAATTTTTTTTTAATGGATAGTGGAAGAAAATTTTTTTTATCATATTTAAAAAAAAGCAAAGGGGGTAGTCCATTGTTTTTTTTGGCGAAAAATATTTTTTTTCCACTATCTTCAAAAACTAAATTTGAATTAAAGCCAATGCGGTTCTCTATTCAACGCAGTAGAAATCAAGTCGATATCTAGAAAAGTAAGCAAGTTATGACCAAAAAGGTAAGTAGTTATACTACTGCCTATTTCCGGCCACTTTTTAGTAGAACTATTTACGTTTTTGGTCACAACTTGAAAAGTTTTCAATATATCGACTTAATTTCTTTTGCGTTGGATAGCTAATCGTATTGGCCTTAACTTCAAATTTTTTTTTAATGGATAGTGGAAGAAAATTTTTTTTATCATTTTTAAAAAAAAAGCAAAGGGGGTAGTCCATTGTTTTTTTTGGCGAAAAATATTTTTTTTCCACTTTCTTCAAAAAACCAAATTTGAATTAAAGCCAATGCGGTTCTCTATTCAACACAGTAGAAATCAAGTCGATATCTAGAAAAGTAAGCAAGTTATGACCAAAAAGGTAAGTAGTTATACTACTGCCTATTTCCGGCCACTTTTTAGTAGAACTATTTACGTTTTTGGCCATAACTTTAAAAGTTTTCAAAATATCGACTTGATTTCTTTTGCGTTGGATAGCTAACCGTATTGGCCTTAACTTCAAATTTTTTTTTAATGGATAGTGGAAGAAAATTTTTTTTATCATTTTTAAAAAAAAAGCAAAGGGGGTAGTCCATTGTTTTTTTTGGCGAAAAATATTTTTTTCCACTATCTTCAAAAAACTAAATTTGAATTAAAGCCAATGCGGTTCTCTATTCAACGCAGTAGAAATCAAGTCGATATCTAGAAAAGTAAGCAAGTTATGACCAAAAAGGTAAGTAGTTATACTACTGCCTATTTCCGGCCACTTTTTAGTAGAACTATTTACGTTTTTGGCCATAACTTGAAAAGTTTTCAATATATCGACTTGATTTCTTTTGCGTTGGATAGCTAACTGTATTGGCCTTAATTACAAATTTTTTTTTAATGGATAGTGGAAGAAAATTTTTTTTATCATTTTTAAAAAAAAAACAAAGGGGGTAGTCCATTGTTTTTTTGGCGAAAAATATTTTTTTTCCACTATCTTCAAAAAACCAAATTTGAATTAAAGCCAATGCGGTTCTCTATTCAACACAGTAGAAATCAAGTCGATATCTAGAAAAGTAAGCAAGTTATGACCAAAAAGGTAAGTAGTTATACTACTGCCTATTTCCGGCCACTTTTTAGTAGAACTATTTACGTTTTTGGCCATAACTTGAAAAGTTTTCAATATATCGACTTGATTTCTTTTGCGTTGGCTAGCTAACCGTATTGGCCTTAACTACAAATTTTTTTTTAATGGATAGTGGAAGAAAATTTTTTTTATCATTTTTTAAAAAAAAACAAAGTGGGTAGTCCATTGTTTTTTTTGGCGAAAAATATTTTTTTTCCACTATCTTCAAAAAACCAAATTTGAATTAAAGCCAATGCGGTTCTCTATTCAACACAGTAGAAATCAAGTCGATATCTAGAAAAGTAAGCAAGTTATGACCAAAAAGGTAAGTAGTTATACTACTGCCTATTTCCGGCCACTTTTTAGTAGAACTATTTACGTTTTTGGCCATAACTTTAAAAGTTTTCAAAATATCGACTTGATTTCTTTTGCGTTGGATAGCTAACCGTATTTGCCTTAACTACAAATTTTTTTTTAATGGATAGTGGAAGAAAATTTTTTTTATCATTTTTTAAAAAAAAACAAAGGGGGTAGTTCATTGTTTTTTTTGGCGAAAAATATTTTTTTTCCACTATCTTCAAAAAACCAAATTTGAATTAAAGTAAATGCGGTTCTCTATTCAACACAGTAGAAATCAAGTCGATATCTAGAAAAGTAAGCAAGTTATGACCAAAAAGGTAAGTAGTTATACTACTGCCTATTTCCGGCCACTTTTTAGTAGAACTATTCACGTTTTTGGCCATAACTTGAAAAGTTTTCAATATATCGACTTGATTTTTTTTGCGTTGGCTAGCTAACCGTATTGGCCTTAACTACAAATTTTTTTTTAATGGATAGTGGAAGAAAATTTTTTTTATCATTTTTAAAAAAAAAACAAAGTGGGTAGTACATTGTTTTTTTTGGCGAAAAATATTTTTTTTCCACTATCTTCAAAAAACCAAATTTGAATTAAAGCCAATGCGGTTCTCTTTTCAACGCAGTAGAAATCAAGTCGATATCTAGAAAAGTAAGCAAGTTATGACCAAAAAGGTAAGTAGTTATACTACTGCCTATTTCCGGCCACTTTTTAGTAGAACTATTTACGTTTTTGGTCACAACTTGAAAAGTTTTCAATATATCGACTTAATTTCTTTTGCGTTGGATAGCTAACCGTATTGGCCTTAACTTAAAATTTTTTTTTTATGAATAGTGGAAGAAAATTTTTTTTATCATTTTTTAAAAAAAAACAAAGGGGGTAGTCCATAGTTTTTTTTTGGCGAAAAATATTTTTTTTCCACTATCTTCAAAAAACTAAATTTGAATTAAAGCCAATGCGGTTCTCTATTCAACGCAGTAGAAATCAAGTCGATATCTAGAAAAGTAAGCAAGTTATGACCAAAAAGGTAAGTAGTTATACTACTGCCTATTTCCGGCCACTTTTTAGTAGAACTATTTACGTTTTTGGCCATAACTTGAAAAGTTTTCAATATATCGACTTAATTTCTTTTGCGTTGGATAGCTAATCGTATTGGCCTTAACTTAAAATTTTTTTTTTATGAATAGTGGAAGAAAATTTTTTTTATCATTTTAAAAAAAAAGCAAAGGGGTAGTACATAGTTTTTTTTTGGCAAAAATTTTTTTTTTCCACTATCTTCAAAAAACTAAATTTGAATTAAAGCCAATGCGGTTCTCTATTCAACGCAGTAGAAATCAAGTCGATATCTAGAAAAGTAAGCAAGTTATGACCAAAAAGGTAAGTAGTTATACTACTGCCTATTTCCGGCCACTTTTTAGTAGAACTATTTACGTTTTTGGCCATAACTTGAAAAGTTTTCAATATATCGACTTAATTTCTTTTGCGTTGGATAGCTAATCGTATTGGCCTTAACTTAAAATTTTTTTTTTATGAATAGTGGAAGAAAATTTTTTTTATCATTTTTAAAAAAACAAAGGGGGTAGTCCATTGTTTTTTTTGGCGAAAAATATTTTTTTTCCACTATCTTCAAAAAACTAAATTTGAATTAAAGCCAATGCGGTTCTCTATTCAACGCAGTAGAAATCAAGTCGATATCTAGAAAAGTAAGCAAGTTATGACCAAAAAGGTAAGTAGTTATACTACTGCCTATTTCCGGCCACTTTTTAGTAGAACTATTTACGTTTTTGGCCATAACTTGAAAAGTTTTCAATATATCGACTTAATTTCTTTTGCGTTGGATAGCTAATCGTATTGGCCTTAACTTAAAATTTTTTTTTTATGAATAGTGGAAGAAAATTTTTTTTATCATTTTTAAAAAAAAGCAAAGGGGGTAGTACATAGTTTTTTTTTGGCGAAAAATATTTTTTTTCCACTATCTTCAAAAAACTAAATTTGAATTAAAGCCAATGCGGTTCTCTATTCAACGCAGTAGAAATCAAGTCGATATCTAGAAAAGTAAGCAAGTTATGACCAAAAAGGTAAGTAGTTATACTACTGCCTATTTCCGGCCACTTTTTAGTAGAACTATTTACGTTTTTGGCCATAACTTGAAAAGTTTTCAATATATCGACTTAATTTCTTTTGCGTTGGATAGCTAATCGTATTGGCCTTAACTTAAAATTTTTTTTTTATGAATAGTGGAAGAAAATTTTTTTTATCATTTTTAAAAAAACAAAGGGGGTAGTCCATTGTTTTTTTTGGCGAAAAATATTTTTTTTCCACTATCTTCAAAAAACTAAATTTGAATTAAAGCCAATGCGGTTCTCTATTCAACGCAGTAGAAATCAAGTCGATATCTAGAAAAGTAAGCAAGTTATGACCAAAAAGGTAAGTAGTTATACTACTGCCTATTTCCGGCCACTTTTTAGTAGAACTATTTACGTTTTTGGCCATAACTTGAAAAGTTTTCAATATATCGACTTAATTTCTTTTGCGTTGGATAGCTAATCGTATTGGCCTTAACTTAAAATTTTTTTTTTATGAATAGTGGAAGAAAATTTTTTTTATCATTTTTAAAAAAAAGCAAAGGGGGTAGGTAGTCCATTGTTTTTTTTGGCGAAAAATATTTTTTTTCCACTATCTTCAAAAAACTAAATTTGAATTAAAGCCAATGCGATTCTCTATTCAACGCAGTAGAAATCAAGTCGATATCTAGAAAAGTAAGCAAGTTATGACCAAAAAGGTAAGTAGTTATACTACTGCCTATTTCCGGCCACTTTTTAGTAGAACTATTTACGTTTTTGGCCATAACTTGAAAAGTTTTCAATATATCGACTTAATTTCTTTTGCGTTGGATAGCTAATCGTATTGGCCTTAACTTAAAATTTTTTTTTTATGAATAGTGGAAGAAAATTTTTTTTATCATTTTTAAAAAAAAGCAAAGGGGGTAGGTAGTCCATTGTTTTTTTTGGCGAAAAATATTTTTTTTCCACTATCTTCAAAAAACTAAATTTGAATTAAAGCCAATGCGATTCTCTATTCAACGCAGTAGAAATCAAGTCGATATCTAGAAAAGTAAGCAAGTTATGACCAAAAAGGTAAGTAGTTATACTACTGCCTATTTCCGGCCACTTTTTAGTAGAACTATTTACGTTTTTGGCCATAACTTGAAAAGTTTTCAATATATCGACTTAATTTCTTTTGCGTTGGATAGCTAATCGTATTGGCCTTAACTTAAAATTTTTTTTTTATGAATAGTGGAAGAAAATTTTTTTTATCATTTTTAAAAAAAAGCAAAGGGGGTAGTACATAGTTTTTTTTTGGCGAAAAATATTTTTTTTCCACTATCTTCAAAAAACTAAATTTGAATTAAAGCCAATGCGGTTCTCTATTCAACGCAGTAGAAATCAAGTCGATATCTAGAAAAGTAAGCAAGTTATGACCAAAAAGGTAAGTAGTTATACTACTGCCTATTTCCGGCCACTTTTTAGTAGAACTATTTACGTTTTTGGCCATAACTTGAAAAGTTTTCAATATATCGACTTAATTTCTTTTGCGTTGGATAGCTAATCGTATTGGCCTTAACTTAAAATTTTTTTTTTATGAATAGTGGAAGAAAATTTTTTTTATCATTTTTAAAAAAACAAAGGGGGTAGTCCATTGTTTTTTTTGGCGAAAAATATTTTTTTTCCACTATCTTCAAAAAACTAAATTTGAATTAAAGCCAATGCGGTTCTCTATTCAACGCAGTAGAAATCAAGTCGATATCTAGAAAAGTAAGCAAGTTATGACCAAAAAGGTAAGTAGTTATACTACTGCCTATTTCCGGCCACTTTTTAGTAGAACTATTTACGTTTTTGGCCATAACTTGAAAAGTTTTCAATATATCGACTTATTTTCTTTTGCGTTGGATAGCTAATCGTATTGGCCTTAACTTAAAATTTTTTTTTTATGAATAGTGGAAGAAAATTTTTTTTATCATTTTTAAAAAAACAAAGGGGGTAGTCCATTGTTTTTTTTGGCGAAAAATATTTTTTTTCCACTATCTTCAAAAAACTAAATTTGAATTAAAGCCAATGCGGTTCTCTATTCAACGCAGTAGAAATCAAGTCGATATCTAGAAAAGTAAGCAAGTTATGACCAAAAAGGTAAGTAGTTATACTACTGCCTATTTCCGGCCACTTTTTAGTAGAACTATTTACGTTTTTGGCCATAACTTGAAAAGTTTTCAATATATCGACTTAATTTCTTTTGCGTTGGATAGCTAATCGTATTGGCCTTAACTTAAAATTTTTTTTTTATGAATAGTGGAAGAAAATTTTTTTTATCATTTTTAAAAAAACAAAGGGGGTAGTCCATTGTTTTTTTTGGCGAAAAATATTTTTTTTCCACTATCTTCAAAAAACTAAATTTGAATTAAAGCCAATGCGGTTCTCTATTCAACGCAGTAGAAATCAATTCGATATCTAGAAAAGTAAGCAAGTTATGACCAAAAAGGTAAGTAGTTATACTACTGCCTATTTCCGGCCACTTTTTAGTAGAACTATTTACGTTTTTGGCCATAACTTGAAAAGTTTTCAATATATCGACTTAATTTCTTTTGCGTTGGATAGCTAATCGTATTGGCCTTAACTTAAAATTTTTTTTTTATGAATAGTGGAAGAAAATTTTTTTTATCATTTTTAAAAAAAAGCAAAGGGGGTAGTACATAGTTTTTTTTTGGCGAAAAATATTTTTTTTCCACTATCTTCAAAAAACTAAATTTGAATTAAAGCCAATGCGGTTCTCTATTCAACGCAGTAGAAATCAAGTCGATATCTAGAAAAGTAAGCAAGTTATGACCAAAAAGGTAAGTAGTTATACTACTGCCTATTTCCGGCCACTTTTTAGTAGAACTATTTACGTTTTTGGCCATAACTTGAAAAGTTTTCAATATATCGACTTAATTTCTTTTGCGTTGGATAGCTAATCGTATTGGCCTTAACTTAAAATTTTTTTTTAATGGATAGTGGAAGAAAATTTTTTTTATCATTTTTAAAAAAAAGCAAAGGGGGTAGTCCATTGTTTTTTTTGGCGAAAAATATTTTTTTTCCACTATCTTCAAAAAACTAAATTTGAATTAAAGCCAATGCGGTTCTCTATTCAACGCAGTAGAAATCAAGTCGATATCTAGAAAAGTAAGCAAGTTATGACCAAAAAGGTAAGTAGTTATATTTACCACTGCCTATTTCCGGCCACTTTTTAGTAGAACTATTTACGTTTTTGGCCATAACTTGAAAAGTTTTCAATATATCGACTTAATTTCTTTTGCGTTGGATAGCTAATCGTATTGGCCTTAACTTAAAATTTTTTTTTTATGAATAGTGGAAGAAAATTTTTTTTATCATTTTTAAAAAAAAGCAAAGGGGGTAGGTAGTCCATTGTTTTTTTTGGCGAAAAATATTTTTTTTCCACTATCTTCAAAAAACTAAATTTGAATTAAAGCCAATGCGATTCTCTATTCAACGCAGTAGAAATCAAGTCGATATCTAGAAAAGTAAGCAAGTTATGACCAAAAAGGTAAGTAGTTATACTACTGCCTATTTCCGGCCACTTTTTAGTAGAACTATTTACGTTTTTGGCCATAACTTGAAAAGTTTTCAATATATCGACTTAATTTCTTTTGCGTTGGATAGCTAATCGTATTGGCCTTAACTTAAAATTTTTTTTTTATGAATAGTGGAAGAAAATTTTTTTTATCATTTTTAAAAAAAAGCAAAGGGGGTAGTACATAGTTTTTTTTTGGCGAAAAATATTTTTTTTCCACTATCTTCAAAAAACTAAATTTGAATTAAAGCCAATGCGGTTCTCTATTCAACGCAGTAGAAATCAAGTCGATATCTAGAAAAGTAAGCAAGTTATGACCAAAAAGGTAAGTAGTTATACTACTGCCTATTTCCGGCCACTTTTTAGTAGAACTATTTACGTTTTTGGCCATAACTTGAAAAGTTTTCAATATATCGACTTGATTTCTTTTGCGTTGGATAGCTAACCGTATTGGCCTTAACTACAAATTTTTTTTTTAATGGATAGTGGAAGAAAATTTTTTTTATCATTTTTTAAAAAAAAACAAAGGGGGTAGTCCATTGTTTTTTTTTTGGCGAAAAATATTTTTTTTCCACTATCTTCAAAAAACTAAATTTGAATTAAAGCCAATGCGGTTCTCTATTCAACGCAGTAGAAATCAAGTCGATATCTAGAAAAGTAAGCAAGGTATGACCAAAAAGGTAAGTAGTTATACTACTGCCTATTTCCGGCCACTTTTTAGTAGAACTATTTACGTTTTTGGCCATAACTTGAAAAGTTTTCAATATATCGACTTGATTTCTTTTGCGTTGGATAGCTAACCGTATTGGCCTTAACTACAAAATTTTTTTTTAATGGATAGTGGAAGAAAATTTTTTTTATCATTTTTTAAAAAAAAACAAAGGGGGTAGTCCATTGTTTTTTTTTGGCGAAAAATATTTTTTTTCCACTATCTTCAAAAAACTAAATTTGAATTAAAGCCAATGCGGTTCTCTATTCAACGCAGTAAAAATCAAGTCGATATCTAGAAAAGTAAGCAAGTTATGACCAAAAAGGTAAGTAGTTATACCACTGCCTATTTCCGGCCACTTTTTAGTAGAACTATTTACGTTTTTGGCCATAACTTGAAAAGTTTTCAATATATCGACTTGATTTCTTTTGCGTTGGATAGCTAACCGTATTGGCCTTAACTACAAAATTTTTTTTTAATGGATAGTGGAAGAAAATTTTTTTTATCATTTTTTAAAAAAAAACAAAGGGGGTAGTCCATTGTTTTTTTTTTGGCAAAAAATATTTTTTTTCCACTATCTTCAAAAAACTAAATTTGAATTAAAGCCAATGCGGTTCTCTATTCAACGCAGTAGAAATCAAGTCGATATCTAGAAAAGTAAGCAAGTTATGACCAAAAAGGTAAGTAGTTATACCGCTGCCTATTTCCGGCCACTTTTTAGTAGAACTATTTACGTTTTTGGCCATAACTTTAAAAGTTTTCAATATATCGACTTGATTTCTTTTGCGTTGGATAGCTAACCGTATTGGCCTTAACTACAAAATTTTTTTTTAGTGGATAGTGGAAGAAAATTTTTTTTATCATTTTTTAAAAAAAAACAAAGGGGGTAGTCCATTGTTTTTTTTTGGCGAAAAATATTTTTTTTCCACTATCTTCAAAAAACTAAATTTGAATTAAAGCCAATGCGGTTCTCTATTCAACGCAGTAGAAATCAAGTCGATATCTAGAAAAGTAAGCAAGTTATGACCAAAAAGGTAAGTAGTTATACTACTGCCTATTTCCGGCCACTTTTTAGTAGAACTATTTACGTTTTTGGTCACAACTTGAAAAGTTTTCAATATATCGACTTAATTTCTTTTGCGTTGGATAGCTAACCGTATTGGCCTTAACTAAAAATTTTTTTTTAATGGATAGTGGAAGAAAATTTTTTTTATCATTTTTAATAAAAAAGCAAAGGGGGTAGTCCATTGTTTTTTTTGGCGAAAAATATTTTTTTTCCACTATCTTCAAAAAACTAAATTTTAATTAAAGCCAATGCGGTTCTCTATTCAACGCAGTAGAAATCAAGTCGATATCTAGAAAAGTAAGCAAGTTATGACCAAAAAGGTAAGTAGTTATACTACTGCCTATTTTTGGCCACTTTTTAGTAGAACTATTTACGTTTTTGGCCATAACTTGAAAAGTTTTCAATATATCGACTTAATTTCTTTTGCGTTGGATAGCTAACCGTATTGGCCTTAACTACAATTTTTTTTTAATGGATAGTGGAAGAAAATTTTTTTTATCATTTAAAAAAAAAACAAAGGGGTAGTACATAGTTTTTTTTGGCGAAAAATATTTTTTTTCCACTATCTTCAAAAAACTAAATTTAAATTAAAGCCAATGCGGTTCGCTATTCAACGCAGTAGAAATCAAGTCGATATCTAGAAAAGTAAGCAAGTTATGACCAAAAAGGTAAGTAGTTATACTACTGCCTATTTTTGGCCACTTTTTAGTAGAACTATTTACGTTTTTGGCCATAACTTGAAAAGTTTTCAATATATCGACTTGATTTCTTTTGCGTTGGATAGCTAACCGTATTGGCCTTAACTACAAATTTTTTTTTAATGGATAGTGGAAGAAAATTTTTTTTATCATTTTTTAAAAAAAAGCAAAGGGGGTAGTCCATTGTTTTTTTTGGCGAAAAATATTTTTTTTCCACTATCTTCAAAAAACTAAATTTAAATTAAAGCCAATGCGGTTCGCTATTCAACGCAGTAGAAATCAAGTCGATATCTAGAAAAGTAAGCAAGTTATGACCAAAAAGGTAAGTAGTTATACTACTGCCTATTTTTGGCCACTTTTTAGTAGAACTATTTACGTTTTTGGCCATAACTTGAAAAGTTTTCAATATATCGACTTGATTTCTTTTGCGTTGGATAGCTAACCGTATTGGCCTTAACTACAAATTTTTTTTTAATGGATAGTGGAAGAAAATTTTTTTTATCATTTTTAAAAAAAAAGCAAAGGGGGTAGTCCATTGTTTTTTTTGGCGAAAAATATTGTTTTTCCACTATCTTCAAAAAACTAAAATTGAATTAAAGCCAATGCGGTTCTCTATTCAACGCAGTAGAAATCAAGTCGATATCTAGAAAAGTAAGCAAGTTATGACCAAAAAGGTAAGTAGTTATACTACTGCCTATTTCCGGCCACTTTTTAGTAGAACTATTTACGTTTTTGGCCATAACTTGAAAAGTTTTCAATATATCGACTTAATTTCTTTTGCGTTGGATAGCTAATCGTATTGGCCTTAACTTCAAATTTTTTTTTAATGGATAGTGGAAGAAAATTTTTTTTATCATTTTTAAAAAAAAAGCAAAGGGGGTAGTCCATTGTTTTTTTTGGCGAAAAATATTGTTTTTCCACTATCTTCAAAAAACTAAATTTGAATTAAAGCCAATGCGGTTCTCTATTCAACGCAGTAGAAATCAAGTCGATATCTAGAAAAGTAAGCAAGTTATGACCAAAAAGGTAAGTAGTTCTACTACTGCCTATTTCCGGCCACTTTTTAGTAGAACTATTTACGTTTTTGGCCATAACTTGAAAAGTTTTCAATATATCGACTTGATTTCTTTTGCGTTGGATAGCTAATCGTATTGGCCTTAACTTCAAATTTTTTTTTAATGGATAGTGGAAGAAAATTTTTTTTATCATTTTTAAAAAAAAAGCAAAGGGGGTAGTCCATTGTTTTTTTTGGCGAAAAATATTGTTTTTCCACTATCTTCAAAAAACTAAATTTGAATTAAAGCCAATGCGGTTCTCTATTCAACGCAGTAGAAATCAAGTCGATATCTAGAAAATTAAGCAAGTTATGACCAAAAAGGTAAGTAGTTATACTACTGCCTATTTCCGGCCACTTTTTAGTAGAACTATTTACGTTTTTGGCCATAACTTGAAAAGTTTTCAATATATCGACTTGATTTCTTTTGCGTTGGATAGCTAACCGTATTGGCCTTAACTACAAATTTTTTTTTAATGGATAGTGGAAGAAAATTTTTTTTATCATTTTTTAAAAAAAAGCAAAGGGGGTAGTCCATTTTTTTTTTGGCGAAAAATATTTTTTTTCCACTATCTTCAAAAAACTAAATTTGAATTAAAGCCAATGCGGTTCTCTATTCAACGCAGTAGAAATCAAGTCGATATCTAGAAAAGTAAGCAAGTTATGACCAAAAAGGTAAGTAGTTCTACTACTGCCTATTTCCGGCCACTTTTTAGTAGAACTATTTACGTTTTTGGCCATAACTTGAAAAGTTTTCAATATATCGACTTGATTTCTTTTGCGTTGGATAGCTAACCGTATTGGCCTTAACTACAAATTTGTTTTTAATGGATAGTGGAAGAAAATTTTTTTTATCATTTTTTAAAAAAAAGCAAAGGGGGTAGTCCATTGTTTTTTTTGGCGAAAAATATTTTTTTTCCACTATCTTCAAAAAACTAAATTTGAATTAAAGCCAATGCGGTTCTCTATTCAACGCAGTAGAAATCAAGTCGATATCTAGAAAAGTAAGCAAGTTATGACCAAAAAGGTAAGTAGTTCTACTACTGCCTATTTCCGGCCACTTTTTAGTAGAACTATTTACGTTTTTGGCCATAACTTGAAAAGTTTTCAATATATCGACTTAATTTCTTTTGCGTTGGATAGCTAACCGTATTGGCCTTAACTACAAATTTTTTTTTCATGGATAGTGGAAGAAAATTTTTTTTATCATTTTTAAAAAAAAAGCAAAGGGGGTAGTCCATTGTTTTTTTTGGCGAAAAATATTTTTTTTCCACTATATTCAAAAAACTAAATTTGAATTAAAACCAATGCGGTTCTCTATTCAACGCAGTAGAAATCAAGTCGATATCTAGAAAAGTAAGCAAGTTATGACCAAAAAGGTAAGTAGTTATACTACTGCCTATTTTTGGCCACTTTTTAGTAGAACTATTTACGTTTTTGGCCATAACTTGAAAAGTTTTCAATATATCGACTTAATTTCTTTTGCGTTGGATAGCTAACCGTATTGACCTTAACTACAAACTTTTTTTTAATGGATAGTGGAAGAAAATTTTTTTTATCATTTTTAAAAAAAAAGCAAAGGGGGTAGTCCATTGTTTTTTTTGGCGAAAAATATTGTTTTTCCACTATCTTCAAAAAACTAAATTTGAATTAAAGCCAATGCGGTTCTCTATTCAACGCAGTAGAAATCAAGTCGATATCTAGAAAAGTAAGCAAGTTATGACCAAAAAGGTAAGTAGTTATACTACTGCCTATTTCCGGCCACTTTTTAGTAGAACTATTTACGTTTTTGGCCATAACTTGAAAAGTTTTCAATATATCGACTTAATTTCTTTTGCGTTGTATAGCTAACCGTATTGGCCTTAACTACAAATTTTTTTTTAATGGATAGTGGAAGAAAATTTTTTTTATCATATTTAAAAAAAAAGCAAAGGGGGTAGTCCATTGTTTTTTTTGGCGAAAAATATTGTTTTTCCACTATCTTCAAAAAACTAAATTTGAATTAAAGCCAATGCGGTTCTCTATTCAACGCAGTAGAAATCAAGTCGATATCTAGAAAAGTAAGCAAGTTATGACCAAAAAGGTAAGTAGTTCTACTACTGCCTATTTCCGGCCACTTTTTAGTAGAACTATTTACGTTTTTGGCCATAACTTGAAAAGTTTTCAATATATCGACTTAATTTCTTTTGCGTTGGATAGCTAACCGTATTGGCCTTAACTACAAATTTTTTTTTCATGGATAGTGGAAGAAAATTTTTTTTATCATTTTTAAAAAAAAAGCAAAGGGGGTAGTCCATTGTTTTTTTTGGCGAAAAATATTTTTTTTCCACTATATTCAAAAAACTAAATTTGAATTAAAGCCAATGCGGTTCTCTATTCAACGCAGTAGAAATCAAGTCGATATCTAGAAAAGTAAGCAAGTTATGACCAAAAAGGTAAGTAGTTCTACTACTGCCTATTTCCGGCCACTTTTTAGTAGAACTATTTACGTTTTTGGCCATAACTTGAAAAGTTTTCAATATATCGACTTGATTTCTTTTGCGTTGGATAGCTAACCGTATTGGCCTTAACTACAAATTTGTTTTTAATGGATAGTGGAAGAAAATTTTTTTTATCATTTTTTAAAAAAAAGCAAAGGGGGTAGTCCATTGTTTTTTTTGGCGAAAAATATTTTTTTTCCACTATCTTCAAAAAACTAAATTTGAATTAAAGCCAATGCGGTTCTCTATTCAACGCAGTAGAAATCAAGTCGATATCTAGAAAAGTAAGCAAGTTATGACCAAAAAGGTAAGTAGTTCTACTACTGCCTATTTCCGGCCACTTTTTAGTAGAACTATTTACGTTTTTGGCCATAACTTGAAAAGTTTTCAATATATCGACTTAATTTCTTTTGCGTTGGATAGCTAACCGTATTGGCCTTAACTACAAATTTTTTTTTCATGGATAGTGGAAGAAAATTTTTTTTATCATTTTTAAAAAAAAAGCAAAGGGGGTAGTCCATTGTTTTTTTTGGCGAAAAATATTTTTTTTCCACTATATTCAAAAAACTAAATTTGAATTAAAACCAATGCGGTTCTCTATTCAACGCAGTAGAAATCAAGTCGATATCTAGAAAAGTAAGCAAGTTATGACCAAAAAGGTAAGTAGTTATACTACTGCCTATTTTTGGCCACTTTTTAGTAGAACTATTTACGTTTTTGGCCATAACTTGAAAAGTTTTCAATATATCGACTTAATTTCTTTTGCGTTGTATAGCTAACCGTATTGGCCTTAACTACAAATTTTTTTTTAATGGATAGTGGAAGAAAATTTTTTTTATCATATTTAAAAAAAAAGCAAAGGGGGTAGTCCATTGTTTTTTTTGGCGAAAAATATTGTTTTTCCACTATCTTCAAAAAACTAAATTTGAATTAAAGCCAATGCGGTTCTCTATTCAACGCAGTAGAAATCAAGTCGATATCTAGAAAAGTAAGCAAGTTATGACCAAAAAGGTAAGTAGTTCTACTACTGCCTATTTCCGGCCACTTTTTAGTAGAACTATTTACGTTTTTGGCCATAACTTGAAAAGTTTTCAATATATCGACTTGATTTCTTTTGCGTTGGATAGCTAACCGTATTGGCCTTAACTACAAATTTTTTTTTCATGGATAGTGGAAGAAAATTTTTTTTATCATTTTTAAAAAAAAAGCAAAGGGGGTAGTCCATTGTTTTTTTTGGCGAAAAATATTTTTTTTCCACTATATTCAAAAAACTAAATTTGAATTAAAGCCAATGCGGTTCTCTATTCAACGCAGTAGAAATCAAGTCGATATCTAGAAAAGTAAGCAAGTTATGACCAAAAAGGTAAGTAGTTCTACTACTGCCTATTTCCGGCCACTTTTTAGTAGAACTATTTACGTTTTTGGCCATAACTTGAAAAGTTTTCAATATATCGACTTGATTTCTTTTGCGTTGGATAGCTAATCGTATTGGCCTTAACTTGAAATTTTTTTTTAATGGATAGTGGAAGAAAATTTTTTTTATCATTTTTAAAAAAAAAGCAAAGGGGGTAGTCCATTGTTTTTTTTGGCGAAAAATATTTTTTTTCCACTATCTTCAAAAAACTAAATTTGAATTAAAGCCAATGCGGTTCTCTATTCAACGCAGTAGAAATCAAGTCGATATCTAGAAAAGTAAGCAAGTTATGACCAAAAAGGTAAGTAGTTATACTACTGCCTATTTCCGGCCACTTTTTAGTAGAACTATTTACGTTTTTGGCCATAACTTGAAAAGTTTTCAATATATCGACTTGATTTCTTTTGCGTTGGATAGCTAATCGTATTGGCCTTAACTTCATATTTTTTTTTAATGGATAGTGGAAGAAAATTTTTTTTATCATTTTAAAAAAAAAAGCAAAGGGGGTAGTCCATTGTTTTTTTTGGCGAAAAATTTTTTTTTTCCACTATCTTCAAAAAACTAAATTTGAATTAAAGCCAATGCGGTTCTCTATTCAACGCAGTAGAAATCAAGTCGATATCTAGAAAAGTAAGCAAGTTATGACCAAAAAGGTAAGTAGTTATACTACTGCCTATTTCCGGCCACTTTTTAGTAGAACTATTTACGTTTTTGGCCATAACTTGAAAAGTTTTCAATATATCGACTTGATTTCTTTTGCGTTGGATAGCTAACCGTATTGGCCTTAACTACAATTTTTTTTTAATGGATAGTGGAAGAAAATTTTTTTTATCATTTTTAAAAAAAAAGCAAAGGGGGTAGTCCATTGTTTTTTTTGGCGAAAAATATTGTTTTTCCACTATCTTCAAAAAACTAAATTTGAATTAAAGCCAATGCGGTTCTCTATTCAACGCAGTAGAAATCAAGTCGATATCTAGAAAAGTAAGCAAGTTATGACCAAAAAGGTAAGTAGTTATACTACTGCCTATTTCCGGCCACTTTTTAGTAGAACTATTTACGTTTTTGGCCATAACTTGAAAAGTTTTCAATATATCGACTTAATTTCTTTTGCGTTGGATAGCTAACCGTATTGGCCTTAACTACAAATTTTTTTTTCATGGATAGTGGAAGAAAATTTTTTTTATCATTTTTAAAAAAAAAGCAAAGGGGGTAGTCCATTGTTTTTTTTTGGCGAAAAATATTTTTTTTCCACTATATTCAAAAAACTAAATTTGAATTAAAACCAATGCGGTTCTCTATTCAACGCAGTAGAAATCAAGTCGATATCTAGAAAAGTAAGCAAGTTATGACCAAAAAGGTAAGTAGTTATACTACTGCCTATTTTTGGCCACTTTTTAGTAGAACTATTTACGTTTTTGGCCATAACTTGAAAAGTTTTCAATATATCGACTTAATTTCTTTTGCGTTGGATAGCTAACCGTATTGACCTTAACTACAAATTTTTTTTTAATGGATAGTGGAAGAAAATTTTTTTTATCATTTTTAAAAAAAAAGCAAAGGGGGTAGTCCATTGTTTTTTTTGGCGAAAAATATTGTTTTTCCACTATCTTCAAAAAACTAAATTTGAATTAAAGCCAATGCGGTTCTCTATTCAACGCAGTAGAAATCAAGTCGATATCTAGAAAAGTAAGCAAGTTATGACCAAAAAGGTAAGTAGTTATACTACTGCCTATTTCCGGCCACTTTTTAGTAGAACTATTTACGTTTTTGGCCATAACTTGAAAAGTTTTCAATATATCGACTTAATTTCTTTTGCGTTGGATAGCTAATCGTATTGGCCTTAACTTCAAATTTTTTTTTTTTGGATAGTGGAAGAAATTTTTTTTTATCATTTTTAAAAAAAAACAAAGGGGGTAGTACATAGTTTTTTTTGGCGAAAAATATTTTTTTTCCACTATCTTCAAAAAACTAAATTTAAATTAAAGCCAATGCGGTTCGCTATTCAACGCAGTAGAAATCAAGTCGATATCTAGAAAAGTAAGCAAGTTATGACCAAAAAGGTAAGTAGTTATACTACTGCCTATTTTTGGCCACTTTTTAGTAGAACTATTTACGTTTTTGGCCATAACTTGAAAAGTTTTCAATATATCGACTTGATTTCTTTTGCGTTGGATAGCTAATCGTATTGGCCTTAACTTCAAATTTTTTTTTAATGGATAGTGGAAGAAAATTTTTTTTATCATTTTTAAAAAAAAAGCAAAGGGGGTAGTCCATTGTTTTTTTGGCGAAAAATATTTTTTTTCCACTATATTCAAAAAACTAAATTTGAATTAAAACCAATGCGGTTCTCTATTCAACGCAGTAGAAATCAAGTCGATATCTAGAAAAGTAAGCAAGTTATGACCAAAAAGGTAAGTAGTTCTACTACTGCCTATTTCCGGCCACTTTTTAGTAGAACTATTTACGTTTTTGGCCATAACTTGAAAAGTTTTCAATATATCGACTTGATTTCTTTTGCGTTGGATAGCTAATCGTATTGGCCTTAACTTCAAATTTTTTTTTAATGGATAGTGGAAGAAAATTTTTTTTATCATTTTTAAAAAAAAAGCAAAGGGGGTAGTCCATTGTTTTTTTTGGCGAAAAATATTTTTTTTCCACTATCTTCAAAAAACTAAATTTGAATTAAAGCCAATGCGGTTCTCTATTCAACGCAGTAGAAATCAAGTCGATATCTAGAAAAGTAAGCAAGTTATGACCAAAAAGGTAAGTAGTTATACTACTGCCTATTTCCGGCCACTTTTTAGTAGAACTATTTACGTTTTTGGCCATAACTTGAAAAGTTTTCAATATATCGACTTGATTTCTTTTGCGTTGGATAGCTAACCGTATTGGCCTTAACTTCAAATTTTTTTTTAATGGATAGTGGAAGAAAATTTTTTTTATCATTTTTAAAAAAAAAGCAAAGGGGGTAGTCCATTGTTTTTTTTGGCGAAAAATATTGTTTTTCCACTATCTTCAAAAAACTAAATTTGAATTAAAGCCAATGCGGTTCTCTATTCAACGCAGTAGAAATCAAGTCGATATCTAGAAAAGTAAGCAAGTTATGACCAAAAAGGTAAGTAGTTATACTACTGCCTATTTCCGGCCACTTTTTAGTAGAACTATTTACGTTTTTGGCCATAACTTGAAAAGTTTTCAATATATCGACTTAATTTCTTTTGCGTTGTATAGCTAACCGTATTGGCCTTAACTACAAATTTTTTTTTAATGGATAGTGGAAGAAAATTTTTTTTATCATATTTAAAAAAAAAGCAAAGGGGGTAGTCCATTGTTTTTTTTGGCGAAAAATATTGTTTTTCCACTATCTTCAAAAAACTAAATTTAAATTAAAGCCAATGCGGTTCGCTATTCAACGCAGTAGAAATCAAGTCGATATCTAGAAAAGTAAGCAAGTTATGACCAAAAAGGTAAGTAGTTATACTACTGCCTATTTTTGGCCACTTTTTAGTAGAACTATTTACGTTTTTGGCCATAACTTGAAAAGTTTTCAATATATCGACTTAATTTCTTTTGCGTTGGATAGCTAATCGTATTGGCCTTAACTTCAAATTTTTTTTTAATGGATAGTGGAAGAAATTTTTTTTTATCATTTTTAAAAAAAAACAAAGGGGGTAGTACATAGTTTTTTTTGGCGAAAAATATTTTTTTTCCACTATCTTCAAAAAACTAAATTTAAATTAAAGCCAATGCGGTTCGCTATACAACGCAGTAGAAATCAAGTCGATATCTAGAAAAGTAAGCAAGTTATGAAGAAAATTTTTTTTATCATTTTTAAAAAAAAGGCAAAGGGTTTAGTCCATTGTTTTTTTTGGCGAAAAATATTTTTTTTTCCACTATCTTCAAAAAACTAAAATTGAATTAAAGCCAATGCGGTTCTCTATTCAACGCAGTAGAAATCAAGTCGATATCTAGAAAAGTAAGCAAGTTATGACCAAAAAGGTAAGTAGTTCTACTACTGCCTATTTCCGGCCACTTTTTAGTAGAACTATTTACGTTTTTGGCCATAACTTGAAAAGTTTTCAATATATCGACTTGATTTCGTTTGCGTTGGATAGCTAACCGTATTGGCCTTAACTACAAATTTTTTTTTAATGGATAGTGGAAGAAAATTTTTTTTATCATATTTAAAAAAAAGCAAAGGGGGTAGTCCATTGTTTTTTTTGGCGAAAAATATTTTTTTTCCACTATCTTCAAAAAACTAAATTTGAATTAAAGCCAATGCGGTTCTCTATTCAACGCAGTAGAAATCAAGTCGATATCTAGAAAAGTAAGCAAGTTATGACCAAAAAGGTAAGTAGTTATACTACTGCCTATTTTTGGCCACTTTTTAGTAGAACTATTTACGTTTTTGGCCATAACTTGAAAAGTTTTCAATATATCGACTTAATTTCTTTTGCGTTGGATAGCTAATCGTATTGGCCTTAACTTCAAATTTTTTTTTAATGGATAGTGGAAGAAAATTTTTTTTATCATTTTTAAAAAAAAGGCAAAGGGGGTAGTCCATTGTTTTTTTTGGCGAAAAATATTTTTTTTCCACTATCTTCAAAAAACTAAAATTGAATTAAAGCCAATGCGGTTCTCTATTCAACGCAGTAGAAATCAAGTCGATATCTAGAAAAGTAAGCAAGTTATGACCAAAAAGGTAAGTAGTTATACTACTGCCTATTTTTGGCCACTTTTTAGTAGAACTATTTACGTTTTTGGCCATAACTTGAAAAGTTTTCAATATATCGACTTGATTTCGTTTGCGTTGGATAGCTAACCGTATTGGCCTTAACTACAAATTTTTTTTTAATGGATAGTGGAAGAAAATTTTTTTTATCATATTTAAAAAAAAGCAAAGGGGGTAGTCCATTGTTTTTTTTGGCGAAAAATATTTTTTTTCCACTATCTTCAAAAAACTAAATTTGAATTAAAGCCAATGCGGTTCTCTATTCAACGCAGTAGAAATCAAGTCGATATCTAGAAAAGTAAGCAAGTTATGACCAAAAAGGTAAGTAGTTATACCACTGCCTATTTCCGGCCACTTTTTAGTAGAACTATTTACGTTTTTGGCCATAACTTGAAAAGTTTTCAATATATCGACTTAATTTTTTTTTTGCGTTGGATAGCTAATCGTATTGGCCTTAACTTCAAATTTTTTTTTAATGGATAGTGGAAGAAAATTTTTTTTATCATTTTTAAAAAAAAAGCAAAGGGGGTAGTCCATTGTTTTTTTTGGCGAAAAATATTTTTTTTCCACTATCTTCAAAAAACTAAATTTGAATTAAAGCCAATGCGGTTCTCTATTCAACGCAGTAGAAATCAAGTCGATATCTAGAAAAGTAAGCAAGTTATGACCAAAAAGGTAAGTAGTTATACCACTGCCTATTTCCGGCCACTTTTTAGTAGAACTATTTACGTTTTTGGCCATAACTTGAAAAGTTTTCAATATATCGACTTAATTTTTTTTTGCGTTGGATAGCTAATCGTATTGGCCTTAACTTCAAATTTTTTTTTAATGGATAGTGGAAGAAAATTTTTTTTATCATTTTTAAAAAAAAAGCAAAGGGGGTAGTCCATTGTTTTTTTTGGCGAAAAATATTTTTTTTCCACTATCTTCAAAAACTAAATTTGAATTAAAGCCAATGCGGTTCTCTATTCAACGCAGTAGAAATCAAGTCGATATCTAGAAAAGTAAGCAAGTTATGACAAAAAAGGTAAGTAGTTATACCACTGCCTATTTTTGGCCACTTTTTAGTAGAACTATTTACGTTTTTGGCCATAACTTGAAAAGTTTTCAATATATCGACTTAATTTCTTTTGCGTTGGATAGCTAATCGTATTTGCCTTAACTTCAAATTTTTTTTTAATGGATAGTGGAAGAAAATTTTTTTTATCATTTTTAAAAAAAAAGCAAAGGGGGTAGTCCATTGTTTTTTTTGGCGAAAAATATTTTTTTTCCACTATCTTCAAAAACTAAATTTGAATTAAAGCCAATGCGGTTCTCTATTCAACGCAGTAGAAATTAAGTCGATATCTAGAAAAGTAAGCAAGTTATGACCAAAAAGGTAAGTAGTTATACTACTGCCTATTTTTGGCCACGTTTTAGTAGAACTATTTACGTTTTTGGTCACAACTTGAAAAGTTTTCAATATATCGACTTAATTTCTTTTGCTTTGGATAGCTAATCGTATTGGCCTTAACTTCAAATTTTTTTTTAATGGATAGTGGAAGAAAATTTTTTTTATCATTTTTAAAAAAAAGGCAAAGGGGGTAGTCCATTGTTTTTTTTGGCGAAAAATATTTTTTTTCCACTATCTTCAAAAAACTAAAATTGAATTAAAGCCAATGCGGTTCTCTATTCAACGCAGTAGAAATCAAGTCGATATCTAGAAAAGTAAGCAAGTTATGACCAAAAAGGTAAGTAGTTATACTACTGCCTATTTTTGGCCACTTTTTAGTAGAACTATTTACGTTTTTGGCCATAACTTGAAAAGTTTTCAATATATCGACTTGATTTCTTTTGCGTTGGATAGCTAACCGTATTGGCCTTAACTACAAATTTTTTTTTAATGGATAGTGGAAGAAAATTTTTTTTATCATATTTAAAAAAAAGCAAAGGGGGTAGTCCATTGTTTTTTTTGGCGAAAAATATTTTTTTTCCACTATCTTCAAAAAACTAAATTTGAATTAAAGCCAATGCGGTTCTCTATTCAACGCAGTAGAAATCAAGTCGATATCTAGAAAAGTAAGCAAGTTATGACCAAAAAGGTAAGTAGTTATACTACTGCCTATTTCCGGCCACTTTTTAGTAGAACTATTTACGTTTTTGGCCATAACTTGAAAAGTTTTCAATATATCGACTTAATTTCTTTTGCGTTGGATAGCTAATCGCATTGGCCTTAACTACAAATTTTTTTTTAATGGATAGTGGAAGAAAATTTTTTTTATCATATTTAAAAAAAAGCAAAGGGGGTAGTCCATTGTTTTTTTTGGCGAAAAATATTTTTTTTCCACTATCTTCAAAAACTAAATTTGAATTAAAGCCAATGCGGTTCTCTATGCAACGCAGTAGAAATCAAGTCGATATCTAGAAAAGTAAGCAAGTTATGACCAAAAAGGTAAGTAGTTATACTACTGCCTATTTCCGGCCACTTTTTAGTAGAACTATTTACGTTTTTGGTAACAACTTGAAAAGTTTTTAATATATCGACTTAATTTCTTTTGCGTTGGATAGCTAATCGTATTGGCCTTAACTTCAAATTTTTTTTTAATGGATAGTGGAAGAAAATTTTTTTTATCATTTTTAAAAAAAAAGCAAAGGGGGTAGTCCATTGTTTTTTTTGGCGAAAAATATTTTTTTTCCACTATCTTCAAAAACTAAATTTGAATTAAAGCCAATGCGGTTCTCTATTCAACGCAGTAGAAATCAAGTCGATATCTAGAAAAGTAAGCAAGTTATGACCAAAAAGGTAAGTAGTTATACTACTGCCTATTTTTGGCCACTTTTTAGTAGAACTATTTACGTTTTTGGTCACAACTTGAAAAGTTTTCAATATATCGACTTAATTTCTTTTGCGTTGGATAGCTAATCGTATTGGCCTTAACTTCAAATTTTTTTTTAATGGATAGTGGAAGAAAATTTTTTTTATCATATTTAAAAAAAAGCAAAGGGGGTAGTCCATTGTTTTTTTTGGCGAAAAATATTTTTTTTCCACTATCTTCAAAAACTAAATTTGAATTAAAGCCAATGCGGTTCTCTATTCAACGCAGTAGAAATCAAGTCGATATCTAGAAAAGTAAGCAAGTTATGACCAAAAAGGTAAGTAGTTATACTACTGCCTATTTCCGGCCACTTTTTAGTAGAACTATTTACGTTTTTGGTCACAACTTGAAAAGTTTTCAATATATCGACTTGATTTCTTTTGCGTTGGATAGCTAACCGTATTGGCCTTAACTACAAATTTTTTTTTAATGGATAGTGGAAGAAAATTTTTTTTATCATTTTTTAAAAAAAAAACAAAGGGGGTAGTCCATTGTTTTTTTTTGGCGAAAAATATTTTTTTTCCACTATCTTCAAAAACCTAAATTTGAATAAGAGCCAATGCGGTTCTCTATTCAACGCAGTAGAAATAAAGTCGATATCTAGAAAAGTAAGCAAGTTATGACCAAAAAGGTAAGTAGTTATACTACTGCCTATTTCCGGCCACTTTTTAGTAGAACTATTTACGTTTTTGGTCACAACTTGAAAAGTTTTCAATATATCGACTTAATTTCTTTTGCGTTGGATAGCTAATCGTATTGGCCTTAACTTCAAATTTTTTTTTAATGGATAGTGGAAGAAAATTTTTTTTATCATTTTTAAAAAAAAAGCAAAGGGGGTAGTCCATTGTTTTTTTTGGCGAAAAATATTTTTTTTCCACTATCTTCAAAAAACTAAATTTGAATTAAAGCCAATGCGGTTCTCTATTCAACGCAGTAGAAATCAAGTCGATATCTAGAAAAGTAAGCAAGTTATGACCAAAAAGGTAAGTAGTTATACTACTGCCTATTTTTGGCCACTTTTTAGTAGAACTATTTACGTTTTTGGCCATAACTTGAAAAGTTTTCAATATATCGACTTAATTTCTTTTGCGTTGGATAGCTAACCGTATTGGCCTTAACTTCAAATTTTTTTTAAGGGATAGTGGAAGAAAATTTTTTTTATCATTTTTAAAAAAAAAGCAAAGGGGGTAGTCCATTGTTTTTTTTGGCGAAAAATATTTTTTTCCACTATCTTCAAAAAACTAAATTTGAATTAAAGCCAATGCGGTTCTCTATTCAACGCAGTAGAAATCAAGTCGATATCTAGAAAAGTAAGCAAGTTATGACCAAAAAGGTAAGTAGTTATATTACTGCCTATTTCCGGCCACTTTTTAGTAGAACTATTTACGTTTTTGGCCATAACTTGAAAAGTTTTCAATATATCGACTTAATTTCTTTTGCGTTGGATAGCTAATCGTATTGGCCTTAACTTCAAATTTTTTTTTAATGGATAGTGGAAGAAAATTTTTTTTATCATTTTTAAAAAAAAAGCAAAGGGGGTAGTCCATTTTTTTTTTTGGCGAAAAATATTTTTTTTCCACTATCTTCAAAAACTAAATTTGAATTAAAGCCAATGCGGTTCTCTATTCAACGCAGTAGAAATCAAGTCGATATCTAGAAAAGTAAGCAAGTTATGACCAAAAAGGTAAGTAGTTATACTACTGCCTATTTCCGGAAACTTTTTAGTAGAACTATTTACGTTTTTGGTCACAACTTAAAAAGTTTTCAATATATCGACTTAATTTCTTTTGCGTTGGATAGCTAACCGTATTGGCCTTAACTAAAAATTTTTTTTAATGGATAGTGGAAGAAAATTTTTTTTATCATTTTTAAAAAAAAAGCAAAGGGGGTAGTCCATTGTTTTTTTTGGCGAAAAATATTTTTTTTCCACTATCTTCAAAAACTAAATTTGAATTAAAGCCAATGCGGTTCTCTATTCAACGCAGTAGAAATCAAGTCGATATCTAGAAAAGTAAGCAAGTTATGACCAAAAAGGTAAGTAGTTATACTACTGCCTATTTCCGGCCACTTTTTAGTAGAACTATTTACGTTTTTGGTCACAACTTGAAAAGTTTTCAATATATCGACTTGATTTCTTTTGCGTTGGATAGCTAACCGTATTGGCCTTAACTACAAATTTTTTTTTAATGGATAGTGGAAGAAAATTTTTTTTATCATTTTTTAAAAAAAAAACAAAGGGGGTAGTCCATTGTTTTTTTTTGGCGAAAAATATTTTTTTTCCACTATCTTCAAAAACCTAAATTTGAATAAGAGCCAATGCGGTTCTCTATTCAACGCAGTAGAAATAAAGTCGATATCTAGAAAAGTAAGCAAGTTATGACCAAAAAGGTAAGTAGTTATACTACTGCCTATTTCCGGCCACTTTTTAGTAGAACTATTTACGTTTTTGGTCACAACTTGAAAAGTTTTCAATATATCGACTTAATTTCTTTTGCGTTGGATAGCTAATCGTATTGGCCTTAACTTCAAATTTTTTTTTAATGGATAGTGGAAGAAAATTTTTTTTATCATTTTTAAAAAAAAAGCAAAGGGGGTAGTCCATTGTTTTTTTTGGCGAAAAATATTTTTTTTCCACTATCTTCAAAAAACTAAATTTGAATTAAAGCCAATGCGGTTCTCTATTCAACGCAGTAGAAATCAAGTCGATATCTAGAAAAGTAAGCAAGTTATGACCAAAAAGGTAAGTAGTTATACTACTGCCTATTTCCGGCCACTTTTTAGTAGAACTATTTACGTTTTTGGCCATAACTTGAAAAGTTTTCAATATATCGACTTAATTTCTTTTGCGTTGGATAGCTAATCGCATTGGCCTTAACTACAAATTTTTTTTTAATGGATAGTGGAAGAAAATTTTTTTTATCATATTTAAAAAAAAGCAAAGGGGGTAGTCCATTGTTTTTTTTGGCGAAAAATATTTTTTTTCCACTATCTTCAAAAACTAAATTTGAATTAAAGCCAATGCGGTTCTCTATGCAACGCAGTAGAAATCAAGTCGATATCTAGAAAAGTAAGCAAGTTATGACCAAAAAGGTAAGTAGTTATACTACTGCCTATTTCCGGCCACTTTTTAGTAGAACTATTTACGTTTTTGGTAACAACTTGAAAAGTTTTTAATATATCGACTTAATTTCTTTTGCGTTGGATAGCTAATCGTATTGGCCTTAACTTCAAATTTTTTTTTAATGGATAGTGGAAGAAAATTTTTTTTATCATTTTTAAAAAAAAAGCAAAGGGGGTAGTCCATTGTTTTTTTTGGCGAAAAATATTTTTTTTCCACTATCTTCAAAAACTAAATTTGAATTAAAGCCAATGCGGTTCTCTATTCAACGCAGTAGAAATCAAGTCGATATCTAGAAAAGTAAGCAAGTTATGACCAAAAAGGTAAGTAGTTATACTACTGCCTATTTTTGGCCACTTTTTAGTAGAACTATTTACGTTTTTGGTCACAACTTGAAAAGTTTTCAATATATCGACTTAATTTCTTTTGCGTTGGATAGCTAATCGTATTGGCCTTAACTTCAAATTTTTTTTTAATGGATAGTGGAAGAAAATTTTTTTTATCATATTTAAAAAAAAGCAAAGGGGGTAGTCCATTGTTTTTTTTGGCGAAAAATATTTTTTTTCCACTATCTTCAAAAACTAAATTTGAATTAAAGCCAATGCGGTTCTCTATTCAACGCAGTAGAAATCAAGTCGATATCTAGAAAAGTAAGCAAGTTATGACCAAAAAGGTAAGTAGTTATACTACTGCCTATTTCCGGCCACTTTTTAGTAGAACTATTTACGTTTTTGGTCACAACTTGAAAAGTTTTCAATATATCGACTTGATTTCTTTTGCGTTGGATAGCTAACCGTATTGGCCTTAACTACAAATTTTTTTTTAATGGATAGTGGAAGAAAATTTTTTTTATCATTTTTTAAAAAAAAAACAAAGGGGGTAGTCCATTGTTTTTTTTTGGCGAAAAATATTTTTTTTCCACTATCTTCAAAAACCTAAATTTGAATAAGAGCCAATGCGGTTCTCTATTCAACGCAGTAGAAATAAAGTCGATATCTAGAAAAGTAAGCAAGTTATGACCAAAAAGGTAAGTAGTTATACTACTGCCTATTTCCGGCCACTTTTTAGTAGAACTATTTACGTTTTTGGTCACAACTTGAAAAGTTTTCAATATATCGACTTAATTTCTTTTGCGTTGGATAGCTAATCGTATTGGCCTTAACTTCAAATTTTTTTTTAATGGATAGTGGAAGAAAATTTTTTTTATCATTTTTAAAAAAAAAGCAAAGGGGGTAGTCCATTGTTTTTTTTGGCGAAAAATATTTTTTTTCCACTATCTTCAAAAAACTAAATTTGAATTAAAGCCAATGCGGTTCTCTATTCAACGCAGTAGAAATCAAGTCGATATCTAGAAAAGTAAGCAAGTTATGACCAAAAAGGTAAGTAGTTATACTACTGCCTATTTTTGGCCACTTTTTAGTAGAACTATTTACGTTTTTGGCCATAACTTGAAAAGTTTTCAATATATCGACTTAATTTCTTTTGCGTTGGATAGCTAACCGTATTGGCCTTAACTTCAAATTTTTTTTAAGGGATAGTGGAAGAAAATTTTTTTTATCATTTTTTAAAAAAAAGCAAAGGGGGTAGTCCATTGTTTTTTTTGGCGAAAAATATTTTTTTCCACTATCTTCAAAAAACTAAATTTGAATTAAAGCCAATGCGGTTCTCTATTCAACGCAGTAGAAATCAAGTCGATATCTAGAAAAGTAAGCAAGTTATGACCAAAAAGGTAAGTAGTTATATTACTGCCTATTTCCGGCCACTTTTTAGTAGAACTATTTACGTTTTTGGCCATAACTTGAAAAGTTTTCAATATATCGACTTAATTTCTTTTGCGTTGGATAGCTAATCGTATTGGCCTTAACTTCAAATTTTTTTTTAATGGATAGTGGAAGAAAATTTTTTTTATCATTTTTAAAAAAAAAGCAAAGGGGGTAGTCCATTTTTTTTTTTGGCGAAAAATATTTTTTTTCCACTATCTTCAAAAACTAAATTTGAATTAAAGCCAATGCGGTTCTCTATTCAACGCAGTAGAAATCAAGTCGATATCTAGAAAAGTAAGCAAGTTATGACCAAAAAGGTAAGTAGTTATACTACTGCCTATTTCCGGAAACTTTTTAGTAGAACTATTTACGTTTTTGGTCACAACTTAAAAAGTTTTCAATATATCGACTTAATTTCTTTTGCGTTGGATAGCTAACCGTATTGGCCTTAACTAAAAATTTTTTTTAATGGATAGTGGAAGAAAATTTTTTTTATCATTTTTAAAAAAAAAGCAAAGGGGGTAGTCCATTGTTTTTTTTGGCGAAAAATATTTTTTTTCCACTATCTTCAAAAACTAAATTTGAATTAAAGCCAATGCGGTTCTCTATTCAACGCAGTAGAAATCAAGTCGATATCTAGAAAAGTAAGCAAGTTATGACCAAAAAGGTAAGTGTTATACTACTGCCTATTTTTGGCCACTTTTTAGTAGAACTATTTACGTTTTTGGCCATAACTTGAAAAGTTTTCAATATATCGACTTAATTTCTTTTGCGTTGGATAGCTAATCGTATTGGCCTTAACTTCAAATTTTTTTTTAATGGATAATGGAAGAAAATTTTTTTTATCATTTTTAAAAAAAAAAGCAAAGGGGGTAGTCCATTGTTTTTTTTGGCGAAAAATATTTTTTTTCCACTATCTTCAAAAAACTAAATTTGAATTAAAGCCAAATCGGTTCTCTATTCAACGCAGTAGAAATCAAGTCGATATCTAGAAAAGTAAGCAAGTTATGACCAAAAAGGTAAGTAGTTATACTACTGCCTATTTCCGGCCACTTTTTAGTAGAACTATTTACGTTTTTGGCCATAACTTGAAAAGTTTTCAATATATCGACTTGATTTCTTTTGCGTTGGCTAGCTAACCGTATTGGCCTTAACTACAAATTTTTTTTTAATGGATAGTGTAAGAAAATTTTTTTTATCATTTTTTAAAAAAAAACAAAGGGGGTAGTCCATTGTTTTTTTTTTTGGCGAAAAATATTTTTTTTTCCACTATCTTCAAAAAACTAAATTTGAATTAAAGCCAATGCGGTTCTCTATTCAACGCAGTAGAAATCAAGTCGATATCTAGAAAAGTAAGCAAGTTATGACCAAAAAGGTAAGTAGTTATACTACTGCCTATTTCCGGCCACTTTTTAGTAGAACTATTTACGTTTTTGGTCACAACTTGAAAAGTTTTCAATATATCGACTTAATTTCTTTTGCGTTGGATAGCTAATCGTATTGGCCTTAACTTCAAATTTTTTTTTAATGGATAGTGGAAGAAAATTTTTTTTATCATTTTTAAAAAAAAAGCAAAGGGGGTAGTCCATTGTTTTTTTTGGCGAAAAATATTTTTTTCCACTATCTTCAAAAAACTAAATTTGAATTAAAGCCAATGCGGTTCTCTATTCAACGCAGTAGAAATCAAGTCGATATCTAGAAAAGTAAGCAAGTTATGACCAAAAAGGTAAGTAGTTATACTACTGCCTATTTTTGGCCACTTTTTAGTAGAACTATTTACGTTTTTGGTCACAACTTGAAAAGTTTTCAATATATCGACTTAATTTCTTTTGCGTTGGATAGCTAATCGTATTGGCCTTAACTTCAAATTTTTTTTTAATGGATAGTGGAAGAAAATTTTTTTTATCATTTTTAAAAAAAAAGCAAAGGGGGTAGTCCATTGTTTTTTTTGGCGAAAAATATTTTTTTTCCACTATCTTCAAAAAACTAAATTTGAATTAAAGCCAATGCGGTTCTCTATTCAACGCAGTAGAAATCAAGTCGATATCTAGAAAAGTAAGCAAGTTATGACCAAAAAGGTAAGTAGTTATACTACTGCCTATTTTTGGCCACTTTTTAGTAGAACTATTTACGTTTTTGGCCATAACTTGAAAAGTTTTCAATATATCGACTTAATTTCTTTTGCGTTGGATAGCTAACCGTATTGGCCTTAACTTCAAATTTTTTTTAAGGGATAGTGGAAGAAAATTTTTTTTATCATTTTTAAAAAAAAAGCAAAGGGGGTAGTCCATTGTTTTTTTTGGCGAAAAATATTTTTTTCCACTATCTTCAAAAAACTAAATTTGAATTAAAGCCAATGCGGTTCTCTATTCAACGCAGTAGAAATCAAGTCGATATCTAGAAAAGTAAGCAAGTTATGACCAAAAAGGTAAGTAGTTATATTACTGCCTATTTCCGGCCACTTTTTAGTAGAACTATTTACGTTTTTGGCCATAACTTGAAAAGTTTTCAATATATCGACTTAATTTCTTTTGCGTTGGATAGCTAATCGTATTGGCCTTAACTTCAAATTTTTTTTTAATGGATAGTGGAAGAAAATTTTTTTTATCATTTTTAAAAAAAAAGCAAAGGGGGTAGTCCATTTTTTTTTTTGGCGAAAAATATTTTTTTTCCACTATCTTCAAAAACTAAATTTGAATTAAAGCCAATGCGGTTCTCTATTCAACGCAGTAGAAATCAAGTCGATATCTAGAAAAGTAAGCAAGTTATGACCAAAAAGGTAAGTAGTTATACTACTGCCTATTTCCGGAAACTTTTTAGTAGAACTATTTACGTTTTTGGTCACAACTTAAAAAGTTTTCAATATATCGACTTAATTTCTTTTGCGTTGGATAGCTAACCGTATTGGCCTTAACTAAAAATTTTTTTTAATGGATAGTGGAAGAAAATTTTTTTTATCATTTTTAAAAAAAAAGCAAAGGGGGTAGTCCATTGTTTTTTTTGGCGAAAAATATTTTTTTTCCACTATCTTCAAAAACTAAATTTGAATTAAAGCCAATGCGGTTCTCTATTCAACGCAGTAGAAATCAAGTCGATATCTAGAAAAGTAAGCAAGTTATGACCAAAAAGGTAAGTGTTATACTACTGCCTATTTTTGGCCACTTTTTAGTAGAACTATTTACGTTTTTGGCCATAACTTGAAAAGTTTTCAATATATCGACTTAATTTCTTTTGCGTTGGATAGCTAATCGTATTGGCCTTAACTTCAAATTTTTTTTTAATGGATAATGGAAGAAAATTTTTTTTATCATTTTTAAAAAAAAAAGCAAAGGGGGTAGTCCATTGTTTTTTTTGGCGAAAAATATTTTTTTTCCACTATCTTCAAAAAACTAAATTTGAATTAAAGCCAAATCGGTTCTCTATTCAACGCAGTAGAAATCAAGTCGATATCTAGAAAAGTAAGCAAGTTATGACCAAAAAGGTAAGTAGTTATACTACTGCCTATTTCCGGCCACTTTTTAGTAGAACTATTTACGTTTTTGGCCATAACTTGAAAAGTTTTCAATATATCGACTTGATTTCTTTTGCGTTGGCTAGCTAACCGTATTGGCCTTAACTACAAATTTTTTTTTAATGGATAGTGTAAGAAAATTTTTTTTATCATTTTTTAAAAAAAAACAAAGGGGGTAGTCCATTGTTTTTTTTTTTGGCGAAAAATATTTTTTTTTCCACTATCTTCAAAAAACTAAATTTGAATTAAAGCCAATGCGGTTCTCTATTCAACGCAGTAGAAATCAAGTCGATATCTAGAAAAGTAAGCAAGTTATGACCAAAAAGGTAAGTAGTTATACTACTGCCTATTTCCGGCCACTTTTTAGTAGAACTATTTACGTTTTTGGCCATAACTTGAAAAGTTTTCAATATATCGACTTGATTTCTTTTGCGTTGGCTAGCTAACCGTATTGGCCTTAACTACAAATTTTTTTTTAGTGGATAGTGGAAGAAAATTTTTTTTATCATTTTTTAAAAAAAAACAAAGGGGGTAGTCCATTGTTTTTTTTGGCGAAAAATATTTTTTTTCCACTATCTTCAAAAAACTAAATTTGAATTAAAGCCAATGCGGTTCTCTATTCAACGCAGTAGAAATCAAGTCGATATCTAGAAAAGTAAGCAAGTTATGACCAAAAAGGTAAGTAGTTATACTACTGCCTATTTCCGGCCACTTTTTAGTAGAACTATTTACGTTTTTGGCCATAACTTGAAAAGTTTTCAATATATCGACTTAATTTCTTTTGCGTTGGATAGCTAACCGTATTGGCCTTAACTACAAATTTTATTTAAAGGAAAGTGGAAGAAAATTTTTTTTATCATTTTTAAAAAAAAAGCAAAGGGGGTAGTCCATTGTTTTTTTTGGCGAAAAATATTTTTTTTCCACTATCTTCAAAAAACCAAATTTGAATTAAAGCCAATGCGGTTCTCTATTCAACACAGTAGAAATCAAGTCGATATCTAGAAAAGTAAGCAAGTTATGACCAAAAAGGTAAGTAGTTATACTACTGCCTATTTCCGGCCACTTTTTAGTAGAACTATTTACGTTTTTGGCCATAACTTGAAAAGTTTTCAATATATCGACTTGATTTCTTTTGCGTTGGATAGCTAACCGTATTGGCCTTAACTACAATTTTTTTTTTAATGGATAGTGGAAGAAAATTTGTTTTATCATTTTTAAAAAAAAAACAAAGGGGGTAGTCCATGGTTTTTTTTTGGCGAAAAATATTTTTTTTCCACTATCTTCAAAAAACTAAATTTGAATTAAAGCCAATGCGGTTCTCTATTCAACGCAGTAGAAATCAAGTCGATATCTAGAAAAGTAAGCAAGTTATGACCAAAAAGGTAAGTAGTTATACTACTGCCTATTTCCGGCCACTTTTTAGTAGAACTATTTACGTTTTTGGCCATAACTTGAAAAGTTTTCAATATATCGACTTGATTTCTTTTGCGTTGGATAGCTAACCGTATTGGCCTTAACTACAATTTTTTTTTTAATGGATAGTGGAAGAAAATTTGTTTTATCATTTTTAAAAAAAAAACAAAGGGGGTAGTCCATGGTTTTTTTTTGGCGAAAAATATTTTTTTTCCACTATCTTCAAAAAACTAAACTTGAATTAAAGCCAATGCGGTTCTCTATTCAACGCAGTAGAAATCAAGTCGATATCTAGAAAAGTAAGCAAGTTATGACCAAAAAGGTAAGTAGTTATACTACTGCCTATTTCCGGCCACTTTTTAGTAGAACTATTTACGTTTTTGGCCATAACTTGAAAAGTTTTCAATATATCGACTTGATTTCTTTTGCGTTGGATAGCTAACTGTATTGGCCTTAATTACAAATTTTTTTTTTAAGGATAGTGGAAGAAAATTTTTTTTATCATTTTTTAAAAAAAAACAAAGGGGGTAGTCCATTGTTTTTTTTGGCGAAAAATATTTTTTTTCCACTATCTTCAAAAAACCAAATTTGAATTAAAGCCAATGCGGTTCTCTATTCAACACAGTAGAAATCAAGTCGATATCTAGAAAAGTAAGCAAGTTATGACCAAAAAGGTAAGTAGTTATACTACTGCCTATTTCCGGCCACTTTTTAGTAGAACTATTTACGTTTTTGGCCATAACTTGAAAAGTTTTCAATATATCGACTTGATTTCTTTTGCGTTGGCTAGCTAACCGTATTGGCCTTAACTACAAATTTTTTTTTAATGGATAGTGGAAGAAAATTTTTTTTATCATTTTTTAAAAAAAAACAAAGTGGGTAGTCCATTGTTTTTTTTGGCGAAAAATATTTTTTTTCCACTATCTTCAAAAAACCAAATTTGAATTAAAGCCAATGCGGTTCTCTATTCAACACAGTAGAAATCAAGTCGATATCTAGAAAAGTAAGCAAGTTATGACCAAAAAGGTAAGTAGTTATACTACTGCCTATTTCCGGCCACTTTTTAGTAGAACTATTTACGTTTTTGGCCATAACTTGAAAAGTTTTCAATATATCGACTTGATTTCTTTTGCGTTGGATAGCTAACCGTATTGGCCTTAACTACAATTTTTTTTTTAATGGATAGTGGAAGAAAATTTGTTTTATCATTTTTAAAAAAAAAACAAAGGGGGTAGTCCATGGTTTTTTTTTGGCGAAAAATATTTTTTTTCCACTATCTTCAAAAAACTAAATTTGAATTAAAGCCAATGCGGTTCTCTATTCAACGCAGTAGAAATCAAGTCGATATCTAGAAAAGTAAGCAAGTTATGACCAAAAAGGTAAGTAGTTCTACTACTGCCTATTTCCGGCCACTTTTTAGTAGAACTATTTACGTTTTTGGCCATAACTTGAAAAGTTTTCAATATATCGACTTGATTTCTTTTGCGTTGGATAGCTAACCGTATTGGCCTTAACTTCAATTTTTTTTTTAATGGATAGTGGAAGAAAATTTGTTTTATCATTTTTAAAAAAAAAACAAAGTGGGTAGTCCATTGTTTTTTTTTGGCGAAAAATATTTTTTTTCCACTATCTTCAAAAAACTAAATTTGAATTAAAGCCAATGCGGTTCTCTATTCAACGCAGTAGAAATCAAGTCGATATCTAGAAAAGTAAGCAAGTTATGACCAAAAAGGTAAGTAGTTATACTACTGCCTATTTCCGGCCACTTTTTAGTAGAACTATTTACGTTTTTGGCCATAACTTGAAAAGTTTTCAATATATCGACTTGATTTCTTTTGCGTTGGCTAGCTAACCGTATTGGCCTTAACTAAAAATTTTTTTTTAATGGATAGTGGAAGAAAATTTTTTTTATCATTTTTTAAAAAAAAACAAAGGGGGTAGTCCATTGTTTTTTTTTTGGCGAAAAATATTTTTTTTTCCACTATCTTCAAAAAACTAAATTTGAATTAAAGCCAATGCGGTTCTCTATTCAACGCAGTAGAAATCAAGTCGATATCTAGAAAAGTAAGCAAGTTATGACCAAAACGGTAAGTAGTTATACTACTGCCTATTTCCGGCCACTTTTTAGTAGAACTATTTACGTTTTTGGTCACAACTTGAAAAGTTTTCAATATATCGACTTAATTTCTTTTGCGTTGGATAGCTAACCGTATTGGCCTTAACTACAAATTTTATTTAAAGGAAAGTGGAAGAAAATTTTTTTTATCATTTTTAAAAAAAAAGCAAAGGGGGTAGTCCATTGTTTTTTTTGGCGAAAAATATTTTTTTTCCACTATCTTCAAAAAACCAAATTTGAATTAAAGCCAATGCGGTTCTCTATTCAACACAGTAGAAATCAAGTCGATATCTAGAAAAGTAAGCAAGTTATGACCAAAAAGGTAAGTAGTTATACTACTGCCTATTTCCGGCCACTTTTTAGTAGAACTATTTACGTTTTTGGCCATAACTTGAAAAGTTTTCAATATATCGACTTGATTTCTTTTGCGTTGGCTAGCTAACCGTATTGGCCTTAACTACAAATTTTTTTTTAATGGATAGTGGAAGAAAATTTTTTTTATCATTTTTTAAAAAAAAACAAAGGGGGTAGTCCATTGTTTTTTTTTTGGCGAAAAATATTTTTTTTTCCACTATCTTCAAAAAACTAAATTTGAATTAAAGCCAATGCGGTTCTCTATTCAACGCAGTAGAAATCAAGTCGATATCTAGAAAAGTAAGCAAGTTATGACCAAAACGGTAAGTAGTTATACTACTGCCTATTTCCGGCCACTTTTTAGTAGAACTATTTACGTTTTTGGCCATAACTTGAAAAGTTTTCAATATATCGACTTGATTTCTTTTGCGTTGGCTAGCTAACCGTATTGGCCTTAAATACAAATTTTTTTTTAATGGATAGTGGAAGAAAATTTTTTTTATCATTTTTTAAAAAAAAGCAAAGGGGGTAGTCCATTGTTTTTTTTGGCGAAAAATATTTTTTTTCCACTATCTTCAAAAAACTAAATTTGAATTAAAGCCAATGCGGTTCTCTATTCAACGCAGTAGAAATCAAGTCGATATCTAGAAAAGTAAGCAAGTTATGACCAAAAAGGTAAGTAGTTATACTACTGCCTATTTCCGGCCACTTTTTAGTAGAACTATTTACGTTTTTGGCCATAACTTTAAAAGTTTTCAAAATATCGACTTGATTTCTTTTGCGTTGGATAGCTAACCGTATTGGCCTTAACTACAAATTTTTTTTTAATGGATAGTGGAAGAAAATTTTTTTTATCATTTTTAAAAAAAAAACAAAGGGGGTAGTCCATTGTTTTTTTTGGCGAAAAATATTTTTTTTCCACTATCTTCAAAAAACCAAATTTGAATTAAAGCCAATGCGGTTCTCTATTCAACACAGTAGAAATCAAGTCGATATCTAGAAAAGTAAGCAAGTTATGACCAAAAAGGTAAGTAGTTATACTACTGCCTATTTCCGGCCACTTTTTAGTAGAACTATTTACGTTTTTGGCCATAACTTGAAAAGTTTTCAATATATCGACTTGATTTCTTTTGCGTTGGATAGCTAACTGTATTGGCCTTAATTACAAATTTTTTTTTAATGGATAGTGGAAGAAAATTTTTTTTATCATTTTTTAAAAAAAAACAAAGGGGGTAGTCCATTGTTTTTTTTGGCGAAAAATATTTTTTTTCCACTATCTTCAAAAAACTAAACTTGAATTAAAGCCAATGCGGTTCTCTATTCAACGCAGTAGAAATCAAGTCGATATCTAGAAAAGTAAGCAAGTTATGACCAAAAAGGTAAGTAGTTATACTACTGCCTATTTCCGGCCACTTTTTAGTAGAACTATTTACGTTTTTGGCCATAACTTGAAAAGTTTTCAATATATCGACTTGATTTCTTTTGCGTTGGCTAGCTAACCGTATTGGCCTTAACTACAATTTTTTTTTTAATGGATAGTGGAAGAAAATTTTTTTTATCATTTTTTAAAAAAAAACAAAGTGGGTAGTCCATTGTTTTTTTTGGCGAAAAATATTTTTTTTCCACTATCTTCAAAAAACCAAATTTGAATTAAAGCCAATGCGGTTCTCTATTCAACACAGTAGAAATCAAGTCGATATCTAGAAAAGTAAGCAAGTTATGACCAAAAAGGTAAGTAGTTATACTACTGCCTATTTCCGGCCACTTTTTAGTAGAACTATTTACGTTTTTGGCCATAACTTGAAAAGTTTTCAATATATCGACTTGATTTCTTTTGCGTTGGATAGCTAACTGTATTGGCCTTAATTACAAATTTTTTTTTAATGGATAGTGGAAGAAAATTTTTTTTATCATTTTTTAAAAAAAAACAAAGGGGGTAGTCCATTGTTTTTTTTGGCGAAAAATATTTTTTTTCCACTATCTTCAAAAAACTAAACTTGAATTAAAGCCAATGCGGTTCTCTATTCAACGCAGTAGAAATCAAGTCGATATCTAGAAAAGTAAGCAAGTTATGACCAAAAAGGTAAGTAGTTATACTACTGCCTATTTCCGGCCACTTTTTAGTAGAACTATTTACGTTTTTGGCCATAACTTGAAAAGTTTTCAATATATCGACTTGATTTCTTTTGCGTTGGATAGCTAACCGTATTGGCCTTAACTACAAATTTTTTTTTAATGGATAGTGGAAGAAAATTTTTTTTATCATTTTTAAAAAAAAAACAAAGTGGGTAGTCCATTGTTTTTTTTGGCGAAAAATATTTTTTTTCCACTATCTTCAAAAAACCAAATTTGAATTAAAGCCAATGCGGTTCTCTATTCAACACAGTAGAAATCAAGTCGATATCTAGAAAAGTAAGCAAGTTATGACCAAAAAGGTAAGTAGTTATACTACTGCCTATTTCCGGCCACTTTTTAGTAGAACTATTTACGTTTTTGGCCATAACTTGAAAAGTTTTCAATATATCGACTTGATTTCTTTTGCGTTGGCTAGCTAACCGTATTGGCCTTAACTACAAATTTTTTTTTAATGGATAGTGGAAGAAAATTTTTTTTATCATTTTTTAAAAAAAAACAAAGTGGGTAGTCCATTGTTTTTTTTTGGCGAAAAATATTTTTTTTCCACTATCTTCAAAAAACCAAATTTGAATTAAAGCCAATGCGGTTCTCTATTCAACACAGTAGAAATCAAGTCGATATCTAGAAAAGTAAGCAAGTTATGACCAAAAAGGTAAGTAGTTATACTACTGCCTATTTCCGGCCACTTTTTAGTAGAACTATTTACGTTTTTGGCCATAACTTGAAAAGTTTTCAATATATCGACTTGATTTCTTTTGCGTTGGCTAGCTAACCGTATTGGCCTTAACTACAAATTTTTTATTAATGGATAGTGGAAGAAAATTTTTTTTATCATTTTTTAAAAAAAAACAAAGTGGGTAGTCCATTGTTTTTTTTGGCGAAAAATATTTTTTTTCCACTATCTTCAAAAAACCAAATTTGAATAAAAGCCAATGCGGTTCTCTATTCAACACAGTAGAAATCAAGTCGATATCTAGAAAAGTAAGCAAGTTATGACCAAAAAGGTAAGTAGTTATACTACTGCCTATTTCCGGCCACTTTTTAGTAGAACTATTTACGTTTTTGGCCATAACTTTAAAAGTTTTCAAAATATCGACTTGATTTCTTTTGCGTTGGATAGCTAACCGTATTGGCCTTAACTACAAATTTTTTTTTAATGGATAGTGGAAGAAAATTTTTTTTATCATTTTTAAAAAAAAAACAAAGGGGGTAGTCCATTGTTTTTTTTGGCGAAAAATATTTTTTTTCCACTATCTTCAAAAAACCAAATTTGAATTAAAGCCAAAACGGTTCTCTATTCAACACAGTAGAAATCAAGTCGATATCTAGAAAAGTAAGCAAGTTATGACCAAAAAGGTAAGTAGTTATACTACTGCCTATTTCCGGCCACTTTTTAGTAGAACTATTTACGTTTTTGGCCATAACTTGAAAAGTTTTCAATATATCGACTTGATTTCTTTTGCGTTGGCTAGCTAACCGTATTGGCCTTAACTACACATTTTTTTTTAATGGATAGTGGAAGAAAATTTTTTTTATCATTTTTTAAAAAAAAACAAAGGGGGTAGTCCATTGTTTTTTTTGGCGAAAAATATTTTTTTTCCACTATCTTCAAAAAACCAAATTTGAATTAAAGCCAATGCGGTTCTCTATTCAACACAGTAGAAATCAAGTCGATATCTAGAAAAGTAAGCAAGTTATGACCAAAAAGGTAAGTAGTTCTACTACTGCCTATTTCCGGCCACTTTTTAGTAGAACTATTTACGTTTTTGGCCATAACTTGAAAATTTTTCAATATATCGACTTGATTTCTTTTGCGTTGGCTAGCTAACCGTATTGGCCTTAACTACAAATTTTTTTTTAATGGATAGTGGAAGAAAATTTTTTTTATCATTTTTTAAAAAAAAACAAAGTGGGTAGTCCATTGTTTTTTTTGGCGAAAAATATTTTTTTTCCACTATCTTCAAAAAACCAAATTTGAATTAAAGCCAATGCGGTTCTCTATTCAACACAGTAGAAATCAAGTCGATATCTAGAAAAGTAAGCAAGTTATGACCAAAAAGGTAAGTAGTTATACTACTGCCTATTTCCGGCCACTTTTTAGTAGAACTATTTACGTTTTTGGCCATAACTTTAAAAGTTTTCAAAATATCGACTTGATTTCTTTTGCGTTGGATAGCTAACCGTATTGGCCTTAACTACAAATTTTTTTTTAATGGATAGTGGAAGAAAATTTTTTTTATCATTTTTTAAAAAAAAGCAAAGGGGGTAGTCCATTGTTTTTTTTGGCGAAAAATATTTTTTTCCACTATCTTCAAAAAACCAAATTTGAATTAAAGCCAATGCGGTTCTCTATTCAACACAGTAGAAATCAAGTCGATATCTAGAAAAGTAAGCAAGTTATGACCAAAAAGGTAAGTAGTTATACTACTGCCTATTTCCGGCCACTTTTTAGTAGAACTATTTACGTTTTTGGCCATAACTTGAAAAGTTTTCAATATATCGACTTGATTTCTTTTGCGTTGGATAGCTAACTGTATTGGCCTTAATTACAAATTTTTTTTTAATGGATAGTGGAAGAAAATTTTTTTTATCATTTTTAAAAAAAAAACAAAGTGGTTATGACCAAAAAGGTAAGTAGTTATACTACTGCCTATTTCCGGCCACTTTTTAGTAGAACTATTTACGTTTTTGGCCATAACTTGAAAAGTTTTCAATATATCGACTTAATTTCTTTTGCGTTGGATAGCTAATCGTATTGGCCTTAACTTAAAATTTTTTTTTTATGAATAGTGGAAGAAAATTTTTTTTATCATTTTTAAAAAAAAGCAAAGGGGGTAGTACATAGTTTTTTTTTGGCGAAAAATATTTTTTTTCCACTATCTTCAAAAAACTAAATTTGAATTAAAGCCAATGCGGTTCTCTATTCAACGCAGTAGAAATCAAGTCGATATCTAGAAAAGTAAGCAAGTTATGACCAAAAAGGTAAGTAGTTATACTACTGCCTATTTCCGGCCACTTTTTAGTAGAACTATTTACGTTTTTGGCCATAACTTGAAAAGTTTTCAATATATCGACTTAATTTCTTTTGCGTTGGATAGCTAATCGTATTGGCCTTAACTTAAAATTTTTTTTTTATGAATAGTGGAAGAAAATTTTTTTTATCATTTTTAAAAAAAAGCAAAGGGGGTAGTACATAGTTTTTTTTTGGCGAAAAATATTTTTTTTCCACTATCTTCAAAAAACTAAATTTGAATTAAAGCCAATGCGGTTCTCTATTCAACGCAGTAGAAATCAAGTCGATATCTAGAAAAGTAAGCAAGTTATGACCAAAAAGGTAAGTAGTTATACTACTGCCTATTTCCGGCCACTTTTTAGTAGAACTATTTACGTTTTTGGCCATAACTTGAAAAGTTTTCAATATATCGACTTAATTTCTTTTGCGTTGGATAGCTAATCGTATTGGCCTTAACTTAAAATTTTTTTTTTATGAATAGTGGAAGAAAATTTTTTTTATCATTTTTAAAAAAAAGCAAAGGGGGTAGTACATAGTTTTTTTTTGGCGAAAAATATTTTTTTTCCACTATCTTCAAAAAACTAAATTTGAATTAAAGCCAATGCGGTTCTCTATTCAACGCAGTAGAAATCAAGTCGATATCTAGAAAAGTAAGCAAGTTATGACCAAAAAGGTAAGTAGTTATACTACTGCCTATTTCCGGCCACTTTTTAGTAGAACTATTTACGTTTTTGGCCATAACTTGAAAAGTTTTCAATATATCGACTTAATTTCTTTTGCGTTGGATAGCTAATCGTATTGGCCTTAACTTAAATTTTTTTTTTTATGAATAGTGGAAGAAAATTTTTTTTATCATTTTTAAAAAAAAGCAAAGGGGGTAGTACATAGTTTTTTTTTGGCGAAAAATATTTTTTTTCCACTATCTTCAAAAAACTAAATTTGAATTAAAGCCAATGCGGTTCTCTATTCAACGCAGTAGAAATCAAGTCGATATCTAGAAAAGTAAGCAAGTTATGACCAAAAAGGTAAGTAGTTATACTACTGCCTATTTCCGGCCACTTTTTAGTAGAACTATTTACGTTTTTGGCCATAACTTGAAAAGTTTTCAATATATCGACTTAATTTCTTTTGCGTTGGATAGCTAATCGTATTGGCCTTAACTTAAATTTTTTTTTTTATGAATAGTGGAAGAAAATTTTTTTTATCATTTTTAAAAAAAAGCAAAGGGGGTAGTACATAGTTTTTTTTTGGCGAAAAATATTTTTTTTCCACTATCTTCAAAAAACTAAATTTGAATTAAAGCCAATGCGGTTCTCTATTCAACGCAGTAGAAATCAAGTCGATATCTAGAAAAGTAAGCAAGTTATGACCAAAAAGGTAAGAAGTTATACTACTGCCTATTTCCGGCCACTTTTTAGTAGAACTATTTACGTTTTTGGCCATAACTTGAAAAGTTTTCAATATATCGACTTGATTTCTTTTGCGTTGGATAGCTAATCGTATTGGCCTTAACTTCATATTTTTTTTAATGGATAGTGGAAGAAAATTTTTTTTATCATATTTAAAAAAAAAGCAAAGGGGGTAGTCCATTGTTTTTTTTGGCGAAAAATATTGTTTTTCCACTATCTTCA
Organism: Thelaira solivaga; assembly: GCA_947397855.1. Taxonomy (NCBI): domain Eukaryota; kingdom Metazoa; phylum Arthropoda; class Insecta; order Diptera; family Tachinidae; genus Thelaira; species Thelaira solivaga. Next base: position 50,323,746 of record OX377612.1, read on the forward strand.
AAAAACTAAATTTGAATTAAAGCTAATGCGGTTCTCTATTCAACGCAGTAGAAATCAAGTCGATATCTAGAAAAGTAAGCAAGTTATGACCAAAAAGGTAAGTAGTTATACTACTGCCTATTTCCGGCCACTTTTTAGTAGAACTATTTACGTTTTTGGCCATAACTTGAAAAGTTTTCAATATATCGACTTGATTTCTTTTGCGTTGGATAGCTAATCGTATTGGCCTTAACTTCATATTTTTTTTAATGGATAGTGGAAGAAAATTTTTTTTATCATTTAAAAAAAAAAAGCAAAGGGGGTAGTCCATTGTTTTTTTTGGCGAAAAATATTGTTTTTCCACTATCTTCAAAAAACTAAATTTGAATTAAAGCCAATGCGGTTCTCTATTCAACGCAGTAGAAATCAAGTCGATATCTAGAAAAGTAAGCAAGTTATGACCAAAAAGGTAAGTAGTTATACTACTGCCTATTTCCGGCCACTTTTTATTAGAACTATTTACGTTTTTGGCCATAACTTGAAAAGTTTTCAATATATCGACTTGATTTCTTTTGCGTTGGATAGCTAATCGTATTGGCCTTAACTTCAAATTTTTTTTTAATGGATAGTGGAAGAAAATTTTTTTTTTATCATTTTTTAAAAAAAAAGCAAAGGGGGTAGTCCATTGTTTTTTTTGGCGAAAAATATTTTTTTTCCACTATCTTCAAAAAACTAACTTTGAATTAAAGCCAATGCGGTTCTCTATTCAACGCAGTAGAAATCAAGTCGATATCTAGAAAAGTAAGCAAGTTATGACCAAAAAGGTAAGTAGTTCTACTACTGCCTATTTCCGGCCACTTTTTAGTAGAACTATTTACGTTTTTGGCCATAACTTGAAAAGTTTTCAATATATCGACTTGATTTCTTTTGCGTTGGATAGCTAATCGTATTGGCCTTAACTTCAAATTTTTTTTTAATGGATAGTGGAAGAAAATTTTTTTTATCATTTTTAAAAAAAAAGCAAAGGGGGTAGTCCATTGTTTTTTTTGGCGAAAAATTTTTTTTTTCCACTATCTTCAAAAAACTAAATTTGAATTAAAGCCAATGCGGTTCTCTATTCAACGCAGTAGAAATCAAGTCGATATCTAGAAAAGTAAGCAAGTTATGACCAAAAAGGTAAGTAGTTATACTACTGCCTATTTTTGGCCACTTTTTAGTAGAACTATTTACGTTTTTGGCCATAACTTGAAAAGTTTTCAATATATCGACTTGATTTCTTTTGCGTTGGATAGCTAACCGTATTGGCCTTAACTACAAATTTTTTTTTAATGGATAGTGGAAGAAAATTTTTTTTATCATTTTTTAAAAAAAAGCAAAGGGGGTAGTCCATTGTTTTTTTTGGCGAAAAATATTTTTTTTCCACTATCTTCAAAAAACTAAATTTGAATTAAAGCCAATGCGGTTCTCTATTCAACGCAGTAGAAATCAAGTCGATATCTAGAAAAGTAAGCAAGTTATGACCAAAAAGGTAAGTAGTTCTACTACTGCCTATTTCCGGCCACTTTTTAGTAGAACTATTTACGTTTTTGGCCATAACTTGAAAAGTTTTCAATATATCGACTTGATTTCTTTTGCGTTGGATAGCTAATCGTATTGGCCTTAACTTCAAATTTTTTTTTAATGGATAGTGGAAGAAAATTTTTTTTATCATTTTTAAAAAAAAAGCAAAGGGGGTAGTCCATTGTTTTTTTTGGCGAAAAATTTTTTTTTCCACTATCTTCAAAAAACTAAATTTGAATTAAAGCCAATGCGGTTCTCTATTCAACGCAGTAGAAATCAAGTCGATATCTAGAAAAGTAAGCAAGTTATGACCAAAAAGGTAAGTAGTTATACTACTGCCTATTTTTGGCCACTTTTTAGTAGAACTATTTACGTTTTTGGCCATAACTTGAAAAGTTTTCAATATATCGACTTAATTTCTTTTGCGTTGGATAGCTAACCGTATTGGCCTTAACTACAAATTTTTTTTTAATGGATAGTGGAAGAAAATTTTTTTTATCATATTTAAAAAAAAAGCAAAGGGGGTAGTCCATTGTTTTTTTTGGCGAAAAATATTGTTTTTCCACTATCTTCAAAAAACTAAATTTGAATTAAAGCCAATGCGGTTCTCTATTCAACGCAGTAGAAATCAAGTCGATATCTAGAAAAGTAAGCAAGTTATGACCAAAAAGGTAAGTAGTTATACTACTGCCTATTTTTGGCCACTTTTTAATAGAACTATTTACGTTTTTGGCCATAACTTGAAAAGTTTTCAATATATCGACTTAATTTCTTTTGCGTTAGATAGCTAATCGTATTGGCCTTAACTTCAAATTTTTTTTTAATGGATAGTGGAAGAAATTTTTTTTTATCATTTTTAAAAAAAAACAAAGGGGGTAGTACATAGTTTTTTTTGGCGAAAAATATTTTTTTTCCACTATCTTCAAAAAACTAAATTTAAATTAAAGCCAATGCGGTTCGCTATTCAACGCAGTAGAAATCAAGTCGATATCTAGAAAAGTAAGCAAGTTATGACCAAAAAGGTAAGTAGTTATACTACTGCCTATTTTTGGCCACTTTTTAGTAGAACTATTTACGTTTTTGGCCATAACTTGAAAAGTTTTCAATATATCGACTTAATTTCTTTTGCGTTGGATAGCTAACCGTATTGGCCTTAACTACAAATTTTTTTTTAATGGATAGTGGAAGAAAATTTTTTTTATCATATTTAAAAAAAAAGCAAAGGGGGTAGTCCATTGTTTTTTTTGGCGAAAAATATTGTTTTTCCACTATCTTCAAAAAACTAAATTTGAATTAAAGCCAATGCGGTTCTCTATTCAACGCAGTAGAAATCAAGTCGATATCTAGAAAAGTAAGCAAGTTATGACCAAAAAGGTAAGTAGTTATACTACTGCCTATTTTTGGCCACTTTTTAGTAGAACTATTTACGTTTTTGGCCATAACTTGAAAAGTTTTCAATATATCGACTTAATTTCTTTTGCGTTAGATAGCTAATCGTATTGGCCTTAACTTCAAATTTTTTTTTAATGGATAGTGGAAGAAATTTTTTTTTATCATTTTAAAAAAAAAACAAAGGGGGTAGTACATAGTTTTTTTTGGCGAAAAATATTTTTTTTCCACTATCTTCAAAAAACTAAATTTAAATTAAAGCCAATGCGGTTCTCTATTCAACGCAGTAGAAATCAAGTCGATATCTAGAAAAGTAAGCAAGTTATGACCAAAAAGGTAAGTAGTTATACTACTGCCTATTTTTGGCCACTTTTTAGTAGAACTATTTACGTTTTTGGCCATAACTTGAAAAGTTTTCAATATATCGACTCGATTTCTTTTGCGTTGGATAGCTAACCGTATTGGCCTTAACTACAAATTTTTTTTTAATGGATAGTGGAAGAAAATTTTTTTTATCATATTTAAAAAAAAAGCAAAGGGGGTAGTCCATTGTTTTTTTTTGGCGAAAAATATTGTTTTTCCACTATCTTCAAAAAACTAAATTTGAATTAAAGCCAATGCGGTTCTCTATTCAACGCAGTAGAAATCAAGTCGATATCTAGAAAAGTAAGCAAGTTATGACCAAAAAGGTAAGTAGTTATACTACTGCCTATTTTTGGCCACTTTTTAGTAGAACTATTTACGTTTTTGGCCATAACTTGAAAAAATTTCAATATATCGACTTAATTTCTTTTGCGTTGGATAGCTAACCGTATTGGCCTTAACTACAAATTTTTTGTTAATGGATAGTGGAAGAAAATTTTTTTTATCATATTTAAAAAAAAAGCAAAGGGGGTAGTCCATTGTTTTTTTTGGCGAAAAATATTGTTTTTCCACTATCTTCAAAAAACTAAATTTGAATTAAAGCCAATGCGGTTCTCTATTCAACGCAGTAGAAATCAAGTCGATATCTAGAAAAGTAAGCAAGTTATGACCAAAAAGGTAAGTAGTTCTACTACTGCCTATTTCCGGCCACTTTTTAGTAGAACTATTTACGTTTTTGGCCATAACTTGAAAAGTTTTCAATATATCGACTTGATTTCTTTTGCGTTGGATAGCTAATCGTATTGGCCTTAACTTCAAATTTTTTTTTAATGGATAGTGGAAGAAATTTTTTTTTATCATTTTTAAAAAAAAAGCAAAGGGGGTAGTCCATTGTTTTTTTTGGCGAAAAATTTTTTTTTTCCACTATCTTCAAAAAACTAAATTTGAATTAAAGCCAATGCGGTTCTCTATTCAACGCAGTAGAAATCAAGTCGATATCTAGAAAAGTAAGCAAGTTATGACCAAAAAGGTAAGTAGTTATACTACTGCCTATTTTTGGCCACTTTTTAGTAGAACTATTTACGTTTTTGGCCATAACTTGAAAAGTTTTCAATATATCGACTTAATTTCTTTTGCGTTGGATAGCTAACCGTATTGGCCTTAACTTCAAATTTTTTTTTAATGGATAGTGGAAGAAAATTTTTTTTATCATATTTAAAAAAAAAGCAAAGGGGTTAGTCCATTGTTTTTTTTGGCGAAAAATATTGTTTTTCCACTATCTTCAAAAAACTAAATTTGAATTAAAGCCAATGCGGTTCTCTATTCAACGCAGTAGAAATCAAGTCGATATCTAGAAAAGTAAGCAAGTTATGACCAAAAAGGTAAGTAGTTATACTACTGCCTATTTTTGGCCACTTTTTAGTAGAACTATTTACGTTTTTGGTCATAACTTGAAAAGTTTTCAATATATCGACTTAATTTCTTTTGCGTTAGATAGCTAATCGTATTGGCCTTAACTTCAAATTTTTTTTTAATGGATAGTGGAAGAAATTTTTTTTTATCATTTTTAAAAAAAAACAAAGGGGGTAGTACATAGTTTTTTTTGGCGAAAAATATTTTTTTTCCACTATCTTCAAAAAACTAAATTTAAATTAAAGCCAATGCGGTTCGCTATTCAACGCAGTAGAAATCAAGTCGATATCTAGAAAAGTAAGCAAGTTATGACCAAAAAGGTAAGTAGTTATACTACTGCCTATTTTTGGCCACTTTTTAGTAGAACTATTTACGTTTTTGGCCATAACTTGAAAAGTTTTCAATATATCGACTTGATTTCTTTTGCGTTGGATAGCTAACTGTATTGGCCTTAACTACAAATTTTTTTTTAATGGATAGTGGAAGAAAATTTTTTTTATCATTTTTTAAAAAAAAGCAAAGGGGGTAGTCCATTGTTTTTTTTGGCGAAAAATATTTTTTTTCCACTATCTTCAAAAAACTAAATTTGAATTAAAGCCAATGCGGTTCTCTATTCAACGCAGTAGAAATCAAGTCGATATCTAGAAAAGTAAGCAAGTTATGACCAAAAAGGTAAGTAGTTCTACTACTGCCTATTTCCGGCCACTTTTTAGTAGAACTATTTACGTTTTTGGCCATAACTTGAAAAGTTTTCAATATATCGACTTAATTTCTTTTGCGTTTGATAGCTAACCGTATTAACCTTAACTACAAATTTTTTTTTAATGGATAGTGGAAGAAAATTTTTTATCATATTTAAAAAAAAAGCAAAGAGGGTAGTCCATTGTTTTTTTTTGGCGAAAAATATTGTTTTTCCACTATCTTCAAAAAACTAAATTTGAATTAAAGCCAATGCGGTTCTCTATTCAACGCAGTAGAAATCAAGTCGATATCTAGAAAAGTAAGCAAGTTATGACCAAAAAGGTAAGTAGTTATACTACTGCCTATTTCCGGCCACTTTTTAGTAGAACTATTTACGTTTTTGGCCATAACTTGAAAAGTTTTCAATATATCGACTTGATTTCTTTTGCGTTGGATAGCTAATCGTATTGGCCTTAACTTCAAATTTTTTTTTAATGGATAGTGGAAGAAAATTTTTTTTATCATTTTTAAAAAAAAGGCAAAGGGGGTAGTCCATTGTTTTTTTTGGCGAAAAATATTTTTTTTCCACTATCTTCAAAAAACTAAATTTGAATTAAAGCCAATGCGGTTCTCTATTCAACGCAGTAGAAATCAAGTCGATATCTAGAAAAGTAAGCAAGTTATGACCAAAAAGGTAAGTAGTTATACCACTGCCTATTTCCGGCCACTTTTTAGTAGAACTATTTACGTTTTTGGCCATAACTTGAAAAGTTTTCAATATATCGACTTGATTTCTTTTGCGTTGGATAGCTAACCGTATTGGCCTTAACTACAAACTTTTTTTAATGGATAGTGGAAGAAAATGTTTTTTATCATATTTAAAAAAAAAGCAAAGGGGGTAGTCCATTGTTTTTTTTGGCGAAAAATATTTTTTTTCCACTATCTTCAAAAAACTAAATTTGAATTAAAGCCAATGCGGTTCTCTATTCAACACAGTAGAAATCAAGTCGATATCTAGAAAAGTAAGCAAGTTATGACCAAAAAGGTAAGTAGTTATACTACTGCCTATTTCCGGCCACTTTTTAGTAGAACTATTTACGTTTTTGGCCATAACTTGAAAAGTTTTCAATATATCGACTTAATTTCTTTTGCGTTGGATAGCTAATCGTATTGGCCTTAACTTCAAATTTTTTTTTAATGGATAGTGGAAGAAAATTTTTTTTATCATTTTTAAAAAAAAAGCAAAGGGGGTAGTCCATTGTTTTTTTTGGCGAAAAATATTTTTTTTCCACTATCTTCAAAAAACTAAATTTGAATTAAAGCCAATGCGGTTCTCTATTCAACGCAGTAGAAATCAAGTCGATATCTAGAAAAGTAAGCAAGTTATGACCAAAAAGGTAAGTAGTTCTACTACTGCCTATTTCCGGCCACTTTTTAGTAGAACTATTTACGTTTTTGGCCATAACTTGAAAAGTTTTCAATATATCGACTTAATTTCTTTTGCGTTGGATAGCTAATCGTATTGGCCTTAACTTCAAATTTTTTTTTAATGGATAGTGGAAGAAAATTTTTTTTATCATTTTTACAAAAAAGCAAAGGGGGTAGTCCATTGTTTTTTTTGGCGAAAAATATTTTTTTTCCACTATCTTCAAAAAACTAAATTTGAATTAAAGCCAATGCGGTTCTCTATTCAACGCAGTAGAAATCAAGTCGATATCTAGAAAAGTAAGCAAGTTATGACCAAAAAGGTAAGTAGTTATACTACTGCCTATTTTTGGCCACTTTTTAGTAGAACTATTTACGTTTTTGGCCATAACTTGAAAAGTTTTCAATATATCGACTTGATTTCTTTTGCGTTGGATAGCTAACCGTATTGGCCTTAACTACAAATTTTTTTTAATGGATAGTGGAAGAAAATTTTTTTTATCATTTTTTAAAAAAAAGCAAAGGGGGTAGTCCATTGTTTTTTTTGGCGAAAAATATTTTTTTTCCACTATCTTCAAAAAACTAAATTTGAATTAAAGCCAATGCGGTTCTCTATTCAACGCAGTAGAAATCAAGTCGATATCTAGAAAAGTAAGCAAGTTATGACCAAAAAGGTAAGTAGTTCTACTACTGCCTATTTCCGGCCACTTTTTAGTAGAACTATTTACGTTTTTGGCCATAACTTGAAAAGTTTTCAATATATCGACTTAATTTCTTTTGCGTTGGATAGCTAATCGTATTGGCCTTAACTTCAAATTTTTTTTTAATGGATAGTGGAAGAAAATTTTTTTATCATTTTTAAAAAAAAGGCAAAGGGGGTAGTCCATTGTTTTTTTTGGCGAAAAATATTTTTTTTCCACTATCTTCAAAAAACTAAAATTGAATTAAAGCCAATGCGGTTCTCTATTCAACGCAGTAGAAATCAAGTCGATATCTAGAAAAGTAAGCAAGTTATGACCAAAAAGGTAAGTAGTTCTACTACTGCCTATTTCCGGCCACTTTTTAGTAGAACTATTTACGTTTTTGGCCATAACTTGAAAAGTTTTCAATATATCGACTTAATTTCTTTTGCGTTGGATAGCTAATCGTATTGGAATTAACTTCAAATTTTTTTTTAATGGATAGTGGAAGAAAATTTTTTTTATCATTTTTAAAAAAAAGGCAAAGGGGGTAGTCCATTGTTTTTTTTGGCGAAAAATATTTTTTTTCCACTATCTTCAAAAAACTAAAATTGAATTAAAGCCAATGCGGTTCTCTATTCAACGCAGTAGAAATCAAGTCGATATCTAGAAAAGTAAGCAAGTTATGACCAAAAAGGTAAGTAGTTCTACTACTGCCTATTTCCGGCCACTTTTTAGTAGAACTATTTACGTTTTTGGCCATAACTTGAAAAGTTTTCAATATATCGACTTAATTTCTTTTGCGTTGTATAGCTAACCGTATTGGCCTTAACTACAAATTTTTTTTTAATGGATAGTGGAAGAAAATTTTTTTTATCATATTTAAAAAAAAAGCAAAGGGGGTAGTCCATTGTTTTTTTTGGCGAAAAATATTGTTTTTCCACTATCTTCAAAAAACTAAATTTGAATTAAAGCCAATGCGGTTCTCTATTCAACGCAGTAGAAATCAAGTCGATATCTAGAAAAGTAAGCAAGTTATGACCAAAAAGGTAAGTAGTTCTACTACTGCCTATTTCCGGCCACTTTTTAGTAGAACTATTTACGTTTTTGGCCATAACTTGAAAAGTTTTCAATATATCGACTTAATTTCTTTTGCGTTGGATAGCTAATCGTATTGGAATTAACTTCAAATTTTTTTTTAATGGATAGTGGAAGAAACTTTTTTTTATCATTTTTAAAAAAAAACAAAGGGGGTAGTACATAGTTTTTTTTGGCGAAAAATATTTTTTTTCCACTATCTTCAAAAAACCAAATTTGAATTATAGCCAATGCGGTTCTCTATTCAACACAGTAGAAATCAAGTCGATATCTAGAAAAGTAAGCAAGTTATGACCAAAAAGGTAAGTAGTTATACTACTGCCTATTTTTGGCCACTTTTTAGTAGAACTATTTACGTTTTTGGCCATAACTTGAAAAGTTTTCAATATATCGACTTAATTTCTTTTGCGTTGGATAGCTAATCGTATTGGCCTTAACTTCAAATTTTTTTTTAATGGATAGTGGAAGAAAATTTTTTTTATCATTTTTAAAAAAAAACAAAGGGGGTAGTACATAGTTTTTTTTGGCGAAAAATATTTTTTTTCCACTATCTTCAAAAAACCAAATTTGAATTATAGCCAATGCGGTTCTCTATTCAACGCAGTAGAAATCAAGTCGATATCTAGAAAAGTAAGCAAGTTATGACCAAAAAGGTAAGTAGTTATACTATTGCCTATTTCCGGCCACTTTTTAGTAGAACTATTTACGTTTTTGGCCATAACTTGAAAAGTTTTCAATATATCGACTTAATTTCTTTTGCGTTGGATAGCTAATCGTATTGGCCTTAACTTCAAATTTTTTTTTAATGGATAGTGGAAGAAATTTTTTTTTATCATTTTTAAAAAAAAACAAAGGGGGTAGTACATAGTTTTTTTTGGCGAAAAATATTTTTTTCCACTATCTTCAAAAAACTAAATTTAAATTAAAGCCAATGCGGTTCGCTATTCAACGCAGTAGAAATCAAGTCGATATCTAGAAAAGTAAGCAAGTTATGACCAAAAAGGTAAGTAGTTATACTACTGCCTATTTTTGGCCACTTTTTAGTAGAACTATTTACGTTTTTGGCCATAACTTGAAAAGTTTTCAATATATCGACTTGATTTCTTTTGCGTTGGATAGCTAACCGTATTGGCCTTAACTACAAATTTTTTTTTAATGGATAGTGGAAGAAAATTTTTTTTATCATTTTTTAAAAAAAAGCAAAGGGGGTAGTCCATTGTTTTTTTTGGCGAAAAATATTTTTTTTCCACTATCTTCAAAAAACTAAATTTAAATTAAAGCCAATGCGGTTCGCTATTCAACGCAGTAGAAATCAAGTCGATATCTAGAAAAGTAAGCAAGTTATGACCAAAAAGGTAAGTAGTTATACTACTGCCTATTTTTGGCCACTTTTTAGTAGAACTATTTACGTTTTTGGCCATAACTTGAAAAGTTTTCAATATATCGACTTGATTTCTTTTGCGTTGGATAGCTAACCGTATTGGCCTTAACTACAAATTTTTTTTTAATGGATAGTGGAAGAAAATTTTTTTTATCATTTTTTAAAAAAAAGCAAAGGGGGTAGTCCATTGTTTTTTTTGGCGAAAAATATTTTTTTTCCACTATCTTCAAAAAACTAAATTTGAATTAAAGCCAATGCGGTTCTCTATTCAACGCAGTAGAAATCAAGTCGATATCTAGAAAAGTAAGCAAGTTATGACCAAAAAGGTAAGTAGTTCTACTACTGCCTATTTCCGGCCACTTTTTAGTAGAACTATTTACGTTTTTGGCCATAACTTGAAAAGTTTTCAATATATCGACTTGATTTCTTTTGCGTTGGATAGCTAACCGTATTGGCCTTAACTACAAATTTTTTTTTAATGGATAGTGGAAGAAAATTTTTTTTATCATATTTAAAAAAAAAGCAAAGGGGGTAGTCCATTGTTTTTTTTGGCGAAAAATATTGTTTTTCCACTATCTTCAAAAAACTAAATTTGAATTAAAGCCAATGCGGTTCTCTATTCAACGCAGTAGAAATCAAGTCGATATCTAGAAAAGTAAGCAAGTTATGACCAAAAAGGTAAGTAGTTATACTACTGCCTATTTTTGGCCACTTTTTAGTAGAACTATTTACGTTTTTGGCCATAACTTGAAAAGTTTTCAATATATCGACTTAATTTCTTTTGCGTTGGATAGCTAATCGTATTGGCCTTAACTTCAAATTTTTTTTTAATGGATAGTGGAAGAAATTTTTTTTTATCATTTTTAAAAAAAAACAAAGGGGGTAGTACATAGTTTTTTTTGGCGAAAAATATTTTTTTCCACTATCTTCAAAAAACTAAATTTAAATTAAAGCCAATGCGGTTCGCTATTCAACGCAGTAGAAATCAAGTCGATATCTAGAAAAGTAAGCAAGTTATGACCAAAAAGGTAAGTAGTTATACTACTGCCTATTTTTGGCCACTTTTTAGTAGAACTATTTACGTTTTTGGCCATAACTTGAAAAGTTTTCAATATATCGACTTAATTTCTTTTGCGTTGGATAGCTAATCGTATTGGCCTTAACTTCAAATTTTTTTTTAATGGATAGTGGAAGAAAATTTTTTTTATCATTTTAAAAAAAAAACAAAGGGGGTAGTACATAGTTTTTTTTGGCGAAAAATATTTTTTTCCACTATCTTCAAAAAACTAAATTTGAATTAAAGCCAATGCGGTTCGCTATTCAACGCAGTAGAAATCAAGTCGATATCTAGAAAAGTAAGCAAGTTATGACCAAAAAGGTAAGTAGTTATACTACTGCCTATTTTTGGCCACTTTTTAGTAGAACTATTTACGTTTTTGGCCATAACTTGAAAAGTTTTCAATATATCGACTTAATTTCTTTTGCGTTGGATAGCTAATCGTATTGGCCTTAACTTCAAATTTTTTTTTAATGGATAGTGGAAGAAATTTTTTTTTATCATTTTTAAAAAAAAACAAAGGGGGTAGTACATAGTTTTTTTTGGCGAAAAATATTTTTTTTCCACTATCTTCAAAAAACTAAATTTAAATTAAAGCCAATGCGGTTCGCTATTCAACGCAGTAGAAATCAAGTCGATATCTAGAAAAGTAAGCAAGTTATGACCAAAAAGGTAAGTAGTTATACTACTGCCTATTTTTGGCCACTTTTTAGTAGAACTATTTACGTTTTTGGCCATAACTTGAAAAGTTTTCAATATATCGACTTGATTTCTTTTGCGTTGGATAGCTAACCGTATTGGCCTTAACTACAAATTTTTTTTTAATGGATAGTGGAAGAAAATTTTTTTTATCATTTTTTAAAAAAAAGCAAAGGGGGTAGTCCATTGTTTTTTTTGGCGAAAAATATTTTTTTTCCACTATCTTCAAAAAACTAAATTTGAATTAAAGCCAATGCGGTTCTCTATTCAACGCAGTAGAAATCAAGTCGATATCTAGAAAAGTAAGCAAGTTATGACCAAAAAGGTAAGTAGTTCTACTACTGCCTATTTCCGGCCACTTTTTAGTAGAACTATTTACGTTTTTGGCCATAACTTGAAAAGTTTTCAATATATCGACTTGATTTCTTTTGCGTTGGATAGCTAACCGTATTGGCCTTAACTACAAATTTTTTTTTAATGGATAGTGGAAGAAAATTTTTTTTATCATATTTAAAAAAAAAGCAAAGGGGGTAGTCCATTGTTTTTTTTGGCGAAAAATATTTTTTTTCCACTATCTTCAAAAAACTAAACTTGAATTAAAGCCAATGCGGTTCTCTATTCAACGCAGTAGAAATCAAGTCGATATCTAGAAAAGTAAGCAAGTTATGACCAAAAAGGTAAGTAGTTATACTACTGCCTATTTCCGGCCACTTTTTAGTAGAACTATTTACGTTTTTGGCCATAACTTGAAAAGTTTTCAATATATCGACTAGATTTCTTTTGCGTTGGATAGCTAACCGTATTGGAATTAACTACAAATTTTTTTTTAATGGATAGTGGAAGAAAATTTTTTTTATCATTTTTTAAAAAAAAGCAAAGGGGGTAGTCCATTGTTTTTTTTGGCGAAAAATATTTTTTTTCCACTATCTTCAAAAAACTAAATTTGAATTAAAGCCAATGCGGTTCTCTATTCAACGCAGTAGAAATCAAGTCGATATCTAGAAAAGTAAGCAAGTTATGACCAAAAAGGTAAGTAGTTATACTACTGCCTATTTCCGGCCACTTTTTAGTAGAACTATTTACGTTTTTGGCCATAACTTGAAAAGTTTTCAATATATCGACTAGATTTCTTTTGCGTTGGATAGCTAACCGTATTGGAATTAACTACAAATTTTTTTTTAATGGATAGTGGAAGAAAATTTTTTTTATCATTTTTTAAAAAAAAGCAAAGGGGGTAGTCCATTGTTTTTTTTGGCGAAAAATATTTTTTTTCCACTATCTTCAAAAAACTAAATTTGAATTAAAGCCAATGCGGTTCTCTATTCAACGCAGTAGAAATCAAGTCGATATCTAGAAAAGTAAGCAAGTTATGACCAAAAAGGTAAGTAGTTATACTACTGCCTATTTCCCGCCACTTTTTAGTAGAACTATTTACGTTTTTGGCCATAACTTGAAAAGTTTTCAATATATCGACTTGATTTCTTTTGCGTTGGATAGCTAACCGTATTGGCCTTAACTACAAACTTTTTTTTAATGGATAGTGGAAGAAAATTTTTTTTATCATTTTTTAAAAAAAAGCAAAGGGGGTAGTCCATTGTTTTTTTTGGCGAAAAATATTTTTTTTCCACTATCTTCAAAAAACAAAATTTGAATTAAAGCCAATGCGGTTCTCTATTCAACGCAGTAGAAATCAAGTCGATATCTAGAAAAGTAAGCAAGTTATGACCAAAAAGGTAAGTAGTTATACTACTGCCTATTTCCGGCCACTTTTTAGTAGAACTATTTACGTTTTTGGCCATAACTTGAAAAGTTTTCAATATATCGACTTGATTTCTTTTGCGTTGAATAGCTAAGAGTATTGGCTTTAATAAGAATTTTTTTCTGGTGGATAGTGCAAGAAAATTTTCTACCAATTTTTAACAAAAAAGCAAAGGGGATAGTCCATCGTTTTTTTTTGGCTAAAAATATTTTTTTCGCACTATCTGCAAAAACCAAAACTCGAATTAAAACCAATTTGGTTCTCTATCTAACGCAATAGAAATCTAGTTGATATCTAGAAAAGTAAGCAAGTTATGACCAAAAAGGTAGCCACTTCTACTACTGCCTCTTTCCGGCCACTTTTTAGTAGAACTGGTTACATTTTTGGTCATAACTTGCTAAGTTTTCTATGTATCGACTTGATTTCTTTTGCGTTGGATAGCTAAGAGTATTGGCTTTAATAAGAATTTTTTTCTGGTGGATAGTGCAAAAAAATTTTCTACCAATTTTTAAAAAAAAAAGCAAAGGGGATAGTCCATCGTTTTTTTTTGGCTAAAAATATTTTTTTCGCACTATCTGCAAAAACCAAAATTCGAATTAAAACCAATTTGGTTCTCTATCTAACGCAATAGAAATCTAGTTGATATCTAGAAAAGTAAGCAAGTTATGACCAAAAAGGTAACCACTTCTACTACTGCCTCTTTCCGGCCACTTTTTAGTAGAACTGGTTACATTTTTGGTCATAACTTGCTAAGTTTTCTATGTATCGACTTGATTTCTTTTGCGTTGGATAGCTAAGAGTATTGGCTTTAATAAGAATTTTTTTCTGGTGGATAGTGCAAGAAAATTTTCTACCAATTTTTAAAAAAAAAGCAAAGGGGATAGTCCATCGTTTTTTTTTTTGGCTAAAAATATTTTTTTCGCACTATCTGCAAAAACCAAAATTCGAATTAAAACCAATTTGGTTCTCTATCTAACGCAATAGAAATCTAGTTGATATCTAGAAAAGTAAGCAAGTTATGACCAAAAAGGTAACCACTTCTACTACTGCCTCTTTCCGGCCACTTTTTAGTAGAACTGGTTACATTTTTGGTCATAACTTGCTAAGTTTTCTATGTATCGACTTGATTTCTTTTGCGTTGGATAGCTAAGAGTATTGGCTTTAATAAGAATTTTTTTCTGGTGGATAGTGCAAGAAAATTTTCTACCAATTTTTAAAAAAAAAGCAAAGGGGATAGTCCATCGTTTTTTTTTTGGCTAAAAATATTTTTTTCGCACTATCTGCAAAAACCAAAATTCGAATTAAAACCAATTTGGTTCTCTATCTAACGCAATAGAAATCTAGTTGATATCTAGAAAAGTAAGCAAGTTATGACCAAAAAGGTAACCACTTCTACTACTGCCTCTTTCCGGCCACTTTTTAGTAGAACTGGTTACATTTTTGGTCATAACTTGCTAAGTTTTCTATGTATCGACTTGATTTCTTTTGCGTTGGATAGCTAAGAGTATTGGCTTTAATAAGAATTTTTTTCTGCTGGATAGTGCAAAAAAATTTTCTACCAATTTTTAACAAAAAAGCAAAGGGGATAGTCCACCGTTTTTTTTTTTTGGCTAAAAATATTTTTTTCGCACTATCTGCAAAAACCAAAATTCGAATTAAAACCAATTTGGTTCTCTATCTAACGCAATAGAAATCTAGTTGATATCTAGAAAAGTAAGCAAGTTATGACCAAAAAGGTAACCACTTCTACTACTGCCTCTTTCCGGCCACTTTTTAGTAGAACTGGTTACATTTTTGGTCATAACTTGCTAAGTTTTCTATGTATCGACTTGATTTCTTTTGCGTTGGATAGCTAAGAGTATTGGCTTTAATAAGAATTTTTTTCTGGTGGATAGTGCAAGAAAATTTTCTACCAATTTAAAAAAAAAAAGCAAAGGGGATAGTCCATCGTTTTTTTTTGGCTAAAAATATTTTTTTCGCACTATCTGCAAAAACCAAAATTCGAATTAAAACCAATTTGGTTCTCTATCTAACGCAATAGAAATCTAGTTGATATCTAGAAAAGTAAGCAAGTTATGACCAAAAAGGTAACCACTTCTACTACTGCCTCTTTCCGGCCACTTTTTAGTAGAACTGGTTACATTTTTGGTCATAACTTGCTAAGTTTTCTATGTATCGACTTGATTTCTTTTGCGTTGGATAGCTAAGAGGATTGGCTTTAATAAGAATTTTTTTCTGGTGGATAGTGCAAGAAAATTTTCTACCAATTTTTAAAAAAAAAGCAAAGGGGATAGTCCATCGTTTTTTTTTTGGCTAAAAATATTTTTTTCGCACTATCTGCAAAAACCAAAATTCGAATTAAAACCAATTTGGTTCTCTATCTAACGCAATAGAAATCTAGTTGATATCTAGAAAAGTAAGCAAGTTATGACCAAAAAGGTAACCACTTCTACTACTGCCTCTTTCCGGCCACTTTTTAGTAGAACTGGTTACATTTTTGGTCATAACTTGCTAAGTTTTCTATGTATCGACTTGATTTCTTTTGCGTTGGATAGCTAAGAGTATTGGCTTTAATAAGAATTTTTTTCTGGTGGATAGTGCAAAAAAATTTTCTACCAATTTTTAAAAAAAAAGCAAAGGGGATAGTCCATCGTTTTTTTTTGGCTAAAAATATTTTTTTCGCACTATCTGCAAAAACCAAAATTCGAATTAAAACCAATTTGGTTCTCTATCTAACGCAATAGAAATCTAGTTGATATCTAGAAAAGTAAGCAAGTTATGACCAAAAAAGTAACCACTTCTACTACTGCCTCTTTCCGGCCACTTTTTAGTAGAACTGGTTACCTTTTTGGTCATAACTTGCTAAGTTTTCTATGTATCGACTTGATTTCTTTTGCGTTGGATAGCTAAGAGTATTGGCTTTAATAAAAAAATTTTTCTGCTGGATAGTGCAAAAAAATTTTCTACCAATTTTAAAAAAAAAAGCAAAGGGGATAGTCCATCGTTTTTTTTTGGCTAAAAATATTTTTTTCGCACTATCTGCAAAAACCAAAATTCGAATTAAAACCAATTTGGTTCTCTATCTAACGCAGTAAAAATCAAGTTGAAATCTAGAAAAGTAAGCAAGTTATGACCAAAAAGGTAACCACTTCTACTACCGCCTCTTTCCGGACACTTTTTAGTAGAACTGGTTACATTTTTGGTCATAACTTGCTAAGTTTTCTATGTATCGACTTGATTTCTTTTGCGTTGGATAGCTAAGAGTATTGGCTTTAATAAGAATTTTTTTCTGGTGGATAGTGCAAAAAAATTTTCTACCAATTTTAAAAAAAAAAAAGCAAAGGGGATAGTCCATCGTTTTTTTTTGGCTAAAAATATTTTTTTCGCACTATCTGCAAAAACCAAAATTCGAATTAAAACCAATTTGGTTTTCTATCTAACGCAGTAAAAATCAAGTCGATATCTAGAACATCAAGCAAGTTATGACCAAAAAGGTAGCAGTTCTACTACTGCCTCTTTCCGGCCACTTTTTAGTAGAACTGGTTACATTTTTGGTCATAACTTGCTAAGTTTTCTATGTATCGACTTGATTTCTTTTGCGTTGGATAGCTAAGAGTATTGGCTTTAATAAGAATTTTTTCTGGTGGATAGAAAATTTTTTATCATTTTTTCATGATAATTTTTAGTCATTTTGACAACAGATGACGTCCGTGTTTTTTTAAGTGAAGAAATGTTTTTTTAGCCTGAGAGCACTTTAAACTTTAATGATATTATTTTAGAATAAATGTTGCTTCTAAAAGAAGCTATCTGAGCTTGGAATACATTACTTCAATAAAAGTTTCATTAGATTAAGGATATATTTCAATAATTTAATGAAACATTTTATTAAAATTTTTCTATTAGTCTAATGAAACGTTTCCTTTGGAAGAAATTTAAGGAATTATTCTCTCAGTATAATCCTAAGATCATCCTAATGAATGCAAAATGTGCCCAATTATGAATATTCTTCTCCATGTTTTTCATAAATTAAATTAAAAAAATTTTCTATGATAAAAAATAATAAATTTTATTCACAATAGATGAAAAAAGAAAGAAAAAAATAGCGAAGATGTTTTGTTCATAATTGGGCTGAGTTATTCCCAGTGTTGGATTTAGCTTCTTTTTAAAACAAATTTTTCTACAACTTAAGTAAGTTGCTTAACATTCTACTCGCAGAAAGAAACCCAACACTATAGGTCGTGAGGTTTGGTGATAAGATTTTCTGTTACACACAGCTTTAGATGCTGAATTTTCTCTAGTTTTGATTGCTGCATATGTTAATAAGATAATAAGAATGCATATAAGCTGGCCTGGTACGAGTCTTCTCTAGATGTTTCATAAAGTCTTACTTGCTTTAACAACTAGTCTCTTTTCAACTAAATTGTTTGATTCGAACAGCAAACTAAGCCTAAATTAAACAGAGGGCCCCGTTGCATATTCATAAAGCCATAACTCTACTTTGGCATCTCTCCGGTATACATTAGAGAGAAAACTATATCCTGGATGGGATCATAAAACATAAGGAATCAATGACTAGACTCAGCAAAGCAAAAAGTTATATCACGTTATCGAAATACATTTATTACATATTAGATCTTACACAAAGAAAGAAGTATCTGTACATTTGGATTATTTACAATAATGATAAGCCCAACATAAAAAAATGAAAAAGAAACTTACCAGCAAATTTTTAATTTTTACTAGTGGAATCCACAATTACAATATCGAAGTAATTATTTTTAAAAGCTGCTGCATAATAACGAAGAATAATCTTCAACTTTAATTGAAAAAATGTTGTTCATTACATTAATGAAAAGTTCATTATTATTCAATCTGTGCTAGCTTTTATTAGACTAAAAAAATGTAATTAATTTAATGAAATATTTATTGATTTAGTGAAATGTTTTCATTAATTTAATGAAACTTTTATATTAATTAGTATTAACAAATAATGAATGAAATAATTTTAATATAATCCTTTTAAATGGATTTATGCCACATTTTTCGTTCAGTGTGTCCTGCCAAGTTTATTTGAAAAATGTATCCCGGGGTAAAGAAATTTTAAATTTCATTTAAACATTAAAATTTTCATTTAGTTAAAGCTTTATTACTTGTAAAAAATAAATACATCTTAAATATTTTACTGTTTCACTCAATTAATTTAATTTGATAAAAATTATATAAAAAATTTTTTTCTTATCACTTTGAAATGTTTGCTTTTAATTTTAATCTCCTCCATTGGGCCAAACTATGCTCTCTATAAAATCTAAATAAGCCGCTACTCTGGTATACAAACCCGGCATTGTTGAAGCACAATCTATACCAGAAGAAATCACACCCACTAAACGATATTGTTTCAGAGTTTCTAAAGAAATTTTTTTGTAAAAAAAAAATTTAGTAAAATTTTCTATTTGATTTTAAAGTGAATTTTCTGCTGCGCTTACCATCAAGTATCATCATTAAAGGTCCGCCTGAATCACCTCGACAAGCATCCTTAACTTGATCTTTGTCTTCAGCGCAAAGCTGAGTTTGTACTATGCCATTACGTATTCTTCTATGGCCTATATAACTCGCATAACTTGTATTACAATTTTCTAAAGGGGTGGTGAACAAAGGAGCCTTCAGTAAAATATCGGAAAAGCTGCGTGCTGAAATATTTATAAGAAATTAAAATTTTTAATTGGCAAACTTTTTTAGTTGAGTAAATTTTTACTAAAAAAAAGAAACTAATTGCAAACAGCGACAGATTTTAAATGCTACCAACTATTTCTGTAAAGAATAGTTGGCACTCTGTTTTTATTTGTGAAACTTTTTCGGCAACACTTATTCTTGAGCTTAAAACAATTTTACGAGTAACAAATGCATATGCCTTAAAGCAGGCTGCATTACTTTAAGTTTATGTTTTAACACACCCAACAAACAAATCTTATTCATTTAAATTCAAAATAAAATACAGTTGCTGCATCAAGTCTTTGAAAAATTAAAGATAAAATGAAATAAAAAATATAGTTTTCCACACTCATACGAGGACCGTTAATAGTTAACACATACTTGTACACTCCTTATGTTTTCAACAATTTAAGAAGAACAAAAGAGACAAAATCATCACATTTGAAATTTTAGTCTTTTTAAATTTCGATAAAAGTTACTATGATTTGACCTCAAGCTTAAAGCAATAAACAACACCCACAACAATTTGTTATATAAATTAGGAAGAAAAAAACTTACTTGTGGTATTAATAGTACCCCAACCTGAGACCCATAATTTAATCTTGGCATCCGGATCTCTGTCATCTGTGTACAAACAAACTGGATAAATGTTTTCGCTCAATGGAGCATCATTTTCCAATTCTAGTATCGCTATATCATTGTAAATTGAACTGCCTAAATAGTCTTCATGGATGTAAAGTTGCTATTGGAGTTTGTTTAAATTAAAAAAAAAGTTTGCTTTTGTTTGCTGCCACACCCACCTTTATCTTTAAATCAACAGCTGCCCTCATTTGAGCTGGATCTGTGAAATTTACCACACCCAAACGTACAATGACAGGAACGTTATCCCGTCCCGCAACACAATGGGCAGCAGTCAAAACAAAACGCTTGTCAATTAAAGTGCCACCGCAACGAATGTCATAAGTGGAACTGTCATCGTCGCCAATACGTCTGTAACCAATAGCAGCCATGTGAGGAAATTCTCCCAGCCGCACAGGTGTGCCATCCAAAATGTGAGGTGACAATGTACCATTAAGTCCGTTGTCTATGCGATGACAAGCTGAAAATTATATCCTAGAAGCATTTAAAAACAGACAATCACAATTTGTGTTTCAACACTAACCTCTAACGGCTGGTCTCTCCTTGCTTGGCGTAGAAGGTTTTGTGCTGAAATATTTAAGAAAAATATTTGAAATTTTTTGGAAAATTATTTAAATTTTGCAGACGCTGATCCAGGAAGTTGAAAAACGGAAATTTCTCAGCAAAACATCCGGATCTGCACCTGCATTTTGTCAATAATAATTTAAATAGGGGATGCAAGTGAAGATGCAAATACAAAAATAAAATGAAAACAACACAATGACTTCATAACCACCTTAATGAATTTGTATCTTCCGAGAAAAAGGTTTCCTCTGCCGGAGGTGGGCGAAATTCAAAAGGTTTAAATGAATCCAATATGCCAGCAGGCGGAGATTGTACATTCAATATTGAGGAGCCAGTGTTAGTTTGAGCAACAAATTGTGGCAGTTGTGAGGTAGAACGAGGTTCTTTATTTAAAGAATTCATTTGTAGTGGTTGTGGCTGCGGTATAAATTCTGTTTGCTGTACAAATTGATGAGTGGATGTTTGTGGGGATTGTAGCACCACTACTTGGTCTGCCGGTTGAATACTTTGTAGCTGTTGTTCCTGATAGAAAACCGGTTCAATTTGATTTTCATGGGCCTTAACCACATCCACGCCAGAATTGACTAGATTCTCGTAAACAGTTTGTACTGGATTAAAACCTGTTATCTGCTCACTATGGCTTGACCAGGTTTCTATCACAATAGGTTGTTGTATGAAATTTGTAGACGGTGTCATCACCTCCAAATCATTTCCATTTATTTGTTGTTCGACAATAGGTACTACTTGAAAGTGTGCTGGTACTTGCGCATGATTGATTAATTCCATTTGATTATGATTATCCTGCCCAGTTGTTATCCACACAATCGGCTGAATATTTTCCCTTTGTGTAGCAGTGGAAGCATCACTTGTAGATGGATTTTCTTGTTTAACATCATGTGCTGTTGCAGTCTCTGTGTTGATATTGCTTGTAGTTGAGGTTAAAAACACATCTTTGAGTAGATTATGTATCCTTTTTTCTTCGTTATTATTTTCTGTGGTATTAAATGCAAAATGTGTGCTGGGATTTTGTTCCTCAATATGATTAACAGGCCTGCCAGGGCTACGATTTTGTGTATCGCCGTCATCATTCGGAAAAATATTTGGACTCAAATTGTTGTTGGATGGAAAAAAATGTTGATTTTGATTATTGTGCGCACCAAAGATATTACGAAATCTTCCATTGTTGTGGGGATTGTCACCACGCCCATTGTTATTTTGACGACCTCTGCCCATATTATGGAATTTATTAAAATTTTGCTGCACACTATCTTGTGAGCCCCAATTCCAACCCGAATTTCCATTACCATTTCTACGTAAAAGATGACCTCTAGCATTATTAGAATCTCTAAAACCCGTTCCACCATTAAACTCATTTCCTGTTTTATCGAAATTCCATTGATTTATATTGACTGGTCCTCTATTTAAATTGCCACGACGATTATTATTCTCCCTTATAAAGCCCTGATTAGATGGGTTAATATTTGGTCGATTACTAACGGTTTGAGTTTGTTGTTCGTGTATGGGCTGCCCACTATTTTGCTTTGCCCCCAGCAAAGCATTAAAATCAAAAAATTCAGAACTGGAGTTTAATTTTTGATTTTCAATAACTAACGGCTTTAAAGTGGTGGTAGTAGTGCTTGCAGCTGGTGTTGTCGGTTTCAATAGATCCAACCAAAAATCTGGAACTGGTGTTGTGGTAGTGGTTGTGGTGGTTGTGGTGGTTTTTAATAAATCCAACCAAAAATCTGTGACCGGCACTTGAGTAGTTGTTATGGTGCTAAAATTTTATTTTGTAAAATTTAAGTGTTTACACAGTGCAAGAGAGGGGGATATTATGAGACAAACCAAAAAGCAACATTGAGTGCAATTAATTGAAAAAGAAGGAGAGTAGAAGATAAATTTACAAAATATATGAAAATTATTATGAATTTTGTAAAAAAAATATGTTTAGTTATACATAAATTAAATCATTTACAGAGATGGGGATTCTAGTGGCTTTTAAACAAACAAGAAAATTTATTTTTTTAAGGAAAATTGTGCAAGTTAAATTAAATTGAACTTCAAGTCGAAATCGAGCAATTTTTTAGACACTCAACAAAGTGTTAAATACAAATATTGCACTTACTCGGGCGAATTTTTGTTGCTTGCCACATTTGTTGTGGCGTCTGTTATTTGATTTCTCTTAACTGGACAACAAATTAACTCTTCTCTAGTGCCAAAGCCACAACTAATTACTTCGCGTATAGTGTATTCTCCATTATCGATTAAAGTTTTCATAACTGGACAATCGTCCCATTCCCTGCAAATACCAGGCTCATTTTTGCTTTTACAATTATCACCTTCTGCAATAAAATACAACACACACACACAAACATAAAATAATAACAAAAGAGAAATTGCTTGGGATTCTAATGGCGTTTTCTTTTCTAAAAAAAATATGTTGCATATATTTTCTATTCCTAAAAAAAATGTTCTGTTCTCAACATATTGCATATAAAAGATGCAAAATTGGTACATGTTTTGCACTCAATTTATAAATTAGGGTGAAATATTGCCCTTTTTACAACTGTGTTAACTACTTGTTTATACAATTAAGTAAATTATATAATTTTTATTTATATGAAATTCAACATTTTCTCCGTCAATATATTCTTCACAAAAATTCATTACTGGTCACTTTTGAATCATAAGTTTATTTTTATTTTATTTTAGGCGCACTGTTTATCAGTTAACCTGTAAACATAATCTAATTTCCTATATTGCTTTAAAAGTGTTAAACATATAAAACGCTAAATATACATGAAAAACTTATTTTTGCTCTATTGAAACCACAGAAAAAGCATCACTTTGTGCAGTTTTAGGCAACCTGTTTAAAATATTATAGAACTTAAAGGTAGAATGTTTTTTTGAGAATAGAAAACGCCATAGGACTACTGAAATTAAGAGAGAGAAAAAAGAGTGATAATCTCGCTTACTGAATTGTTTGGCATCTGTCGCTTTACATTGTTGCAACATTATGATCACCACCAGTGTCCAATACAGCATCATTGTCTTCATCATTTGTTTTAAATTAATTTTATTTTTAAAGATTTCTTTAGGCATTCTTCTTTGGTCTTTGTTAATGACTATGCAGTCTATTAATTTCAATAAATTTCTTTGGGTTAATATGTAGTTCGGGTAAAAAAAGTTTTCTTGAAAAAAAATTACAAAATTATTTTAATTATTTTTATAAATATTTAAAATTATTGCTTGTTATGTTATGTAATAAAAATTCTGTGAAAGCTTTTTCACTTTTTCTCTTTCCCTTATTACGAATAAAATTTCTCCTTTTTTGCTACAAAAATTCTCTGATTTAGCGATCGGGCAGATAACTGTTTTTTGTTTGTATTTATAACTAAGATTGCTTGAATAAAATAATATTTTATAGCATTATGATATTAATGTTGTGCTACTGTAGCATTCTAACAGAAACTAACTAAATAGTAGAGTTTAGCTAACTGTTACTAAATTGTATAGCAACACACTGAAAGAAAAATGTTTCATAAGTCCAAGGAAAAGGTTTTATTAAAATTATTTTATTAATAATTTTTCATTTTGATTTCATAAATAAAAAATATAAATGTCGTTTGCTGGTAATCACATTACTTAAGAACGGCTGCACCGATTTGGCTAATTTATTCTTATGTTCGTTATAGTCCGATTTAGGTTTTTATACTTTTTTAATTTCTATAAAATCGTAGACAAGAGAGCCACACCGTAATTTAATTTAATTTTTTAGGGGAAATATTGGTCACGCCCATTTTTACGACCATTTTTTTATACATCTTTTTTAAAAATTTTTATTAATAAAAAACGCATTCGGGTAACTGTCCCATGAAAAAAATGAAAATGTCCCGCAAAATTTCTTTTGTGTGAAGTCAGGGCCATAAATTTCAATTGGAATACTGAATATCCACAATTCTTTTTCACTTAGTTCGTTTCGGCATTGAAGAAGTTTCAAATTTAAACACTTTGCAAAAATTGCGAAAAATAAAATAACCTGAGTAATTAATTGTGAATTAAAAAATAATTCTAAAAGAAAATAGTGACTCAAAAATATTTTTTTTTTTAATTATAAATTTTTTTTATAAAATTTAAAGGCAAAAAAAATTTTTCATTGAATGAATAAGAAAATTCAAAGGATATATGAACAAAATTCTTTGAGTGTAGCTAGGCTAAATGCTATTTTAAATTGCTATTGCTATTTAGAACGAAAACTAGTAAAGCAGCAAATATTCACCTAACGAAATTGCTACTGAAGAAAAGCAAAATTATTTAATTTGGCATGTTTAAGAACAAAGCAAAAAAGTTTTTAAATTTAATTTTTTTAAGGCTAAGATATACTATAACACGTATGCCCCTATTATGGTTCACAACTCAACTCTACTTTAGTTGAAATTTTGATATTACAACCTGTTTCTGTTGTTACTGTTTACAACTCGTGTGTTCGTGCAGTTGACATACACATACAAAAGTGACAACTCATCAATGGCAGTTGTTTCAATTACAACTCAACTGAGTCCTTTAAAAAGTTTGCAAAAAAAATCTACTTCAAAAAAGTAGGATAGTGTGTGGGCTTACAATTAATTGTGTGACAGATGTTTTATAACAAAACTGTTAGATTTTCCGATGTCATAAGAAATTTCAAAAAATAAAAATTCTTTTTTATATGACAATGTGGCCCTAGAAAACACATAATGATGTGATTTATTTTTCAATAAATAAAAATTCTATAAGATTTTCATCTGTAAGAGATAGTGAGTCATAGGTTTTAGTAATAAATTGAATAGCTTTTGAAAGCTTTTTATACCCTTCACTGTAAGTCAAAGAGGTATATATAACTTTGTGATTCCGCTTGTAATTTCTACACCGTATATGGGTCACCCTATAAAGTATATATATTCTGAATCCTTATGAAAAGCGGAGCTTAATAAGCGTTGTCCGTCTGTCTGTCCGTGTAGTCGTTGACCCTAGACAACATACAGAAAAGTATAGCATACCAAACGGTCAGTTGTTTCTGTAAGACTATTACTTGAAACTCAGCCAGATCGGTCTATAAATGGCGGAGCTATGAGTCAAAAACCGAAACTACCTCTATTTTTGACCATTTTTTGAGTAGGTTTTTTTGCATATTTTGTCTAAACGAAGAAGCGGACAAAAAAAACGTGGTATGCAGTTTTGTTTGAATTATAAGTAATAATACCTGTGCTAAAAATGAAACTAATCGGTTCACAAATGACCGAGGAATATCAAAAATACAACCGAAATCTTAGATTTTCATTAATTATGGCTTTGTTTTTTTTTGCGTTTTTTATCTAAACTGAAAAAAAGTAGTACTCAGTTTTTTCAAACGTCACATTCATAGTATTGTAACCAAAACTCAGCGGGATGGGTTCACAAATGGCGGAGCTATGAGTCAAAAATTGCGATTACCTCTATTTTTTGATAATTTTTAATGGGTATTTTGTGTAATTTGTCTAATAAACTGCAAGACGGACAATAAAACGTGGTACGCAGTTTTATTACAAATAACAGAAAGATCGCTACACAAATGGACCAGAAAAATCAAAAATACAAGCGACATTTCACATTTTCATTAATTTTTGTTTTGTTTTTTCTTTTGCTTTGTTTTTTTTCTTTTCTTTTCTTTTTTTGTGCAAATTTTTTAGTTGTCATGTGCGTAGTGCTTTGTACACATAAACACCAAAAATAAAAGAGTGTATGGGTGTATGCGTGGTTTTTATTGCCTTGAGTATAAAGTACGAATACAAACATCTTTATGAAAGAGAGTTCAATAGATTAGATTCTCGATAATTAAACATTTAATTAAATATGTTTGGGTTAAAATTTTTTAAAAAAATTTGCAAAATTATATGAAAATAAATTTTTTTGTTTGAATATCTTTCTTAGAATTTCTTTTTTTATTAATTTAAAAATTTAGTAGCTGCAGACATTTTATTGCTTTTAAAAATGAGGTTCGCAGAAAGGATTGTTTCTTAGAACTCTTTAATTTTAGTTTCTTGAACTGAAATTAATTATTTATTTAGGATTAATAAAAAAATAGGTATTCGAATGTTTGCCATTTTTTTTATAACTTTTTAATTTTAAGTTTATATGACTTTTTTTATTGAAACGGCCAGATTTTTAAGTTGAGATTGTATTACAAAAATTTATTTTTTTATTGATATTTCTTTTCAATTATAAATAAAGAAATTTTTATATTTAATATGATCTCAAGCTTAATAAACTAAGTGTTTTAGTTACATAATTTTTTGAAGTGAGTGAAGATAAATATGGTTAGTTAAATATGTTTTCACGTAATTCCTTATGTTTTTAAGTTTTTGTAAATATCTTTTCAGTATAACATTTATAAATATGTTTAGGAGACATATAAGTACATACATAGATACAAATGTGCATAAATACGTTGATTTCTCTAAGAGTTTGTAAGCAACCCATAGAATATTACGGGTTGGTACACATATCATTTTAAACAAGAGGCCGTCTAGATTTGTAATCTATGGCCCAAGTACTCAAACTGCACCAGTTTGCTGATACGTTATGTAGTATGAACTTATTTTTGTAATTCCTTCATATCCCAGTACTCTTCTTCTGAGGAATTTTTACCATTCCTCATTTTGGCGAAGTACCATTCAAAATTTTGCAACAGAAACTTACTGAAACCAAATTGGAATGAAATTTGTAAGTTCTATGCTCTCTGAAAGTGTTTTAATATTCTATGATGCAAAACGGAAATTGCCAAAACCCTTCAGAGCAACAGCACTGCGTTATATGAAAATTTAAAAAAAATTTTAACCCCAGACACTGGTTTGGTGGGGCGATCACTTTCGGAGAAATCCCTTTCTCCTCATCACCACCATCTGTGTCACATTGAGTATTTAATTCAAGTATCAACAGAAATAGAATACGAGCTTTTTTTTTCATTTTTTTATTTTCTTTTTATTTATTTCTTTTTTAAATGAAATATAGTATTCAAGTCGTAGCATTAAACTAAATATTGAAATCATTCAATACTGAGGGTCATTCTTACAAGTTAAAGCAGCTTTAGTTCAAGCCTTAAAATGTACTAATCCATATTTAGCTGGTCACTTAATTTTGATTTCAGGGTGTAGCTCAAAAAGCAGCTGTTTGCTCTACAAAAACCCTACTATTGATAACTTGGATTGGAGCTTAAAGTTTTCTGGGAAATCCAGACACTATTAAAAATAATTTTATTTTTACAAAACAAAAACTTGTTGATGTTTTGTGAGCACGAGCAATAATTTTTATAGTTTCGCTTTAATTTTTACAACTGTTAGTTATAATAATATTTTTATTTTATATAGTTTTCAACACACACACACATACACTCACATTGTAGTGTGTTCTAATTTTTGTTAAATTTTAAATACAAAAAAAAAATTATCAATAAATAGTAAATTGCAAAATAAAATGTTGCTGTATACTTTTCTATATTTAATTTATATATTTTTTTTGTTTTTGCTTTATTATTGTTAAAAATAATATTTTTATTTTTTTTTTTACTTGTGAGATAATGCACTAACTCACAATATTATCGATTAAATTTCCATTCAACAATCAGTCGGTTAATTATTATTTACACAACCGTTTGAAAACACTTCTCGCCAATAACTGAGCTCATAATTGATCTTGTATTAAACAAAACAGATCCGTTTTTATTTCAACTCACCAATACTGACGCTAAAATTTTATAGGTGAAAAGCAAAAAATTAACCGAAATTAAAATCAATTAAATTAAATTTTTTTTTTTTTCAAATAGAAATTAAGAGAATTTTATGTAAATTTGCTATTCAAATGAGTTCAACTTGTGGTCGGTAACCAATTAAACGTGCAAGAAATATTAAAAATAATAGAAATTTAAATGTGTTGTATTTTGGTTTATTTAAAGTAAAGTTTTACTTTCGAATGGACACAAACTCCATATAGGGATAAATGCGAGGTGTGCTTAAGAATTTAAAATTCCAAGTGTTTTGACTCAAATTGCAAAAAAAGAAAAAGGTGCCAAATAGACTGGTAGCAGCATTGCCAGGAGTTACAAAAAAATAAGCTAAATTGATCAAAAAATAGATTGTCGAAGAGAAAAGTTCATGCAAAAACTTAGTTTTTCGCATTGTCATGCTGGAATGTCCATTGTAAGTTTTAAAATTGGGGAAACGCTTGGAAGAAATATGCGCTTGGGTTTCTGTTGAACTCACATGACATGGAATTTTTAGATGAAAAAAAATTAATTTAGTAGGCGCTGATGGCTTCAATTATTATTTTTACGATTTCCGAAAAAAGAAGCATCAATTGGATCGTTTATGGTGATTTTTGTCTAGCACCGTAAATGTTAATTGCTACAAAAAGTACTTCCTAACTTCACACTTTTGAAAGCTTCTAATTGACATCCCAATGCAAAACATTCATACTATCCAGGGGGTAAAGGCATGGCTACACGATCAAATGTTAACCGGACCTTAACATCATTTCAAATATTTGGGGATGGCTATCTCGTAAAGTGTATGCTTCCAGAAAGCATTATACTATCAAAGAGGATCTCATTGAAGGCATAAAAGTGACTTGGTTGACCATTTCACTCGACTGCATCAATTCATTGTATGATTCTATACCCCTTCGAATTTACGAAATAATCTGTAAATATGAAGGCAAATTAAAAATTTTTATTGAAAACTAGACATAAACCGTTTTTTTTTTCATATGACACAAATTGTGAAGGCATTTTTTTACTTTTTTACATACAAAATTTTTTTATAAAATTTTTTTATATAAGTGATGTGTGACTTTCAAGTATTTATGTTTGTGCAGCTCTTTAGTAAATGATGGCTTAGTAGCATTTATTTGTGAGCCCTTTCACACTTGGCCAGTGACTTGCGCAAGTAGATTTTTAATATTTTTATATTTCCTTGTGAACTTGCCCAAATTTACTTTTTATTATTTTTCGCTTAAGTCCTTAATGTTGTTTCATTCATTCACTCACAAAACAATACAAAATAAAACAAATCAGAAACATAAAAAAAATCCTAAAACATACACACACAAAGAATGAAAGAACTAAATGATTTGCTTATCAGCTACAAACACAAGAGCTGTACAAGAGACTTGCTTAAGTCGCATGGCCCCATGATGCATAGTTTGATTCATATTAAGGATTATGCAAAACTGTAGCCCATCAAAACTGCAAAAATTTATAAAATCAGTCTGTTACACCATCCACCAAAGGTTTTTAGTTTTCTTAAAAAGATTATTGAAAACTGGGTGCTATCAATCAAGACCCATATTGGTTGCAGATTAATTAAGCATAAGCTTTTCAAAAGATTTCTTTCAATTAATATTTCATATCTTACACACTTTTATAACAAAATATTGCTGGCTTTTTTAATTAGGGCTTACAGCAGCTCATCAGAAATTTATTCTCATCACTTTACATTTACTTGCAAACAGTGCAAACGGTGCTCATGAGTGCAAATAAGCTTCTTCTTAATCAACTCAACATATAAATGTACTCTTTTGTATTTAATAATTCAAAATTTCTTAAATTGTTCCTGCATGAACGAATAATAAAAAAATAAAATAAAATAAAAATAATTCAATCTTGAAACTCTTGGTATTTTAAGTACGAATGCAGGATTAAATCAATTTCGAAATATTTGAATCAAGTGCATATCTGGCTTAAAATTAATCTGACTAAAATTAAGAATTTCGTATTTGATGATTCCGTACTTGAATCAAGCCTTCCGTACTTTTGACACCGCTGGCTTGATTTTTGTTTTGAGCGTAGTATCGTGAATACCCCGTCTATTTAAAGTAACACAGCAAACAATTTATATTTTGCAAAATGAAAAAAAAAAATTATTTTGTTTTTTTAATAAATTAATTAAAATAATTTACTCTTAACTACCTGAGTGTTGTTTCTTCTTAAAATCAATAAAAATACACAAATTGACAAAATCTATTAAATCAAATTGTTTATAATAAAAATTGTTTTTCTGTTTCGTTACTGTTCAGTAACGATGATCAAATCATTTAGCAAATTTGTATGGAATTTTATTCAAAATGTTTTAGAAAAATTTATAATTTTCACACAATTCTTCTAAACTGTTTCATTACTTTTAATAACACTAGGCAACAAAGTTAATTTTTTTATTGTTTCACTCAAATAACAAGTATTTTTGTTAACAAGTGAAATGCATAAAAGATACCCATTACGTCATGTTTCTAAAAATAAATCGTCGTTTCTTAAGAAGATCATATTTAAAAAAAAGCTTTATTTAGTTTGCTGGAAAATGTTTCACTCCTAAAATTAAAATTAATAAAAAAAAAAAAAAAAATTCGAAAAGTTTTTTTAAATTTTTAATATTATCGACTTTTTAAGCTTCTCCTCTAAAAGATTTGTAATGTCACTTGGGGCTTTTTTGAAAATTATTATAGAATTAGAATTAGAATGAGGAGCGGGAACAAGTCACCTGATCAGTACAGCCAAAATACACCTATTGTGACACTACTCCCAAGTTACAAATCATCCCAGAGTCTAGTATTCATTAATAATTCAGAAACTTCTTTGGGTGATTTGTCCACCATGTGCGATGGTTGTAGGTAATGTTGTCCTAAGTGGCGAAAACGGGTCCAAATCAGACCATTACAGTGAGACAATATGTGTTATGTTGTCTCTTCATCTTCGTTACATAACCTGCAGAGGTCATTTTGATTGATCCTCATATTCGCCAAGTGTTTCAATACTCTGCAATGTCCAGCCAGGAATCCCATGACAATGCGGGCAGTCCAAGAAATTCATTAGTCATTTTCCGAGATTGGAATTTCATAAATGTTTTAGCTACCCTGATACCTGCTGTTTCCAGAAAGTATTGTTGCGATTCCGTTTTCAGCCACTGCCTAAAAATGAGCTTAATAGGGCTCCAATACAGCCCGCAGAATGGTTATGGGCCAATAAAACTATTAGCCTTTTCTTGCGAGTTTGTCTACCTTCTCATTGCCTACTGTGACCTGGCACCCATACCAAGTGAACCCTGTAATTAGATGCTAGTCTTTTTAGACTAGCTTAATAAGACATAAGCAATTGTTCTATATTGACACAGATTTGTTGCTGACAAAGTGATGTCTGTTACTCTGTTTCGATTTGAATAAAGTATGACTGGTTTTGTTTGGAACTCATGAGGCTATATACCTGAGTTTTGCTTTATTCTATTTTTAAAATTTTTACAAATTTAATAATTTCTATTTGGAATTTAAAAGTTTAACAAAATATTAATCTTTATTTGTGCTTAATTCCAGAAATTGTGTTGGTTTTAAAATTTATTCTTTTACTCATGATATTCTCATGAGTTATTTATTCAGTACAATAAATACTGAAGGGGAGAGCATACCTATATGGACCATTTCACCCTACGCTACTCTACAAATGGAAATTTTAAAAACTTTTTTTTTTTCACAACTTCCACGACATTTTCGCAACCACTAAGCCAAATCATTTAAAGGTAATTTCAATCCGGAATTGTAGATTTTTTTTTAAATATATAGTCATATGTTTTCAAAAAAGCCCCAAGGTACATTAAAAAAATATTTAGAGAAGAAGCCGATAATATTTAAAATTAATTAAACTTTTTTAATTTTTTTTTTTTATTTTAATTGAGAGATTTTCCTACATCGAGAAGTCGAATTTGATTTGTATTGCAATTTAAAGTTTTTTTTTTTTTTTTTTTTTTTTTTGAAAACATATGACGATATATCGGGTCATAAAATCCTCTTAAGAAATAAAGCCATAATTTTGAAAACATGACGTAACGGATATACATTTTTTTATTTCAGGGCACTGTACTTGTTACTGCTGTAAGAAAAATTATGTTGCATAGTGTAATTTAATTTTTAATTTTTTTTTTAATATTTTGTTAATTGGCAAACAATCTGCCAATAATTTATTCTGTGTAAGAGAAAAGTATAGAAGAAGAGCTTCAATAAACTACAAACCCTCTTATTAATTTTTTTTTTTCTTGTAAAAAAAAACCAGCCAAATGAATCATCCATCATCACTCACTCATTCATTGAAGAAACGTTTAGATTCCCACCATAACAACAACAACAACAGCCCCAACAGTATTAGTTAAACGTCATTTCAATTTCAAAAAAACCACAATAAAAAAAAAAACAAAAAAGTTAAAACTATTGCTGTCATTGACAGCCAATTATAAAATAATTTTATTACTGTCTATCTAAATTAACAATTTATGTGTTCGCATGAACTGGAATAAATTTAAGATCTGAAGATAAAACAAATCATTTTAAGATAGATGCTGTAAATTATCTCATTTTTTTTATCTTTATTATAAATAAAAGACATGAATAATTTGAAATATAAAATGAATCGAAAATCTGTGTTGCTTTTTTTGCAACGATCACACTTTGTCACCTCAATACACTATAAACTGTCCAAATTTCATAACTAAACTAATTAATGGCAGAATTCACCCTTGTTGCCAGATGTAAAATTAAAGCAAATTTGCACTTACGAGTATTTCTTGCTACAATGTGTGAGAAACCTTTTCTAAGATTGTGGCAAAAAATCTTCACAATTGAATTCGTAGAGAATAAACAGAAACAAAAACACTCAAGTAAAATTGCGTATTAATTAAATCCTTGAACCAACAACGACAACATAATTTGCTGATTCTAAATATTTTTTTATTTTCCTTTTTTGATACATAGAACGCGTATAGAGATAAAGAGTGAGAGAGAGTACAACATTAGCTAAGCCGCAGTACATTTTTGAAATTTAAAGCCAGTTGTTGTATGAACTTTCTGGTAATTTGGTTTGAACTCAAATTATAATTTTTCTTTACTTTAGTACTGTTTTTTTAATCAAACTTAAATTGGATTTAAGCCTACTTTGGTAATTGACATGCCGCCTACTACTGTCGCACAGTGTCGTGATTTCTTGATTATTGAAGAGAGTTGAAATTTGGCAAAATTTCAAAAGTTTAGGAACAAGGATTCGTGTACTTCCTACTATCCTCAAATTTAAAATTTGAAAATTTTTAACAAATATGGGAACCATTAAGGCAAAAACGCGGAAATTCATAAGAAGAAATGAATTGTAATTAATTTTGTAATATTTCTGAAAAAGCAATAAATAAATATGTATTTATGAACAATAATTTTGTAATAGCTTTTTTCTTTAAGTATATATTTAATTGTTTATGCGGCCGGATATTGTGGGAACAATGCTTTATATGATATCCTTAAAGATTTGATACAAATTAGATTAAGCTCAAAAATGTCCTTTTTCAAAAATATTTATAAATAGTAAAATTTCCTAAACTAATTTTGTACAAAAGCTTAATGTGTCTATTAAACTTTTTCCAATTCGGTACAAGGGTACGCCCACCTCATATGTATCCTTTACGATAAAAGTGGTACAAAAGCTAAAAAAATATTTTAAAATTGTCTGAAAAATGGTTCATATTTTAAATAAATGCTTTAAGTTCCTTTTTCGTCAAGACATATCACATAGTTTCGTGACTCCATATATCGATCGAGTTATCATAAAAAACTAAATTTGGCTCATGTGTCAAAACTGATTAAATCTAATCAATTTTAAAATTTAGTAATTTAAGCTTCAAGGTTTTATATCTGTTAAATTTTGTTCAAATAATACTTTGCGGAAGATCAGAAACAACAACAAAGCCAGTAAATGCATTTCATAAAAATATCCTTTTTCACAACAACCAATTAACAAAATATTAATCTTTATTTGTGCTTAATTCCAGAAATTGTGTTGGTTTTTAAATTTATTATTTTACTCATGATATTCTCATGAGTTATTTATTCAGTACAATAAGTACTGAAGGATATAGCATATCTATATGGACCATTTCGTCAGACGCTACTCTGAATCCTCAGCAGGTTACTCCCAACGTTTCTTGCAAGCACTAGAACCTTTATATTGTAAAAGCAATTGACTAAATAAGAATTATTAATAGTCACAAAAAGATTCAAATATTCAAACAAAAAACTCAGTAAGCATTGAACTGAATAAATAAATAAATTTCCCAACCAACATTTTAATATTGAAAACTATATATTCTATTTTTATTCTTCTCTTCTCCTTTATATTGGGAGTAACCTGCTGAGGATTCAGAGTAGCGGCTGATGAAATGGTCCATATAAATATGCTATCCCCTTCAGTACTTATTGTACTGAATAAATAACTCATGAGAAAATAATAAATTTAAAAACCAACACAATTTCTGGAATTAAGCACAAATAAAGATTAATATTTTGTTAAACTTTTAAATTCCAAATAGAAATTATTACAGATACCAATTAACTTTAACTCGAAATATCAATATCGCTGCAGAATTTTGTTTCGAACCTACCTTTAATACACCAACCATTTATCCCAATTATTACTAATTTTTAAAAGCCTAAACTTTAATTTTTTTCTTTCTATGTCTGAAAGTATTCTTTGAGCATGATTTTCTGTAAATTTTATAATCGAATGCAGCACCAATGTTGTATTATTTTTTTTAAGCTGCATTCTTTGCTGAAAAATATCACACACATGTAATGGTGTTGACACTGAAAAAGAGCACTCCGGAGCAGCTAACACTTTTATATGTTGAAATAGAAAAGTGTTATCGAATGTTTTTTTTTTTTTTAATTAACCACCCACCAAAGCTGAGTTTGTATACAAAATCTGGTTTTACTAAGGAGTTGTCTTTACGCTAGCGATATGTCGCATATGATAAATATATCAGCTGCTATCAAAATTTATTTGAATTTTAACTTTAACAAACAAACGTAATATTTTAGATTTTTCTACTAAATTATTTTGGTGCTGAGAAACCTTAACTTTGAGTTGCAATAACTAAAAAACTATTTAATATTTTTGCACAATATTTTAGGTATATTTTAATAAAAGTATGTTCTATAGGAAAATTAGCAAAAAATATTAAATTTTCCACATCGATTTTAACTATTTTTGGTCAAGCTCGTGGCAGTGTGCGCCCTAAAACTTGAGCACTCTGAACTTTAGTTGTTTGTTTTGCTCAGCTGTTTTGATGGTGCAAACTTTTTGGTTTTGTTTTGTCTTCATTTGAAGTATGCTTGCAATAGAGGGAGAAAAATAGAGATAAGAAAGGTAAGAATTATAACATATTTTGAGCTTCAAGTCTAATTCCAATTTTAAATTACAAAGTTACAATAAATTTTTTTATTTGAGCTTAAAAGAGTTGGCAAATATGACTTGTTAATTTTTAAAAGTCCACTTTAAAAAATAAAAAGTTTGCCGTAATTTTGTTAAGAGGGTGTTTTTATCTTAATAAAACTACCGCAAACTCTTTTTCTTTAAAGTGGACTTGTACCCCTTTTAAAATTAACAGCTAATATCATGATTAAGTTTTAAATAAACATGCTAAGCAATACGAGGTTATTTTAAAATTTTTATACTTCAAATTTTGCTTAAATCTATTAAATAAAATTCAAATGAAATTGCTTGAGAAGTATTTTTTTGGTTGCCATTTTTTTTTTATAAATTATAGTCCTTGTCAGTATTACAAATTCTTAAAGGCATAACATTGTATGAAAAATAAATTCAACTTCGCTATTCAGTTAAAAAAAATTTTTTTGGAAAATTTTCCCTTCTTAAAATGAAAATTGAAAATAATTTTTTTCATATTAAAAAATCTCTTTATAGTTATTGTGTGTTACATTTCCACATAATACAAATTTGAGTATCTCCCTCTCTTATGTGCAACAGAATAGGCAGGCAAAGCACTTTTTATTAAAGCAGAAAAAAAAAACGGGCACTAATTAACCTTCCTGTGTTATCAGTTTTTCCCATTTTTTGTTTTTGTTTGTTTTTTGTTTCTTAGTATCATTTTATTTTAATTTTGTTTACTCTTTTTGTTATACTCGTGCAAGTGTATTTTACGTTTCATTTATTGATGTCATTTAAAAAAATTTCAATTTAAATAATAACCAACGCAAACGAGAGCTTAATTTATTGGGTCAAGTTCTTGCAGAATTTCGATTGTAATATATTTTTTTTTTAATTTTTATTGAATTTATATACGTTTTTTCTACGAAAATAAATTTTCTTTCTATTGTTGAATAATTGTAGTTCAATTAAAATTATAAATAAAACAAAATTTTTATACATTTTTTTAATACTTTAATTCAATTAATAAAACAAATGAAATTTTTTGAACATCTATGCTAGTAAGCTGCAACCGCTTTAAATTACGTTGTAATTCTACAGCTCTGAAGATATACGATTACATAGAAAAAAAAAGGAGGTTACGATACATAATTTGCAATAACTGGAGAACTAACTCTCTGATTAAATTTGCATAAACATGTAAGAAGAGAAAATAAAATAACATTTAAATAAAGTTATAAGTAATTTTTTTTCTCTTGTAGTTTCTGAGATATGCACATAGCTCTGTCAATAATACTCATTTAAAAAAAAAAAAAAAAAAAAATTTTTTTTTTTAATTTTAGACCGACCACGTCAAAAATATGTATGCCCATACTTAATTTAAGCTTGATATTATGCTTTGAAATATTTTATTTACCACTTTAGATGACACCTCTGCTAATAATGCTAGCAAAGTCATGATCCACTTTATAAAGTAGTTTTTTAACAGACTTCTTTTAAAATTGGTAGATACGCTCTTTAATTATACTGACTCACGAAATAAAGTAACGGTCGAATAAATTGAGAATGCATTTTGATAAAATATTGCTAATTTTATATATATTATATGCAGGTAACGACATTAACTACAAAATTTAAGATTTTATGCATTTTAGATTTTTAATAAATTTTTAAAGAAGAAAATTTTTAAATATTTCTTGAAAAAAATTTTTTTTATAAAACTTAGTGAATACCTCAGAAACTACAAGACTGGTTAGAAAATTTAACAAAATATAGTTTAAATTTATTTTATTTCCGTTGCTTATATGTTTTTGTAAGTTTAATCAGAAAGCTAGTTCTTGAGTTATTGCAAATTATATGGTGTAACCTAATCCTTCTCGTTTTTCTATTTAACAGTGTATCTCGAGAGCTGCTCTTAGGATTGAAAAAGTGGATATACTATAAATCAGTTTTAGTTTTGTAGTCCTGTGTATTTAATTTAAATTTTATATGTAAATAAAATCAAAAGTTGTACAGGGATTTTAATAAAATATTGCGTGTTTTGTTTGAAATTCATGAGGCTAAAATTAGAATCAGGAGAGGGAACTAGTCACCAGGCCGATACACCTAAAATATACCTATTGTGGCACTCTTTTTAATTTAAAAATGTTTCCTACATCTAGTATTCATTAAAAATTCAAAGATTGGCTTGGTGGTTTGTCCGCCATGTCTGACGGTTGGAATTAGTAAGACCATAAGTAACGAAAACGGCTCTATGTTAGACTATTACAGTGACACAGTACACTATATTTTTTGTAACCTGCAGAAGTGGCTTAGGCTGATCCTCCTATTTGCCAAGTGTTTCAATGCTCTGTAATGCCCAGTGGTGAATCTCATGATAATGGAAATTCCTTACCGACACAGGCCCTGAAACCTCTTCCGGCTGCTGCGATTTCCATTAAATTATCTCCTTAAACCTGAGCTTAGTAGACCTCTTCTGGACCAATAAACTAGCCTCACTTTTGCTTGCCTTCTTATTCCCTACATATCCAATAGGATCTGACACACATATCAGCTGAACTCTATTGTAAGGCAATGCTAGACCAGTTTCTATCTTAGCTCAGTGACCCTATATCTCTTTAGAAAAAATATATTTTTGATTTTTAACTTCTATTTTTAATAATTTTTATTTTAATTAAAAATTTTTAATTTTTCACTATCCATGAGAATATCAAACAGTCTCTAAGTTAATAAACGCCACCATAAGAGATTGTCCTTGTGTTTTATTAATTGGGCTATCAAAGCACATGCAAAACGTACTGGGGGCTTACATCTTTTAAAATCAAAGGTAATATCAGTTCAAATCAAGATTTTTCTTGATACAAAAACATTTTCCAGCGCCTCCAATTTAATCAGTGTGGTTGTTTCTAAAATATTTGATGAGAGCTTTTTCACCAATATTCTTGAATCAATGCAAAGCACGACAATATTTTTGCAAAATTTGTATTTTGCATATATGCTGAGCATATGAGCTAAATTGTGAAAGTCCTTTCTAAATTTTCAAAATTTTTACTTGCAAACAGCAAAATCAAAACCCTCGAAAAATCTGACAGCTTTAATTTTATTTGTTTGTTGTTTTCATTTATATTGACATTTGATCAAATATGCACAGCGATGTTTGCTCAAGGAGTTAAATTCAGCAAAATGCAAACGTGTGAATTTTTTTTATTGTGTTGAGCAAGCCGAAGCATTTTTACACTCATTTGCATTGTTTGAGTATTTACAAGCACTGACGTGTGCCTTAATGTTATACTCGTACATATACACACACATATTACACAAAACATCCAGGGTCTAAGCAGGAATCGAAACTGCGATCCCAGATTGTTAGGTTAGTGCTCTACCCACTAATCAAACGTCAAAGCTAATTTATAGTCCTCTCATACTGGGTGTATTTAAAGAATTAATAAAATTCTAATGGCTAAACAACAAATTAATTTGGTTCCATAACTATATCATTGGGTTTATATGCCTTTAAAGTTCCTGGAATTATATGTTGAGTTTTAGAATTTTAGTCATTAAAAAACAATTTCAATTATTTTGTTAAAAATAGTAGACGTAAAAGTGGGGATGGTCAGTTGTAGAGAACATTTGTACCAAATGTCAAATAAATCCTATGAAAAATTTAACTTTAAAAACCAATTTTAATTATTTAGTTTAAAAATAGGAACCGACATGGTTATAGGAAAAAGTGGGCATGGTCGGTTATAGGAGTAAGTGGCGATCTCCCTATAAAGAATATATAAAGATTGTAATTAATTAAAAAGACCACATAAATAGGTTTAATGAAAAGTGGGCGTAAAAGTAAGCGTAACTGGTTGCAAAATTATATGGCCATCTACCTTATAGTATAGAGATCATTTTTGAGAAAAATTCTTTGTAAAACAAAAATTTTTATAGCGAACAAACAAATAGAAAATGATTTTCTTTATAGAGATTTATTTCACGTGATAAAATTAATTATAATTATTTTACTTTAAATACTAGAAGTAATCATGCTTTATGTTTGTTTTAATTTAAACTAAATTTCCTG
Organism: Thelaira solivaga; assembly: GCA_947397855.1. Taxonomy (NCBI): domain Eukaryota; kingdom Metazoa; phylum Arthropoda; class Insecta; order Diptera; family Tachinidae; genus Thelaira; species Thelaira solivaga. The sequence goes on from OX377612.1 coordinate 50,363,464, forward strand.
TTCCATTTTAAAATCAAAAAGTTTTGTTTTTAGTAAAACGATAAGTGCACGCAACCCATCAGCCAACCAGCCCATTGTTTAATTAAATCGCATGTGTGTTTCAATTGCAAAAATTGATTTAGAACTTATGATAAGTTTTTAAAGTAATAAATTTATGGATTTTTTCAAAACACACACACATACGCTGTTATGTAATAAAGTAAATTTTTCAGTAAACAACTTTTCAGTTGCCAAAACATTTTGCGTGGGAATCTTTTAATACTAGAGAACTCAAACCGATGTGTGTGATTTATTCAGTGCACAAAGAATTGTACACAAAGTTTAAGTAAATCATGTTCGAAGCACAATTAAAAACTGATTGTTTTTTATGCTGTTTGACCCTGTTCAAGTTAAAAGCAAAATGCAAGCTTTCAAATTTACAAATATGCAAAAGGGCATTAAATCAACAAGCACACATATTTGAGTAAACTTATGCTTAGTAAAATAGGGGTGGTATTTTTGTATGTGTGACGTGAAATACGGCTTTGTATTGTGGAATGTTTTAATCAAGCCATATGCATGCTAATGCTCTTGTATGAATTTTGCATTAAAAACAATCAGTTTCTAATATTGCCTTGAGCATGATTTAATCAAATAGTTCGTTTGTGTGGTTTGATTGATTACAGTGATACAAAAAATATCTTAGAAGTAATATTATTTTTCTGGTACACTTGTCGAATAGAACAAGAAGCCAAACACCTTTAAAATCGTGAGCTACGGGTTAAAAATCGGTTTTTTATAGCTTTATGCACTTAGAAGTCAGTTGAATATGAACCGATTTTATTTTTCTCAACGGATTTAATATGTAAAAAAAAACCATTGCCTGCATTCACATATGGACTTCTTTCCAGACAACATTTGCCAGTTCAGCGATGATTTCAAAATATAGTTGGTCAATTCAACGGGATACTGATGATGCTGAGTTAAAAAAAAAACTGCCAAGCAAACATTTTTGACTGAAATGATAAAAATTTTATTTCGGGAATTTTTTTTCTTTTAAGTTTTTAACGAATTAAAAAAAAGGTGAGTTTTACTCATGAACAAACATATTTTGAAAATCAATTCAAAAATTTTACGATTTCTTTATAAAACACTGTGTGAAAACGTCTCAAAAGTTTAAAAATGGCGAAAAGAATTTAAAAAAATTTTGTTTGGTGAAGAAACACGCATAGATTTCAAATGGCTTAAAAAGCCATTTTTGAATGAAATGGCAAAAAAATTTAGTTGTGGAAAAATTTTGTTTTTATAAAAAGTTTAATAATTCAGTAAATTTTTAATGGATTTAAAAACAAATAGTTGCTTTTTATATATTTGAAAATAAATTCAATAATTTTACGATTTCTCTGTAAAATATTGTGCAAAAACGTTTCAAAAACTGAAAAATGGCAAAAAAATTTGTTTGCTGAAGTTTTCTTAAGTTTAATTAAAAAATATATATACCATTCAAACGGCCTCAATGTTTTCTTTCTAAATCCGCTGATAAACATAAAATTAGTTGATATTCAACTAAGTTACGTTTTTATAAGTGCATAAGGGTATGAACAAACCGGTTTTTGACCCGTAAGTCAATATTTTAGGGGGGTTTTGGATATTAGAAAAACAGATTCTTGTTGTATTCACTTCCCAAGTATTTTATTTTTGCCGCACAGTGTTAAACATAAAAATTTTTATTTAATTGAACCAAAAATGCGATTTTTTCAGTTCTTTAGTTCCATAAAATTAACATGCAAAAAAAATTTTTTTTTTTTAAATCGATAAGAAATTAATTACATCATTTGATTACTGACTTTTTCAGTAGCATTTGCACATGATTTTGTTTGACAAGCAAGGCGGAGCGAAGAGTTGTAGCATTATTACAACCTCAATCCCCTCTTATCAGTAAATAGTCTGTTAGTAAAACAAAACTTGTTGTTAGATAAACATTTTTACTTTGAAAAATGCTAAAGATACTGGCAACAATGATGTTAAAACAAGTAACGCAATTAATTAATTAAAAATTGCAAAGCTAATACGTATATAAAAGCAACGACTGCTGTAATGCAGCAGTAATTCTAAAATTCTAAAATGACACACTTTAAAGGTTTTCTTATTAAATTCATATTGTGGAATTTATTTATGCACAACATAATGTCACTTACTGTGCAAAATGCTCAAAAATTTATTCGGCCAGCAGCAACTGCCATCACAGCTAGAAATTTATATCAACAATATAGTTTGGGTCAAGTAGAGGATGGTAAGTAAAGCCAAGTATAATTCCACACACTCTCTCCTTCTCTTTTTAATTAATTTTTTTTTTTTTTTGTAAAACTTACTTTCAGGGGCAAAAATAATTTACACTTATCAAAAAACGCTAACATTTGATACGGTGCAACAAGAAATTTCTCTTGATTTCAATTATCCCCACACAATTTCTGATACTGAAGAAACTTTTATAGAAAATGATGTTAATAATGGCTTGATTATCACACAAATTCAATTGTATGTTAAAGCTCAAGATGGCAGTGAAACTCAGGCATATGTAACGGAAGGAGGCATTGGTAAAAGAAGCTTATCTCTCAAGATCGTGGCCTTAAACTCTAGTTTATTAAATTACATGCTGATTATCTATGGCAAAGCAATAGAATACAATCAGTAGAACATTGTGGGAAATTATGGAACATTTGTTTGATGTTACTTAGGCCCAATATTACAAACTACCTATAATTTTGATGCAAGAAAACATTTTTTTAACTAAATACAACTTAAAGTTAAAATTTAGTGGTTTAGATGAGTGTAGAATAAACGGACTTTAACTAATCAGTATCTGTAATTTATAGTCTAACCAGTAACTTCTCAGATGATTCACTAAATCCTAATTTCAATTACAGCTAGTTTGTAAAAATGAGCCTTAAAGTGAAAAAGAAAAATAAAATATAAAAATTTATTTTAAGCAAGTGGCCACTTTATTATTGCACTCACATTTCATTTTAATTGTGTTTTTATATAATCTAACTTTAGGCGCAATTTCTACACAAATTCTTATACCCTACAGGACTAGAGATCGTTAAGCTTGTCGTTCAGTTAGTAATTTCTATAACAAACATTAATAGTTCACAGTATTTTTGATCCTTATGGCAATTTACGTAACATCATAAGAGACAATCTATAGAAATTTCTCGGGCTCGCTACACCTGAAAGTTGCATTTAATTTTGAATTGACGGCTGGTTTTTTGACAAAATAATTGAAATTGGATTTTTAATGACTAATGCTTATGTCCAAAAAAAAAAGTTCACGTGCACTTCAAAGTAAAATTTATGAAAAAATTATATGAAAAGTTTCGATAACGTTGACTTTAAAGTCTACGTTAATTTTTTTGGATAAGAAGGTTAACTTTTAAAATTCAAGATATGATGATAAATCTAATGGTACAGTCATTGTTTATCCAATAAAATTTTTAAACTCATGAAATCCACCCAGCATGCTTTCGCAAAAACTACCTTTAAAATTAACACGCCAGTTGTATTGACTACTAATTACCTTACTAAAGAGACAATAAAATTGTAATAAAACGCTTTACAAAACCTACAAATAATTTTCTTTTGTAATAAGTCGGTTTCAGCCGCCACAGCCGCCGCCGTCGAATACAATGAACCGGCCACTGAATTGCATTAAAAACACATGCAACGCGTAAAGTGACCGCTGGATTTCAGAAAAAAGAAAGTTAATTAATTTGTTCAAACAAATCTGCACAAAATAAAATTGTGACACTTGAAAGGCTGTTAAGATTGTGATATTATTCTGCTTAAATCAAATTTAGAGTCAACAATTGATAAAAAAAAAATTTAATGCCGCCAAAACAACACCAAAACACTTACAACAATCAGCTGTCAATTACCAAGTTAAATTTATAAATACAGAGTTTTTTAACAAGAACTTCCCTTCCCAACAGGGATATATTTAAATGCAGACTAACTGCATTTTCTTTTCTTCGGCTACATTGAGGGGGCTTTATTCTGTCAAACGACTTTTCAAAAACTTAAATCAAATGCAAAATTACAATAGTGGGAAAACCATAAATCACTATTTTTAGAAAATTTTCTAAAAGTTTAGGCTGATATTCAAAAACAGCAATAACGACTTCAAGTATAAATTATAACAAATTTTTCATACAAATTTTTCACAATATCGATTTCAAGTCTACTTTAATTTTCTTTGAATACAAGCGTTATATTGTATCAGGGCTGCATTTTTGCATACGAACAAATAAATAATCTAATGGAAATGTTAACACTTGTATTATAGTGTAAAACCCCTATATGATTTTTCGACAGTCGTATCAAACCCGCATTAATAAGCAAAATTTCCGCATTTTAGCTTGCCGAAAGTTCAAGAGACTATACAGTGAGACTTTCAGTGAGGAAAAACTTTTCAACACTTGCTTTAGGATTTTGCTTCCTAATGTAGTCTGACTCATAGACTAAACACTGTGTCTAGAGTTGGGCTGGGAATGGGTTTACTGTGAGTTAATTTGTGATAAATCACTAAACGCATGATTGTGTTGAACATGTCTTCCATATAATTTTTCATTTATAATTGCCAAACCTTTTCTCTTCTACCCAACACAATAAAAATATGTTTGATTTTCAAATAAATTCATTGTCTTTTTTTTTTATATAAAAAAACCAATTTTTTATTGCAAGCCCCCTTACTTACGTTGTACATTGCTTAGCCTCTTAATTGTACTGATTATAAATTCACAATTAAATCTATTTATTGGTAGAATTTATGGCCTTTCCGTTATTTCAGTATTTCTTGGAAAAGTCAAATTTTAACGCTTTCAGTCTGCACATTGTTGTTTATAATATTCTATAATCTTGCTAATAATCTATAATCTATATAAATAAAATTAATTTTCTCTTTGTTTGTTTTTTCGATATACAAATTTTTGTTTTCCAACGGATTTGTCTGAAATTTGTTACATATAGAAGATCGCCATATACTTTTGGACGGGTCACTCCCACTTTTCAACGATTTTCACTCACCACTGTTCATAAAGTTCTACAAGGTGGGCTAAAAGAAGTCATCCGATGTTGTTCTCATTCTTTTTTTTTCTAAATGAATGAGAAATGTGTGCCGTTGCTCCGTCCTGTTGGAACCACATGTCTTCCAGTCCTAATTCGTTCAATTGCGGCAGAAAAAACTCGGTTAACATGGCCCTATAGTGCGCACCGTCCACTGTTGTCGTTTGACCAGCCCGATGACTCCTCCAGCGTGAACAGCGAATCATGCAGTCACTTTGAGCGGATGTAATGGCTCCTCGTGCATCACTCGTAGATTTTCGGTGCCCCAGAAGCGATAGTTTTGCTTGTTCACGTACCCGCTGAGGTGGAAATGAGCCTCGTCGCTCATTATGATTTTTGTCGAAAGATTGTCCACTTCGATTATTCCGCGTTCTTGATGAGTGTATCGCTCCAAGGCTTGTTCACTTGTATTCTACATCTGTCTAGTTCACAAATGTCAAAACAGATTTGACATTGGCCGACATTTGCAAAAATAAGAGCATCTTCCAATAGGGTGATTTTTTTTCGCCTGAAATTAATTAATAATGCTAGCAGTGCATGGCTGTATTTATTTCAATGAGTTTTTTAACGATTAAAGTTGTATATGTAATCGGATTTCTCTAAAAATTGATACATAAATAATGATCTCTGATTTTAAGATAAAAGCACACTCAACATTCTTTTATTTTCTTCATAATTTTATTACAATTTTATTTGAATAGTAGGTTTTTATTATTGTAATACAATTAAGAAAAATTTTATTAAAATTATAAAATTTTTAAAGATTTAAAAATATTTTTGGCTAAAACTTTGAAACCAAATTATTGGTGGATAGCTAAGGACACACATTACAACCAAAAACTTGATATTTGACTTATAAAATCTTAAATTTAACTATCAGTAACTTGTAATACCCAAGTTTTGAATGCTCTGGGGGGCTACTCTCTATTTCGAAAACAGTTTTCGATGCGAAAGCTAAATGTTTTGCGTTTGCTCTTTGGCTACCGCAAGATATTTGTGTGTATACGAGTAAATGGACGTTTTACGCAGTCAAATGCAAAAAATTCGATTTCGTACCGTTTTTTTGTTCGCATCGCAATACAGCGTAACCCTTCTGAGCGAGATAAGCTCAAATCTACCTGTATGTCTTTTTTGCATAATAATTAGAATTCTAGAAACTTCAAAATCGTCGAAACGGCCTGCTGTAATCTTTTAAGTGCTTTTAATCTACGAGTAGCTTTCTTTTTTATTTATTTTTTACGAATAGAGAAAAATGTGTTTTTTCTAGATACATTTATTCTCTTTTCAACTTCAGTTAACATTTTTTTTCTTTTAATTATAATTAATACACTTAAATAGGAACTTAAAAAATATTAAAAGAAACTACTCAACTACATATATACATACACACTCGTAATATATATTAAAAAAAATTAATTCAATAGAATTTCTTTTAATGCAGTCATTTAATCACAGAACTTGTCTTTGTTTTGTTAGTGTTAATGTATGTGTGTATGTGCATACGCGCACATACACACTCACATTTAATATTAATTAATTTTAAATTTAATAGCCATATAAATAAAGTTGATAACCAAAATTGTAGGTATAATTTGCAACCACTAACCACTCGGCAAAATTGTTATCAATACCGCCACCGTTCACATAAAAGACATCCGAATCGGTGCTGGTTAAATCGGTATAGAATTCAACACAGCTAATGACAAAATCATCCTTATACCACAAAGATACTTCAATGTCGGTAAGATGTGCAAACTGCCGTTCATCATTGAAAGTCATAATTAATTTATCACCTAAAAATAAAAAAATAAAAAAGTTTTCATTTGTTTGCAACAAATCACGACAAATCATATGAATCAGTTTGTAATAAAGCATATAATAGTACCTATTTTTCATTTACTGCAATTGTGTTATAACTCAAAAAATATTTTTTTAACTAATATAACTATTTTATTAAGCTTGAGGTCTTATTTTTAAAAAATTTTCATTTTTATATCGATATTTCGCTCCAATTTATGTAGCCTCTTCAGGATATAATTATAATTATAAATTTTTTAAAAATAAGACCTCAAGCTTAATAAAATAGTCATATTATTTAAAAGAAAAACTAATAATTAAATTATTTGCCATTATATATTATGTTTTGATGAAAAATATAATATTATTTCACGGAAGCTACTCTAGTCTTCAGTGGTTTACACCCAAGTGTCATAAACTCCTGACAAAGAAGATAAATAGAATATTTTTATTCAATTGTAAAAAAAATTTTGGGAATTTTGTTTATTTAGCTCAAATTTTGATGAACAAAGGATAGATAAATAGTATACGGTACAGATCAGAGAATGAGTTTCTTATTTTTTGCCTTTGAATTAAATCATAAAAAATGAATATATTGTTGTCAATTCACATAATTTCATACAACTAATACATGACGACAATCGAAAAAAGTGAGCATAACCTGTTTTCTATTAATTATTCGGAACACTCACAAAAGGGCAACGAATACAAAACGAAGGGTATAAATAGCTATAATAATAAATAAAAACACACACATGCACATATAAGTATAAGACCAATTGTCTGGTTTCGAGTTTGTATGCACAAACAACACGCACATGTGCAGCTTAAAAGTTTCCATAAAAAAAAACAAAGCAGAAATTAATGAGTTGTATTAATTTCTTGCACAGGCATTATGACTATAATTTCCGACAAAACTGCGTATAACGTTTTTTCGTCCATTTCGTAATTTAAACAAAATACACAAAAAACCTACTCAAAAAATGGTCAAAAAATAAAATTAGTCGGGGTCCATTTATGGACCGATCCTGCTGAATTTTTGTACGTTGTTTAGATCAAAAAGGCTCATTAATCCCGAGTGCATTAAGGCAGACGTTGTTTTAAACCTTAGCAGGAATGATTGAGCTACTTACGGGCCATTGTAGACTTAACTACCACAAGAGTAAAATGGGTGTGGTACAAGACGACTTCTGTCGTTTTTGTCTGGAGGAACGGGAACATATTTTGTGCGAGTACCCAGCGGTGGCAAGACGCAGAACATAGAAAGGAATGAAAACATTCATTTTTATTGTTATTTATATGTATATTCATTGCTTTTGTCATGTATTCATTCAAAAATAATAATAACCTGAGCATGATTAGTACTACAGCAGTTACAAGATTCGTAAGGAATCTCGGACTGTAATTTGGAACTGACTGCACAAAAAATCTTTAAGGTTGCTTATTCGACTCCACTATTTGTAAGATTCTAAAATAAATACTGTTTATAGAGTGGCCCAGGTACGGTGTAGAAACTAAAAACAGAATCACAAACTTATATATATCTCCTTTTACGTACAGCGAAAAAATTAATTCTTCCGCAAAATTAAATGTGAAACATAAAAGAAAATGTGCTGCTTAAAAAAGGTTTAGTCATGGCTTTTTTTACCTTTCAGAAAAAAAAACAAATTTTAATTTTGTTTAACAGATTAACAACAATTAACGAAGTACTTTAACAAAAGATAAGAAATATTTTTTTGATTTTGATTTCTTACAGTAGCTGTTACCCGGTCTCGTACGTTGAAATTCTTAGAGTAAGTAGAGCTTATGTATAAAAATTCAGAACAATTTAGAAGTGAGCATGACCGTTATAAAAGTACATGGCCACCTTTTAAAGTGGGCATGCTCGATCAAAAAGTATATGTCAAACTACTCTGGTATATAGAAAACAAATACACAGAGAATTCTTTTTAAGAAAAATTTGAATTATTTTGTTTAAAAAAGAGGCGTAAAGGTAGGCGTGGTATGTGTTATAGGATATAACAACCTTCTCTTATACGTATGCACTTGGCAAACCGAGCAAAGAAACAAACAGAAAACCAATTTTATTTCTACAGACATACGAGTACACATGTGTGCATGTGTATGTGTTTATTTGTTTTCATTGAAATCACGTGACAATTTGTAATTACAAACGCAGTTAACTGAAAATTTCATGTACGGTATTTTTATTAGTATTTGTTTGTTACAATAAACAGTTTGTTTGTTGTTGTTGTTTTTATTTTTATTTTATTTTTTTGTAATGATAAAATGTAAACTTACCGATGATACGTTCACCGGAAGTAAAAATGATATTCCCTTTGGCATTACTATGCTTATTAAACGGTGTGTAGGTAGCATTCGGATGAAGACTAAAGTAACGGTTGGCATTGTCCACAATTGTAATTTCTGTTTTTGTTATATTTAAGCAAAGCACTCGATTTGTATTAACTGCACATAGCAATAGCGCTACTGTTGCAGCAAACGTATGCATTTTCCAAATCATGTTTTTTTTTTTTTTGTTTTAAAGAAAACGAAATTTTTATTCGGAAGCGTTCTGTTCTTTTTTTTAAGAAATGTTTTCTCTTGCAAGCACCCAAAACAATTGAACTGTTTGTTTATAAGTTTTTACACTTTTATATTTTGTTATCGGTGAAGAGCTTTAAGTCACACAAACATACATGGCTGCATACATACATAAAAAGAGTTTTTTTTTTAATTTATTATGTATTTATAACAAAAATTATAAGAATAAACTATATTTGACAAAATATCGTTTGCTTTATCTTATTATATGCACAATGTGAGAGTTTTATTGCTTCTGTTGGTATTATAGTAGATAAGATTGGCCAACATACGCAAAGTCACACATCCCAGTAAACATAAATTAAAATTTTTTAAAGAATAGGAAACGAATTAAAGGCTAGGAAGTAGAAAAATCACTATACCAGCAGCCGGAGGGAGAGTACATACTTCTACTTCTGATGAAAAACCAATGAATTTAACATTAGCGTTTCATTGGAAGAAGTCGTCCTTTTTCAAAACTTTTCACAGAATAAAATTTACTACTCGGTAACATTTTTGCTAACATTGAATAGGTTTTGTATAATAGTGAGTCTAAAATAGTAATGAAATTGCTGAACAAAAGGTAGTGATTGAAAATTACATACCAGTAGTGGGATTCCGTAACTTTTAAGGGTTCGACATGCTGTTATTTTTAACTCAATATTTTTCTGTTTGTACTAAAGAAGTGTGATTAATTGTTTATTCTAGTTCACTTAAGGAGTTAAAAATTCACAACTATATGAATACCGTGTACAGTAACCAAAAAGAGCTTAGTTACTGTAGTTACAATTTATATACGAGTATAAATGTTATACTTATTATTTATTACTTGTTATTTACTTTGTTTAAAAAGGATTTATTATTAATTGATTTTTGTCAAATATTTTCATGATAATTTTGAGTTTCAATTAATAAAAAGCATTTTTAATTTAAATATTAAAAAAGAATAATAAAATTTATTATAACTATAGTTACTTTATTTATTTTGTAATCATAGTCACACTAAAGTCGATATCTTTTTAAAAATGACTTTAAGTTCATACAATTCTTATGAAAAAAAGTCAGCTCTCACTTTTATTTTTCGGTTAAGTAAACACCACATAAAATGCTGGCTTTTATTTTTCGGTCAAGTAAATACCACATAAAATTCTGGCTTTTATTTAACCACACAGCTGACAGTTAATAATTTTACTGAATCACAAATTCTTTAATTCTTCTTAATCGAACATTTTTCTTTAGTGAATCGTACTACACATGTGGTTAAAAATTACTTCTTCAGAACCTAAAATATGACAAACGCTTGCATTTCCCAGCGAATTATTGCCATTATTTTTTGCTGGGTAATGTTTGCACTACAAAAACAATGTGCCGGCTAATTAACGTTTTTTATAAATAGAGTTTTAACAGCCAAATAATAAGCAGCTAATAATCATGTTCTAAATTTGGATTTTCCAAATTTTGATATTTAAATAACAGAAAAAAATACAATGTCTTCACCTTCCTTACGTTTTTACTTAATTTTCCTCTAATTTTCAATTGTCTAGTTTACAGTGGCACACCAGCTCGTCATTTTTAATTCGCAATAGTTAAACATTAGTTTTTATTGAAAAAAAAAATTTTTTTTAATATTTTGGTCCATGATTGATTACAACATTCAAACAAAAAAAAATACATACAAACAAAAATAACACCTATAATTTTTTATTTTAATACTTTAAGTAAATAAATTAATTTAGTAAATATATGTAATAATTTCTATTTGGAATTTAAAAGTTTAACAAAATATTAATCTTTATTTGTGCTTAATTATAGAAATTGTGTTGGTTTTAAAATTTATTCTTATAAGTACTTTTGTACTGAATAAATAACTCATGAGAATATCATGAGTTAAATTAATTTAGTATAAGAAATGGAAAGCTTTGCTACATTTTTTGTTCCCATCACAACTTTAACAACTGTACGCTGAAAAAACTATGTAGCAATTAAAAATTAAAAAAAAAAACGGTCAAGTTGATTAGATTTTAAATAAAATCAATTAAATTTTTGATTAAATCAATTAAATTTTCAAATGAATCAATTAAATTATTGAATTGACTTAAGCGATTTTTTAATTTTTTTTTATTTTTTTTTTAATCATAAAATTTTTTTCCCATGACTTTAGGTGAAAAGTATTTTTGATAAGTTAAGTTAAAGGGTTTCGCCATAAAATTTGCTGTAAACTATAAATAACTATTTGCTAATCTTAAATATATTAATTTTTGATTAAAACTAAACTCACTTTCTCTCTCTCTCTCTCTCTCTCTCTATTTAAATGCTTATTTGATATTTTTTTAATAAAATTTAAAAATTTACAACCGACGTGTCGCGATATATGTATTTGATCACATAAATTTATTGGGATTATCTCATCAAAAGTCTTTTGTGACACATTTCCTTTTATCACTTTCATTTTAAATGAAAAGTATTCATAATTGTACGTCAAAGGAAATACCAATGATTTTTTTGTATTACCAGCGTGTGCAGGGTATGATTCCGTTGCCTAACTGTTTATTTAAGCGCACTTTAAATTTTATTACGGTTAGTAACCATAAAATTTAATACGAACTGAAAAGACACAAGTCAGAGTGCACTAGACAATCTTAACATTTTTTTTACAAATTTTAAGCGGTTAGTTTTGAAAGTGGAATAAGCCCACTTAAAAAAAAATTAGGCAACGGTAGTGGACCACTTTCAAAATTAACCGCTCATATTATTCTTAATCTGAAGCTTAAATTGAATTTTTTCAATATTGATTAATCTTTCATATTAAAAGAGATTTTATTTTGCTTCTCCTCATCTCTGCCTAATAAAATTTAGAGGTCACGGTGCAATTATGGCCCATGAAGAAAATTTTGTTAATGTAACTTACGGTTTTTATGAATTAATATGACAAATTGAAAATCCACACATTACTACAAACATGCGTAATATTTTATAATAAAAAGCATGCTTGTGCAGTGCTCTAGTACATACAATGTATGTCCTACATACATACATACACGAGTATATGTATGTATATCTGTGATAACAATGAAAAATCGTCTAAGTCGTCTTAAGAAAAACTTGACTTGTTGACTTTGTTTTTGTAGTTCAGGGATGATGAGGTGATATAGCGAAATAATTTTATTAGAAAAACTTTTAAGGTTCTATAAATGTAGTCATCTAAAATCACTCAATAAGACATAAGCGTTTTTTCCACACTGCCACAGATAGGTGCGAGTTCATTAATTTTGTTCATTCATTAACAAAAACAAATTAATTAATTGTGAAAAGTTTGTTTTATAAATAAACTTGATGTAACTGACTGTTGGCTAAATTATTGATTGAAAGAATTAATTTGTTTTAAGTCTACAGAGTATGTACAGGAAGAATAATTTATATTTGCTTATCATTAAATTAAATATTATCAATAGATGGTTTTTATTGCTTCAGAAATAACGATAAATATTACAGGTTACCATGGCTACGCTCAAAAAATGATTCAGTAAGTCTCGCGTTTAAGGCCTTATAAAAATGCATAATAAATGGAGGCAGTTGTGACACCTACACACAGATTGAACAGTGAACTTTTGGTTGGTACTAAAAGCTTAATAGAGCTTAAATAAGTTTTTTAAGCAACAGAAACTAAGAAAAAGCGTCTTTCCTAAGAGCAAAAAAAAAAATTTTTTAAGTCTTAAGAAAAGTGTAAAAAGCAGCTCGTCTCTAAATGTTGTTAAAAAATCTTAATGAAGAGCTTGCATTGATTTTAATGAATTACATTTTTCTTCTTTTTTCTCTTTTGTGAGTGTATGGTTTTTTACTGCAGTTTAGAATATTAAAACGATTTTCATATCATAATTTATCAATATTGACTACGGCAAGAATACATAAATACTTAATTTGTTTTTGTTGTGAGTGTGGCAGTTTTATAACTTTAAAATTGTAGATATGTGCTGTGAACGAAAGCTTCTTTCGCATAATTCTATTGAAAACAAAAAACAAATTTTAGTATATTGTTTTATTTTAGAACGCCACAATGGAACCAGAAAATATAAATATAAAAAAAATCACTATTTTTTCTGTTTTATAATGTAGTTTTTTAATCAGTTTTATTTTATAATTATCATCAGACTTATTGCATTTATAAATGATTTTATTATCACAAAACAAAACTTTAGAGTAAACATAATCAAGTAAATGCTTATTATTACGTAATAGAAAATAAAGAATAAAGAAAAAAAATGTTTTTGAGTTTTTTCAGGTTCATTAAATAACACAGCTTAGCAAAAAAAAAAAAAAACTTTTGCTTATACATTTATGTACTACAAGTCAATATCGAATATTATAAAAGTAACATTAAATAAATAAGTAAAAAAATTTAACATTTCTTAAAAAGAAGTTGGCAATGTTGTCGATTAAAAAAGAAAATTTTAATAATAAAAATCAGAAAATCTTCGAGCTCATTAAAACATGTTAAATAATAGTTGCTAAATTATTTTCAAATAAAAATTGGAGTCAATTAATTATTATCTTAAATATATATTTTGATTGTTGTTTGCACATCCATAAACTTTGCAAAAAAAAAAATTTTAAATTCAATAAAAAATTACTTTAATCTCCAAATAAAACATTTAATTTTTTTAAATTACTTTGTTTTTGAAACCCACACCGTTCTTTGCATTCACATATTCAATTAATAGCAATAATATATTATTTATTCTAGCTTAGTTTTATCATTTAAAATTTCCTAGTAAATATAAATATATAAAATTATATACTTATTGCTTATAATTTCTTGTTTTAAATTTAAATTTGTTTAGGTCTTCTTCAGGCTGTGTACCATTCATTATTCACTCATTCATTCGTTTATTTAGTTAAGATTGTTTGTAAATTCAATTCAATTTAATATTTTTGCTTTAGAGTGTCTAATATTTTGGCTTGATCGGTTTAAAATACCACTGTTGATAGGCATCATTAGCATCACAATTAGCCGAATACAATTGCAAATTGCTGGGATGTAAAGCCATACATTTTTTAAGGGCACGGTGCAGTAGATGTTTTGTTTGTTCATTATAAATCCAAGGTCCATCAACGGTGCCCAAACGGCAGACACCTAATTTAATACCATCACGATCGGCTTCGACGCAACGTTCCCCTACGCCCAATTGGCCAGCGGCATTAAGTCTTATTAGTTGATTATTCCCACCACCATGGCAATGTGATAAGCCCATCATTGCAGGCGGTTGATTGCCTAATGAATCAAGGCAATTATCGGTTGCTACGGACCGTAATTCACCCCAATGCAAATTGGCAGGCAACGCGGGAAACTTGTCATAAACATCATAGGCTATATTATCCATGTACCATTGGAATGATTTACAATTTAAACGTTTTTTTAAAGCCAGCTGCTCTGATATATCGCCCATATCTAAGAATCTGGCCAAAGGTTCTCTAGTATAGAAATATTCCTTATGAGTGTCATCAAACCAGGTCTCTATTACCCTTTTGTAATTAATTGTTATTAAGGGTCCTTTCTTTTTCTGGGCCAATTTACCGAAATTATAGGGCATAAAGCCACGATACACGTGTCCGACATGAGAACAAGGCACCCATTCAATGCTACCACCACATTGCCAGATTTTAAAACTTAATTCAAAATTTTCACCGCCCCATACAAGAAGACCTGGATCATAAGCTCCCAACTCTAAAAAGTATTCACGATTTATGGCAAACAACCCGCCAGCATGTGTGGGACTACGATATGGTTCAGAATTATGTTGCCTACGACGTTGTTCACGTTTTGGCACTTCATTTTCCTTGTACAACATGCCCCATTCGAAAATGCCTCGAAAATGATTTTCTTTACCGTACACAGATCGATACTCAAATGTTTTATAGTCAATGCCATCTATAATGGGCACTGTCATTACAGTGCGATCTCGGTAAATGGGGGCTAAAAGAGGTGGCAACCAATTAATATTCACTTCACAATGAGCATCCAAGAAGACGATAACTTCTCCTGTAATGTAATAAAATATTAAATAGAAAAATTCATATAGATAAATTATTTATTTATTTATAATTGATATTATTATTAATAAAAATAACTTTAACCTGTAAAATTTTTGGCTTAGCATTGCCTAAACCAAACAAATAGAAAAATTTTGGTATAAATTCTTTCAAAAACAATCAGTGCTTTTCTGTAATCCGAATCCAAATATTTTATTCGGAATTGAAAAATTCAGCACGTTATAAATACTCTGTGGTCAATTTTAAGATTTTAAAAATTTTGTTTTGCTTTATTTTGGGTGCGAAATTATTGGTAGAATTAAAAAAAACATAAAAGTTTTCATTTAATAGAAATAAAAAAATGTAATTCCACATTTTTTCAAATCCGTATAGAATACAGAACATGCACGTATTATTTAAAAATCTATAAAGTTAATTTAAATAAATAATTTTTTTGAGTTATAATGATCATCAACATATCTCATATAGAGTAAAGTATATCCATATTTTTAAAGCTCCCAGAAATTATTTTTCTTTGCCTTTTAGAAGTTGTATATTTTTAGTTTTGATACAAAACTTACCTGTGGCCACGGAAGCACCTCTAGATCTTGTGCGTATCAATCCTTCTCTTTCTTTATTTCGTACCAATTTCACTAAACCATTGAACTGCTCAATGTATTCATCTAATTTTTCTTTTAGATTCTTCTTATCCGAGAAATCATCCACTAATATTATTTCATGCAAAACATGTTTGGGTGAACGATCTATTACTGAATGAACAGTACGCATTAGAACGGAAAAGCCCTCATTGTGGAAAACTATAATAACACTTGTCTTGGGCAAATCATAGGGATAATTCCAATGCTTGCATTCCTCTAAACGTGTGTCGCGAACACTGCGATGCAGAGAAATTTCATCAGAACATGCTATATTCATGCCGTATTCCATTTCTGATTCATCGGCTGCATTTTTCTTGTGAGAAGGTAACTGATAAGCTTCACCATTTTCACCCGGCCCCTTACGGTCTTCTAAATTTTTGGGCTCAAAGTTACCCAACCCTGTTAAAGAAGAGTGAACAACATTAATTTAACAGTTGCAAATTAAACACATGTACATACATTGTTGTTTTATTATTTTGTATTCTTTAAATTGATGGAAAAATTAAACAAACAAACCTTCAACCAAAACTGGAACTTCTTTCGGTCTTCCTTCCAAGCGATAACTTCGTGCACCCGAACCAAATTTGGCTTGATATACCGATGCTACTCGTTTGTGGCTATCGCTCCAGGTGGTGAGTAAATACAACAGTGGTAAAATTACCAAGCATACAAGAATCAAGCGGCACATGCGTCCGCTACGAATATTGCTGATACGCATTTCCCACAACACACTCTCTAACTCAATACTAAAAAAATTATACTCTTTGTCACTTTCAACAATTATATTAATAAAAATTTTATTTTATTTTGATGCAGATTCTTGTCGACGTGTCTTTTATCTGCTAGTAACCAAACGTAGTTTAAAGCCGCCTTCGAGAGCAGTAACTAGCGAAAAAACAAACAACAATTTATGTATTTCGCTGGTTGGTGATTTTATTCTTTTCACACAGTAATAGACACATTGACAACTACAAATAAAAGTATCATATCCCCAAAATCCACTACTAATCCAGTTTACAACAGACCCCACCAAACCCAAATGAAATGAATGAAAACAAATTTGTCACAAAACAAACCTAAATAAATAACTAAGCTAAAAGAGCGATAAAAACAGAAACTGGTAAACTTAATTCAAGCAATATTTGATACTGGCAGCTCTTAATATTTTGTTTACAATTAGCATCAAATTATTCGCCTGTACAGTCGGACTCAGTTATAACGTTTTAACAATTATACATAGCAAATATATATATATATATATATATATATATATATATATATATATGTTTTATGTATATGTTTTAATAAGTTTGTAAGTTTCAAAAGTCCCAACGTTTATTACGAACTTTCCTCTAACGAAATTGTTTTTCTTTTGCGTTCGTTATAACTAGTACGACTGTATAAAATAACTTCAGTTGGTGTTTTTGACAACCGTCAGCTGTTTTGGTTATTAACTCTCCAAGCAAAACCAATAAAAATTATTTTTGTTTCTCTTTTAACTCTTAATAAGGGCTGTTTATCTTTTATGTTTCACAATTTAAATTAATCTTCCGGCACAAAAGCAGTCATATACATCTGCATAACATATAGACCACTGTGTACAATATAGACAGCATTAAATTTTGTCATTGATAAGCCTCCATGACAAACTATGGACAATTTCTCTAAACATTCGAAGCGTGAGTTACCAAGTACCGCGCGTATTTCTGATAAAATTATTGAATATTATAAGAAATTTGGACAAGATCGCGATTTAGAAAAGTTTATGCGTATTTATTCTCCAGCAAGTAGCCAAGAAAGTCCAAACACCGAAGGTGATGATTGTATGTCTCTATTGGATTCCTATTGCAAACAGACAAAATGTGCTGCCATTTCTTCAACTAAAAGCTGTGAAGCCTTAGTTATAATGCAATCAAAAACATTGGAATCTCGTGATGTAGCTAATAGTAAAAGTCTGCCGAATTTTAAAATGCTTGACCCGCTCATAAACGAAAAGTGTTATTCTCCCGCCAAAGATGTTATTGTTGATATAAACAATGAAACATTACAGGAAAAAGAAAAGGTATCTTTGAAGTAAACATAAAAGACCGGTTTAAACTGAAAACCTCATTGTACAAAAATTAATAACTTTTTTTATATATTATACACAAAAAATGTAATTGAAAAAAGTTTCCCAAAAAACCTTCAACTTGTAAAAGATTGAACATATTAATTTAATAGTTATTCATACCTGAATAATCGGTCTTATTAACATCTTATTAAAACTCCGGGCATTTTTTAATGTTTTTTTTTTTTTTGGTTCATGCAAGTTTTTTTGTATCAATTTCGGGTTTTATAAACAGAAAAACTATCGGCATACATTTTTTTTTTCATAAAAATCACAATTGTGACAACAAGGCTTGCATAGCATAATAAACTATGGCCCATAATCACAGTCATACTAATGTCGGTATATTTTTAAAACTTTTAAATTCATGTAATTCTTATGAACAAAAGTCAGCTCTTAATTAAAGCCTACTTGTTTGTGACTATGATTATGGTCCTATGTATTAAAATGAAATTTATTTTTAATAAAATTTTAAAAATCTGCACAGGATTTAGACATGTCTACAGAAAATTTAATAACTCCCAAAAAATCTTATAAAAATGCAAAAACGCAAACTCCTGAATCAGTGGCCAAAACTCACAAACGTCTAGAATGGGATTCTCTTGGGGATGTTGGATATGTAAAATCTATGTCTACTGACAATATAACTACCATGGAAAGATCTCTGTTAAGAAAGTTTTTCAAGGAAAACAGTGTGACCTCAGAACCGGGAACTTCACATGCAGATAAAAAAGAATCGAGAACTGAAGAAAATAAAGCATTACCAAAAATCAAAACTTCTACGATAGAACATAGTACTCCTCCTTTAGCCTGCAGTACTTTGGTTGTAACCTCAGAAAGCGGAGCAAAACCAAAAATGATAACAAAATCCACGTCATCAACCTCACTCAATGAAAAATTTGAAAAATGTGTACAAACTTCTGTTACAAAGCAGCCTACAGTTCGGTCACAGCAAATACAATGTTCAATATCATCTTCAAACTCAATTTTAGAAGGCACAGCCACCCCGTCCAGCTTTGAATATTACTCCTCATCAAAATCAAGATCATCAAAGTCATCCGATCTTTTCGTTAATACAAATGCTCAAAAGAAATTAAGTCATCCCTTTATTACCAGTATTAGTGATTTGTTAAACAAAAAAAAAGCTCTAGTTGAGAAAAATCAACAAAAGCGTCATCAATTTAATAGTATACGCGAACTGCAAAAAGAATTTCAAGCTACTTTAGACGAAAATAAAGAAAATCAGTCACATTCTAACACAAAATCAGCAACAGCCACTCCGTTTTCATTAAACAAGCAAGCACCTGAATTGGATTTGGGCATACAATTAGTATGTGCACTTGTCGATGCAAAAAGCATTAATGGGAAACAGAAAAAACAATTAATACATGATATTATTAAGCGTATATCACTTCTAGAAGCTGGAGATCAAACTACAGTAAGTAGCTCGGGAGGCACTACAACTAATTCAAGCGATTGTTATCAACAACACGTCTATGATTCCGTAAATTCAAATATTATTCGGGGAAATAAACAAGGAACTAGCACCAAGTTAAGGACTACATCAAAATTAACAGAAATACCAATTACAATGGAACGAGCCAACGTACTGCATCAAAATTCTTCAACATCTACCACCAACACAAGTGACAATATCAGTAATGTTTTAGGTAAAATATAATAAATTTTATTTCATACAGAAGAAAGTATTTTTTGGTTTAATAATTTAATAATATCATTTAGTTTCAAGTAGCTTGTATAAGCCTAAACTATTTTCTTTTTTTATTTAAAAAATTTTAGCTGCAAATGAACTTAAAAAACATAAAATATCAAGGCCTTCAAACTTTACCGAACCTCATGAGTTTCAACAAGACCAATATAAAGTTGACAGTAAAAAATTTCCACATAAAAAAAACCTTGATGAAATTTCTCAAAAAGCAAATAACACAAAAGTGCCAAGTGCAAGTGTAACTACAGCTACAATTAGCAATGGAACTCAAAGTGAACTAATTATGATCGAACAAAATAAAGCTACAAATAGACAAACAACAACAAATTGTACTATAAATGTTAGCAATACGCCAAAGCCAACAAGTTCGAAGGCATTAATGGAAAATAAAATAAATCGATGCACACAAACTTCAAAAACGTCTACAACATCGACTTCGGTAACAACAACACCGGATTTAACAACACAAAGGTTTTTAAAACCCAGTGAGAAAGAATTGAACTATTACAGCCATACTGATATAGAACAGCCTTCCATGCGAGAATGGTTAAATCCTTTAACTCAATCCGAAATAGAATATGAAGAGAAAAAGCAAATCGAAATGAAGAAAAAAGCTGCAGCACAACAAGAAAAGTTAATTAAAAAATGCAAAAATGATTGCGGCCGTGTACAACAACTAAACTGGATTGAAAATGAAATACAAAGGCTTGAGTGCTTGAAACATCTTCTTTTAAAAGACAAAAATTCTAGCAACAAATCAACGTGTTCGTCAAGTGTTGAACACTCTCTTAATATAAAACCAAGTAAAACTTCTACGCTAACGGATAAATTATATGACACCGTGTATTCGGATAAGTCTTCACTCTTGAGTGAAATTGCTGGACAAAAGGTACATGAAATTGAAATTGTATTAGAAGAATCGCATGACGATGTTAGCAATGTTAAAGACAAAATTAAAAGCTCTAAAGACAGGAAAAAGCACGAAATCTTACTAAAGAAGCATGTATATAAAGTAAAACCAACATTTCGCACAATAAATGAAAACATAAATGTTCATGAGAAACAGCAGTTAACTGCGAAAAAGGCAGAAATGGAGAGCAAGCAACCCCAACAAAGAAGAAAAATTGATACTCCTAGCACGGAAAAAAGTCAAGAGTCTGAAAGTTTAAGAGAATTGGTTCAACATAGAAAACGAGAGTTCATGGAAGCATATCAAACAAAAAAACAACATCATTACGAAATTTTAAAACAACAGCAAAAGAAAGATTTCGAATATTTAAACACACAAAACCAGTTGAATGAGAAAACGTCAACTGCCACTACAGACTCTGATCATTATTCAGTGCCTCATACATTCACAAATAATTATGTGTCTAATTCCCTACCTTTGACACCAAGAAAAGGAGAAAGAAAAATCAGCACTTATGATGAAGGTATTATCTATTACACAGCAACAGCAAATCAACAAGACATAGCCAAACCAAAAAGTCATGAAATCATTAATAACACATCCACCAGCACCAATAACACTGTAACAACATCTTCATCTTCTATATTCTGCATGTCATCAGATGTTTCGGTGTCAATGGGTTCTCAAAATACTTCTTCCACGCCCACTACTACACATCAATATGATGATGTAGCAACTGCAGCTGCCGTTGCTGTTACTGTTGCCGTTACTGGTACTTCAGTTCAAACCACTGATTCTATTTTACTTTCTAAACCAATTTATGGAGCTAAAACTGCATTATCATCACGTACTGCCAAATCTACTACTACTACTACTGCATGTATTCAAGTTAAACCGAAAGGAATTGCATACATAATTGAATTTAATAATGATAATAAACTTGCAACTCATAAAGGAAACTCGGGTTCGTATGTTGCAACAAGCCCAAACACTATGCTTGCAACTGCAAATAATTTAAAGCCGCCTTTATTGACACCAGAACCACAGCTGTCATTGCAAGAACATTTGGAAAAACGCAAACCTAAATTTTTACAACATTCCGAAGAACGTAGAGCCACACTTAAACAAATGCAATTAATGCGGCAGGAACGCGGCCGTCAGTTAAGAGAAATTATCGATAATACCAGTTTCAATTCGTTGGATAGACGTTTAAAATATTTGCCACCACCACCTACACGTAAGTATATTTAGAATGGAATTATTAATTGACAACAAGGTAGCTAATTATTTATACGCTTACAGAGAAAGTACGTGTTTTGAAAACTAAAGAAATGAAAGCGCTAACCAATAAACGTTTTGCCAACTTGTCCGAAGTTATAGCCAAGCATGAACGTGAAATTGAAGAGAAAAAACGTCGCAGCAATCGTATTTTAAGAGATGTTTTTAATAGGGTAAATAATAAAATTTGTATATAATTAAATTTAAATTTAATAATTTTTCTTTTTCAGCGTCTACAAAAGCGAGTTCGTTGTGGCAAACTATCTTTGAATCATAGCAAGACGGTGATTTAACAAAAATCAATATTTTCTGTGTGCATATTTTGAAAAAAAAAAATGTTTTTAAATAATTTTACTTTTTTTATTTTTCTCAACCGATTGTTGCTAAATAAAATAATATAAAAATTTAATTTAAAATTTGTATTCCAAAGAATTTTATTAACTCTAAATTATTGTCCCATGTTTTTCAGTGAATTGTGGTTAACCGTGTTTCCGTTTCGATAAAATATATATTAAAAAATTAAGAACAACGTTATTTTGTTGTGGAATGTGCAAACTAACTAAAAATGTTTTATGGTCACAAGCATGACATATAAATCTCAATGAAAACAAGCTATCCTTTTGAATTTTATGATTCCATTATTATTTTACAGCAGAGGCCTACTAAAATAAAAAAAAAATTAGCAGACGGAAATATTTTTTATCTTTTAATGAGGATTAGGTTAATTATTACTAGTATTGATTAGAAAAATAGTCTAAAGAAAACTATTATTTAGTTCTTTCTTTTAATATTTTTATTGTGTTTTATAATTTAATAATTTTATTATAATTGCTCATTTCGTTTGTTATAATTTTAAATAAATATAAACAGACGACTGCGTTATTTTTCATCTTATTATTAAGTAATATTGTATATCAATATTTAAAATATTCAAGGTTTTAAAACATGTACATATAGATTTGTCTAATAATATTTTCAAAAACCAATCATTCAAAATTTAGCATATAATTGCGTATTAGGAATAGGAGGGTATTAATTATAAAAATTAATTTTGCAGAAGCTTACATTTTCAAATTTTCTATTTCACTAAAATATTTAACAATTTTTCTCTTTTTCGTTTTCTAGTTTAAGTAACTTTTAACAATGCTATAAAATTGAAGGATATATTTTTTTTAACTTTTGTATGTCGAAGTGGAAAGGGTGCACATTAGCTAGCATAGAATTTAATATTAAATTATTGACATAATGCGTTGTTAACTTATAGTCTATTTATTAAAAGAATGTTATTACAGCATAAATAAAGTAGAAGTACTGACATACACACTACAAACATATTTTATAAAAGAACAATTTTATAGCAACATTCGTTATTCAACATATACAGTTATAACTTACTTTTTGTATTTATGGAATGTCTACAAAAACAAAAAACAACAAATTTGATTACAGTTTCATTATTGTTTACTAATGTTTAAGTGAATTTTGTCTATGTGCCGCTGAAATTTGTTTCGTGTAATAAATTAAAAATAAAATAACAGTAAGTTTAGTAGTCTGATTTATAATTTGAAGCACATCCTAGCATTTTTAAACTCGAACATTTGCAGCTCAATTAATTGAATACAAATCCTTTATTATTAGTTAAGTCGATTATTCTTTACTGCTGGCTATTTTAAGTTGGTGTTGTTGTTGTTGTTGTTGTTGTTGTTGCTGTGAATATACTTTTATAAATTTTCTGAATTTTGATGCTTTTTCTTGCATTATTTAATTTCGTAGTAAATAACAATATTTTGTTTGTTTAATATTTTTAACAATAATTTTTAAAATTTTTTTAAAAGTTTATGATTTTTTCGCATATTATATTGCCGTTGTACAGTATACGTATGTGTATATGTATGACTTTTTTTAATTTAATTTTATAATACCACGTTGAGCTCAACAATGGACATGTTCAAACTATTACGAAGTAGTTAGTGTTTAGCCACCATATCTAGACCACCTTCTTCCTCCATTTTTGAAAGGAATTTAATGGCCCGATGCTGTGGTTCTGTTTGACGTGCCATATCAATGAGAGCCAGCAGTTTCTTAATGCCAATGAAAACACTAAAAATGATAGAAATAATCCAGAAGTTTACTCGTATGCAAGCATTGATATTGAGGTGAAATTATTAATGTTTAAAAAGCAAATTATGTATGCAATAAAGGGGCACAAGCATTCTTGAAAGCCACAATTCACTACAAACATGTGTAATATTTTATAATAAAAAGTGCTTGTACGCCATTTCAAATATGCTTGTGCAGCCTTTTAGTATGCATATTGAAATTTGCACTTTTTTACGGGGCATAACAAAACTTACCGTTTTCCTGACATTTTCTTTCCAATGGCTTGTAATTCTCCCTTACTGAAAATATCGCAATCTTCTAATACATTTACAACATGTTCGGGATGGGATAAGTTAGGTACATGCAAAACAGATGTAAAAGCTGACAACATTTCCATTTCTTCCAGAACCTCCCTATAAATGTCAATAGCTACAACTTTAAAATAAACAGAAAATTTATAATACTTACCGCCTGCTCGAGGTAACCAAAATTAATAATTTTCGTCCCTTTGGTGGTTGCTTTTTCAACAGCACCAATAATGCTTGTAGTGTTAAATTGGAATAACGGGGACCAATAGGACCGTAATCTAACAAACGTTCCACATTATCAACAACGATACAACTTAGCATAGAGCGATAGGCATCATCGAAAATCTGCGAAATTTTCATAAAAATGAGTAAATTAGCAAACATGAAACTAACTAGATGTTTAATTTTTAATTTTTTACCTTACGAATGTGTAAGCACTTGGCTGATTCAGTATATCCTACCATATCTTCTGGAGAACAAACTTTAACAAATGGAAAATCAGACATTTTGGCTAATTTTGCAGCTATAGCAGATTTGCCTGAATTTGGCGAACCTTCAATTAACACCGACACTAGGCCAGAACTTTCAGTTGCTCGTGCTTGTTGTACATATAGCATACCATCCTCTAAAATATTAGCCACAGGTTGACCCCAGTTGATGATACCTCTTGAAAGCATATTTTCCAAGATTTCCAATGCAGTACCAAAAGCTGGTTTAATATCATTTTCTAAAGCATGCAAAAAGTCTGAACGTGTAACTTTTAGTTTTTCCATTGCCTCGGGATCGACTGTTACTTTAGCATCGGCTTTTATTAGACGATTCATAGCCGTGGATTGCGCGGCACGTACCAAACCTTCCAACTCAGCACCACTAAAGTTTTTAGTAAGTGCTGCAATCTCTTTTGAATCGACGTCTTGGGCAATTTTATTGAATTCACGCATGCGTTTAGTGTGAATATTTAATATTTGCACACGACCCTGTTCATTGGGCAAGCTTATTTCCATTTGCACTTCCAAGCGACCAGGTCGCAATAATGCATCATCAATCATATCGCGACGATTTGTCATACCAATAACTAAAATGTTATTTAATTGTTCAACACCATCGATTTTGGCTAGCAATTGATTTACAACAGTGTCGTGGACACCACTATTACCAGCCACAGAGCCTCGCTGCTTGCAAATTGCATCGATTTCATCAAATATTATTATGTGCAGCCCACTATTAGGACCCAACTGTCAAAATAAAAGTGATATACAGATGCACACATAAAATGTAATTGTTCTTTACCCTTTTTTCTTCTTCTTCCGCTTCAGCAAACAGACGTCTGATATTAGCTTCAGATTCGCCCACATACTTATCTAAAATCTGTGGACCATTAACAATTTTGGGCTCTCTGGCATTTAACATGTTGCCAATTTGGCGGGCCATCAAAGTTTTACCCGTTCCGGGTGGACCGTACAACAAAATACCTTTAACGTGCTTACAGCCCAATTGCTCAACTAATTCTGGTGGAAATACTCGCGACGCAAATGCTCTTCTAAAGATGGCATTGAACTCCTTATCCAAACCACCAATACCCATTTTACCGAAATCCCAATCGGGATTTATAATCGATTGACGCACAATTTTACCTTTAGATTTACCCTGCAAATTCAGTGCCGAGTTTTCCGCCTTTTCAAACTGCACTATAGTGTTGCCAGTGATTCTACCAAATCTAACATTTCTAGTGGCTGCTTCTTTTCCTTCGCTTATAGTTTTAGAATCAACAGCTAAAATTAAGTTCAAAATGTAAATTTTAACTTTTATAATCTATGCGTTGGGTTTACCTTCTAAAGTTTTTACAGCCAAACCCAAAAGTTTCTTATCCTGGAAACTAAAGACTAAAGTCTGACCCACAGTCAGGGCCATGCCAGCAAATTGCATCAAAAATTCTTTAGCCATTAAATCAGAATCGTAGGGCTCTTGTGAAGTCCTGTAAAATATTATTTTTTAATCAGAGGACTACTACTTCAGATTTTCAATTCAACATTTATTTTCCTTCTGAAGTTTTACTTTCTAAGTACAGAATTATAAAAAATTCCCGAAAGGAAATTTAATAACGTTTTAATATTTATTTTACTCCTTCCTTAAAAATCTTAAATTTAATTAGGCTAAAACTAAAAGCTAATAATAATACGTTTAAAGTATTTTCTTGTTAAGAAGTTGATTTATTTTAGCAAGTGAATAGTTTTTGTAAATGATGCTTTAATATGTACATATATCGCTGAGGCAACAAATGAGCTTTATATCCTCGAAAAAATAATCTAAAATCTGTAAATTGTTAAACAATGCTTCGTGATGTTCTAAATTATTGGCAAGAGGCCAGAAAAATCTCCATTAAACCTGCAATGGTTAATGCCCCCGTTATATTGATTTTTGGGGAGTGTATGTATAAACGTAGGTAATTTTATACAACTAATGCACATGCCTATTAAAACTAACCAATAATGTTTGTTGCAATTATTTATCTAGTTGTGAAAAATATTTTAATGTTTCTTTATGTTATTTTGACCTTGATAAATTTCTGCAACCCAGTATATAAGGTATTTTACATTAAACAGGCCAATTATCTAACATTAACAGTCTTAAGCCAATACAAATGCAACTCAAGAGCATATTAAAGGCAGTTTTATATTAGAAAGAAATAAAAAGAGGGCTATTTTCGAAATTTTAAATTTAAATACATTTCAAAAATAGACTTCTTAATTTAACTTTGTTTCAGAAAATTAAAATTAAAAAAAAACTAATAAAAGTCAAAAATTCATTTTATACTCATTTAAAAGAATCTCTATCTATCCACTTCTTTATAAAACTTTATATTAAAAAATTGTAATTGCAGTGAGTCACTTTAGGACTACCCCCGTAATTTCTATAAAACAAGTACATATGTATCTATATATAAACTTACGTTTTCTTTTGCAAAAAATCTGTTTCAAATGAGACCAGAGTAATGATATCAGAATTACCATCGAAGCGATAAGGACGAATATCAATTTCTTGATTAATGGAAAGAGTGGCCCATTTACGCTGAACCAATGAAAAGCCAACGTGACCTCTTGGCACTTCAGCAGTACGTTCCAAGGCAAAAATGTAATGTTGACCAGGGCCGGGGGAGATATCTGCATACCTATAATATACATACGAATCGGACACTTTATACATGCATTTATTTCAAAACTTAGATACATACTTTATATCTTCAGGAAAATCGTTAATGTTCACAATAGCCTTGTTGGTTAAAGAAAGTTCGTCCGTAGGACATTTAGTAGCTCTCATACGCTAAAAACATAAAATTGATTTTTATCAGAAAGTGGTTAGTTAGCCTTTCGTATGTAACCTATTTTTAAGCTATACTTACATACGACATTTTGAGAAAAGAAATTAAACTCCTTCAATTGGCCTTATTTAATTAAAATTTTGTAGTATATTGACACATAAACAAAAACACTGAACAGCTGTTTTATAAGAAATATCTCTCTGTTTACAATCTCACACTAGTGGCAAATGCTCTTTCTGAATTGAAGGGGTTGCTTTTTTTCTTCCTTTTTACAGTGGGGAGGAAGGGAGTCTGTAAAAATATCGATCCATTATAAAATTTTACTTAAAATTTTTTCTGCATGAAAATTTCAATACTTTTAAATCGAACACTTACAAATTCAATTTTGTTTTAATTTAATTTTACACGTGCAGAGTTTTTTGTGTTATTAATGAATTAAACACTATGTTATAAGTTGCCTTTATTATATATTTTCCTGCTAGATAAATACACTTTTAATGGAAGATATGAGGACACAACTTTTCTCTTGGAGACCTAGCTCAGCAATAAAATTATTTCGGTGACTGAGAAGGAAAATAAATTTGTACTAATTTAGTACTACTAAATTATTTATATTTAGTGCTGCCAATTTGTTTTAGAAAATCTGGAAACATATATAGATTTGCCTTGACTAGGAAATATCAGCTGTTGATTTAATTCGCCGTTGCGGTCAACTTATTAAATTCGCCCTGTACAAAACGTTAATCCATTGCATCGAGTAGCGGTAACTATGGATAGTGCCACCATGATTCATGGGAATACTTCTATGAAATGGCAATGAAGTGTTAGCCAAAAACATCTTCATACTTTATCAGAATAAAAATATATTTCCATTGTACTTATTTATTTATAAAAGTAAAAAAAATTGCTAGGTAGTCTACGTACATGCACATGCGGGTGTTGTTGTAGCTTAGCTGGACTTAGAAATCTTTCAATATCCTTTACCACTTTGTCCCCAAATCAGAAACTACACATCATTGTAATTTTCCTTTTTATTATTATTAATATTATTTTCACATTAATACTAAGTAGTATATGTATGTACGTATTTATGTCTTATAATTTTAAATACGTTTTCCATAGCATTCAATTTTTTTGTTGAAGATGTCCTCAAGTCTCCTATTTATAATGATTTAATGCAAATATGTAGGTACATATAAACCTATGTATGAATATATTATTTTTCATTGTTAAATACGTATATAAAATTTTTTTAAATTAAATTTGTGTATGAAATATTAATTTTTTCGTGCTTAATTCCAATTATGTTGGGTTTGTTAAATTCATAAAATACTAAGAGGGATATCATATCCATATGAAATATTTCACGAAAGCTAATCTGATACATTTTTCATGAGAATATCAAGAATACCAAGATAATTGAAATTAATCACAAAAAACATTAATAGATTTTTTGTTCAATTTTTTAATTCCAAATAATTTATTATGTAAAATTTATAGTTATAAACTCTTGTCTATCATTTTGGCTGTCTACACCAGGTGTGTATGCTTGTAATAAACAACATTTAAAAATTAATTTTTTTCTTTAAAATTTTTTTTACTTTAGTTGCGTTTTAAAGTATCATTTAACCATTTCTATTCTATTAAATTCGATACATTATTTTTGTATTTTTTAAAATGTAATTTTTGAAACTTTCTGAGATTTAAATTTAACAAGCACATATGTATATATATGCACACGTATTTCTTGTAATTAAATAATAATAAGTATTATGTCGTTTACAATTATAGTTTCCTAATGAAGCGACAATCATTACGTTTCGCATCAAAGGAAATATGTAAATCGCCATGAAATAATTTCAATTAAAACAAAAGTTGTGTGTGTGTGTGTTTAAAAGCTTATACAAAATATTTTTAAGTACTAAAAAAATTGTGAATAAAATGCCTTAAGAGAATTTTAAAACATACAAAAAAAAAAGGAAAGAAATTTAAAAATCGTGTGCATAAATACATAAACTTTTATTCAAAATTGGTTGAGAAATTAATTGATTATTATATATTAATAATTAATTTCGATTTTGTTAAAAAAAAAATAATACCTGTGGATTTTTAAAAATAAAAAATTTCAATAAAAATAAAAAAGAAAGTAATTTTTATTATTATTATTATTTCCGTGATAAAAATAAAATGCATACGGAATTTTTATTTTTTAATACTATAAAATAAATGGGATTCTTTTATGATTGATGGTTTTTCATAATAAAATGCTTGACATATAAAATAGATTACTTAAAAAATGTAATTGAATAGATTTAATTGTAAAAATAATAAAATATGTTGTCATTATACTGATCGTATGTATGTATATATGTAAATACGAGTAAGATTGTTATTAATTATAATAGAATAATTCGGAAAAATGTTTATTTTCATTTGTGTATCCTCTAAATATTTTTAATTTTTGTTGTAAATTTTTTTTAAATGAATCAGCAGCTGCAACAGCCCTAGAAGACGTTTAATATTTTATTTAGTATGTAAGAAAAATTGTTGCTTTATATTATTTTCCATTTGTTTCTCCTTGTAAAGGGTTATTAAATTTAAATGTATATTTTGATTACTCAAATGCATTATTTTAAATTCTTAATATATTTATTTATTTTTAATTTGTTGCTTAACAATCTGTGTCATACCAAGCAGCTAAATTGTTGTTGTCATTGGGTGGTGTTGGCATAGCATCTAAATCAAAATTCAATGCGCCAGCATCAATTTCACCAACATCCATATCCATGGAATAGGGTGAAGTTGGTGCAGCACTTGGTGGGGCACCACCACCGCCGCCGCCTCCTACGGGACTGCTGATTTCAAGACCCTGCATAGAGTCTATTGGTAGAGTATCATATCCTGCTTGAATAGTAAAAGATTAAAAACTACATGTTAATATGCTTTAAAGTTAATTTTTATTGTACTTAATAAATAACAAATTTTATTATTCAAAAATATTAACACTTTTGCTTTAATAAAATCATAACAAAAATTATTTATAAAACAAACATCTGTAATATGCACAGCATGCTTAAAGTTAAAAAAAGTCATGCTTTCAGCTCAAATTTTCTTAAGCTTTTTTAATATAAATATTTGGCAGAAATAGAGCAGCAGAAAATAATTCGAAATTCAATTTTAAAAATTTAACTGCGTTATATATTTAAAAAAAACTGATTAAATTTTGTTGGGCAAACGACATTTAAAAGTGAACACATTTTCTCATGCGAACGATAGCTCCTTCGTTTTGAAAACAAAAACTAAATACGAAAATTTGTTTTTGCTTTCAATACAAATGTACGAAAGAGACTTTTGTTCGCTTGTGCAGAAATAGGAAAAAAACATTATTATTTATTTGCCTTTCCCACAAAAATAAAACTTTCTGTGTGTAAAATTAAAACTTAAAACACATTTTAATTATAAGATAAATAAATAGAAATAAGACATTTGAAGAAAAAAAGCAACTTGCCAAAGTATTATTTTGTCAAGTAATGAAATGAAACCCATTGTTTCTTTAATAAAAAAAAAAAGCAAACAGCAATGGCTGTGATAAAAAAAAGTAATTCCCATGGTAGCGTAGACAACGCTTCCCTACCTTATTCTGTTTTATAATGTAGAAGTCACTTCTACTTCAGGTATCAAAAAGAAATAAAAATTAGATAAAATTTGACTTCTAACACAAGATCGAATACTGAAAATCACTGGGTAATGAAAAATAATAAAGAAAAAAAATGCATTTATCCATATGAATTGAGTTTTAAAATCTTATTTAATTTAGGGTTTTATTGATTTTAAATTTATAAGAAAGTTTTAAAAAAATTAATTTTATTTACTAAGTTTATCACAACTTGCAAATCATTGCACATCATACCTAGTTAAAAATATAAGTTTTATGTATTTTTGTTTTTTTAATAATAATGAACCATGCATTTTGTATGTAGAAACGTGTAAAACATGCATAATAACACAAAAAATAAATTCAATTCGTATGTTAAAAAATCATAAAACTAAATAAATTATAAGCCAAGTGTCTATAAAAAAATATTTTGAACAAAAGCCAAACAAAACAAATTAAAATTTTTATTTTTAACAAAACAACTTTTTTTTTGTTTTTGAGAGAAACTAAAATCAAAATTTGTCTTCTATGCACAGGTAATTCATCCTTAGTTATTATTTCTGATATGCTTTTGTCTTCTGTATTTTATAGAGACAGGCAGTGGCACATCTCAGCATTCGATAATGATAAAAAAATTTATAGAATTTATGTAAAATGGCATACAAAACATTTATTCAAAGCAAGTTTTATAGTGTCATTTCCATTATATTATACTTTGATTAAATTTTTAAGGAAATTGCCAACTTTGGGCCAAAAACTAGTATTTTTTTTTTAATTCAAAATTGAACAAATTGGCGATAATTT
Organism: Thelaira solivaga; assembly: GCA_947397855.1. Classification (NCBI taxonomy): domain Eukaryota; kingdom Metazoa; phylum Arthropoda; class Insecta; order Diptera; family Tachinidae; genus Thelaira; species Thelaira solivaga. The sequence continues at coordinate 50,395,840 of OX377612.1, forward strand.
ATAAAAACAAGCAACTATGGCAGCTTTTTTTAAATGAGTTAAAAATAAACCCATGTTCTAAAAAAAACACAAAACGCTTAACTTTTGGGACTCCGATTTGGAATCGCAAAATAGGCATTATGCAAAACGTAAACCCTAGAAATTTGGCGTTTTTAAATCGTAAGAAGCTTACACTAAAGCGTATTGATGAATTTTGTGTAAACTAAACGTTACAGAGAAAATAAAAAGTTGCACAATTCAAATTAAACGTTTTCAAAAACAAAGTTACTCCTCATTTATTTGGCCGTTCGCGTTTTTTACAAACAAATAATGTTTTTTGAAAAAAAAAGTAAAACACAGAACATGCTTAAATATATTTGACGTTTTAAAAACAGAAAGCTTTTTTCAAAAATCGCGCTCTAAGGTTTTACAAAGCCGATCAGAAAAGAACAATTCGAATTAAAATTCATAATTAAAAAACTTTTTTTTTAAGTTTATTTAAATATTTCTTGATTACAGTGCCTATTTACGTACAATTCTTTTTTTTTTCAATAGAAATGTACGAAAGAACCAGCCATTTGCTTGTAGAGTAATAGGACCACACATATCTTTAAAATCCAGAATACAAAAGTGTTGTGGATAGAAGTTTCTCTCAAGAAGTTTTACCAAATAATATATGTAAACTTTTTATATAAAGGTTTGCTCTTATTTAAAATAATAATAAAAAAACAATCACCTACAAATATTAAGTAAAATTTTGCAGAACAAACATTTTTGGAGCATAAATCAGTTGAAATTGAAGGTACGTATATAAATTATTTGTTGTGGATAAATTTTGCATAAATGTGTATCATATATTTATTTTATTTTATACACTGTGATTGATCAATAAAATATTTTGCCTCTTGCAAAATTAATATTTTGAAATTACTACTCTCGTTGTTTGTATTTGCCTTAATGTACTGATCTTGATTTTTCTTTTTAATTAAATTGTAATGTTTTTGTTTGATTTTTATATTATTGCGGAGTTGAAATTTGGTTTCAATGATGATATATGTTAGGCTGGCTCAACTGTTTGTGAATTTTTTAGTAGTGTTTATTTATATTCGTATATATTTTTATTTTTAATTTGTATTCCAAAATAGCACACAGGAGCATTTAGCGTTTAAATAATGCGTACATGAGAGAGCATTTTTTCCAAGTAAAAAAGAAACAAAAATAAGTTTATTATTAGATTTTTTTGATTGTTTTTAATTAAAAAAAAAATAATGATTTTAGTTTTATTTGATTAAATTTCTAGTAAGATCAAATTGTTTCTATATGATTTATATTTGTGATTTGTGAAACAGTACATATGTATGTACATGTAATACAAAGAAAATTTTTAGGGGGTTGCTGTATATATAAAAATATGTTATTTACATATAATGAATTTTGATTATTATTTAGTAATTCCTAGTTAAAGGCAAACAAACAAAAAACGATAAGTCTAATTAATTGATTTAAAACTGAAAATATGTGTTTAAATGTGAAGTGTTAAAAATAGTACAAATAATTTTTTATATTTATAACCCGTAGAAAATTTTCACAACTAATTATTAGTTTTTTAAATCCGATTTTAATTGAAACAGCAATTTCGTTGGGTGCACTTATGTAGGTGTAATAAATTATTTAATTGTAGGTGGGCTTAAGCTAAACATAAGTACCCAACCCACTATAAAATAATTATGCAAAAACAAATTTTTATTAATTTTTTCTGGTTTGTGGATAAACCAGTATGTATATGATTATGTGACCTACAAAACTTTAAATTTAACTATTTAATTCAGCTTTTATTTTTGATGATTTTCAACTGTCTGTTAAACAAATGTCTAATGCAAACTGCTATTAGTTAAAGCACTCTAGTGAACTAAGTCAGCTCTGGAATAATTAAATTTAAAAAATCTAGAATGATATTTTTTTAATAAAAACCATTATTGAAAATTAAGAAGAATAAATTCTTAATTTGCAAAATTATTTATTTTGATAATAAAATATACATTTAAGATTTTTTCTGAGAAGTTAATAGAAATCAAAAACTTATAGTTGATCCATAAAATGCTTCGACAAACACGACATGTTTACTTAATTTTTAATTTTATATCTTTTGTTATATGTGTGTATTCTTATTGAACAAAAAACACAAAAAATTATGTATATTTACGGAAATTTTTAACTATAAAGCGTCATCGACTGTTTTCTGATATTTGTAAACAAATAAAATGTTAACAACTATGGTGCTAAAATATACATTTTTCAGCACTTAAAACGTAAACAACAGGTTTTATCTCAAATTATAAGTTGCCACCATTTAGTGACAGCTGTTGTACAAAATTGTAGAGCGTATTTACATTGAACTTTCATATTGTAGTTCTAAAGTGTTGTACAAAACGGTACGATAGTGCATTTTGTTGTTGTGTAAAAAAATTTTACATTTGTACACTCGATACAAGGGTGAACTCCTTTATTTTTAGGTTTTCCAGTGTGAAAAATAGATAAAACAAGAGTATATACTATATTCCTTGGCTCGCTTAGACTTTATAAATGTTGTTAAAAAAATTATGAGGTAGCTATCTATGTGAAATACCGTGGGATCGTCGCTTAAGTGTTAATAAGGCGAGTTTTTTTACATCCAACCAAAGTACATCTATGTATACACATACATATACATATGTACATATGAATATACTTTGCATCCAAAATGTCTGTATAAATTTATTTAAATAAAAATTTAATTTATATTCTTAAGAGTTAAATAAAATAAATTAACAAGAAAAACGTAACAAATTCTTTATATGAAGATCGATTACAATGTGATAAAACAGGTGACAGAAGGGGTAGGGGAGGGGGAGGCGGGTCAATAAAAACGGTTATTTAATATCTGCACAAACAAATGGGTGGTTGTAGCGGTGGGGGCAATAGTTAATGGTAGTGTTAAAGGTTATAAGAAATCGTAATATTTTTATTATGGGAAAAACCAACAAACATTTGAACAAGTAAGAGAAATGTTTTTTGTTTTGATAACGTATGCTGGACGTGTTATATCAATTTTGATTGGTTGGCTGGTTAGTTTAGTTGTTGGTATGTTTGTTAATAAATTTGACTTTTATATATGTATGTTATTCTTTTTGTCTTGTCTGAATATGATGAATAACTTTTTACATGCTTTATTTTGTATTTTTAATTGTTATCGGTTGATTGATAGTGGTTTCGATGGGGGCATGGGTAGGGTTAGTTGTTTGGCAAAGAACAGTTATTAACTTAAAAAAACACACAAACTTATAGGAGATATACGTACCTTGTTGGAATGCACGACCGCCATGGGAGCTGTGTACGCTCGGTGGCCCCTGACCATAGAGGCCTTCATATGCTTGCTCTGGGCCAAGCATATCCTGTGTATATATCGAGGTTTGATTTTATGTTTATATTGTATGTAAACATTTAACATTGGGATGATTTTCAAAATGATTCGATTTCGAAATTCAAATCGTTATTTATAAATTGTATGTTGTTGTTAAAAATGGTAACAGAAAAATGTTACATTGTAAATAGTATGGTTGATAGGTTGAATTGTGTTTTTTTTTTATGTAATGTAATTTGATCACATATTATTTTTGGAGGAAACGGGAAATTTTCAATACGAAGGGCCACCAAAAAACACATTTTTTTATTGAGAATTAAAACAAAACGTTTAGCCAAATTGGAAGAATTTTTCAACGGGTGCAGGGGTATTATCAATTTTACGTGATGGTGGGTGAGGTGATTGAGATTACGTTTAGTGTTGGTAATAGTAGTAGTAGTAGTGTTGGTAGTTGTGACAATTTGCAAAAAACCAAAATCACAAACAAAATAAAAAGAAACAAAAAAGAAAACAAAACAAAAATTAATATAAGAAAAAAAAATCGTTAATATTATAAATATACAACATTTAAAGCTAAAAACATAAAGTCCAAAATTTACTAGCAATTTTGTTGACTAATAAAAAGTATATTGTATTATGAGAAATCAGCAGAGTTCTTTTTTTTTGATTTTTCAATAATTTGAACTACATTTTTACAAAAAAAAAAAAAAAAAAAAAAAAAAAAAAATTAAAAAAAAAACAGTATCAAAAAAATTAAATTAATGTAAAAACATAAAATGCAAAATATAACATGTTTTTCTTTTACATTAGAAGTAATGTATTCAAATATTTAACACTATTCTTACAGCAAATCAAAAATATTTTTGTCTCATATATATGTATGTACAATATACTCTAGCGATAATTTTAATTTCGTAATTTTATCATCATATTTTTACAAATATTATTTATCTTGTGATTTTAATTATAAATGTTTATTTTATAGTAGCAATTTATTAGTAAAACAATATTAAACATAACAAACCTGCAAATCTGGACCCATGCCTAGGTCGGCATTGCCCCACATATTGTTGTCTTCACGCAAGAGTGAATTGGTTAGTTCAATAGAGAGACGTTTCTTATAATCTTGTGGCTTATCCTCACTCATACGAAATAGAACTGCTGCAGCATATGTTGCCACCCCTTCGTTGCGTGAATGCAATAAATCTGTTAACGGCCCAGTAGCCCCCTCTTGTTCTATTATTTCAGCACCTTCTTTGTCAGCGGCCAATTCACAAAGAACTCCAGCAGCAACACGCTTTATTACAATATAAATAAAAGAATTATTAAATTGTGTTCAAAAGAAAATATGTACAAACATTTGAACTGTTACATTTGAAAGTCTATTTTTTCATGTTTCGAGATATTTAAAAGTTTGCGTTTGAGTTAATTTCAAAATATTGGAAAACGTCAATCAATTCAAATGATGTCTTTAGCATACTACACCTTTTAAATTTTATTGTGAAAAATAATTATTAAAATTATTGAAGAAAATAAACGATTTTTTTCTTTAGCTCCAAAGAACTTATATTATTTTAAAAAGTAAGATTTTGTTAAAAATGGGAATACGAGTAAATTTAAGTCCATATTTTTTAGAGATATTAGCTTTACTCAAATGGATTTTTAATATAAAATGATAAAATTCAAATACACTAGTGACCAAATTTATTAAGAATTAATTTCAGTCATATTAAAAATGTGATATAAATTAACAAGTGATAAAGAATAAAGTAATTCCGTTAAAATTATAAAAATAAAAAAAATCATATTCAACTTCTTGATAAATAGATGGTATGTCGGCATTTCTCTTTTGTTATTATAGATCTTGAAGTTTTATAAAGTTACAACATACAGCTCAATTACTTAAATCTATTCATTTTGCAAAACGAAAAATTTTTTTAAATCGAAAAAAATGGCTACTCGTTAATCTGTAAATCATCAATTTTGATATCATTCGAAGATGAGTTTTAAGTTATAAAACTTAACTGTCGGAAAGTGGGTTTTTATCAAACTAATCTTCAAACTTGGAGTGTTTTCTAAATTAATTTTTTTAACTTAAATTTATTAAAAAACAAGTAAATTTACTACAACGAATAAAAAAGTCTTTAAATTTTATCCCCCAAATTCATAAAAAATATTATGTGCTTAATAAGGGGTTATTTGACAAATACTGCATAGAAGTCTGTCAAATAAGCCCTTAATAAGCACATAATATTTTTTATGAATTTGGGGGTATGTCTTTATTACTTTTTTAATTTTTTTTTAAGTCATTTAAAATCTATGTGAATTCGGTTAAGAAAACAAAAAATGTGAATTCGTTTTAAAACGAAACATTTTTTCTAATTTGGCTTCCAGAAGAAGACCAATAGTAATTTTGCTGAGGTGTTTCGGGTTTCTTTATTTCCAAATATTTTAAATTTAACATTTTCTTCCAATAATTAATAATGAAATAAGAAACTTGTTTAATTATAATTTTGCTTAAGGAATGGAAATTGAAAAAAAATATTATAAATATGAATAGAATTTTTTTAATTGGACTTATAGATACCACTTTCAAACATAACAGATCATTTAACTCACCTGTATATTTTCTATTTCGTTGAATAGCAAACGAACAAATATCGGAATAACCGATTGTTGACGAATCAAAGCCCTATTGTGAGATTCTCGAGCCAAAATATGTAAGGCACCTACAGTGCCTTCAACAATCTCTTCCATACGGACACCATCTGCATAAGCCGATGGCTGTTGTGATCCGGTAGTTGCTACTGATGAACGTTGCTAATGAATAGATAGAAATATCGTTCTCGTAACAACAAAATACTTTTTTTTCTTTAATAAAGACGTAAATAAAAACTTACGCGTTCAGTGTCTTGGAAAGCACGCATTAGTAGACGTACTAAATGATGTATTGCACCATGTTCGCGTAATGGTGCTGCATTAGCTGGACATAATGCCAAATTACGTACCAGACCAATGGCGGCTTTTATTAATGGCCAGCGAGATGGAGGGTGTAACAGTTTCACAATCACCGAAAGGCCGTAATTTAAACGTACAGCATTTTGAGCCATTTCTGAATCAGTATGACGAGTTGTCAAATGACGTAAAGCACAAACAGCTGGCTCAGTGATTTCTTCACGATCACCAGCATTAATAATCGTACGTACCAAAGCATCAACACCACCGACTTGACAAACCGTAGCCTTATTACGTTGATTGTTACAAGTCAAATTTGAAAGTATACCAGCTGCACATGTAACAACATTAACATCTGTCGAAGCCAATACTTGCACTAACGACTGCAAAAGTGTTTCCATGCCATCTACTTTTGTGGCAGCATCAGACAAATTACGCAAAGTCCACAAGCAATTCTGAACCAAACGTGGCGATGGATTTCCCAAATGCATGGCAAGTGCCTGCATGCCTCCAGCATCCACAATAGCTGGTTTATTGCTAGAACACACAGAGAGCACTTTCAAAACACGTGAAGTGGTCCACAACAATTTCTCATAATCGTAGGAACGCATAATGCGCACCAATTCATTCGGACCACCAGAAGCTAATATAATTAGTTTACTTTCTTGATTGCCATAGGCAAGAATTTGCAAACAGTCTGTAACGATGGCCAAAAACTTGACATTATTACGTTGTAACAAAGTGACCATCTTTTGCAGACCACCAGCCAAACGGACTGCCATTTTAGAACCATCTTGATGCAATAGTAAATTGTGTAAGGTGGTGATGGCATAGAATAAAACACTCTCAACCGGAGAAGACAACAGTTTCACCAAAGCTGGTATACCACCGCTCTTGAATATAGCCAAGAGACCTTGCCGATGATGTGACAAATTATGAAGAGTGCCAACAGCAGCTTTAGTACTTTCCAAATCGTTACTATTCGAAATGGCACGCACAAGAGCTGCCACCATTTGTGGACTGTTCATAATAGCATGGCGCGAAGCTTCTTTTTTCGACAACTGGTGTACCATCATGGCGGCTTGGGAAACAACTACTTGATCTTCATCATTGAGTAATTTTATTAATTCTGGTATTGCTCGTGTCGCCAATTCAGCATCATCTTGATAATTAATTAAGTTGACGACGGCATGTTTTAACATTTGCGATGGTTCTGCCAAACGTTGCACAGCTGTTGGTTGTTGTGGATCAAACTGGGTTGAAGGTATTTCTATACCCTCGTCCAAAGTTTCGGGAAACATAGCAGCCCGAACACGCTGCGAACGCGTCTGACTCAACTGGCTATTCATATCATCCACCTGATCCTGTGTAAAATTCTGTGGAAAACCAGTATCTAAATTGAACATTAGTGGATTACTATCCATCTCTTCATCTTCCTTGCCCGAAAGAGAAGGTGCTTGTGTTACGGCACCGGAATGAATACCCGAATCCACTAAATATGAATTTTGCTGCCACATAAGAGTTTGCTCCTTTGAGGAAACCATCGGTGGCAAGTCCGGTGGATTGTATTGGTTATTATGAGACACTAAAAAAAAAGACAAATAATAATCATATTTATTTATACCTACACTTTGCTTTTCTTCAGTGGAGTGTTTCTTTTATATTAGATTTTTACATCTATATTTTTCATTAAATATTTAGCCCACACCACGAGTCTATGATTTACATTAAATGTGATTAAGAATTCAAACAGTCGGAAATGGGAAATGAAAAAAAACAAAGATATACATATTTGATGTACTCTATTTTAAGCAATCTAAATAAATAAGTATGTACATACATAAATATGTACGAGTATGAATGGATTACAATCACATAAAAAATAAATGCATTAACTTTATTGAAAACGAACCACTCAACCCATCCAAACAAACAAGTTAAGACCTCAGAAAACACGAAATATAACAACTTTAAATGTATTTTAAAAAATCAAAAATTTATATTGTCTATGCAATAATATATATATATATACATAATTAATATTAGAAGCTGTAACGAAAGCTGTGTACTTAACGTACATGTTGTACAATATTTATATATGAAAATAAAATGAATAGAAATATATTGAAAAAAAGTTATATTGCCAAAGGCCAAGTACTGTAAAGAAACGACCGGACATATCATTACAGCCACAACGGTTATGCAAGAAGGTTTCTATATGGGCATTTCCATGACTACATTATATTTTGATTAATATTTTTTTAACGAATATATTTTTTTAAATACTGTACAGTAAATTTTCGTACTTTTTGTTAAGCATCTTTAATGACACAAGTCAAAAATAATTCTGTTTAAATTTAAAATCGTTCAGTCACGGTTCAATTTTCTATGGAAATGTCCATATGTAATGTGTACGAGTATATACAATGTTCTAACCACGAACTATGAAAATAAACAAAATGAGCATGAATATGAATATAAAAAATCTAATTCCATGGCGGAAGAGAATCACTAGGATTAGAACTATACAAAGAGCTTGGTTTATGTTCAATGTAGTAATTTAAAAAGAGAACAACAAAAACAGCAAAGATTGTAATACATATGTATGTATTTATGAACATGTACTAGCATATTAACATATCATTTGCAGAAACTGTCAAAAAGGCATACATATATACACATACTTATGTACATTCGTCAGGAAAATGGTTTTAATTTCATGGCCTTTTATTAACGCGACAATGCAAGAAGGGGCTTTGTTTAAAAAAAGGGGTTTCATGTGTTGTTAAAAGCACGTATTTACATATGAACTCGTATCTTAAAGTGTCTTAAAGGTCTCAGTGAGATTATAGCCCATGATGATAATATGAACTCGTTCAATAAAGAAAATTTCTTAAACTATACAAATCAGATAAAAAAAATTCATTAAAAGCTGTATAATTAAATTTTGTTTTGACGGCTAGTGTTTGATTCCTACCCAGAGCCAATGGTGAAAGCTACCAGTGCCCCAATGATAGGCTCTAGGTCAGTGAAAAAAATTAATATATAAATTTTAGATTTTAAAAGTCGAAAAATTATCAAATAAATATTAATAATAATAATAATAATAATAATAATTTTTTTCATACCTACAAAGGAAATAAAAGAATTTGGGAGTGTTAAAATTTTTTTAGGACTATATATATGTACATACATATGGAAGCATGTTTTAATTTAGCTTCGTTCATGTCCTAATTTACCCGTAAATAAATGATTTCTATGTATAAACAAATTTGCCAAAAATTTAAAGGAAAATGCATTTTATTTTATGCTGTGTTTTAAATATTGTTTTTCTATCTATGTATACGAGTATATTAAAATTTAACAAGACTTGGGAGTAATCCACTGAAGATTCAGAGTAGCGTCTGATGAAACAGCTGAATGAATATGCTTTCCTACTGTACTAAGTAAGTAGAATATCATCTAAAATAATGCAATATGCACACCAACATAAATTGAAATTAAGCACGAATAAAGATTTAATTTTGTTAAACTTTACAATTCCAAATAATTTTATATGTTGTACATTAAAATTTAATTTAAATATGATACATACATTTTGTTTTGAAGATCAAACATTTCTGTAAATAATTACACATATTTTAAATCGTTAAAAATGGTAGCGAATTTTGAACGAATTTGTAAAACACATAAGGTGTTTTGTAATTTATTTCATGATGAATAAAAACTACATACGCGTACATTTGTATGTATGTACATCATTTTAATTTTAACTACAACCACATACACAATTAATTATCGCTCGTCAGTGTACGGAGCTTAAACAAAAAATTTGAATATTTAAATATTTCTTTTGTCAGATGATATGTCTTTTAGCATGTTTCTGATTATGCATTAATTTTATTTGAAGTGGCAAATATGAACAGTATGTACTCGTATCCCATAAAAGTTATTGCTAAAACAGCAATATTTAATTTCCCTTTTTGATTTTGAGCTTAAGTATGGGGTGGTGCTTGTTCATCAACTGCAAAATTAAAATGTATGTACTTCAGTAAACCCGAACATGCACAGACAAATATGTATGTATGCATGTTAATGTTAGCTAAGGATGTAAATTATCGTATTGCAAAGAGAGCTGTTAATTTGAAGTTTATTACAACGAGATTTTTTTTATTACAATTTAGAAAAATTGTGTGAAAAACTCAGTTACAATCATTATTTCATACAAGTTTTGTAGACAAAATTTCAGAGCTGCATTACCAGGCACCACTTATATGGGATCGTAAATCATTATTTAAATAACAAACATATATATGTACGTATGGATGAATGAGTGTATGTATGCATATGCCCTTTCCACCTGATGATTAAAGGCATAAAAAAGAAGAAAAAATCACATTTCAAACATTTATAAGGAGTTGAATGTTGGAAAAAAATCAATGATTTAAATAAAGAATAAAAATAAATTCAACAATTACACCACCATTTTCAAATATTCAAATTAAAAAACGTACTAGTACTAACACACATACATACGAGTATGTACATTTGTGAGAACTTAATAATGTATGGTATGAGTTTGTTTGTACGTTATCACATAATAAATAAGTTTTCAAGGAAGAAACATACATTAAGAGTCATAATTTGTGTGCTTTTTTCTCTAATAGTGGTGGTGGTGGTTATTTCAAGTGGTGGGAGTTAAAAGGATTGCCCATATGGTGGCGCGTGTTAAATCTTAACAATAAAAAAATATGTTCCGCACATTATTGCATTTGAATTTGTTTCTTTAAAGCAGTAAGCATATGTTTGTCCTAATGTTGCATCAGCTCTGATATGTCTATGAGTGCACTTCACTCTCTAGCTTCATGCCACCCACCCATTAAAAAAGTTGCCTTTTTGCACATTTTTCTTCACTTTTCTGAATTTTAAGTAGTACAAACATTTTTTACTTCTGTTAGCTAAAAGAAATTAGTTTGAAATATGCAATCAGGCGTTAGCTGCACACAACAAAAAATAAAAACATAATGATTGAAAAAGTTGTTTGCTCAAAATATATATATATATATATATATATATATATATATATATATATATATATATATATATATTTAAGTACGTAATACACTACGTTATAAAATATAAGTTTTTAATAACAAATGATTCTTTTTTCTTAACAATTACAAGAATATACTCCTACAAACCAAAGAACATTTTAATTTTGAGATACATGTTTTTACGTTAATAATGAAATATACACAAATTTTTACTCACTTGTACGATTTTGTGCTGGCATATAACTCATTTTGGTGATTTAGGCGTTGTACACCACACCTGCAAGAAATTAAAATAAATATTAATATTTATTAATAATTATTAAGTTACATTATTACTATATATATGTATATATCGTGCCAGACATTTTAACATTTGATTGATTTTTGATAGAATCAAAATGTATTATTTGTGAAAGTTGTATTTTATTGTTGTTTAGCTAAAGCTTTGTTAATTTGGTATAAGTCGAGTTTTTTGTATAATGCGACTAGAATATTTTCCGGCTTATTTTCCTTTCAATAATTTATTTATTTTATTTATTTATTTAATTATTAGTCTATGGAAAATTTTCCTTACAGACATTTGTACTTGACTTATTATTTATAACAGTATAAAGAATATAACAAACAGTATACAGAAACTAAGATTCATAGCTATATAAATACCAGGTATATTATGAATTTAGAAAATCAATTATTAATTTTTTAATAACATTACGACTTGTGGAAAAATCAATGAATCTATATATTTGGTTAAATGTGCTGCACATCCTTCTGAGCGGATCGGCATCGGCATAATTAGCTCTATAAAACGAAACTGATAGCGGTACATAATAACGAGATAGTCGCTGTGGTACGTTACATGAAATTTCATTTATTAAAAATCCAGCACATATATCATATTTAATAACATCCAAAATAAATGACACATTCAGCATCGTTCTACGGCTCTTTAAAGTTGGAAGTTTAATAAGAGCAAGTCATGCAGAATATAATGGCAGGTTGAGAGGATCAAAATATAGACTTCTTAGACAAAACGACAGAAACCATTTTTGCACCGACTCGATTGAATTGGAATGCACTTGGTACATGGGATCCCAGATAACAAACCCAAATTCCAAAATTGGGCGTACTAAAGCAGTGTACAAAGATTTAGTAATATATGGATCATCAAATTCTCTTGACCAGCGCTTTATAAATCCCAGCTTGACCCTAGCCCTGTTAACATTACTTGCAATATGCGGGGTGAAAGTCAGTTTTGTGTCAAATAATATTCCAAGATCCTGGAAAGTATTATATCCTTCAAAATAAGTGAAAAGGGTATACATAAATGGGACCGTTATGGATCCTTATAGATAGCCGAGTCGATTTAACGATGCCCGTCTGTCCGTTTGGATGTTGAAAACAACTTTCTGAAATGTCTAAAAGACCCACAGAAAAGTTTAGTAAGTCCAAAGCGAATTCATAGGAGGTGGACGCAATATGTATTTTGTTAGTGTAAAATATCTAACGAACTGAATTCGCCATGAGTAAGTCAATTTGTTGAATGTTCCTGCGCAAACCAGCTTTGCGCGCACAAACTCGAAAACAGGCAGTCGGTCTTCTACAAACGTATGTATGCACATATATGCCTTTTGTGTAATAGAACTAGGAATACATAAATCTTATTGAAAGATAGTTTTTGGGTATTTTTGTGTTAATTTGAAATTATTTATTTGATATTAGGTTTGGTTTTAAAAATTTTTGCAAACTTTTTTTTATAAATTATTTAGTTTATGATTAACACAAAAATAGGTATTCAAAGAACAAAGAACGAATCTATTATTGTTGCGATGAACTTGTTTTTTCTCAGTTTGCTTATTTCCCTTTTTCGTATTGTGATGTTTTTTTTCAGAATTGACAAATTAAAAGTTAAATTTATTTACGACAAAACCATAGTGAATTATACTATGGAATAAACTGTATTTTTACTTTAAGCAAACAAAAAAATTTATAGTAAATACCAACAATTCTACAAAATACATAAATAAATTAAAACAAAATCATTAGTACATATTTATAAAAAACCATAAAAAGTCCCGCTACAATGTAATTGTATTGTAATTTTGGAAGGGAGATCATAAGAAACTACAAAGTTTGTCACTGCTACGAAATTCACAGTGAAAATGGTATTAGTTTAGTTAGTTAATTTGAGCAATTTTTACACAAAAAAAAAAAGAAAAAAAAAAAAAGAAAAAAAAAGAAAAGGGTAAAAAATTCCCAAACAATTCCATACCACAAAATAATGGAAAAACAAAACGCAACAAAAATAAACTAAAAGCATTAGTCATTTATCAAAATATTGTCAGGTAAACATAGGTGCACGCACAATATATTTTGTTAGTGTAAAAAAATTAGATATGAATGTCAAAATGAAGAAAGAGAGCATAGCTTAATATTATTTCGTAAACAAACAAAGCAAAATGAAAAAAAATTTTGATACTCAAGTCTAACAAAATACAAATTTAAACAAAAAACATATGTAGACTTGCTTCCACTTGATATAAATACACTATGGGTGCAACTAAAATTATAAAATAAAAGTGAAAAACAAAACAAACAACAATAATCCAAAATGCAAAGAGAAATTGAATAAAAACAACAGATATAAAATAAAAATAAATGTACAAAATGTATACATTTAACACAGATACTGTTTATATATGTATACCAGTTGGCCAAAAGTCGTACAACTAAATTTCACTTGACTCTTCGACTTACTAAAAATTCACATATGTATATCAAATTTTATTTATCCATCAAAATCAAATTAAAGCGTTACCTACAGTAATGAGTTTTTCCACGAGCTTCTAACTAAGATTATATTTTTTAATGCTCAAAAACATACTCCAACATATTTAATTTTGAAATAACAAGCTCAGGAAAAACATATCCGATTCTAAATATTACATTTTCTTACTGAAAAAATGTCGTATTATTTTAAATTTTCTTTCACTTTTTTATATTTTCTTCTTGAAGCAATTTCAAGTCGTTATATTTTATATTAAACATTCATATATGCTCGAGTATAATTAAATGCTTATTTTATTTTGAATCATTATCAACTTGTTAATTTGCACTATTTTTTATTCAGCATCGTGTAACTAAAGTTTGACATTTATTATTCAATCACATATGTGCTGTATACGAAAAAATAAATAGACGTTAAACCTAAACTTATAAGCATGCATTTTAATTTTTTTCAATTTGCCAAACCAAAGTACTTAAGTAAAGATTATTTTCAAATTAAGTTTCCTATTAATTTCATTCTAAAAATTATTAAAGAACAAAGTTATATATACCCTTCTTACTTACAGTGAAGGGTATAAAAAATAATTCAATAATCTTTCATTCTTGGAGTTGTGATCAATTGGATACACGAGAAAAACTGGTATTAAGCAAAGTGTATGCAACAAAAATAGAAAAACTACATAAAACAACTCCATTTGGTAATATTCTTTGCACATAACTACATACATAAATATGAGGAAACATAGATATTTTTTTTATTGATTATCACCTATTAAACTATGTAGGCGCAATTTTTTATATGAAAAATACCTTTTTTTTATAAATTTAACGTTTATTGATTGATTTTAAAAAGCAGCTTTTAAATATATATGATGCAGTATGTATGTACAACAAATTTATTTATTCTTGAAGTTTTAAGTCTTTTAACGAGATGACGCAGACATTACACGATGAAAGCCGAAACGTTACAGTTGAGGTATACAGAATTTAAACTACATGGAGCTCTTAGCTATGCATTTTTCTTAAGTAATTCGCAGTAGCAGAGCAGTTTGCTTTGTTTCAATCAAACATCAAAGATTTAATGAATGTTCGAGTTTGAAAGCTCAACTAAAGAAAAACGTTGTTAGAAAATATAAAACTAAGAACGATAGATTTTCATTAGAATTCAAATTCAGTGTACTACTTCCAATTTTTATTTTGTTCATTGAAGCACGTTCTGTAACAAAAAATGAAGAGTACCTATAGTGTTTGATCAAACATTTTAAAAAATGTGCAGCAATAATCTAATAACAAATTTTATATCAACTAATTATGGCACACTTGCTGCTAAAATGTTGTAACTCATTAGTGTGCTTTGAGTTAAAAACGAAAAAATTTACTATATATTGGTTTGTATGGTATATAAAGTTTAATGTGTTACAGAATTCTTTCATTTTAATAAAATAATAGAATTTTTAACATTTTTCAATCATGTTTTTTTATATAAATTGTTCTGCAACGTTGCAACTGCATTCGTCTTAAATTTACCATATAAATGCTGTACATACACTAGTGTATTTCCTTAGGAAGTTCGGGAACTTTTTTCAGTTATGACACTATTGCAGTGTGTGGAATATTATTAATAATACCGTTTTCCATTATTTGTACATAATTTTCTTTCAAATTAGATATAAAATTGTATACTACCTGATATCAATTATAAGGTTACAATAGGTATATGGGAAAATCACTTGACACTTTATTATATTGGATTGCAATAAACATGTACTACATACTCACATACACATAGGTATTTACATTTACATTTTTACAACAAAATTTGTTTGTGAAAATATACCAAGTAATTCACCACACCCATGGTATAATATCAACAAGAAAAAGTAATAACTCTTATGGCACAGTTTTTGTAATTCATTTTTCTTCCACTACAACTTAATTCCTTGGAATACTTCAATTACTTACCTGTTAGAAACAAATTAATAACAATTTTATATTTAAATTTGTGTTTTTAACCCACTTTTTTCCCAAAAATATAAACTTTTTCAATAGAGTTAGTTGTAAAAGACTATAACGAGTCAAGACGAACACAAGCGAATGCAATGATTTTTTTAAGAGTATAGAGTACTTGGATACTGAATAAATTTGTACCAACTATTTTTGAGTACTCGGTATTTTCAGAGGTATAAATTCCAATACAAAAATTAATTATAATGTTCAAAACATCAAATATATACACATAATAGCATATTAATATAAAGTGATGTTTCAACAATAAATAAATCAATAAAAAGTAATTAACTGATCAATAATATAGTTGATTAAAAATTTAAAAGTATCAGGGATGGAAAAACATTTATTGCACATACTCATACACTTCAATCATCCATTCTTGACTTGCTTTTAGCTACCGGCTAATCTTCGCACAAAAATAATTCATTACTTAACTGGTAAGAACAAAAAATATGTAATAAACAAATAAAAACTACTATTCAAGTTAAAAGAAACTTTCACTGCCTTTTACAAAAAGTATCTGTGAAATATTAGGGGGAGTGACGATTACACATTTGTTCATACATACATACGTATATATTTACTATATAAATTGCTTAGAGTGCATGTGTGTATCTATAAAGTTAGATACTCAATTTTAAAATAATTGATTGTAGTTCAATATACAAAATAATATATTTTCTGTTCTTATTTACAGATTAGCTACGCACAAATTTAGATAAGGAATATACAGAAAAAATGGCATCTCAAGAGGTAACTAATGAACAATTGACAAAGAAATTCATATAATCACTCCTATTACACTTTGAATTATTTTCATTTCTAAAATATTTGTATTTTTCTGAAAGGAATTTAACAAAGCTGCTGAGGATGTAAAAAGTTTGAACTCTACTCCATCCGATAATGATTTATTAGAATTATATAGCTTGTATAAGCAAGCTACTGTAGGGGATTGCAACACAGGTAAAGTACTTATGTATCTCATGGATAACATTCGATATCAATAGGAATTTGTCCGTAATTTAAATCCAGTTATAAATTGTATATAAATAAAATTTTTACCAATACTGTAAACTGTAGCCTCAAAGCAATGAACATATCTACATGATATAGTTACAAAATATTCAGGGCTTTTGAATACGAGCTGAAGTATCTACCTATATCCATTGGCTAAAGAAAAAAACATTAATTTTTTTGTCGGCTCATGTTATTCTAATATTTATTGAAAATTGTATGTTTCCTTTGAAACCAAAATTTAGTATATTTGACAAAATTATACGCCTAAAAAATATTTGTATTTGTAGATAAACCAGGATTTTTGGACTTTAAGGGAAAGGCCAAATGGGAAGCTTGGAATAAACAAAAGGGGATGTCAAATGCAGATGCTACTAACGCTTACGTAGAAAAGGTTAAAGCTTTAATTGCATCCGTTGGTCTAAAAGCTTAAAATAATCGAATATTTAAACACAAGTCCAATTTTTAATCAAATTATTTTTCTGTACTGATAGCATTTACTGTAAAAGAAAATAATTTATCAATTAGAGTAAATTTACACGCTATACATAAACTATAATTACACATTTAACTTAGTTACATATGCATACCTACATGTTTATGTACATATGAAAACTATAATTTAAAGAAAATAAATTTGCAATAATCTTAAATCCCGGTACGGAGTTTTAATTATGAAAAAATTTAAACGAGTGGTAATATTAATGTTACCATTGGTAAAACTTTAGTTACAACATTTTGGAGTTGATAAAGCTTATACAAAAAAAATATATAATTCTCAAAAACTTCGTATAAAATTCTAAGGCTTCACATCATACTAATGTATTTTAATTTATTTACAATTGATTATTTGATATAATGGATAAAGCGTATATAAAAACACAATTAACACAATTTCGTTTGCTTAGAATGCAAGGCCATAAGCCTTTTTAAGAAAGAGTTAATGTGTTATATGTTTAATTTAGACACTGTGTACATTGTTATCGAATAAATAAACTCGACTATTCTATTTTATCTATTTACATATATAAGGTCTTGCTTTTATTTTATCAATTTGCAATATTTTTTATTGAAGAATAAAATGTATGCATGAATGGACGGGCATATTATGTGTATGTATGTATTTTAAAAGCAATCAGCTTGCTACGTGTGTTTTTCACTGAAAAATAATTAAAAATATCTCCCAATAAGTAGATTTACCAAAAATATGGACTTTAGCATTTTTGCATTCTGTGCAAATGAGCAAATGATTATTTTAAACATTTTTTCAAAGGAATGGGATAATTTATATTAGAAATTATTTTATATCTTGAACTGTTGCTCATTTTTCTGTATTAGATTGTGTCGAACTATTACCTGCAACACTTAAAGATCTTTGGCGTTCATAAAATTCTTGTTGTAATTCTCTTAAATTATTTTCTAAAGTCTCGACCACATCAAAGTTCATATCCTGTCTGGCTTGTTTAATGTAACCTTTGATAATGTTTATTTGCTCCACCAGAGGATCGTCACTTTGTACTAGACCAGCTGTACTAATTTGATGAGCAGTCCAATTATCCAAAGAGTGTAAATCAGACTAGAAATAATAATACATCTTTAAACCAATAGAAAAAAAAACAAGTATCTTAAACGTACACCTTGAGCGTAATCAGCACTTTTTAAGATGGAATGCGCCGAATCTGTAGTAACCGCCAAACCGTAACGTTCATATGCCTCCATAGCCTGTCTCCTTTCTGTGGCTATACGCAACTCAGTTTCCATGCGTTTACGTTCTTGTATTTTTCGTATTTCTTCTTCTTTTGGGAGTGGTGGAAGTGAAAGCATTTTTTCCTTGATCAATTGTATGCAAGATAAGCGTATTGCTTTTTTTAGACTCTCTTCTCGTGTGCCCGGTTCACATGTTATAGCCAATATACGTTTACTAAGCGCGTCAATTGTCTCTGCCACTTGCCCAATTTTGCCACGCAATCTACTAGCATCATTTAAAGTGAATATTGAATCTCCTTCATTAAGACTTGCAATAATTTTTGAATAAGTTTCTATATCTGGCGTTACGTTCTTACACAATTTTTGCACATCTGCATAAATTTGAGTTATAGGTGGACGACATGTTCGGCTTTCATACATTTCATTTCTTGTCTCCAAAAGCCATATGCAGTGCTCACAAGACCGTATACCACTTTGTTGGAGATTTGAAGAATTAGAAGTGTTCTTGGTATCTGCGGATTGCTTAAGGGGCTCACCGTGAGTCATAGTAAGGCTGGCTAATTCTACTAAAAATATTACAACTTCGTATAAGAACTTTCAAAAGTAATTTTTTTTTATATATTTTATAAACATATGCATTTTTTTTAATATTTTATACAATGTACATAAAATTCTACGTATAAAAAATCAGGAAAGGAAGCCATTTCGTAAATAGAAATACTATGGACCTTCATTGCTGGTACATGTAGGTTTTTGCAAATATTTTTTAATTTCATTTCTATTAATATAGACATAATGGGACATATTTTTAAAACATTTTATAAAATTTCATAATGCCATGCCAAACTGCTGTCCCAATGCCCTTACTTAATTATAGGCTCTAACATTTAATTAGAATTTCAAAATTTTTTTAATAAATCAGCATTTTATATGTACTATGTTGTTGTATTATAAATATTAGATGCAAAACTTTTATTGTATTATTCCCAAGTTGAAGTATTAATTTTTATATAAATAAGCTTTTATGTATATTTAAAAATGTATGCCAATTTCACTGGAATGTTAGTAGCTAACTACGTATTTTACGAATATAAATTTACACACAAAAACAATTACAACAATGAATATGTATAGTTAACTCTAAGGAACAATTTAAAACAAATATTAAAAAAACATACATATAAATACATAGGTATAACTATTTTAATTACTGGCAGCAAATAACAATAATGCGTTTACAAATACACATGATTTGATTATTTCATTTTTTAATTAAAAAAATCCTAGTCTGTTTATTATACCTATTTACAAAAATTTTTACATTACAAAATATGTTTCTTAATGGTGGTGACCAAACGTTATCACTAACGGTAATAATGCTCCAAATATCATTATTACAAGTTCACCAAAACTCAGTCCATCATTTAAAATTTGTGTTTGAAGTTCAGCACTTTCTTCCAAAATACGATATTGAGATGAATGAGACGATGCATGTGAATGAGCTCCTTGTGTAAGTTCTGGTAATACATGAACTGTCGCTACATACAAAAATGTACCAGCTGAAAAAAGCATTGCTATGCCAGTTGCATTAACTGAATTTAAAGTTTCCTTTTGTTCTTGTCCGATACCGAAATATGTTAGTAATGTTAAAAGTGGAGCAGATAGAGAAAATATTGCTAAATGTTTGCGTATCTGTTGTCTTTCAATTTTTTCGTGCAGCAAAAAGCTAACCAATCCAAATGCAGCTGGAGCTTTATGTAGCATAATTGCCAAGAAGACAATCATTTCAACATCTTTATGGCTGGTAGTAGCAGCAGCACCTAATGCAACGCCGTCAGCTGCTGCATGTACAACCAGACCCAAAGTGGCAGTTATATTCTTGTCATTGGGAGACAAGTCCTTCTGACGTTTTTGGGATACTTGATCAACCAACATCATAAATACAAAACCCAGTACTAAAGACAAGCCAATGGTACTAGAATGATCAGTAGTCTCTTCGTGCGTATATGAAATTTGAGGCTCTTCTGTTTTCGCTGTAGCTTTAATCAATCGTTTTTCTACATCTGTGTAGAGAGATCTTATGCCTTCAGGTATAATAACAGTTAAAGCTGTGCCGACTAGAAGACCTGCCCCCAAAACTGTAACTAATTTTAGTTTTTTCTCACTTAACTTCATTATCAGTGGTATGCTACCGGCCATGTATGAACCTACCAGCATCACTATAACTAGCATCACTAACATAAAAGTTTCTTCGGTCATCTTTTCAGCTCTGAGGTGTATCCACTTGTTTGAACTTTTAACTTGGAGATTCTTATTGAGAATATGAATACGTTTTTCCTTTTTTCATTTAATTAAAAACTTGTTATACGTGATTTCTTGCCCTACTGGAATAAATTATCAAGTTTGTTTTGTTATATGCCACGTTATCTTTCAGTTTCTCCAACTTTATTTATGGGTTCTTCATTTCCAAATCTTTATAAACACGGTGTTATTAATATATCCAAATTTCTACAGATTTCATTTATTTCATATTTTGCGGAAAGTAATTTTGTTAAAGGTTTGCAAAATACTTTGCTTTAGCAAGTTTAAAAAATTTTTCTTTTCCTTTGTTTTTCTTTTTTGGTTTCTCTTGAATGGTTACTTATATAGTAGCATATAAAATACAACTCTGAATTTAATAATACACCACCGTCTGGTAATTTATAATTTATTTGCGTTTAAAAAAAATTTAAAATTTTTATATCTTTTCGAAACTTTGATTACCATATAAAAGTGCTATCCAATTAATAAATTACAATGCATATTACAATTAAACATATTTAAAGTTAATGATCATAAATTAACTAATGTGTAAATGTGGTTAGTTTTTAAACACTACTGGAAACTTTTTTATTTATTCCATTTTCATTTTTCAATATCTGTAAGAAAACAAATCCATATCTTGCGATAGTTCTTTGTAGAGATACGATTGCATGACATGTGAAAGCCAAAACCGTTAGGTATATATTATTAAGCAATTTAATTTTTTTTATTTTAATTAACCTACACATACGGTCATAACATATATATCTGCAATCATAGACTATGATATGAAAAAAAAATATGTGTAATTCGGTTCTACTTTAACTCTATTTTGGTGATAAGCAATTAGGTATATTAACATATACATATTCGCACAAAAATGTCCATGTAAATTAATTTGTTAAAAAATAGGATTTCATATTTTTTGTGGTATATACTTACATGCTGTATTAAAGGCCAAAAATTTGGAACAATCATGACACATTATACTACCACATAAACGGCAATGGTGTTGGCGTCTAGCAATATGAAAACTTTTGGCACAATTAGGACATAATTTAACCGAGCTCCCATTTAACCATGGAACTATCTAAATGAAAGTTTAATCCAAATTATTCTTATTGATGCTTATTACACAAAAAATAAAAATAAGATAGATGAGAAATTTCCTCATATTTTATAATTTTTATGTTTTTGTTATATTGAGTAATACGTCAAATATTTATGCAAGAGGATATGCATGTAGTTATTTCTAAATATTTTTTGGCAATAATAAAATTTATATAATATATATAAATGAGAGTCAGCAGAAGGTTCTAAAAATCAAGTAATAATTGTGGAACGTAGCACGTCAATAGAAGATAGAAATAATATATATTATATCATTAAACCGATAAGAATTTGGTAACATACCAAAATATTTTACTTATATAGTAATGAAATATTTTGAAGTTGGTTTACTTTTTCACGGTTTTCATAGTTTTATTGAAAACAGATTGCTATACTCACATTTTGTTCATGTTGTTTTCTTAATACTGCATCCAAAGGCATATCTTTTAAAAGCTTATGGAGTCTTATTATCAATTTATTCGTTTCACTAGCATAGCGCTCCAAACGAGGGTTTCTGATAGATTGAAAATATTCTAAATGAGACCTTTCTACACCAACCTCTTGATGATCCATGAAATTGAACACATTCGTGCATAAATGTGCATTGCTAATTTCTCGTACACCTTGATCACTTCCACCACGTGAGCTTGATATAAAAGCATTCTTCTCCAAACTGCGAGACAAATCGAAATTAATTTTCCTCTTAGCCTTACTAAAAATATCCTTAAATAGTGTTTTAATATCGTCGTCTTCAGCGTGCGACCTGTCGAAGTGGTCTGTAAGAAATTCTAATGATTTTAAGTCTTCACGACATATGGGGCAAATGAAACCCTCCAGAATTTCACAGTCAGAATCATATTCGTCAGGCTCTCCAAAGGGATTGGACATAATTAATTTCTTTTGTAACAAACTACAGGCTTATAAATAAAAACTCCTCCTTATTTGAAGATTTTACAGCTGACTTTGGCATTTCTTTATGTGTTATACATTATCACTTGCACAATTTTAATATAGATGGAGCTACAAGAGAAAAAATAAATTTTAGTACATATTTTTTGACATGGAATGGAATTGAAAAAAAATGTTTTGTTTATAAAAACTAAAGTCCACAATATGAGTTGTTGTTAATCGATAAAATATAGTATCTCTTTAATGTCAATTTTAACTAACGACATAGACGGCTGTGGTATTTCAAAAATAAAGCGGCGTACCATCCTTTTAGAACTGGTGGGCTTCTGTTACTGGATGACAATACTGTGTTATTGTGAATTTATTTATAACGTCATTACTTTCTATTCCGTGTTTTTTGTAATCTGTTTTCGTAAAAGTTAATTATTAAAAAATAAAATAAAAATATAATTAATTAGTAATTTAGTTAATGCTGTACAACATTTTATAAAAATTTTGAGTTTTTTTAGAAGCGGAAAAAATATATATCAATACTTCATGGGGTGCGGAAGCACAAACTACTATACAACGTAATAGTAATAACACAAATTAAAACTGTGAAAGAAACGAGAAAACAAAAAAATATATAATTAAATAGATATGTGCTATGTGTAAATAATATTTTGTTTGTTAAGGAGAATTTGTTTTGTGTGTAATAATTTAAAAAGGAAAACGTAATGTTTATGCCATTTCTTGAATAAATTTTTGATGTGATTGCTGTAATTTATTTATAATGACCTAGCCTGTATAGCCCAAAATCGGTTAAAAATTTCTACTAACGTAATGTTACTTCTTAACCAAATTGGTGACAAATGTCTATGTGTATCGCTTTTTGTTTGTATTAATTTGTAACAAGGCCAATAATGTTAGAATTTGCTAGCAGTAGTACATGTACAATTTATTAATAGTCTTATGTTGTTGTTCATTGTAAAAATTGTGTAAGTGTGTGTGATTTTTGTGCAATCGTTCGCATGGTGTCATAAAATTGTACCATAATCTTTTATAAGATTTGCAAGTCTACAAGTTATGTATCAGCAAAGTTGAAAAGTTTCGCATATCGGTTTCTTTAACAATAAACAAAAAACAAGTAACATGCATGTCGTGGTTGTACTTATTACTTTTGATATTTAGCTGCATATTTATATTTTTTGATTTGTAAGTTAAGCATTGAAGTCAAGTTAAATTTGATGTATATATATCAAATATAAAAGAAAATGTTCAGTGACACTTTTGAACTCTATTTTGTTTGGATTTAATTCCAAAGCAATATCTAATGTACCTGTGCACCTTACATATATATAGCTTTTAATAACATTAAAAAAAAAAAAAAAAAACAAAAGATAAAGTATACAATTTTTTATTAAGATACCTATCATTATTTAATTTTTTAGACTCGCTTAAAAGTCAAAACAAAAACTAAAAAATAATAAAAATAGGTACGGTACGGTTTTATACCTATGTATATGAAAGGAGCAAAACATGAAATAAAAAATATTCAAACAGAACTACGCAGTGAATTACATCCTCCCATTTACAGCATAATAATGTTGCCGAAAATGATGATAAATTAAAAAGCTCACAAACATGCATATGTAGTCATATGTATGCCCATAAATGTATGTTTAACACACATACAAATTAAGCATGCAGTTTATACATAGTATATCCATATAACAACCACAAGAGAGTAAAAATCCAATTTAGTACACTCTTTGCCATACAACAGTACATATGTGCAATAATACAACAAATTTATCTACAACAGCAAATTTAGCACACGATAACAACAAAACCCACAATTTCAAATCAAAATAATATATAAGAAAAGCTTTAATATCAGAAAACATTAAGTATGAGCTGGTTACGTTCAAGCCCATTGAGACAAAGCTTAACTCGTACTCAAAATAATGGCTCTGGCTTAGGAAGTTCTTTTTTTGCAACATCAGGCGGTTCAGTTTCATTACCGCATCCTGTTTTGAGACAGAGACCTATAGATACAGCTACAGATTGTGATCCGCGCGCTTGTTATGATAGTTTTTGTAAACATTGGCAGCAAGCATATGATATTATTCAAAGAGCGGACGGTCCAAATCGAACACCAACCCATGATGATGTTTTGACTGTTGTCTCACATTTAGACTTTATGGTAACACTTTTATTAGTGGAATTGCACCATTGTAACAAAATTGCCTTACCAGATTCAACGAATACACCACCAGCGCCTTGTTTGGAGTATATGTTAAGTGAAAACTTGTTAGATAAATTGTATGAATGGGGTAGTACAACAGGACGATATGCCAATGCCGTGCGTTTAGAGCAACTGAAACTATATGAACTATTAGTCAGTCATTCACGTCATCAGCTCCTGTGTCACGAACCATTTTTAAGGCCCCTATTGAAGATATTGGCTTCGAGTCAAGGGGAGATATTTCCACCAGATCTTGAAAAGCGTTTAGTTATATTATTGAACCAACTATGTGTTGTTCTGATGCAAAATGTTCATCTTTTGGATTTGTTTTTCTTTTCTTCAGCGCAAGAAACCCAAAGTCCCAGCAAGTAAGTACGAAGAAAACTTATAATATGTATATGTAATATACATAAATATATACACATATTTTCTTATGATGAAAATGTATTTATACATATGTATGTAGGTATACAATACTAGTGTAAAATCACAAGTTGTTTTCCATTTTTAAGTAATTCGAAAAACCATTTAATTTGCCATCACTGGAAGACAACATTTTCTTTAAAGTTATTATTCATACAAAAAAAATTGTAAAATTGTATTAGTTAACTTTGCCCTTCAGAAAATGAAAATTAGTAAATCAGTGTATTTTAAAAAAGCTGGTTTCTAAACAACGATTTATTAAGATTTTATTTAAAAAAATAAATTATTAGTTAATAATATTCACATATATTTTTATTGCAGTTTTATAATATTCTCTCTACTTATACCATATGTACATCGTGAAGGAAGTTTGGGTCATCAAGCTCGAGATGCTCTACTACTTTGTATGGCATTATCACAAAAAAATTCCAATATCGGTACTTATATAGCACAATATTCATCAATGTGCCCGTTGCTGGTTACCGGCCTTGGTGGTCTTTATTCACGTCTCCCAAATTCAATTGAAATCAATTCAATTGATTGGCACCGAATTACACCAGATGATGTTACAGAAATTCCTGAGTTGACACTTTTCATGAATGCATTGGAATTTTGTAATGCAGTCGTTCAAGTGGCTCATGAAATGATAAAAATTCAATTGCTGGATTTTATGTATCAAGGATTTATTGTACCCGTATTGGGTCCAGCAATATTACAGGTACGTGTAAGGGACAACAACAAATGACACATGCACAAACACGTACTTAAAACCCTGTTGTAAGTCATGTTTGTGTTGTATGTTATTGACGAATGTGTCCCCATAATTTTTGTTTTTTTCTGTATGTCGAAAAAATTGTCTTCGATTTTAATGTGGTGTTGGTTTTGTTATATACATATGCATTGTTTTTTTTTTTTTTTTTTTTTTTTTTTTTTTTTTTTTTTTTTTTTTTTTTTTTTTTTTTTTTTTTTTTGCAAAATTTATGACTATTTAATAACTATAAAAATATATATTCTATATGTATGTTACTAAATATATTAAGATTTTTCAAATAGTAAAATTTTTTTTTGTACCAAGCCAGATTCTGGCAATATACTCGTATATAATAAATAGTAAGTCAATGTGTGTATTCGCTTCTAAGAGAAAAGTATGCAATTCACCATAACTGCAAGTATTTTGGGTCAATAAAATCATGAACATGTGACAATTGGTGAACTTTTTAATGTTTTTTCAATAAAAACATTAATTTGGCATAATAATGTAATTACTGATTTTATTTTGATTAAATCAAATTCAATATAGTGTTTTAGATTTAATGGGCCATAATCATAGTCACAAAAAAGTACGCTTTTATCAAGAGCTAACTTTTGATAATGATAATTTCACGACTTTAGAATAATTTTTTAAAAATACCGGGACTATGAGTACGGGCCAGTATTTTTTAAATTAGTTTCATTATAATAAAGCTTTCTCACAGGAAGTATTTCTTCTGCCACATGCCTTTTTTTGTTTATAAATGCATATGTATGTATGTATGTATGTAGCTTCGTTAGTTTTCATTTATGAAATGCTTAAGATGGCTTATTCTTATGTTATTTTAAAAGAACGTTACATAACAAAAATTTACTTTAAAATAAAACTAAACTGTTAAAAAATATTTATAAATAATTTCTAGTCTTTACTTTGATAGAAATTATTAGATACGAAATAGTTAATTAAAAAAATAATAATGATAGGTTCAAATAACCCAAAAAATATTTTTGGATCTCTGCAATCATTTGTACTAATGTTTTGTTTAATATATCTGTATGTATGCTCTTATATTGTCTTTCAATCTTGTATTTGTTTAATATAACTATTGTTGTTAAACAATATATAATATTAGAAGAATTATTATTACTATGGGCTATAATAGCACTACCTGTAAGATCTATTAGAAGATACATAGTTCTGTACATATACATATATGTATGTGTGTATAGTCATGTCTATTTTTCGTATACTCGTTTATAAAACCACACCAATTATGAAAGAAATCGAAACAATTTTTTTTCGTTTTGTTTAATTTTCACAGACATTAAAAGGCAAACATTTCCAGACAAATGTTGATTCACAAATCTCGGCCATGTCTTATTTGGATTTAATATTGCGCTCAGTGACCGAACCGGAACTTATGAAATTGTTTGTAAAGTTTTTATTGGATGTGGAAAAGTTTGATGGTGAACGTATTTTGGATACATTGGTCGATCGTTTAAGTTCTACTGATCCAAATTTATGTATGGTAACGATGACACTATTCGATACCTTACTAGGGCTGCATTGTGAGGATTTAATGTTAGAATTATTACTGAAATATTTGCTGCCGGGCAAACATGTTCCCATATCTTATCGTCACAAAATTAATAAAATCGATCCTTATACAAATGCAATGGAATTCTTTTTGGATCTTACACCGGAAGTTATGAAAAGAGCTAGGGAACTGACGAAACATAAGCATGTGGGAGATACAGCACATCATACACATCCTACCATGCCATCGCCCACATCAACGTTGAGCAAAACTATTGGCGCCAATTGGAATTATTATGGTTTACATACAGGCGATAGTTTGTATGCAAATTATCATGCTTACTTATTTGAAGCACATTTTCGGATAATGCAAAGTTTATTAGCCTGTTCTACATGGTCTCATGATTATAAATATCAAAAGTGGCCACAAAAAGTTGGCAAAATGAATAACCAAACTTTGGAAATGGTTAAACAATTTTTCAGTGAGTTCAACAATAATGTTATGATAGAACAATCAAGCTTAGTTTCTACGAGCAGCACATTTTATGATGACAAAAAGCAGCTGGACAGTTTGCAATCAATTGGCGAGTCCAGTGGTTATGAATCATTTAAATGGAGACCTGCTGAAGAAGAAGCAACATCAGAAGAATTACCCCACTTAATGAATACGACTGATGTTGATTTAGATGCCAACATTTTTGGTCACAAACAAAATCCTGTGGCCACGAAGAAGGAAGCTTGGCGGATATCAAAAAATCGTAATGAACTACATTTAACAGATTTGGATTTTTCTGAAGATTTATTCACACAAGGGACCGTATCATTGGGTAGGCAGTATATTATAAACAAATAGAAATTAAAAACTTATTGCAACTTTTTATGTGTTTAATATTTTAAAGGTCCTTTTTTAAATGCGGTTTGTGCCAAACTACAAACTTTTACTAGTAATACTCTCTACGTAAATTTACATCTCACGGGGCTTTTAACACGTTTGGCTTGGTACCCTTTACCTTTAGTACACTCTATACTGTTGCGTCCCGATATTGTTATTACTTCAGACACACCATCATTTCATCAAGTTCTACGCATTCTCAAACAACAAATTGATGCTGAACTTCCAGTGGTTGAAGATTCTCTAGAAATAATTGATATAGCAAGATCATATCTTATAGATCGTGAGTTTCGCTTAATAAATGCCCGTAAGGCATCAGAAAATTCTCCTTTACACACAGTAAAATCT
Source organism: Thelaira solivaga (assembly GCA_947397855.1). Lineage (NCBI taxonomy): Eukaryota > Metazoa > Arthropoda > Insecta > Diptera > Tachinidae > Thelaira > Thelaira solivaga. Next base: position 50,425,243 of record OX377612.1, read on the forward strand.
GCAGCAGCGCAAAACTCGACATATGCAGCAATATCAGCCTCTTCGCCAGTACAAGTAACACCTTCTTCATCTTATGATCCTTTTAAACGTAACGATACAAAAAGAATGAGTATTAGTAAATCTATTACCAGCATGTTTAGCCGCAAATCAAATGGTAAGTTGCAAGTGGTCTGTTTTTATTGTTAAACATTAATACACATTACATAAACTACTTACCTAATCGTAATAAACTTTTAAAACACTTTAACCAATATTTTGTTGGGAAAAATTTATGGTGGAAATTTGTTTTTATAAGATTAGAAAAATAATAATTTAAATTGGGCTTTACTTTTGTATGTTTTTTTTTTTTATTATTGCCATTACAAAAACATTATTCATTTACACAATTTTTTTATTGTCCTATTTCACAAATAACAATAAGAAACAGAAAATCAATTCTCACATTTTACATATATACATTTTTTGATTTGTGTTTTATTTTTTCATTTTTTTCTTACGATATTTCCTTAGCTACATCTGGCTTATCACAAATTTATGCATTCTTCACCGGTAAATATTTCACTTTACTTGGTATTCATTTGTTGGTTTGTCTGATCAAAATTATTTTAATAGTAGATAGTACATATACATATACATACGTATATTTAATATAGATACTTTATCGACAAAGGTATATTTCTAATTTTAAAAATTTTAAATTAAAATAGAGACATATGTACATAAATGTAAAAACAATTTGATAAAGTGTGATATATTTACATATGAATGTGGTACATACTAATATGTGCAAGTGTATGCATGTACATTTGTAGTAGCCATATATATATATATAGTTGTAGAGCTGTAGTTTAAATACACAAACAAATTAAAATACTACTAATTATGAAAACTACAAATTCATTTAATTTTAAATTTTGTACAAATATTCAAATTCAATTTTTTTTAACAAATAATTTATTAGAGTTTCACATATTGAATGGAATGTCTAAGTTTCCGTTAGGAAAATAAACAAGTTTTATAGTTATTTTTCTGTGTATATCCTTTCAATTAATAATTTTTATTTAGTTTTGTAATTGTTTATATTTTTAAGAAAATGTAAAAAATTCTACTTGCTATTGATATGTCTTTAAATAAAGCAAAATTATCAATTATAGGTATATGTATATTAACATTATAGCAACTATATATATACATACATATGTATGTATGTGTTTTAAATAAAGTATAAATTTTTAGGTTTATAAATGAAGATTCGTGTAATAATGCTTTATGATATCTTAAATTTATCATTCCAATTGATATTCGCTTATTGCAAGACTAATCAAACATTATTTCTAAATGAACGATTTTTTTGAAAGTGGTACAAGTCCATTTAAAAAAGTTAATTAGTAATAATTTCAGTAAGATATATACACCATATTGTATTAATATTACCGCTAACTTATTTCTTTAAAAAAGTGGACTTACACCACTTTCAAAAATAACACTTCAAATAATGTTTCAAGTTCTTCATACACCTGTAGTAGACACATCATTATTTTAAAAATCGAAACTGAACAAGGCTCAAATCTAAAAGCATGACCTTCCATTTTCCTGGTTTTTATACCCTTTACAGTTAGTAAGGATATATAACTGTGATTATTTTTGTAAAATCGGCATCGTACATGGTAAAACCTATAAAGTGTATATATTCTGGATCCTCATAACTAGCGGAGTCGAATAAGCGATGTCCGTTTGTCTGTCCTTGAAGTCGTTGAAATCAACTTTGTGAGGTCTCTAGAAGACCTACAGATGAGTTTAGCATATCAATCTGTCAATTGTTTCTGTCTCAATTGCTATTGAAATTCAACCTTAAATACCTATATTTTGACAATTTTTCTGAATGGGTTTTTTGGCATATTTTGTATAAACTACGGAATGGACCAGAAAACGTGGTATGCAGTTTTGTCAGAAATGGCAGTCGTAATATCTATGCAAAAAATGAGAGCAATCGGTCCACAAATAGCCGATCAAAAACAAAAATACAACCAACATTTTAGGTTTTCATTAATTTTTGCTTTGTTTGTTTGTGGAAATTTTTAATCTGTACATGTGCGTAATGTTTGTGCCTTCAGTGCAATAGCATTACGAATACAGACATCTTTATGAAAGATAGTGGCCCATAATCATAGTCAAACAATAAAGTCGGTTCTTTTTTAAAACAACCTTAAAATTAAAAGCTGTTACTAAAAATTTTAGTACTATAGACAAAACAAAAGTAGGTTTTAAGTTGAATCAACTTTAACAGGGTATCACCCATATTTCAACTAGAATTTGTATACAATATGCAGCAAAATATAAAAAAGTGACATTAAAAATAAAAAAAAAACTGAAAAGTAATTTATTTTTTTTTAAATCGTTTGTATATTTAAAATTTTTTTTATGATAATTTTGCAATGCAAACATTTTTTAATTTGCTTATAATAAAATTTTTTTTATAATTTATTTTATTTTTATTTATGACAGGATATCTTTTTTTTGTTTTGTTTGTTTGATTTTCTGTTTCTAAATTATTTAAAAACAACTTCAGTATATTTTAAATTTGAAATCGGCTTTTTCGCTAAAAATACATTTTAAGTTGTCTATAGTAGACCTAAAGTACGTATTAAAGAAAAATATACTTAAGTACTCTTAAAGTATACTTTTACTATGATTATGGGCCAGTTTTTTATTTTTTATGTAATTTTAAGTTCTTTTATTAATTAAATATGTTTGGTTTAAAAAATTTTTATAAACATTTTATATGTAATAATTTCTATTTGGAATTTAAAAGTTTAACAAAATATTAATCTTTATTTGTGCTTAATTCCAGAAATTGTGTTGGTTTTTAAAAATATTCTTTTACCCATGATATTCTCATGAGTTATTTATTCAGTACAATAAGCACTGAAGGGGATAGCATATCTATATGGACCATTTCATCAGACGCTACTCTGAATCCTCAGTAGGTTACTCTCAACGTTTCTTGCAAACACTAGAACCTTTATATTGTAAAAGCAATTGACTAATTGGCATTCGAATGTAAAAGAGAAGAGAAGAATAAAAATAGAATAGAATAGAAACTAGTGCTTATTTCGTGAATGGTAACACTTAGCTCATGTCTGATTTGACAGATAATTAGTTTTATCCTTCCGCTGAAAGAATATGGTTGTGTTTTCGCTTCGCTAAGTGGGCCTGCGATCGACTTACAGAAGATGCCGATTTTGCCAAAAAAAAAATCATCTTTTCAGATGAAGCTCATTTTGATCTTGGCGGGTATGTAAACAAGCAAAATTGTCGCATTTGGGACACAGAAAACCCGCACGCATACATTGAAAAGCCGACGCACCCAAAACGAGTCACTGTTTGGTGTGGATTTTGGTCCAGAGGCATAATTGGGCCATTTTTCTTCGAAAATGAGCAAGGAGTGGCCGTTAGTCAATGGCGATCGTTATCGGGCCATGTTGAAAGAATTTTGTTCACAAAATTGAAAAGGAGGCTATTGGCAACATTTGGTTTCAACAGGAAGGCGCTACGTGCCACACAGCCGAAGCTACACTCGATGTTTTTATAGCATTTTAAAAAAAAATGTTAATTGGCGGACCCTATAGTTTTCAATATTAAAATGTTGGTTGGGAAATTTATTTATTTATTCAGTTCAATGGTTACTGAGTTTTTTTTTTTTGTAACTATTAACAAATAATTCTTATTTAGTATATGTATATAATGGTATTTTTTGATTTTTTAACATTAACGAATTTATAACTATCAGACCGAGCTCAGTAAATATAAAAATAAATAAATTGACTAAAGGGTTCTTTTTCTATGTGTTAATGATACCTTTTAATGTAATTTGTATTAAAAAATTTAGAACTGAGATTAAATAGTCTACAAAGAAATACGAAATTATAATAGCGACAGTATGGTACTTCGCTGACGAAGTAGCGAGTTAAATATTAGTCAACTATAATTTTATTGAGATATTTTAATGCAGATTTAGATTTATTTATTAAAAAACCGACTTCAAAATAATTTCAATCTGCTAATAAAAAAATAGTTCAACAGTATGTGTATGTATGTATGCATGTATTGGGAAAATAATTAAAATTATTTATTGTTTGACTCTATATATCATTTTTGATCTTAGTATAAATTTTAAGAACATAGTTGTTTTTACTTAGTAACTAGATATGTTGATGCGTATATAAAAAAGCATGCTTGCTTACATTTATTTTGCTCTTGAGTTCTGCTTCATTATCTAATTACTCTCTAAATGTATTTTTATATGTTTATTATTATTAATACAATCAATATAATTATATATATATATATATATATATATATATATATATATATATATATGTGTATTTACTTATGTACATAAGTACTCAACTTTGGAAAAACGTATATACATATATGCATATAATAATTACAAAATTTAAAACACATATTTAATTATGTAACTAATAAAATTATAGGTTCCACCTCACCATTTACTAGTGGATCAAATACAAGCAGTGTGCAGAGTTCACTAAATAGCAATCAAATTCAGCCAACCAACAATACAGTTAATAGTTCTATAACAAGAGAGACCAGTTTAACGAATTTGCCACCAGCAGGAAAAAAACCTTTATCTTCAGCTTCTACAGCAAATGAACGCACAAATGAACGTAGTGACAGTATTAGCAGTATGACTACATTGCAATCAAATACTTCATCCCAATCAGCAACAGTAACTTCTTATTCCAACTATTCACAGTATAATTTATCAGCAGGAACATTATCCTCTTTGGGCGAGAGAACAAGCTCGACATCAACTTTAACGGCTTCATCTACGTTGGGAAATGCGTTTGTCGTCGGCGCTGGAAATGGATCTGAGCCAGCTTCCTTAGATTCAATATCTTCAACAATGGGAGCTATCTCAAGTGGAGGAAATGAACGCACTAAAGATTTAGCATTATGCGCTATATTATTAGATGAATGGTTAAAAGAGTTAGCTGCTATCGCCCAAGAACACAGTGTTGTTATGCTTGGAAAGGATTATTGACATTATCAAAGCGATACGCGGTATCCTGTATATAAACTACTCTATGCCAATTAATTGTACATGTTTTTATTATCGTTGTAAGGAACAAGTTTCCATGTCTGTATATGTATATATCTTTCTAAAGGATATAACAATTAATCGATTAAGGTTTATCAATTTGTATATTTTTTTAAAGTGAAAAATTTATTAATAACAATTAAAAGTAGCAATATTAATTTATACAATAAATATATTTCTGATTATTTTTGAAATGATGTATTTGTTGACTATTGACAGTTATTTTTTTCTTGTGCTTGATAATGCAAGTTTATTACTGCAAATATGGGTACGGTTTTAAACTATGTTAAATTCTTCTGTCAAGAAAAAAGTTATACTTTAAAAATACATTTTTAGACACGTTAATTTATTAAATTTTGTTTTAAAGCAAAACATTAAATGCATTTAAAGGATAGAGTTATTTTACGTGTATTTAATTTAATTTTTTCTATTTATCTCAATCATTGCGGGGTCGTTTTGGTATTGCACCAGTAGATCGATTTATGAGTTTAGAAGTATCAGAATTACTAGGGTGACCTCCATGTCTTTCTTTTCTAGATTTATTAACAAAAATAATAATTAGCAGATGGCATTAATACATAGAATATGTACAGTGTACAACAACAGTTTTCCTACATGTAGTAAAGTAACAAAAGCCACTATTTATAACCTACCTAAGTTTACTTGCCGCATAAATGGCTCCTTCAGGACTTGTTAATCTATTGAGATAGTGTGTTTTTACGAACTTATCCGTACCATCTGTTTCATCATCGAGCGCGAAATGTAGTAAAGCATTCGGCACAAAATCTAGTTCCAATAAAGTTTTATCCAAATTTAATTTTGTTTTCGGTGGTATGGTAACTAAAAGTAAAATGATAAAAGCATAATTTTAAAGAGTATAAATTTTTAGATAGCTATGAAAAGTACAAAGGTAGAATGGTTTTTCGGGATCCTCTAAAAAGTTTTTTGTAAACTCTTTAATGTCTAATATTTTTTCAATTGGTTTAAACAGTCCTTGTAAAACGTAGCGATCAGGAAATTGAATTCTTATAACACAGTTTTTATATTGGGCTATTTTCTTCAGCATTGTATTATGATCGTTTATTTCTCGAAGATTTTCAGTTAGAAGTGGTGCGTCTTCATTGCCAGAAGTAATTTTTTTAAGATCACGTAATATTAGTTTCAAATCTTGAACAGTCAAGTCATAAAAAGAATCGGGTAAATCTTCTATTTGACTTTGAGTTGAATCTAACGAATATATTAAGGCATCACGTTCACCAAGCTGTAAAGAAAATTAAAATAATAATAAAATTCAGATTTATTATTTTTATTATAGTTAATTACTATGTGATATTCAGGTTCAATAGCTGGTCCCAAATTTTCATTTTCATTTACTTCCATTTGTACTTCAGATGTACACATTGAATGACCTGGAGCTGTACCCCAGTCATATTTGGGTTTTTCAGGCATTATAACATCTTCATCTTTTTTTTCCGAACAACTTGGTAAGTCATCTTTATTTGTTTCTTTGTTCTTTGTATCCATAGCTTCGGCTAATGACGACTGTTTAAGAGATTGCACCAAATCTTTGGTTATGGCAAAGCCACTGCCACCTGGGGTTGTATTCTTGAAACTTTTTGGTTTTTCATGTTCTGTATTATTTGTCGTAGGAATTGTAGGAACTGAAGGTTTATATACCATTGCTTGCCTGAAAAGAAATGTGAAAATTTTTTAATTTTTTCATTTTGGCAATGAAGGCATACTGTATTGATAAATTAAACAATTAAACCGGTTATATATGTTAAAGTAAATTTCTATGTACTTATTTATGTTTGTATGAAATACACTTACATTTTCAATTCTTCTGGCTGTTTATCCAATAAACGCAGTAAAGCTCTCCCTTCCGTTATGCCCAAAGATTTTAAAGTAGCTTTTGATAAACGTTCAACACCCAAAATCTCTTGACGCATATACAACACTACAGGGCTCACTAATTTCTTCAATTCATCTTCTCCTTGCAATAGTTTAAGAACATACCATAAATTATCGTCTGGAATAAACTGGGCTTGTTTACGAACACCGTCTTCAGTTTGAACACATACCTCCACTGGTAGATCAATACGTTTTTTATCAGTTTGAAACATTTCCAATAAGCAATTGTTAGGCAAACCGCTGAAGCGAAAAGTCTGCGAAAGTGGTACCGTTTTATTGTGATGCTTCAAGGAGTATTCATCGCTTGATAATCCATGTTTTATGCAGACCTGTTCTAATATTTGCAATAACGTAGTATTGGCTGTAGCTTTAACATTCTGTCTTCTCATAGTGGGTGTAAGAACGGTAACTTTATACTCCATGTTATCAGTTAATTTTTTTACAAGTTTTATTATTTCCTATATTTTTAAGTTTGTATGAAATTGAATTATCACTGCAAGCGCATACGAAGTATGGAATCCAATAAAAAAATGTATAATCAGCAATTATCTATTGTACTTTCTGAAATTATTGCCAGACCTTCAACATAGCGTAATCATTTCAAATTACATTGTAAATATATATATCAGTTCTTTGTGCTATTTATTTTAATTTGTTTTAGAGCTCAAACTAGTTATAACATGGAATTATATTAGTATTACAAAAAAATACTTAGTAATTTTTATATGACTATTAGAAATCCGGCCAATAGTAATTTTTGGAACATCAATTTTTTTAATAATTACATTTGTTTAGTGCTCTGTTTAAATAAAAAGAATCCAAATTAAAAACAAAAGCAGCTGTAAAGTTGACCAATTCGAGGTCAATGCATATCACAGCCGATGATTTATTTAATTTGGCGCCATATTCGATATTGTCGGTTATAATTGTTATAGAAAATTATCTATAGAACAGTCTGATTTGTTAATTATATCAATTTTTATAAAAGAAAAGTAATATAGTATCGCACTTTATGGTGGCTTTGTGGAAATAATGAGTATTCTGTATTGGAAATATACTATTTTCAGTCATTTAAAGCCGCTCCATTAGAATTATCTTACTACGCCGTAGAAAGTATTGGCTAGACGTTGTGTTTAGTAATAATCATATACTATTCTGTGGTAATAATATGGGTATGACTCGTTTTTGTAATATAAACATTTTATTCTCCAGCAAAATGGCATCATGTTATAGTTCGAACTTTTTGAAAAGATTTATAAAAATGGCTTGGTGTACAGTTGGGAAAAGTAATGCCGATCTTATAAAACAATTAAAAGGTAAAATCATAAAGCTCCAGTTATATAAATTGTAAGATTTTCAGAAAATAAATATTTTGTTTGCTTTATGCCCAAAGAATATGGAATTATTGCGACTGATTCCGTAGCTAAGGCGATGGCGGCTACAGATCGAAAATATTATTCACCTAGTAACTATTATATGGATGCCCCACAAGTAATTGGATATGGTGTAACCATTAGTGCACCACATATGGTAACTATTCTATAGATGCTTGTAAATGTACTTCAGTAAACAAAATGTATTGCACACTTGCTTATTTCAAAGCATGCTTTTGCTATGGAATATTTAAGGGATCATTTAAAACCGGGTTGTCATGTTTTAGATGTTGGTTCAGGTTCCGGCTATTTAACAGCTTGTTTTTTTCGTTACATCCAATCAAAAGGAGAAGACAGTAGAACGAAAGTGATAGGAATAGAGCACCAGCCAGAGTTGGTTAACATTAGTAAGACAAACTTAAATAATGATGACGTAAATATGCTTAAATCTGGAAAAATCTTAATTATAAGTAAGTTTTTTTTAAAATATTCGTGTAAGCTACAGTATGGTTTATCGAAAAGGGCGTGATGGAAGAAACGGATGTCCGGAACATTCCCCATATAATGCAATTCATGTTGGTGCTGCTGCTGCTGAAAAGCCATTAACTTTAATAAAACAATTGGCCAAAGGTGGACGTTTAATTGTACCAGTTGGTCCAGAAAATGGACAACAATATATGATGCAGGTAATTTCTATTTTCAAATAAGTATACTTTACTTAGAAATAATTATTTGTTGTAATAGTACGATAAAGACGACGATGGTCGTGTGAAAGAAACCCGTTTGCTGGGCGTAATTTATGTACCTTTAACTGATTCCCCACTTACATAATGTAATATCTTATTCTTATGTTTAATACATATATTTAAAAAAAATTGAGAAATGTGTATAAATAATAAATTTTACTTTTATACATTTAACATATTTCCTAAATCACAATGTACAAAATTAATTTTTCTGTGTAAATGCCCATATACTGGGTAGGTCAACTTTTAATCGTTAAATTGAAGTACATACTTGGTTTTTTTTGCAAATAAACAATTTAATAAAATTTTATAATGCCATCATTCTCAACATAAGAAAAAATGTGCAATAATATACTGTTTCCTAACGTTCAATTCTTACAACATAAAGAATCTACCGTCAACATTTTAATACAGCAACAGGTCCTAGGATTGTTTCCACCAAGACGAATTCACCGTATACAAGAAAAATCAGTGACAACTGTGTAAAAAGGAAGTGTGTACATATATGTATACATAACAAAAATATTCCTTGAAGGCAAAATTATAATATAATCATTCATTAAATTTAATTTAAAGTAATATTTAAAAAACTGTACAACATTTTTGTCCTTCACTGTAGGACAGCTGTCAAAAGCAACATCCATACATATACGTAAATTCAATCAAGGTGAATTCGACTTGAATTCAATTGAATTTGTCATTTGTTTGTGGTGCAAGCAATTGAATTTTTCACAGAATAGTTATCCTCGGTAAAATATTCTGTTTTAAGGATAAAAAATTAAACAACAACGGCTATACTTAAAGTGGAAAGTGTTTTTCTATTTATTATTTTATTTCGAACTTCAATGGCTTGGCGTTCTATAGGAGCTAACAACACAGACCTAATTAGGCAATTAAAAGGTAATTTTTATTAGTCAAATTTATAATTTAAATGTGCAAATACATATTATATTGTATATTGCTTACTAATGCAAAGACTATAGGGTAATTGCATCTGATGCTGTAGCAGAAGCGATGGTAGCTACAGACCGAAAATTCTATTCGCCTCGCAATCCTTATATGGACGCCCCTCAAAGTATTGGTCATGGTGTAACCATCAGTGCGCCACATATGGTACGTAAAACTGTATTTAAATATATATTTTGTACATATACATATATGTTTGGATGTGTGTTTATCTAATTGCATAGCACGCTTTTGCTCTAGAATATTTAAGAGATCATATGAAACCAGGAACTCATGTATTAGATGTTGGTTCAGGTTCTGGCTATTTGACTGCTTGTTTTTATCGTTATATACAATCACAAGGAGACGATATTAACACTAAAATTGTAGGCATTGAACATCAGTCTGCATTGGTTGGAATGAGCAAGGAAAACCTAAACAACGACGATTCGCAAATGTTACAATCGGGAAAGCTTATTATTGTAGGTAAATTATAATTTGACATTTATACTGTATATGTACTTTAAATACCGACTAACTCAAATATAATTAGAGGGGGATGGGCGTAAAGGCTATCCTGAACACGCTCCTTATAACGCAATACACGTTGGCGCTGCTGCTCCCGAAACACCTTCAGCTTTAATACAACAGTTAGGTAATGGCGGAAGATTAATAGTACCGGTAGGTGCTGAAGGGGGTGAACAATATATGATGCAGGTAGAAATATGCCTTTATTTACTTCCTAAGTACTACTATTCCTATTCCTAAGTAAAAACATAATCATGATTGTAATTGCATTTTTTATTTTATATATTTACAGTATGATAAGGATGAGAGCGGTGATGTGAAAAGTACACGTTTAATGGGTGTTATGTATGTTCCATTGACAGACTTACGACGCTCCTGACTTCTTTTAGCTTCCAAAGCGTTAATAATTTTTGTTTTGCTTGGACTTGTAACATATCGCTTTTGGCTTTGGTTACATCAAACAAATGAAGTTCGATTATAGTTTTCTTTCTACAATTCTTTTTTGGCATTAGACATACATACATCCTTGTCAGCGATTTGTTCAATACATTAATTAATGTATAAAAGTTAAAATGTTAAAATTTGGTTACAAACATATGTACGTATATGCATATGTATCTAACTCTTCTAAATAACATAAAAAAAAATAAATGTACAAAAAAGTTGTTGCTTCTCAGAAAAAAAATTAATCTTCGGGCCCATGGTGAAATTATATAGTTGCGCGCATTAGGCAATTCGCCCCATTGTTGTCACAATTAATTTTATTTTACAATTAATTAATTTGAAATTATCTCTAACGATGATTTCTCAATCATGAAGAACATATTTTTAATTTTTATTATATTATCTATATAAATAAAAATGTTTGAAAAAAATTTTCTTTAAAAATTTTGACAACTTGGTAGAAAATTAATTCGCCTTTGTTATGATTGCCTGGGTGTACACAAATGTATAATTTCACCATGTTCGGCTCTTTCCCTATTTCATGGGACGCTTCATTAAAAGGGGAAAGCAAGACGAATGTATAGATTCGCCTTGGAAAAAAGAATCTGTTGTTCAAGACGAATTCATATAACCTTGAATTTATCTTGCTACCAAGGCAAATTGGTATGAATCTGCCTTGTTTGCTAAAACATATGATTGTATATATTTAAGGCAGCTGGCAGCACTTTTAAGCTGTTACTACTACAGTAGTACAACTGTAACAGTTCATTGTAGTAGAAGAAGAGAAAAGATTTGACAAAATTTAATAGAGAAGTGGCATTTTTCTGCATTTTTATTTATTATTACAAGCAAATACTTAATTTCAAATTAAAAAAATGTAAAAAAGCGCACAATGTACTGATAAACACAAATATTTGTATTTAAAGTACCAAAAAAAGAAAATTTTAAATATTTTTGTATTCTTGATATATGAATGGTTAAAGCTAATTCTTTTGAATTAATAAAGTGAAGTTAAAGTGACGCCAAATAAAACTGAAATAAATACTTTAATTACAAAAGTTATAACTACACAGTATGACCACAGTTAATATAAATACACGTAAAAGCCCCAATGTTTTCAAAAAACAGGGCACAGACCAGTGGGTTAAGTTAAATGTGGGTGGTCAATACTTTCTTACTACAAAGACAACACTCTCTCGTGATCCAAATTCATTTTTATCTCGTTTAATACAGGAAGACTGTGATTTAATTTCAGATCGGGTAAGATATATTTAAATAAATTAAATTAAACACACTCTTTGTCAATAGCTTTTGAAAAACAATTTAAGAATAATAATTACGTTTAAAGATATGTATAATGCAGAAAAGATTACATATAAATACATATGTACAAACTTATGTGGCTGCATATAATATGTATATTAAAATATACATGAACCTTTAATTGTAGCAACTGTATTACTTGCGTTGTTGATTTTTATGGCGTTGATGTGCTGATAACATTATTAAGTGGTTAATTTTTTGTTAGTAAATGTCAATTATAATTTAATTAGACGTAGTTGTTCCAATACAGGAAGAAAATTATAATAGCTATTTGTTTCTATTTTGTTAGTAAAATAAATCAAAATTGGTATACAAACTTATCAACCCTTTTGCAATTGAAATTTACCTGAGATCAGGCAGATGTAAGTAGATTTGTACTTTGTCTGTTTCTGATTTCGTAATAAATATGTAATTACTTGGAAATTACTATAATTTGATATTATTGATAAATAAGCAAACCTACCAACAAAATTATATCGTACTAGATTTTATTGTTCTAGCAATTAAAAATGAAAAAAGACTAAATTATCCATATGTATGTACATACATACAATATCCCTATAATTTTAGAATCAAATTAGAATTTTATATGTAGAAAATACTGTTTATTTTTACACTTATTTTAATTTTATAATATTGCAAATGTTTCCTTTTTTAAAAGGATGAAACTGGTGCCTACCTAATAGACAGAGATCCAAAATATTTTGCGCCGGTTTTAAATTATTTGCGTCATGGCAAATTAGTACTAGATGGTGTTTCAGAGGAGGGAGTTCTTGAAGAGGCTGAATTTTATAATGTAACACAGCTGATAGCTTTGCTCAAGGAATGCATTCATCATAGAGATCAAGTAAGTATCATTAAAATAAATTTTTTTCTTAATTAACATTCCGTATACCAAGTCAACCATTTGTTAAATTTTTTTATACATTTAATATAAATACTGAAATTAGACATTATTTCGAATATTGGTCTGGATTAATTTAAAATAAAGAAAGTTATTGAGAATTTTGTAAATTACATTATAAATACGGTTGTAATATATATTGGCCCATAATCATAGTCACACTAAAGTCGGTATTTTTTAGAAATGATTTTAAACTCGTGAAATTTTTATTAACAGCTCTTAATTAAAGTGTACTTTTTTTGGACAATCATTATGGCCCATTGTTTTTAATTTTTATTTCTTGCTGAAAAATAATATAAAAACTTAAAAATATAGTGATTTTTAATACATTTTGTTTTTTGTTAATTTGCAGAGGCCTCAAACTGATAAAAAACGTGTATACCGTGTTCTACAATGCCGTGAACAAGAATTGACACAGGTATATATAACAAATATTCCAGTAGTTACCAAGTAATAGTTTTTCTTATTATAATTGCAAATATAAATGCAATAAGTTAAGCGTCTGCCAAAAATAAAGTAAACATGCCCTTTTTTATTGTTTTCTGTTAGATGATCTCAACACTCTCAGATGGTTGGAGATTCGAACAAGTGATCAGTGTTGGCACACAATACCATTCAAATTATGGCGCCTTTGACAATAATGAATTCCTTTGCGTTGTTTCCAAGGAATGTGGCACGTCAAGTGGCCGTGAGCTCGAACTAAATGACAGAGCAAAAGTATTACAGCAAAAAGGGTCTCGCATGTAAGATATTTTTGATTTTTTGTTATTTTTAATTACTGGTATATTAAATGAAAAATATTAGAGATTTTTATATAAATTCTAATTGCGCTATCAAAAATAATTAAAAATATTCCTTTCACATTTTCTTTATTATCTACATATATTACCCATATGTATATATTATTACTATATTTTTTAATATAAATATAAATTTCTAGAAGCATATTAAAATATAAGTTGATATAAAATAGTGCGTAAAGTATTAATTTTTTTCAGTACATACCTATTTTCTGTATACAAAATAATTTTAGAAGTATACATATGCCTAAAACATATACAGCTTTAAATAAATAAATGTTTTTCTTTATTTTCTCTTTTAATTACAGTCTTGGAATTTAAACAATATTTAGCAAATTCAAAGTTTTCAGAACGTAATAAAAGACCTAGAAATAAAAAAATCTAAAGAATACATTGAAATTACACATTTCAAAAAGTTGTAAGTTGTATTATCACCCAAGTCCACAACATCATCTTCTTTATAATCAATTATGATAATTAAATTTAACTGGTATTTTCAAACTCCACCATCAGTTCAGTAAAGAATTAAAGTGTGTATAAGTAAAAGCAAATACACTGCGAACATATGTAATGAAACAAAACGTAATTTTAGCTATTTATTTTTAATATATCGAATCTATTTTAAATTTTTATATGTATGTATATACAACATACAAAATATTGTGGTAATTTAAAGGATATTATTAGAGAAAAAGAAAGTGAGGTATGTATGCATCCTAAAGAGTCCGGTATTAAAGCAAAGCCGAATATGTTTAAACATTTTTTATTTGCAAACATTTTATAATTTTTTAAGTAAATCTTTATAACATCCTTGTTAATTAAAATTTTTTTGCTTCCGCTCACTAACAGTAACGCAATTAAATTTCGTTTGTGTATGCATATCACAAAGATAAATCTTAATTATAAAGAAAGAGATTTAAAATGTACTAAAAGCACTTTTAAACTATTAGTTGATACTACACGAACTAAATATGCAATTACAGGTTTCATAAATTTGAATTAAATATTTATTCCAGACTGTAAAAGTAAATTTTACGAAGTAACTTTTGTTATCAATCTTTAAAAATATCGTGGTTTATGCGTAAGGTGAAATGCACACGAGCAGTTTTATTTTCCAAAAAAAAAAAAAAAAAAAAAAAAAAAAAAAAAAAATTACTTTTGTTTCATGTTTCTTTGATATTTATTCAATAACTGACTATAATTCTGAAAATATTGAAGCTAACTTTTAACTGCCAATCAGCATCAACATCATTTTTTTATAATAAAATAGAAATTAACTGACATAATGCCTTTAGGTTAAGATTAAGAGTCAAAAGCAGGTTTTTCTTCTCATAACAATTACCGCTAACAAAATGAGTTTTTAAAAGACTACTATCGAAAAGAATTTTAAAAATAAAAGGTAGGAGGGAGACCTAATAATAAATTATTTCTATGGTTAAAATAAGGTTGAGTTTGATATTGAATACAGAAGTTCTTGCCAGCACATATAATGCTGTTTACACTTTTTATTTGTTTTTTAACTTCTGATATGCAATCAATCATAACAGATAAATAATAAAAATTCTATGAATATATAAAAATTTGCAGTTATCTGGGCAAAGCTTAGATATGATATTTTTATTTGGAATATATACATTACATAGCGTAGTAGTTTTCAAAATTTTTTAAGTAAGCATACGTATTTGCAGTAACCATAGTTTAATAATACCATATTTATTTGAAGGTAACTGTGCCGTTTTGAAGTTTAAAGCTGTTTTTTAAGAATTATTATTATTTTTTTTATATAATGAACAATAAAAAATATATGGAATCAAAATGCTTAAACTTGTAATTTTTCAACTGAAATACATATGTATGTAGATATATATAGTATGGTAGTTTTTAATCATGATGATTTTATGAAAAATTATATAAAATAATAAATTCATTCATACATATGTACATACACAAATTATTTATAAATAAAAATAGATATGTTTTCAATAATCTTACCAATTATTTTGAATGCAACAGAAATTATCTATTCTATAATTATATAATACAGGAAATAGATACACACTTACATATGCTGTTAAAAAAAAAATAAATAAAAAATAAATAAATAAATAAAACTAATAAATATACTCATTAAATTACAAGTATTACGTATTTCAGTTTCATCTATTCTGTATAATAGGTACAAAATTTAAAATGTGAATTTTAAATACCAACTTACAATACAATTTATTTCGTAATAGATTTAGAGACAATTTTATATTTAATGACAATTTTTATGGAAAATTAAGAAAACTTTTACAAAAAATAATCTTAACGTGTTCAATTTTATAAAACTTTAAAAACAATATTTTTGTAAACAAAAAAATTGTAATTAAATATAAAATTTTAAAAGCTATATTGACACCAACATTAATGTAAAGCGCTAAAAGGTATAATAAATGTAGTGTACATATATAAGTAAGTTGTGGGTATTTCCTTACAATTATATAATAAAACATCTCAATATAAATATAGAAATCAAATCTGATAATTTTAAATTGTTTATGTGAACTTCAGAGAAAATTTAAAATTTTTAGATTAATATACATATTTATAAATGTAATCAATTGGGTGTAATACGAAAAAGGAGATATGTATGTAGGTATTAATTGCTTGTAAAAACAATTATGTAATTCAACAACAAAACTTTTACTTATGTATGATGAACAATATGTAAGCAATTTAAGTTAAAATAATATAAAAAATAAACCTTTTTAAAAAATAAATTTTCAGTACTAAGTGTTTAAATCTTGAAACACAATAGACACGAGTATCTGCTTTGAATAAAAAAATATTTAGCCTTTAAGGATTATTTTTCATGTGCTAATTATATCCTGGAAATAAATTGCACGCATTTAACAAGTTTTTTGTTTCATAAAGATATGTTGCAAACTTGAGTTTTCTGGTTTATAGTGTGCAGTTCCAATAATTCATTCATATTTGGTATAATATAATGTATTTACCAAATTTGTTCCACAACGGTGAGAAGTCTAGATAAAATGTTTCCAAGTTGAATTAGAACTAAAAGAATACGATCCTAGATACTCCATGGTGATTTTGTTATCTGCTTGAAACCTTTCTAGCGACCCTGTGCCTTTTTATACGAAATCTGAGGCAAAAAATTAAATTTATAAATAACTAGTTGACCCGACAAACGTTGTCTTGGCTTAATATTTTTATATATTCGGTCTTCTTACACTAAGAAATCGTACTCATAGAGTAAAGAACCGTGCGAGACCGGGTAAAAACAGGTAGTAGGCAAATAAGCCAGATACCGACTATAGCGCTACCTGCCGGGCGGATTTGTGACGTTAAACCTTCCTCTTAAATCACTCTATCTTTTAAAAAAAACTGCATCAAAATCCGTTGCGTAGTTTTAAAGATTTAAGCATACATAGGGATATAGGGACAGAGAAAGCGACTTTGTTTTATACTATGCAGTGAAGTCAGCTGTGGTACTGAGTTTACCTCATAGTCAAATTGCATTGTACATAAATTCTCCATCTCTGACATAAACTATATTCACTGTTTATCACAAAAATCACAAAGTACAATCAAAACAATAACTAAAGTGAAATTTTTATTACCATTTTAATAAATAAAGTGTGTTGTTTAGTTTAAAATAATTATAATGCAAAATTTTGCAATGAATATGGATTTTTTATTTGCACTTCTGCCACCATCCAATTGTATGTATTTTACCTGGTGCACCGTTACCTGCTTACATATATATTTACATACGTACATACAATTTTGATTTATAATTTAATTATGTACATATAGCATACCCTTTGTACATATTGTGTATTTAATAACTGTCTTATTTTACATTGTAGTTCAAATGACCGACGAACAACTATCATTATGGCAACATAATGCCATTTTCGAGTGTGAGTGTGATAATTTTATAAATCGACGGATTGAGGCAGGCCGTCAAGAACGGTCTGATTACTTAACCAATAATGCCATTACTACAACCATACATCAACATGGTTTAATACAAAGAAGGCGTAGACTGAGTGATGGTAGCGATAATGATATAAATAATAGTTTTGTCGTACATCCACCAGCAAGACGTCCACGCTTAAGGCCATTATATTATGACGTATATGAAGATGCTGTAGCCGAAGCCATACGAGATAGAGGTTTAGTATTAAGAGGAAGACCTTAAACTATATGAAATGCGTTTTGTTACGAACCATGCAATTTGGTATTGAATTGTGTTAATTTTGTAACTAAAGTGTTTGTTTTGCGTAAATTATCCATATATATGATCATAGTGCATTAATTACATATTTAAGTTCTTTGCTCTGAAGACAAATTTGTCATGTGTCTTTTTTAGTTTAAATTTAGTGTGATTTAATTCCATTTTTTGTCTTTTAAATAGGCAAAGCGTATAGAGTATATACAAAATGGCACTTGAGATCGATTAATGGTAAGACTCATGTCTACACAGACAGCAAGAAAAATATTTTTACTACATAAAACTATAGTTGTAAAATACATATATCATCACAGGGCAGGCATTGGTTTATTTCTACATACTAAAAAACTAAAATTTATTTATCTATTATTAATTTTTTTGTTTTGAAGAAGCAATAGGTTCTTTGGAATATTATTTTTAGTTCTTCATTAAAATTAAACATAATTTATGTATGTAAAAATGTTTAGGCTCTAATTCTGGTTCTGTAATTAAGAAAATTAAAAACAATATGGAAATTTTACATGATAACTGAATATAAATAAGATAACTAACTGTACGAACTATTTATGTGAATTTTTAATAAAATAAAAGTCTTTTTATATTAAACATGGTGCAAATGCACCATAAACATCGTGCATAAATCATACTCAAGCACTTTTAAGAACAGAATTAACATTTTAGTGTAAATAAAAATAATACAAAGGGAATACAATGTTTTAAATTTATAAAGAACATTTAAAAACGTACAAAAATGATAATAATTGTAGTTTTCAAAAGGCTTTTGTTTAACCTGTTTTTTTCTGAATAGGCGGTAAATTCCGTTACATTCTCTTCATATATATATATATATATATATATATATATACATGCATAAGTGGAGAGATAGCTCTATCAGAATGTTTTTTTTTTCCTAAGAAAAATTTTTATTTACAAAAAATTTTTTTTTCCTCTTACTATAAATCTTGTTTATTTGACCTTTTTTATCTGAAAATAAATAAATAAATATTTTTTAAGCTTTTAGGTCTTTTTATATATTTTAATTATTATTAAAAAAAATTAATTAATAATAATTAAAATATATAAAAAGACCTAAAAGCTTAAAAAATATTTATTTATTTATTTTTCCTCTTACCTTATAATTATGAGAATTAATAAATAAAATAGGTAAATATTTACATATTTTGATTTGTGTTCAAAATTTTTGATAATATTATGTTATGATTAACTTGTAGAATCATTGAGTCATTCGTGGCTAGGCCATAAACTATTACATGAGTATTCTGTGGCATAGATAAGGTGAATTCATACCAAATAATTCCATCCCTCCAAAAGCAGTAGTGTAAAAAACAGTTGGAACAATATATGTGCATCTGCATGGTAAAATTGTACAGCTGTGTGCATTAGCCAATTCGCCCCATAGCTGATTTATCCTAAGTTGTCAAAATTGATTTTAATTTACAATTAATTAATTTGTACTTACCTCTAACGATAATTTCTCAATTATGAAGTACATATTATTAATTTTTATTATATTATTTATATAAATAAAAACGTTTGCTTAATAAAAATTTCTTGAACAATTTTGAGAACTTGGTAGAAAATAAATTCGCCTTTGTTATGATTTCTACCCAAATAGCTATACCACCATGTGCTACATTTTGTAATCAATTCGCCTCGCTACAGCTGTGCTTGTAAGATAGCCCGTCATAAATAATTCGTGGTTAATGTTTCATTTTGCAGCTGAGATTTACATGTGGCAAATTAAACAATTGTTTGTCGGTGCAATTGTGAAAAATAATCAATAATAAATGAAAAATGTCTAATTTGAAAGGTGAAATTGATCAATTGGTAAGAAACCTACATATGTGCATATATAAAATAATTAAACTTACTGAAAGGACATTACTGCTTTCAGGAACATCTTACAGGGGAATTGCGTGCGCAAATTGAAAATACCAAAAATGGTGTAGGTTTCGAGGAGTATGATGAAGATCTTTTAAAACTGCAAATAGAAAATACTAAGCTAAAACATCGTTTGGCCATATTAAACCGTGTAAGTTTTTTTATCCGTAACACTAAACCAAACGAAATTGGGTAAGATTAGATTTGGTTAGGTTAAGTGGCTTTTGTAGATCTTCGATACTAGTAAAGCAAATATTTTGCAAATTGTTATTCTTTATTCAAGGCTCTTGAAGCAGAAAAAAAGTTGCAAGTTTTTGGTAATAAACCATATGTTCCTGCCATTATATCACAAGAAATGAAAGAAATGGTTCCTATCAGTGATCATTTAGTAAATTTATTTTCAAACGCTATAGCTAAGGCGTATCCAACATTAGCTGGCACAGTAGCTATCATTTCCCCCGTTAATGCGAATGCAGCTAAATTTGGTGACTACCAATGCAACAGTGCCATGTCTTTGGCAAAAGCTCTTAAAGCGAGCGGTATTAATAAATCGCCTCGCGATATTGCCCAAGAGATTTTAAAACAAACCCAAGTTTCACCATTAGTAGAAAAAATGGAAGTAGCAGGGGCTGGATACATCAATGTGTTTTTAAGAAAGTAAGTATTTTTTTTAATCATACTCTTTCTACTTGTAAATTTATAAATATGAATCAGTTATTAATAAAAACTCCTGTCGCAAAAAGTCAGTACCAGAAAAGTAAAATTTTCGTTCTAAACTTGGACGTCAACAGATGATTAAAATATTAATGTTCTGTTACAAAAATCGGTGAAATAAATTAGTAAATACTTTTCATAAATATCCATAACAAATGTGGCAATAATTGTAACATTTTTGACTCTATACAGAATTTATGCTGTTGAATCTTTGACAAATATGTTGCGATACGGTATAAAAGCTCCAAAGGTTAAAACTAAACGTGTGGTTATTGATTTTTCATCACCCAACATTGCAAAAGAAATGCACGTTGGTCATTTACGTTCTACCATTATTGGTGAATCGATTGCTCGACTATTGGAATTTATGGGGTACGATGTGGTGCGTGTTAATCACATAGGCGATTGGGGTACACAGTTTGGGATGTTAATTGCTCATCTTGAGGACAGATTTCCAAATTTTCGTGATGAATGTCCCCCAATAAGTGATTTGCAAGCTTTTTATAAAGAATCGAAAAAGAGGTTAGTTTTTGTTGTATTAAATTTCCTTTTTTTCATATTAATAAATAACAAGTTTAACAATATTATAAAATAAGATTTGATGAAGATGAAGATTTCAAAAAACGCGCCTATAATCGCGTGGTACAGCTACAAAGTGGTGAAACAGATTCTAGAAAAGCCTGGAATTTAATATGCGATGTGTCGCGTAGTGAATTTCAAAAAATTTATGAGCGCTTAGATGTGACTTTAACTGAGAAAGGAGAATCATTTTACCAATCGCGCATGATTAAAGTTATAAAGTTGTTGGAATCTAAAAATTTATTGGAATTGGATGAAGGTCGTAAAATTATGTGGGCTACTGAAAACAAGAGCAGTATACCGTTAACTATTGTAAAATCGGATGGTGGTTTTACTTACGATACTTCAGATATGGCTACCATACGTTATAGACTTGAAGAGGAAAAAGCCGATTGGATAATATATGTAGTAGATGCTGGACAAAGTATTCATTTCAAAACTCTTTTTTTAGCTGCTGAAAGATGTGGTATTTTTGATCCACAAAAACACCGCGCCGAACACATTCAATTCGGTGTAGTACTGGGTGAAGATGGAAAAAAATTCAAAACTCGATCTGGTGATACTGTCAAATTGTCCGAACTCTTAGATGAGGGCTTAAGGAGATCTTTACTAAAGCTAATAGAAAAGGGACGTGACAAGGTTTTAACTCCAGAAGAGCTTAAGAATGCTCAGGAATCTATTGCATATGGTTGTATTAAGTACGCTGATTTGAGTCATAATCGTACTAATGAATATGTGTTTTCATTCGATAAAATGTTGGAAGACCGTGGCAATACTGCTGTTTATCTTCTATATGCTTATACTCGCATTTGCTCTATATCACGTAATAGCGGTGAAGATTTTTCCGACTTGAATAAAGTGCTCGATACGTATAATTTAGAATTGGAACACGAAAAAGAGTGGAAATTGGCGAAAACATTACTTAAATTCCCAGATATTTTGCTAAAAATTACCAAGGATCTATTTATGCATATATTATGTGAATATTGCTATGAGGTGTGTACTGTATTCTCAGAATTTTACGATAATTGCTATTGCATTGAAAAGAGCACTGTTGGAGAAATTGTTAAAGTTAACCGAAGTCGCATAATGTTGTGTGAAGCTACAGCTGCCGTTTTAAAACCATGTTTTTATATTTTAGGTTTGAAACCAGTGGCCAAAATTTAAAATTTGTTTCTAAATATTGAAAAAGGAACAAAAAATTTTTGTAATTTTATAAAAAATAAATTACGTTATTGATATTAGTATCAAAAACAAAAACAACATCAGCATCAAACGTTTATTATTGTATAGAAGCTAAAGTGTAAATTTATTTAAGGCGACGGAAGTTTATTCTCTTTTTTAACATAAAATTAATATTTTTTATCTCTATTTCCATTTCATAATCCAATGTTAAATATTAATTAACTGTTTCTATTGAATGACTTTATTTAATGATAATTTATTTATTTGTTTAATAATGATAAATCTACAAATGCCAATTGATTGTACAGCATTCTAAAGATTATTTTAAAGTTAGTTTGGTATAATTTGTGCTACTACATGGAAGTAAAATAATTTTTTTTAAATTGGTTGGATATAATATATTTTATATTCATAACAAAAAAATTTTAAAATAATTTAGAATTGTTTTAATGCGTAACTTTTCTAGCATTAAATTAAAAGATATTCATTTTAAATATAAATTGACAAAAAGTAATAAATATATGGAAATTAGCTGCTGATTAAATCTAATTTCTAGGCATTACAACCATATCCATGGAATTGCAAATTAAAAATACTGAATTAATAACAGTTCGAAAATAAGTTTTTTTTATTTTACTCATTTAAATACATTATTTGAGTTTAAGTTCAGATATACATTATACACAAGGACTTTCCAAAGACATTTTGACGTTTTTTTTCCAAAACCCATGGCAAAATCAAACGCTTTTTTATCAACTTTATCTGGCAGCTATTCAAGTGACATCTAGTTGTTACTTAAATGACACTTAACATATGTTTCTTTGTTTAGTTCTTTTTCGATTCTTTTACCAAGTGTATTTTATATTGTAGTCTCGAATTCTTTCGTGTTAGTAAAAATTAAAAATACCATAATTTTCACAAAAAAAATTATACAATTTCCTGTGCCTTAGTTTGTTAAAAGTAAATTACATTTCTGTCACAAAGTGATATTTTTGTAAGCATTATAAATATAAAGTTTAATAGTGTGATTGTTGTACTTAAACAACCGTAAAGTAAAAAATATGCAATTTAAAAATGCCTATGGAGATAGAGTATTTGTAGTCTCGGTGTATTTTTGGTGGAAAAATTTGTAACAAAAACGATATAAATAACAGAACAAAACATTTTTAAATGTTTAGAAAATATTTAATGTTTACAGTGTTTTTATTAACAGAAAAAAGATTCGAGTGAAGAAAAAAGTAACAAGACTATAGAAAAGGTAATTTTGCAATTTTTTTAATCAAATTAGTATTTGTATCTACTTATGTACAATAATATGTATGCACAGACATGAATATATCCAAACAGAGAATAATTTCAAATCAAGTCCTTTTGCAAATTATGTGTTAATTTTTTATAATTAATGTAAAAATGAGTATAGCATTATCTTTATTTCTTATGTATGTACATATAAGATTCCCACGTTACATCATTTTTTCCCAAATTTCTAAATTATTGAACGTTTGCCTTCCAACAAATTTTATTTCACTTATGTATGTTTCGTTTTACTATGTTTTTTTTTGGGTTTTTGAACTATTATTGCAACACTCCTTTCTCTCCATTCGTTCCATAATATTTGGAATATGTTGATAGCTTATACTTTATTTTTAGGAATATTTTTACTTTAGTTTTCAAAATATTTTTAATTTATTTTTAAGATTATTTTTAAAGAATATTTTTTGCTTTATTTGTTCTTTTCCTTTCAATTATATGTATGAAAACTAATTTTTATTAATACGAGTATTGTTAGTAGAAATTTTGGTCTATACAGGATAGCTTATTGTAAATAAATAAAAAAAAAAATAATAGTTGCGTATATATATTTGTTTGTATGTATATCAGATCTAAATGTTGTACGCAATTGGCGTAATTGAAATCTTAAAATATTGAAAACATTGGTTTTTGAATATTCGAATATGTATATAACATTTAAGAATGACGAAGGTCACGGCAGCCAGTTCCTATATGGTTATTAATATGTAAATTTATTTACTATTAATAAATAAAAATAAAATAAACAATAAAATTTAAGTGTAATTTTTAATAATATATCAACTTATGAAGTTTGTAAATAAGAATATGTATGTACATATTATGGCGCAACTTAAAAAAGTTTTACAAGTAAAACTAAAGATGTGTTTAAAACTTTGTCACTTATAGCATTAGGCCTTGACCTTAATAAAAGTAAAAGTAAAGCTTATAAAAAGGCTCGTATATAGGCTGAGATTTTATCAAAGGAAATTGCTATATAGAAAACAGTGGGTTCAAACAGGTATTTTTCAGCAAACCTTTATTGTGTTCTTACATAATAAGTGGATTTTAAAATCAATAGCATTCTAGTATTTTACTAAACTTTAAAATTTATAAGATTTTACACCAACAACAAAATTAACATTCAAATACTGGAATAACAATTTAGATAGGTATTAAATTTGTGTAAACATAATTTTATATTAAACAATACTAGTAGAAAAAAAGAACAAATCCCTTGATAACAATTATATGAGAACACTAACACAAATTTAAATCTTTTTAAGTTTTTAATAATAATTAAAAATGATAAGAGTAAGTACATACATACGTAAGTACATATATATCGTCATATGATTTCATTAAAGCCTTAAGTTACATATGAAAAATTTTAGAGGAGCCAAAAAAATTTTACATTATCGACTTTTTGGCTGCTCCTCTAAAATTTTTTAAATGAAACTTAGGTTTTTAAGGAAATCAAATAACGATATGTACATTCAAACATTTGTATATGAAGGTATTATAGATTTAGGTATTAATACATTAATGCCTATATTTACACAATTGCCAAAGAGAAGAAAGGGAATAGCTACTTCTTTAATATATCTATCATCATACATACATACATACATATGCTTATAATTCGGCGTGAAATTTTTGAATAACTATATATTGGCCATTTACCTTTATATGTATGAATGAAGTAAACAAGTATAATAATTTTTCACACTTAGGTGTTAATATACATACCTGTGGAAATATGACAAAAACCAATTTTGTGATATCTATTAAATTATTTTAAAAACTTGAAAATTTTGCTTAAAAATTTATTTCGGTTCTGGTAGACAGTATTGTTGTCATTGCCATCTCATTAATTGTGGAATATATCGCCCCACCAACCCTAAACCATAATAATAAAGTTGTTGAGCTAATTGCTAAAATAAGTCAATTTTTAATTAAGTTGATTTTTTCATATATATTGTTCAATTTTTCTATGTTAATAAGTATTGGTCAGTCACCATGAAAAAAATAATAAATATTTGGTATTTGTGTTGCAAAAATTGTTAAAATACTATCTATTTACTTTGATAATTTTGAGTTAATAAAAAATCTACGTGTAAATATATATATATTTGTACATATATATGCATGTATTTTTTTTTAATTTTACATCAGCAATTGATAAAATGTTAAACAAAGATAGTTAGTGAAGATAAATATGCCGAGTTAAATATGTTTTACTCGTAACGTAACCCGTTCGGTTTTTTGGTATTTGTAAATATCTTCTCAGTATGTATGGCGTATTTATCAAATACGTTTTACGTCATTAAATATTTATTTTTTAGTATTTATGAAATATTTCTAAATATGTTTAGGAGCAACATAAGTACATAGGTAAAAATATGCATAAATACGCTGATTTATCAAGAAATTTACGGGATGGGACACATATCATTTTAAAGGGGAGGTTGTCTAGATTTGTAATCTACCGCCTAAATACTCAGAATTTACTTTGGACTATTTTTTAAAAAAAATTTTAAATTTCCATATACCAAAGTGCTATTGCTTTCATGGGATTTTAGTGACTCCCGAACGAACCCTAGAAAATTATGGAATGGGATATATATTATTTGTAATCTACCGCCCAAATACTCAGAAGTTACTATGGATTGTTTTTAAATTTGAATATACCCCAGTGATTTTAATTTCAAATTTTTTTTTTTTTTAAAGACGACGTCCCCTTTAAAATGATATGTATCCTATCCCGTAATATTCTTATATTTCTAATAAAAATGTGTATTTGTTAGTTTTATTTGACCTTTTTCTTTTAAATAATATGACTTATTTTATTAAGCTTGAGGTCTTATTTTAAAAAAATGTATTTTTATATCGATATTTCGCTCCATATAATATAATCCTGAAGAACTTACACAAATTGGAGCGAAATATCGATATAAAAATAAATTTTTTAAAAATAAGACCTCAAGCTTAATAAAATAGTCATATGATTTAATAAAAATATGTATAAATATGTATGTCATAAATACAGAAAATATTTTTACAAATACTAAAAACCCTAACGAGTTACATTAAAAGATATTTAACTCGGTTTATTTATCTTCACTCACTTAAAACAAGATTTGCCAATACCATATATATTTTGCATGTGTGGTCATATATTGCCCATTGGATTCAATAACACTTTAAATCCTACTTTATAAGAACTATCGGAAATTAAAAAAAAAAAAAACATAAAATTCAGAAAAATGCATGAAATATTTATTTGGATCGATAGTTGGGTCGATATAATTTAATGTTTGAAGATTATTTCATGCAAATGTTGGCCGCGGCTGCGCCTCAAATGGTCCATCCGCTTAGTCCAATTTTGGCATACTCTTTCCAACATTTCGGCCGGTATCTCACGAATAATGTTGGCAATGTTGGCAATGTTGGCTTCCAGTGCGTCAATCGAAGCGGGCTTGTCCCTATAGACATTAGCCTTAACATAGCCCCACAAAAAATAGTCTAGAGGCGTTAAATCGCACGATATGGGCGGCCAATTGACTGGTCCCAAGCGTGAAATAAACTGTTCACCGAACTCGCCTCTCAATTGGTCCATTGTTTCGCGTGCTGTGTGGCATGTGGCACCGTCTTGTTGAAACCACATGTCATGCAAGTCAAGCTCTTCCATTTTGGGCAAAAAAAAGTTTGTTATCATCGCACGGTAGCGCTCACCATTCACAGTAACGTTGTGATTCGCATCATCTTTGAAGAAATACGGCCCAATGATGCCGCCAGCCCATAATCCGCACCAAACGGTTGTTTTTTGTGGATGCATTGGTAGCTCTTGCAATGCTTCTGGCTGCTCTTCACTCCAAATACGGCAGTTTTGCTTGTTCACTTATCCATTCAACCAGAAATGAGCCTCGTCGCTGAACACAATTCTTCGATAAAAAAGTGGATCTTCATATAACTTTTCAAGAGCCCATTCACCAAAAATTTGGCGTTGTGGTAGGTCGTTTGGCTTCAATTCTTGCACCAGTTGTATCTTATAAGGCTTCACACCCAAATCCTTCCGCAAAATTTTCCACGTAGTGGAGTAACAGAGGCCCAATTGCTGCGAACGGCGCCGAATCGATAATTCACGGTCATCACCAACACTGGCCGATACGGCTGCGATATTTTCTTCAGTTCGCACTCTACGTAAGCGTGTTGGTGGTTTAATGTCCAACAATGTAAATTTGGTGCGAAATTTTGTTACAATAGCCCGAATAGAAGCCTCAGTAGGTCGATTAAACTGACCATAAAATGGAAGAAGCGCGCGATGAACTTTCTTAACAGAGCACGCATTTTGGTAATAAAATTCAATAATTTGCAAGCGTTGTTCGTTTGTAAGACGATTCATGATTAAATTATAGACCAAACTGAAGATGTTTGACAGTGACACAAGATACAAAACGTGCGTGAGCTGTCAAAACTAGTGTTGCCAAAAAGATAATAGCAAAAAAATCACTCTTTATGTGTAATATATATATTTTGATGTGCTAAACTCAAATCCGTTTTCGGTTTTTCTCCATCACGTAGGAATTTTTTTATATACGTGGCAATTTTTTCCCCTAAATTAGTAAGGTACGAAGACATATTTCAGCTTAACTCGAGAACGACTCTTCCGATTTTCAAAAACAAAATACCAAAAGATGGGTAGGAAAATTATATTTAATTTAACCCCATTTAATTTTTTTTTTTTGAATTATTCAAAAATTTAAGAGGGGAACAATTTTTTTCTTGCAAAATTCGTTATTTTTTTTCAGTTTAAAAATTAAATTTAAAAAAAGAAAAAGCAAATATTATATATTTTGCACATTTTTCTGAGAGCTAAATACATCAAGAATAAAATAAGATATAAATCATGAAAATCGATTAACAAATACGGATTTTATTCTCAATTTGGCTCAGGTACCCAAACTTTACATATGGCAATAGGATTGCGTTAGCTTAGCAGGCAGGTAATGGAAATAAAGTACAAGGTTTCTTGAAATTATAGTAAATTGAATTGAACATTTCAACACATGAAATCAAAGTTTTTAGTATAGGTGATCAAAAAAGAGGTACTTACATGTACAAGGTGGCACAAAAATAACCTGATGTTTTTTGGCTGTAATTTAAAAAAAAATTAAAAACTTTGATTATTCTTGTGGATTATTTTTATTTGGTCTTTTAATTTTTTTTACATCAAGTCGAGAATATGATGTCATGTAAATGGCCACCGCCACAGTTGATTGTCATTTGAGCCCTTTTTATGGCATTTTCCATCACTTTGGCCAAAACTACCGGCGATAGGTCCTCACATTCTTGACGGATATTGTCTTTATGAGCTGCAAGAGTCTGAGGCTTGTTGACATAAACCCACGACTTCAAAAAGCCCCACAAAAAGAAGTCTGCAGCGGTCAAATCAGGCGATCTTGCTAGCCAGTGCAAATGGCCAAAACGGGAGATTAGGCGCCCGGGAAATGCATCCTTCGGTTGTGGCACGTGGCACGTGAAAGAAAAATGTGTACGCACAACTATACAGCCCAGCAAGTAATTTCGTTAACAAGACGACGGATATTTATAAAAAATTTTTTCCAGCAGGAAGAGTTGCTTTCATACGAGATTCTGATTGGAATTTAGTCTGCTGTTTTAATAATAAAATCGATCAATTCATGTAGAAAATTTGTATGAAAAACACTTAATTTTTCGATTACTTTTCATGCAAAATTTTTCAAAGAAGTGTTGTGGAAACAGGGCATTAATATTTAAATGTAAAAAAATAAAAATTGTTTTGTGTAAGTCTTCATCAATTATTGAATCCACTGCATTTGAAGGAAACGAAAACGCATTCTTTGTTTTTTTTTTATTTATTTAAAAATTTACTAAAGAAACGTATATTTCATTTAAACAACAACAAAGACCGAAATTGCATAATTTGCGCGAAATGTTCTTATTAAAAGATGTTGGTAAAAACGCACTGTTAAACTAGTAAATCTAGTGCTTTTTAGGGCAACAAAATCCCTAACTAAAAAAGGGTCAAGCAATAACCAGGCCTGATCGATGAAAGTGATTGAAATTTTATTAAAAAACTTTTAAATTTTGACAGAAGTGGCCCGATATTGAAAAGAACGATTTGGCATTAGGCCGGTTTTCGAAAGTTTTCGGGATTAAATAATTGATTTTTGCTCAGACTAAATTTAATTTTATTTTTTATATAAAATTGAACTTATAAAAAAATTTTAAATTTGTTTTTAAGTGTTAAAGCTGGAAAAAAATTGTCTAAATGACCATTTATTTGGTTAAAAATTAGTTTTGTTACAAAAAACTGTACCAATTATTGTCTTTAAATTTGTCTCCAATAAATTTTATTTTAATACTTTTTTTTTGTTATTTTGCCTTTAAAAATTTTTGAAAAACAAACTTGAGTTTGTACTATAATTTCCGTTTAACTGAATTTCTTGTGGAAATTAAAAAAAAAAAAAAACAAATATTGGTGTGATAAATTCGACAGTCATGAGCCTGCTGGGAAGTTTCTTTCGTTTGTTTTTTGTTTTTTGTTTTTTTTTTTTTCATTTGCTTTAAAGCCAACCAAAATGTCATCAAACATGTGGCAATAACGTGACCAGCCAATAAACTACAGGCTGGGCTAAAAGAAACCAAGGGGTGTAAAAGTTTAATAACTTTTTTGTTTATTAATTTTTTTTTATTTTTTCTTTCAGATTATATAGACAACACTTGGAGAATTTATAATGGAGAGGTTCACAACTGAACAGAGAACCAGAACAATAGAATTTTATTAGAAATCAACTTTATTGAAAATTTGATTATGAGTGATGAAGCTCATTTTCATTTGAATGGCTTTGTTAACAAGCAGAACTGTAGGTTCTGGGGTTCTCAAAATCCAAGAGCCATTCATCAACGCCAATTGCACCCCATCAGGTGTACAGTATGGTGTGGGATCACATCTGAAAATGTCATTGGGCCCTACTTCTTCGAAAATGAAGATGGAAGTGCTGTAACCGTAAATGGAGAGCGGTATCGTTTTATGATAGAAAATTTTTTACGTCCTGCTCTTGAAAACAGACCTGGTATGTGGTTTCAGCAGGACGGAGCCACTGCCCATACTGCCCGAGACACAATGGCACTTTTAAGTCAAATTTTTGGAGAGCGAATAATTTCTCGAAATTCGGAAATTATTTGGCCAGCGCGATCGCCAGATTTGACAGCACCCGACTATTTTCTTTGGGGTTTTTTGAAGGAGCGAGTGTATGTGAACAAGCCAGAGACAATCCTTGAACTCAAGGCAAACATTGTTGCAGAAATTCGAACGCTACAGCCACAAGTTTTGAAAGATGTTATGGAAAATGCTCTAAAAAGAGAAAAAATAAAAAAAAGTTAATAAACAAAAAAGTTATTAAACTTTTACACCCATTGGTTTCTTTTGGCCCACCCTTTATATATATACCAGCCAACATTTTCAAACAAATTTATCGGTATATTTTTATTTGTGATAA
Source organism: Thelaira solivaga (assembly GCA_947397855.1). Taxonomy (NCBI): domain Eukaryota; kingdom Metazoa; phylum Arthropoda; class Insecta; order Diptera; family Tachinidae; genus Thelaira; species Thelaira solivaga. The sequence goes on from OX377612.1 coordinate 50,456,793, forward strand.
ATACCAAAATTAATCATTTTTAAATCTTCATGACAAAACGAAATGAAATAAGTTACCTAGGTTAATTAGCAAACAGCCATGTACATGCACATACATACTTACATAAGTTTTTCAATGGGAATATGAGGAATACGAATTTTGTTTGTATCTACCTACGTATGATTTATGCGGTTCTAATTGGTCATATACATACATACACGTACACACACATACATATATACAAGGTGGCGCAAAAATAACCTTCCGATGTTTTTTGGCTGTAATTTAAAAAAAAATGAAAAACTGATTCTTCTAGTGGATTATTTTTATTTGGTCTTTTAATTTTTTTGCATCAAGTCGAGAATATGATGTCATGTAAATGGCCGCCGCCACAGTTGATTGTCATTTGAGCCCTTTTTATGGCATTTTCCATCACTTTGGCCAAAACTACCGGCGATAGGTCCTCACATTCTTGACGGATATTGTGCTTAAGAGCTGCAAGAGTCTGAGGCTTGCTGACATAAACCCGCGACTTCAAAAAGTCCCACAAAAAGAAGTCTGCAGCGGTCAAATCAAGCGATCTTGCTGGCCAGTGCAAATCGCCAAAATGGGAGATTACGCGCCCGGGCAATGCATCCTTCAGCATATCGTTGGAACCACATGCTTTCCAATCCCAATTCATTAAGTTGCGGCAAAAAGAACTCGTTGATCATTGCTCTGTAGCGCTCACCATTCACAGTAACCGTTTGGCCCGCGACGTCTTCGAAGAAAAAAGATCCGAGGACTCCTCCAGCGAAAACAGCACACCATACAGTGACTTTGAGCGGGTTTAATGGCTCTTCGTGGGTTACAGACGGATTTTCAGTGCCCCAGAAGCGTAAATTTTGCTTATTCACGTACCCGCTAAGATGGAAATGAGCCTCATCACTCATGATTATTTTTGATGAAAAATCATCTTCCTCTTGGTGGTGATTAAGGATGGCTTGAACGTATGTTAGACGCGATTGGCGGTCAGCAGCTAACAGCTGATGCACCGTCTGGACTTTGCACGGAAACATCTTCAAACCTTGTACCAAAATTCGCTGTAAAGACCGTCGACTGATACCCATTTGCGTGGCACGTCGTCTGGTCGATGTCGACGGCGCTTCCATTACATCCTCGGCTACAGCAGCAATATTCTCTGCAGAACGGCTACTCCGGGGTCTGCCACGCCTGGCAGCATATCGTGTTGTGCCAGTCTCTTCGAGGCGAGCGCCTAAACGTCGCAGTGTTTCACCAGTAGTCGTTGGACGGCCAGGAAATCTGCGACGAAATTCACGTTGTGCCAAAGTCACCGACCGATTATTGGTCAAATAAATAGTCACCAATATTCCGCGTTCTGGACCAGTGTAGCGTAACATTGTTTATTAACGTGTATTTCGCATGTGTTTACTACACAAATGTCAAAACAGAACTGACATTAGGGGCCAATCGCAAAATTTATAGCATTTTCTGATAGGAGGATTACTTTTGCGCCACCTTGTATGTACAATGCAACATCATTTGATACGTTACCAATCGTAAAGATAAGGCATTAATTAATACCTTATTAATTTTCTTTTAAAAGTAATTAATTTCATCAATACAATCTCATTCGTGTTTATTCCTACTAATAATTTAAGAAATCTGTCATCCATCATTTATAAATAAAAATTTAATTGACGAGCATTGTTTTTAACAACGACATTTATAAATTACACATTTTAATGTATGTATGTACATATTTATGTAGATATATAGTTGTACTCGTATCAGGAACAGATATGGAATATGAAAAATAATTAAATACTTAAATATTAAAAGTAAAATATTTATACTAAAATAAATATTTAAACTAATTTTGGTGGAAAAGATAGTAATTTCTTTGCATAACTGCAAATATTTGCTTTTTTCTTTTTCGGCATATTAAAATCAAATTTGAATTTTTTATTAATTAATCGTTATATTTAGATTAATAGTGACGAAAATCCTTTTTTATTAATTTCAATTGCAATGTATTTTATGGTTTTTTTAGGTTCAAATTAGTTTATTTGCCATCATGAAATTTGCCGAGCATTTGACTGCTCATATAACGCCAGAATGGCGTAAACAATATATAAACTATGAGGTAAGAACTTATAATATGTACCCGGACAAAATTATTTAATTTGTTTTATATTTTTTTTGTTGTTAATTTTATAGGAAATGAAAGCCATGCTTTATATGGCTGTAGAAGAAGCACCTTCTGTGGATAGTGTAGAAGATGAAGTTTTAAAAAGACATTTTGCCAATTTCGATGAAAATTTTTTTCATTATTGTGATAAAGAATTAAAAAAAATAAATACATTTTATTCTGAAAAATTAGCCGAAGCAACACGTAAATTTGCCACACTAAAGGCTGAGTTAAAAACATGTATTGACGATTCTGAACGTAGCGCAAAAAAATCAAAAGCCATAAAAAAAGCCGGCTTGTCACATCGCAAAGCTCAAGAATTGAAGCTGGCATTTAGTGAATTTTATTTAAGCTTGATTCTATTGCAAAATTATCAAAATCTTAATCACACCGGTTTTAGGAAAATTCTTAAGAAACATGATAAATTATTACGTGTGGATACTGGTGCCAGGTGGCGACAGGATCATGTTGAAGCTTCACATTTCTTTATAAACAAAGATATTGACAATATTATCAATGAAACAGAGGCAACAGTTACTTCTGAATTGGAAGGCGGTGATCGTCAACGTGCCATGAAACGTTTGCGTGTTCCTCCACTCGGTGAACAACAAAGTCCTTGGACAACATTTAAAGTTGGCTTGTTTTCGGGCTCGTTCATTGTTCTCGGAATTGTGGTAATCTTATCAGGTAACTAATTGAAAAAATCCTTATATTTTTTTATTTATTAGTTTTATTTCTACTCTGGAAAAATCACCCTTTACTTTTCCTTAAAAGTCTTAAAATTTTTTTGGAACATTATTATTATTATTTATGAGCACTGTTCTGTATTCCGAATCCGAATATTTTGTTCGGAATTGAAGAATTCAGTACCTCATAACTACTCTGTGATTCATTTTAAGATTTTTAAAATTTTGTTTTTTATTTATTTTGGGTACGAAATTATTGGTAGAATTAGAAAAACATAAAAATTTTCATTTAACAAGAAGAGAAAAATTTAATTCTACATTTTTTTAAATTATTATAATTATAATATTAAATTTGTCAACGAGCACTGAAATAGTTTCGATGCTTATTTGAATTTAATTTGTTTAAATATGTTTATATATTTATAATACATACATGTACGTTACGTTACGTAACGTAAATATTTATGCTAATACACAGAAAAATATATATATTTACAGCAATTTTTCACGATATAAGCGGAGAAAATCTTAAAGTCACATTTCGTCTCTATCGTGGCCCTTTGCTAATAATAGAGTTTATATTCCTGATCGGTGTGAATATTTATGGCTGGCGTTCATCAGGTGTTAATCATGTACTTATATTTGAATTAGATCCCAGGAATCACTTATCGGAACAACATCTAATGGAACTGGCAGCCATTTTTGGTGTTATTTGGACTTTAAGCATGTTAAGTTTCCTTTACTCATCTAGCTTGAGTATACCAGCGTTTATAAATCCGCTAACGTTAACAATTATTATGGTGGTATTTCTAATAAATCCGTTTCATGTTTTGCACCATGATGCACGCTTTTGGTTGTTACGAATATCGGTGAATTTGTTTAATTGATTAAAAGTATTTTACTTATTTTAATGAAAATTTTATTTTTACTTTTCCTGGTAAAGGGACGCATGATAGCAGCCCCATTTTTCCATGTAGGATTTGCTGATTTCTGGCTGGGCGATCAGTTAAATTCCTTGGCTACTGCTTTATTAGATTTCGAGTATTTACTATGCTTTTATTTCACGAATGGCAATTGGTTTCAAGCATATGATGCTTCTGTTTGCATGGAAAAAGACTTTGTAATAAGACCCATATTTAATTGTCTGCCAGCTTGGTTCCGTTTTGCTCAGTGTCTCAGACGATATAGAGATACGCGAGAGGCATTTCCTCATTTGGTGAATGCTGGAAAATATTCCACAACATTTTTGGTAGTAATATTTGCTACTTTAAAAAGCTTCCATAGCCGTAAGTGTATACACTGCTATTACTGTTATTAACGAAACAACTGTTTTATAATAGACTTTCCCGTTAAAGGCTATTATACCAATACTTTTGACAATCCCTATACATGGCTATGGATTGTGGCTTCAATTATATCATCGTGTTATTCGTATACATGGGATATCAAAATGGATTGGGGCTTATTTGATAAAAATGCTGGTGAAAATACCTTCTTAAGAGAAGAAATTGTTTATTCTTCAACTGTAAGTAGTAGATTTCACTAACGTAAGTTATATGAAAAATGTTTAATCACTTGTTAAATTTGCAGGGATTTTATTACTTTGCAATAGTTGAAGACTTGCTGTTGCGTTTTAGTTGGGCTTTGTCGCTGTACGTAACTGAAATGAAATATTTAAGTGGCGATATTATGACGTCTGTAACTGGTATTTTAGAAGTTTTCCGGTACGTACTATTTTGTTTTATATTATTTTTTTTATTCAAATTTATTTTTGTAATAATCGGTAGGCGCTTTGTCTGGAACTTCTTTCGTTTGGAGAACGAACATTTAAATAATTGCGGTAAGTTTCGTGCTGTGCGTGATATATCAATAGCTCCGATAGACTCATCAGATCAAACGCAAATACTACGAATGATGGATGAACCAGATGGTGTTATTAATCGTTATACAAAAACTAACCGCCCAAAACCTAAAAAATCTAAAGATCCAGAAAAGAGAAGTCTTCTAGCACCGCGTGGTTCACTACAAGATCTGACAATCGATATCGATGGCACTAAAAAACTTTAAAAATCTTATAAGCTACGAAATAGTATCTCACTTAAATTTATTTTAGTTCAAATCAGTGCCCGTTTCTACGAGGAAACATTTGGAAGGGAAATATTTCGTTTGTAGGCAAATTACGGGTGGAACAGAGAGCATAATTTTTGTGTTCGGTACTTGGCGATGCGCTTTGTTCACATATTCTTTTTTAAAAATTGCTTTACTTCTCTTTTCTTTCGTTATTTTGTGTGCAAATAATAACAATAATAATGGAATGTTGCCTGTGTGACCGCGAAAAAAAAACAATAGAAAATTCCAGATGTTTTTCTTTCAAATGTTGGCTTGTCTAAATAGGGACTCACTAGACTAGGCTTTTTTTGTAAGCTTGTTGTTGATTTTAATTCATGTATACAAATATTTTTCCTACAATTTCCTCCTTTTTTCCTTTATTTATTACTATTATTATTATTATTATTTTTTTTTTGAGTACTTAAATCGTTAAGCCAAATCAGAAAAGACCTTTTTAAATGCCATAATTTTAAATTAAAATTTTAATTTTTAAGGCAGTATTACTTAAAATCATCCCAACCCTAGAATATGATCGAACTTCCCTGTGTTTCCCAGTAACTGTGTTTTTCTTGGATGAATGTGATTATTTTTCAATTGCAATTAGAAAAATAATTTATAATTTGCAGTCCTTTTGAACTGATGGTTAGAGTGCAAGCCTATCTGAGGTTTTTTTTTACAGACGACAGAGCAAACTTCTCAAATTTTAATAGTTATTAAAAAAATGTAAAAGAATCTATTTTAACCAGCACTTAATCATGTTTACGAAAGCTTCGATGTTAATATCTTTATATATTTGGCGGTTTGGTTTTTCAGATAAAAAAAAAATGATTTTTAATTATTTGATTCGTATACGTTATTTATTATTCACAATAGAAAACCACAGTTATAACGGATACTATCTTTGATATACATTCCTATAATATTTATGTACTTTTTATGTATAAAAATTGTTAAAACTTTTCAAAATTTGTTTCTTTATGTATTTGTGTTAGCTCCCAATTAGAAATTATGTACTCGACTTGGTACGCGTAATCCAATTGATTTTTGATTTTCTATTGTAGACAAAAGTGATAAAATGAAAGTTTTGCTACAAAACTTGGCTCGTTTTATTGATGAGCCCTAAATTAACAATATACATATACATATATACTTACAGCATACATACATATTAATTATTATACACAATAACTGCATCAATTGTTTAAGTATTAAGACAAAAGTCCATTATACAAAATTAAAAATAATTTAAATAAAAAATAAATATAATGTATTTGTTTAGTTGTGTCCTTGAATTTTTTCTGAAAGCAGACAATGTATGTACGTACAAGTTTGAATACATTTTTCAGTGTTTATAGCAAAGGGACTAAGCCAGACTGTTAAAGTTTTAAATTGTTCTATATGTATATTTTGTTCTGCTACATATTTTAATAACAATTGTACCCAATAGAATAAGTGTCCGTAGGAAAGTGCTTAGATGTTGTTTATGGTGCTATTGTACTATGTTTCGATTCGAAATATGTTTATACTCAAATGAAAAATTCATCATCTTATTGCTGCTTTGGTAGCAGTTCTAAATATTAATTTTTGTTTTCATGCAAGGATTTTTTCTTAATAAAAATGAATCGCCAAATACGGTGATAACCGACTATTTAAACTAATTCAGAATGGTGTGTTGGAGAGGAAAATAGTAAAAATTCCACATTTCTTTTGATACGGAAGCATATGAGTGCTAAGTAAATTAAATTAAATAATAGTCATACGCTAGAGATGTCTGTATTTCTGAATTTATTTGTATGCCTGGCAGAAAACAAACATTTTTCACATCTGTACTAGGCACTGCACAAGCATACTTGAGTAATATTTTATAATAAAAAATTTTTATACTAATGTTATAAAGAGGAAACATTTGTTTTTTGTTTGTAATTGATAAACTCTTAATCTCATGGTGTAAGACAACCGGTGCCTTCAAAAATAACAACATTAGTTTTGAGACCCTTCCTTTCAAAAGTTATTTCCGGTGGTTGATATAAAGAAGTGTGCTAGAGCGAGACAAATAATTGTTTCCGCTTTTGATCTCTCTTTAACGCGTTCATGTCTCCTCACTTTTGACAGGAGGGGCCTCGATTTCTTACACCATGTATATACCCAAGGCATATTTACTTAAATATGCCTTGTATATACTAAAGGGGATGCACAAGCATACTGGAAATGGCTTACAAGCACTTTTTATTATAAAATATTACACATGTTTGTAGTGATGTGTGGCTTCAAGTATGCTTGTATATACGCTTCTTACTTACAGTGAAGGATACAAAAAAAGTGAAACAATTTCAATTTTATATAATTTAATTTCGTTCGGAATACAAACTGGCTACATAAAACGTATTATGAAAAAATTAATTTTTTTTATGATCTTAAATTACAATTACATATCTATATAAATAAAATTCATTTTCTGTTTGTTTGTTTGATTCTTTGCTATACAAATTTTTGTTTTCTAACGGATTTTTCTGAATTTTTTTACCTATGGAAGTTCGCTATATACTTTTGAAACCGACTATCCCATTTGTACCGCCACTTATCAACGATTTTCACTCACCATTATTCATAAAGATGTGTGCCCATTCTTAATTTAAACCTGAAATTATGCAGGGCTGTCATAGAATCCAAGTCGGTTTTGCTAATTGTCGGTTTTGCAAACCAATATTGGTTTCATTTGGTGTCATAAAACCAAGTCGTTTTTGTTATTTTCGAAGATAAATAAAACCGATGTTCGAATCAGTTGTTCTATACATTAGTTTATTTGTATGAAATTGTTTATGTAAATCTTTGATAACAATTTTTGATAAATCGTAGTGTTTGCGTTTAAATAAAAATAAAAACGTGTTTTTTATTAAAAATTTTTAATATAAAATATATAATTAGTGTCAGTGAAATAAGTAGTGAAATAAAATGACTTTGCCGTTGTAGGATTTTTATTATTAGAAGAAGAACGCTCACAGAAAGTAAAAAGAATATTCATAAATTACCGGTTAAATAAAGAAGCTTTCCGTTTACATATTTTTGCCGTGAACCTGTGCTTTTTATTGATTCAGCCAATTGTTGTCAAAGAGGTCATACAGTTGGCTTATCACGTTTTGTAAATTCCTTGGCAATGTCAGGATATTTTTCTATAAAATGCATAATTATTGAGTTTTAAGTGCTATTTTTTTTTGTTAGAGAAAAAAAAGTATGAATAAAAAATTATTTCTGTAGAATTAATATTAATTTGCTTACATTTTTACTAAATAACTAACTGCAGGCGAAATTTTAATGAAAAAAGTCCTCTTTAATCACTTGCTTTATTTGAAATTAAACAAACCAACAACTGTCAACTGATTGGTTTCAATCTAATAGCAAACCGCTAACATTGGTTTCTATTACACCTAAAACCGACATTAATTCTAGTTCGAACATGAAACCGACAACATTGGATTTCATGACAGCCCTGATGCTTTGTGAAATATTTTATGTATCACTTCAGTTGACGCCTCTGCCAATAATGCTAGCAAAGGCATGAGCCACTTTGTAAAATAGTGAATGGCTGTATTTATTTGGATGGGTCTTTTAACGTTTAAAATTCCATTTGAAAACGAATTTCTCTAAAATTTTTTTACATACGCTATCTAAGGATAACGAAACAAGGAATAAAGGACTAGTAAATTAAAAAGTAAAAGAGAAAAAGGCCTTCTTCAGCTCAGTAAAGGAATTATAATTTTATTTTGTTTTAATTAAATAGTTGGTAAAAATTTAATTTTTTTCGTCTTTTTTTGTGACACTCAAATGATTTTTCTATTATTAGAAAATACTTTTTAATTGTATATGAAGTTTACTGAGAAATTAAATACACATTTGACTCCAGAATGGCGCCAGCAATATATTGCATATTCTGTAAGTGAATTAAAAAATTATTTAAAAAAATGTATACTGATCCCCATGAAATGAAATAAATATTTAAGGATCTAAAGCATATGATTATAAACGCTGTCGAAATTTCCAATGATCGCATAAAGACTAGTCATTTCACCAACTTTGAGGAAGATTTCTTTTTTGAGTGTGATAAGGAATTACGAAAGATCAACAACTTTTATGCTGAGAAATTATCTGAGGCAACAAGACGTAATGAATTTATTTCCACAGTTTTGGATGTAATGATTGATGAATTTCGCTCTTGCTCAATATCACGTAAAGCTTTGCTGCACAATGTGTTTAAGAAAAAATTTAAGCGGCAAAAGGTTAAAATGGCCGATTTAAAAAATGCTTTTAGTGAATTGTACTTAAGCTTGGTGCTGTTAAAGAATTATAAAATGCTGAATTATACAGGATTTAGAAAGATATTAAAAAAGTTTGATAAGGTAAGTAAAGAATAATTAAAATTAAAATTTCTTAATTAATGAGTGGTTCCTTGCAGTTGTTACATAACAGTAACGGAAGAAAATGGTTTGAAGAGAATATTTCCACGGCTTATTTTTTTAAAGATAGTGATTTGGATAGGCTTATGCAAGAAGTGGAAGATCATTTTACACAATACTTGGAAAATGGCGATCGTACTCAAGCCATGAAACGCTTAAGAGTACCACCGTTAAAAGAAATACCCCAGATGGGAACGCTATTTCGGGCGGGACTTTTTCTAGGTGCATTCATTGTACTTTTGTGTTTTACTTTCGCTTTAAGTATGTATATTTTTTGTTTTGAATTTGTAGGTTTGCTTTATTAACATTCAGTTATTCTCGCTTACTTCAGTATTTTTTGGGAATACCCCATCTAATTCTCAAGCAGTAAATGTACATAAATTAATTTTATTTCGTGCTCCATTTTATGTGATCATATATCTCTTTCTATTGGCAATAAATGTATTTTATTGGCGACGTGCGGGCGTTAATCACATTTTAATATTTGAATTAAATCCCCGCCAACATTTGTCGTATGCCCACCTATTGGAAATACATGGAATTTTCGGCTTGTTGTGGGGTCTGTGTATGGTGGTTTTCATTAATGCTGAAAACATTCATATACCAAAATTATTATTACCCCTACTTTTAATTGGAATAATGTTATTAATACTTTTTAATCCGTTGCCTATGTTCTATCGGAGTGCTCGTTATTGGCTACTTAAAGTAATGGTGAGTTGGTTAATCAAATGCATTTACTTTTTTGAAAGTTTTTAATTATGATGTGAATTAAATTAAAGGCTCGTGTGATAATGGCTCCTCTATTTAATGTTGGCTTTGCTGACTTTTGGCTTGGCGATCAACTGAATTCTATGGTTGCTTGTCTGTTGGATATAAAATATTTATTGTGCTTTTACATAAACAATAACGATTTAAAGGAAGATTTTCAAGCCAATCAATGCCTAGAAAAAGACTACATAGGCAATGCAATTGTGCGTTGTATACCATCCTGGTTGCGCTTCGCTCAGTGTTTGAGACGTTACAGTGATACAGGACAAGCTTTTCCATTTTTAGTCAATGCTGGAAAATATGCTACCACATTTCCTCTGGTCTTATTTTTAACATTAACTGCAAAGTACAATGGTAGTAGAAGCGAGAGAGAGAGAGAGAGAGAGAGAAAGAGAGAGTGCTAACTTAAATTATTTTCTCTTATAGATAATTATGAATTTGCCTTGCAAAATCCATTTTTATGGTATTACGTGGCATCGGCCACGTTTAGTAGTTGTTATTGCTGTTGCTATGATATTTTACGAGATTTTGGTTTATTTGAAACATTTTCTAAGAAAAATATGTTTCTGCGGGAGCATATTATCTATCCGACAGTATTTTATTATTTTGCCATAATAGAAAATGTTATATTACGTTTCCTTTGGGCAATATCGCTTTACTTGGTTACCAACAATTATATTGATTCTCGTAATATGGATTCGTTGGCGGGTTGTTTGGAAATAATCAGGTATTTTCATTTAGAAAATATTAAATAATTCAAATCAAATATCCATCTTAAGAACTTCTTATATCATCCTCCAGACGTTTTATTTGGAATTATTTACGTTTGGAAAATGAACATTTATTTAATGTGGGCCAATTTCGGGCGGTACGCGATATATTTATAGAGCCCATAAATATAAAAAATTCTATTGATCAAGATGATGAAGACAAGGAAGAGCATGATAGTGCTAAAAGTTTCAATAAAAGTGTTGTTATAAAAGGTCTAAGCAAAAACCTTAATGTTCATCATGAAGATGATGATGATGAACAGAATTAAACATTTTTTTACAGGAATGTATAGTAATTATTGTATTTAATAATAAAATAGTACAAAACAATTAAAAACCAGTATTTATGAAATATTATCTGCTACTGCCGTCACCAGTGCAGTGCCTCTTAGAATCCAAAAATCAGGTGCTAAGGAACTCTCTAATAGAATGGCCAATATGAAATTGGAAGAATGTCCAGTTGTAGATAAAACACCTGATCTGGCTTGAGTTTTATATAAAGGTGCTTCATAACGGCCAACAGGATCCAATTTAAGGCAGGGTATGAAGCGTATAACAGGTAATCTTGAATATAAAACACCAACTTTAGCATCACATAGTCCACCTTTAGATTTCTGCCATTCAGCTGCTTCTATAAATATGCCATGTACATTTACACTAGCTTCTGAGGACTCTGGCAAGTCATTGTACAAATCATTATCCTTAAATGAAGAGTTAATTTATAAGTTTGCTTAATTTTTTTATGCTTTTATTAAAATGTCTAGTTAGTCCTAGCTTAAGGTTAGGATTTTAATTATTTATTTTTATATCGATATCTTGCTTCAACTTTGTGTGGCTGATTCAGCTTATAACTGTAAGGGGCATTTTTGCAAGCCACCGATAGTTAAAGTCAAATATCATTCTTTTAGTTGGACATTAAATTACAAATATATCGCTAAGTTAAATTTAGGATAGTGTGTCCTAAACTATCCACCCAAATTTGGTGCTAAAGTTTTAGCCAAAACCAGTTATTTGCGCATACAAACTAAGTGAGTCTGAGGCTTATTCTTCTTTCAAAGGTCACAAGTTTTTTATTCGAGACGGGCCAACTTGTCTAGAAATTTCTGTTTATTTGTTTGTAATTCGACACATATAAACGCTACACTGCAAGGAAGGTTGCCAGTTATGTTCACTTTTCAAAAATATTCACTTACAAGTGTTTATTTTATTATTCAACGAATTTAGAGAATTGCAAAAAACCAAATTTCAAAACCTTTTAAAAAACATTAGAAGAAAAAGAAAGTTCAAAACAAAAACCTAACTATTGCAAAATGAAAGCTCTAGAATCATAATAAATTCATTTTTAAAATGTAATAAATGTTAGTTAAGCTGCACGCGCATGATTACGGTTCACATCAACAAACTGTTCGCTAACGAAATTAGTTTTTATCACGAGAATAAGAATGAATTCTTTTTTTTTAATTTATGCACAGCATATAATTATTGAAATTCGACAATAAAAATAAAAAAAATAGTGTTACTTTAAGGCATTTTGAATAAGAAAAATTAACTCGATTTAAAAAATAAATTTTTTAAAATCACAAATCTTGCATTAACAATTAAAAATTTACAAGTGTCAATAAACAAAAAAAAATTTTCACAAATTGCAAGAAAATTATGAGGGAATTTCTAATGCGGCCACCTTGTGTAGAAGGAATTTTTGATTGTTCTTTTTTTTTTTTTTGTTTTGTTAAATGAATTTACTTACAGATTGATTATTTCTTCTGCTCTCAAAGAAATTCTGTTGTATCAATATATTTTCCATCACTTCAAAATCTATCTTCAATTCATCAATTGGTAGCACTCGTTTGCGGGCATATGTTTGCAATATTCCGGTTAAGAATGATTGTGGAAAATAAAACCCACTTATCCAAAAGGATTTTGGATTACCAAAATCAGCCCAATTTTGTATGAAATCTATGCGTCTTTGAAAGTCCGCAATGAAACTGGGCAAAGGTTTAATTGAGAGAAAACTCTTCTGCTCCCATAATTTTGGTACTAAATTTGCTAACAGCGATTGAAAAACTTCCTCCAGTTGCTCAGACATGACAACTAAGCCTTTAATGGCTTTTTGTAGGTTAACCAGGCTAGTATGTATCAAATGTAGGGAATTATTATAGCGATCTATTTCTTGTATCAATACTGTTGTCAGAGAAGGCAGTTGGCCCTTGGCATCAACCTGTTGTTATTAAGCAAATCATTACTCATTTTACTCATTTACCAGCTTAATTGTGCTCATAAATACCTTTAGTAATTTTGGATTTAATATTTCCTTGCTGATTTTTTCGGTTAAAACTTCTTGTATTTTCGATATTATGTCCAAACACAAAACATTCTCCTGTGCTTGACCTTCGTCATCGGCCGATGATCTTGGCTGGCCTGCAAGCAGTGTGTTAACAAAAAATGTTGTTTCTTTTGTTTGAAACACCAAATTGGCATTCTCATTCATGCCAAATATTTCTGGATCATCTAACGTGGGAAAATGTTGTACGTAAATTTTATATTCTTGCAATGAATCTTTGCGGGGATCACAATAATACGGATCACCACGAGAGTACTTGTATTTCGAATTTAATATCTTTTCGAAAGTAAACATTTTTAAAATTGTACGCAAACATCGTTGATCCCATAAATCAGTTACACGACCTCCCCAAGTTATTTCTCCATTTATATAGTAAATGGCTTGCCAGGGAATTTTCTGAGCTTTTTTACGGTTTATGAAAAAGTCTAGTGTCTTGAGGCCACATTCACGATCACTCTCATTAAATTCATAAGTAATATTCCAGCCCAATGGACCAAATTTACGACGCTCCAAAAGCACAGCATGAAAAACACATAAGCCAAATACAATGGCACGCCATTTGCCTTGCAAAGCGTGCTGTTCAAAATAATCCACATTGATGTCCGCTAAAGCACCCAAAATATTTGCTTTTATACCTTTTGGTGGTTCGTTGGTAACCTTAACCGAGTTTTGTAAAACACTAATTGGAAAACTTTTCTCGGGCATTGAAGATAAAAACAAGCGAAAATCGTCATGAGCTTTTACAACACCCAAACTTATATTGCGTACAATGGTTTCCATATGGCTCATCCAAGAAGTAGCCAAATGACAATTTTGCAAAAACACCCAGTGACCTAAACGTAAACTCTTGTCTATTAAGCTTTCAGCAACCGGACCTTGTCCCTGTCCCAATGATATTGAATAAAATTTATCCATGTACTTCATATCCTCAGCAAATCTTAAGAAGCTGGCCATTGGATCGGAACCAGTAGAGAGCACAAAAATCATGGGTGTTATATTAGAAGTATCTAAAAATCTGAAAAGATAAAAAGCATATAAAATGTATCTGAATCATCTACAATTCCTGCGAACACAGAAAAAAATCATGCACCAATTGAAGGTTAGGTTAGGTTAGGTTAAACAGGTCGCCCGAAAAGAAAGAAAACAAGAGCTGGGCTCACTTGGGTCCTCTGACGTGGTCCCTTTGTGATACCTGTATAGAGGAAAATAAAGAAGAGGAAGGATAGTAATAGAAGAGTGAAGGGGAGGAAATAAGATAGAGAAAGAATGTGAGTGAGTCCGTCACAAAAACCAACCGCTGCTTCTAATGAAGCCATATAGCATGTCGACACTTGCATTCGACAGCGCAGTGAGACCCTGCAGACGTCGCTCACCGAAGTGGATCATGCGGCGCTCTTCTAGGGCCGGACACTGGCAGAGAAGGTGTTCCACAGTTTCCTCATTCTCCTCGTCCTGACAACTTCTACAGTAGTCATTATAACGCAAACCCATTCTCCTAGCATGGTTGCCAAAATTGCAGTGTCCCGTTACTACAGCCACCACATTTCTCAATCGGGCTCTTTGGAGCCCCAACAAATCCCTACTGTGACTGCTATCCAACCTAGGCCAGATCATCCTCGCCGTATTACACCAATTGAATATTTTAGTTAAAAAATTATGATACTGATAGAGTTTTTGATTGAATCAATCTAAAATTTAATAATAATCCAAAAAAAAAAAGAGAGTAAAACATAAACATATCTGTAGCGTCTCATTGCAAGGAAGTTGTTCTCTTTTGAAAACTTTTTACTGAATAAAATGCTCATCTAAGAAGCTCTAGAAGGGAATATTCGGTGTGGTGCTAAAATAGTTATAAAATTGCTGGAGAGAAGGTAGTGATTTGAATCGCATACCATATGTGGTTGAAAATGACTTTCTCAGCACCTCAAAATATGCCAAACGTTTTTTTTAAGTGGTTAAGATGCACTTCGAAGCGAATCACTTGCATTATTTGATGCTCGGTACGCTCTCATATCAAATGAAACGTGATGTTTTTGGCAATTTTTAAAATTGCCTTAACGAAAATATGAAAACAAAACTTAGCCGAATTAAAATCTTGCTAAACATTCCTGCAATTAATTTATTCATCCAGAAAGAAGCGTTGCAATTTATCAGAGAGCTCATCTTATGAGATGTGGATTTCTAGAGAAATTTTTAACCCTAAGCGATCACTGTGAGAGCAAATACAGCTGCACGCCTAACGTCAAGGTCACAATCCCAAATAAAGGTAATTGGAAAAAGAATAAAGCCCAGTGTCAGGTCACAGGGTACACAGATAGCTCAAGAACGGTTGAGGGTGTTGGAGCAGGGGTACTTAGTCAAAACTTCAGGAGAAGATATATATCAATATAGGTCAACAAAACTCAGTTTTTTTAGGCCGAAATGAATGCCATAAAGAGAAGAACTTGAAGAAGATACAAATAAGAGTCACTCTAACAGCAGAGCGACATTACTGGCACTCAATGCCTTTGAGATAAGATTAAAACTGGTCTGGTATTGCGTAATACTTCTAAATCTAATAACATAGTGCACCTGATGTGGGTGCCAGGCATGAGAAGGCAGAAGAACTGGCAAGAACAGATTCTTTGGCTCACAACCTTTCTCCGGATTGCTATGGAAAGGAAACGAAGGGTATCAAGGTAGCGAAAACATTCATGCCATTGTCACGGGATTTATGAATGGACATTTATGAGTATTGAAACACTTGACAAATATGAGGATTAGTGAAAATGACCTCTTCAGGTTGTGTAAAGAAGACGAAGATGCAGCAGAGCATATATTGCGTCACTGTAATTGTTTATTTTGGACACGTTTTTGTTACTTAAGGCATCACTGCCTACAACCATCGGACATTGCGGACAAATCAATTCAAAGGAAGTCTGAATTGTTAGGGAGAATTTGTAACTTGATAATAGTTTCACAACAGGGCTATTTTGGCCGCAACGATCAGGTGACTTGTTCCCGCTCCTGATGCTAATTCTAATTTTTTTGTCGAATTGGTCGAGCAATTTTCGAGTTTTATGAGTTCAAGAATTCTGCCATTTTGTATGATATCACTCAAGAGAGAAGAGGACACACTATTCCTAGAGTAGATATATAAAAAGATCAAAAGCTTCGAGTGTCTTGTGGGGTCTCTTTTCAAGCAGCAGTATACGAGTATTGTGCCAATTCTCCTCTTGAAGTTTTAAAAATTTTGTATTCAGTGTTTCATAGCTTTTACATTAAAAATTTAATGAATTTTTAATAGACATCACTGATAGTCTAGCCTAATTAATTAATTCTCCGTAGCGAATAATAACTTCACTCGTGATCTACTACCTAAGGAGGAAAAACGAAGACTTCATGTGGTAGTCAAAATTAGGAAGAAGTTGTTTTAACCCTCAGCAGAAATGACATCAAACTCTGCTGCTGACAGGCCTTTGTAGACTCAACTGCCACACGAGTAAAATTATTGTGGTACAGAACGACTCCTGGCGTTTCTTCATAAAGCAGAACGAGCTACTTAGGCAGCGGGATGCCGGCACCAGAAAACCTAGGTAAGATGAATCCTACAACAATTACGGGAACTGGGAACTGGGCTACACAATAGATCAAAAGTTAAAATTACTAGTAATTACTTAGAGTTGGCACAGCAATGCTTCACAAGCTGCAGTTTTGTGTCTTGTGTTTAGTTTGGTTTTTAAGTTTTGACTTATTTGTGGCGTTATAGTGTTAAAATTGCAGCACTGATGTGTTCAGGGACGCATAGTAGAATTTTACCCTCTGCAATTTATTAGTCTTTTTTGGGTTTTTAAATTAGTGGTTAAAAAAGTCCCGCTAATTGAGGAGTTAGAGAGTTCAAAGATTCCACAAAAATATACCTTGTCGTGTTTTACATAGATTTGCTGAACATTTCAGAAACCTAAAATGAAAGATTCGCATTTTACCTAAGCCGATTCACAATCAAAATTAGAAAAAAGCAGTGAACTTTAAGTCCCATTTTGAGATAGATCCAGATGTAAACTTTAAAAATGCCGATAAACGTGTTTTTTTGGTCCCCTATACCATAATCCTTAATTGGGGCATACATTTTTTCTATGTATGCTCAGCTTAACTTACACAACTTTCAGTTGACTTCCATCAGTTGAAACTTCTGTAAAATAATTTCCTATGGTTTTTCTTAAATATTCGACCACATTCAATAAGAAACGATCTTTTCTAAATGTTTTTACGAATAAAAGCTTTTGGAACATGGTGAGTTTCTTATTCCAATAATCGTTAGGCTCACTGGTTTGGTCATTGGAAAAACGATACACCTGTTAGAAATTAATTAAGAAGTGAATAAGGGAACAGCTTTTTTTTATAAGTTATAAAGGGTGGTTAAATTTTAAGGGCCGATGTTGAATGTGAACCACACCTAAACGTCAATTTAAACCATGGAAAGATACACAATCGAGTAAAGCGTTAAAGTTATTCAGGTTTATTATGAAAATGGGTGTTCAAATCAAAATGCATATCGTGCACTTCGTGAGTTTTTCAGTCAATTTAATCGTCCCAATGTGCGTACCATCGGAAAAATCGTGCAAAAATTTGAGCAAACCGGGTCTGTAGGAGATGTGAAAATATCAGTGCATGATCGTACAGCTCGTACTGCAGAAAATATTACTGCTGGCATCATCGGGCCGTATTTTTTTCAAAATGAGGCCGGTCAGGCAGTTACTGTGAATGGTGTTCGCTATCGTGAGATGATAACGAACTTTTTACGGCCCGAATTGGAAGATATGGATGTGAACGATATGTGGTTTCAACATGACGGTTCCACTTGCCACATAGCTCTTTTGGGCGACAAATTCAATGGCCGTGTTATTTCACGTGGTGGCGATGTAAATTGTGGTTTGACACCGTTAAACTTCTTTCTTTGGGGTTATTTGTAAGAAAATAATAAAAAATGACAATAATTTTCTAAATAATTTTTGTTTTATTCAAAAATCAACATCGGCCCTTAAAATTTAATCACCCTTTATATAAATGTATGTGTGTGTGTGCATTAGCTCCTACCTCACAATTATCTCCAATTGCTAAATAGAACGGTATGTGACATCTCTCCGCAAAGCCTTGAAATGTTGGAAAATTTTCTTCTAAAAACAAACAAGACTCCCATTCAAAGTCAGACAATTTTATATTATGAGGCTTCGGCAACAGTTTAACAGTACCCACAACTCCTCGTGTTAGGAAATTATACTCTGGCTGAGTGACACGATTTTCTTGTTTCTCAATAGCGAATGCTAAGAGAAAACTGAAAATAATTTTATGGTTTTCAAACAGACCTCTAGACACATTATCGTAAATGGCTTTCAATACACTCAATTTTAATTGCTCTATACGCTCTTCGGTCTGCATTTTGACATGATCCACATGTATAACGGCACAAAAAATGTAAGAAAAGTATTTCAAACTGTACTGGTACATGGGATCTATATCGGCTAAAGTAGCCACTACAAAATACAATATGGCACCACGAGATGCTAAGCTGCGATATTTTTCTCTGGTGACCGTAATAACCTTTTCCGTTTCTTCAGTATCCACTAAACGTGTGGCTATTATCAGGGAGGTCTCCTACAAATGCAACATAGAGCATGAATTATAAAAAAAAGTATTTACTTAGAGCAAACTTACTTTGGCATCATTAAGCGTTTCCACTAGTTCTTCATCATCTAAAATATTACCTTGGGAATGAAATAAAAGCTTTAATACTTTGTCTTCCAAAGCCAGCAACTGCTGCTTATCAGCATTGATTTTCACAATCAAATCGTTGCGTTGTGTTTCTAAAGCAGGCAACTCAATGGCCACAATATCTCTGAAAAAGCAATTTATAATTTAATTTTGTTTTCAAGTCCTTTTTATAAATTTCCTGTAAGTACTTACGATAACAGCTGATCCTCTAAGCCAGTTTCTGTAACTAAAAAATTAACTAAAGTTACATTAATGCAGATTTCTGGCAGATAGTGAGGATTGGCCAATTTCGTTGTCATGTACAATTTAAAATTTTCATCATAATCAATAACAATATCACCCAGTTTCAAATAAGTGCGTCCTTCATACACATAAGTTTCACGTTGCAAGACTGGCCTTATAGAGGGATCAATACTTTCACTTACATCTTCCAATAGTATCGGATAGCCTTGACGTATACAGTTTTCTATGGTTCTCAATAAGTTGCCATCATTCATCTTCAAAATGTGTAAACTATTATTTTTTTCCATATTTCTAATCCAGCGATTAGCCTGTTCCTGGGGATCAATCATTAGAGGCCATCGCAAAGCTCGTGTAGCATAAAGGCCATTTTCTACCGAGATATCGTCTTTAGGCAAACCATCTACATTCCATTGTCGTATCTCGTAAGCATTTCCCAATACTCTAAGTAAACGAAATTGGCTGCTAGATGGAATTTCTTGCTCTCTGCACTTGTCTACCCATTGAGAGCAAAGATCATTACGATATTCAGTGGAAAAGGCCCCCAAGTAGGCGACACAAGCTGCTGCAACTAGTACATCTCCTGGTACCCAAGCTAGTTCCATGCTTAATGACTGTAATTATATATTTATCATATTGCACAAGTTAGCAAATTCAAGTCAACATTTGTATCGCTAAAACTTAAAACTGTTTTTTTTTTCAAATTGGCTGTGGTGTCTGAGATGTACCTTTATCTCCTAAATTTAAGAAGCCATACGGCATATATTAGAATAACTAAAAACTGTTAGTTCTATTTGTTAAAAAAAGCAACTTCATGATTCAAAAACAAAATTTGTTTCAAGTCGTACCTACACTGCCAAGTAGTTTTAGAAATATGGCAAAAATTGCGACCAGAGAGCTGAAACTGGTGTGTGTGTGATTTATTCAACGCACAAACAATCGTGTTGCTTTTACTCAAACAATCAAACATGTAAAAAAGAGTTCTATACTTTTCTTTCAATTTCAATCATGCAAAATTATGATGTATCGTGCCTAACATTTTGTTAAATTATGATCGAGGCATGATTAAAAACTAATTGTTTTTTTATGCTGTGTGACACTATTGTATTTAAAAAGCAATATGCAAAAAATTAAAAAACACTATGCAAAAGGGCCATTAAATCAACGATAACATACGGTTGAGTAAACTACTTCATAGTGAAATAAGAGTGGTTTGTGTGTACTTGTATTGAAATATGGCTTTGTATTGTTGAATGTTTTAATCAAGGCATATGCAAGCTAACGTTTGTTTTTGAATGTTTCTTTTTAGATTCAATCGTGTCGCACAGCATATAAACACAAACAGTTTCTAGTCGTGCCTCGATTTTTACTGAAATTGTTCATTTGAGTGGTTTGATTGATTACACATTTTATAATTTTAGTCATAAACAATCAACTAAAAATGCGATTTTTGCATTTCTCTGATTGCGACCAAGAAATAAATTAAGAAATTTTAATTTTCAAAAAAAAAAAATAATTAAAATAGAAGGGTATAGAAATCCACCGCTTTTTGTAACCAAACTTTTAGCCTCATAAGTTGCAAACAAAACGGGCCATATTTCATGAAAATCACCAGGACCACACATGGCAAGTTTAGTTGGGCAACTCTTTATTTTGTAGGAAAGAGAAATGGAAAGGGGTACAAACTTGCTCGTACTCGGAAATTCCTTTTGTCGCTCTTCGTATCTTTTATAAAGATGTAAAAAAAGAAGACAAGTAGCTTGAGGCATAATGAATGACTGAATAAGAATGCTAAAATTGGCGAAACAAAATTGCAATTTTAAAAGAGAATTGAGAAAGAATTGCCCAACTAAACTTGCTGTGTGTGGTCCTGGACAATCATTAAACAACTTTTGATTTTAAGCACAATTTAGTGAATCTACACTATGCATTCGCTAGTATTGCTTTGGCGTGGTTTTGCTGGCAGCTGTGATATGGCAGTTTTTTTTCATAATGAAGTAGCATCACTTAATCACTACATAGTATAAAGCAAAGTCGCTTCCCGCATCTGTCCTTATGTCTGTATGTATGCTTAGATCTTTAAAACTACAGAACGGATTTTGATGCAGGTTTTTTTTAAAAGATAGAGTGATTCAAGAGGAAGGCTTATATGTATAATCTTGGAAGGTTTAACGTCACAAATCCGCCCGGCAGGTAGTGCTATAGTCGGTATCTGGCTTATTTGCCTACTACCTGTTTTTACCCGGTCTCGCACGGTTCTTTACTCTATGAGTACGATTTCTTAGTGTAAGAAGATCGAATATATAAAAATGTTAAGGCAAGACAACATTTGCCGGGTCAACTAGTTACAAATAAAATCAAAAGTTGTGCCTTGATTTTAATAAAGCATAGCGCGTTTTGTTTGGAACTCATGTGACTATATGATGGTAGGAAAAAAATGAACTACTTTTGTTTTGCTTTATTTGAAATAATTTTTAGGCAATTCAATTTTTTTTAAATTTGCAAAAAAAAAACGGTTTTTTTACGTCACAAGTTCTAAGATATCACTGAAACTAGTGAGTTGTAAGTACGACTGAAAACAAATTTTGCTTCCCTATTTGGAAGTAAATCTTACATACGTTATGTCACCTTTCGAATTTAGAAAATAATGCTATATCTGGAAGATTAGAACCCATTAAAAATAAACAAAGTGCTTCAAGATATTTTGTAAACAGTTTTAGTTTAGTTGTTAGATTTGAGTTGACTGTAAAAGTAAGTGAAACTTTTTTACTAATAAAATCCTAAGATCCTTGGGATGTTAAAAAGTAAAAAAAATCGGGAATTCGAATAAATTTTGGTGGCAAAATTAAGGTGGACTTATTTCATTTTTATTTTAAGATTCTAACATATGAAGTTTGACTTGACTCTTTTTTCTTTGTTTTTTTTTCTGAATCTTACTTGAACTTGCTCCTTCCAGCGCACTTCTTCATCGGACAAGGCAGATGTTAAACGACCCGCTCGGTTAATACGTCCATATGTCAAGTCAACAGCAGCTTGTATAACATTAAACTCACGACTCTTTTGATCGATGTTATCTTTGAGTGTCTGAATCTTTGCTTCAACAGATGCCAATTCTTGTTGTTTAGCTCTCAGTATAGCCATCACCTCTTTCAATTCTGCCTCAGCTGATTCTTTGCGTCTGATTTTGGGTTCCACTACCTTATAAACCTTGGCAAATTTATCCATGGCTATTACCCATAAACTAACCGATTTTGCTACTTTTGAAACTTTCTCAAATTTCTGTTGTTTCATTCAAAAAGTTTTTTTTTTTTTTTATTAAAAGTTCTTAATTGAAATTTAATTGAAATTTAACTTACAGCGGGCACAAAGTCCTTGTGGCTGATGTACTTTTTAAGTTTTTTCAAGGTTTCCTCTTTAATGTGCTCCTTATCGAATTCAAAAAGTCTCTTTATGAAATTAACATCAGCCATAATCACCTTGGCAGAAGCCCATGTGGCTCTAAATCAATTTAAAAAAATCATTAATTCTGTGAAAATATGGAAAAACAGCTTTTGTCTTATTAAGTTATTTTAGAAGACTAAATACAATTTACATATATACTTTCTGTATGTATCCGAAGGTTGTCATGGAATAGCATTTTGTGAATAACAAGAGAAATTTTTTAAAATCTTTTTTTAAACAATACAAAGTTGTAAAGCTTTTTTGCTTGTCTGCAGAAAACACCCAGGGTCTAGATAGGAATTGAACTTGCGACCCGACTACATACAACTTTAAAAGTTCTAAAAGTTATTCTTATAAAATTATTTTGATTCTAGCCTCTCGTTAATTGTGGAATATATCGCTCCACCATCTTTAAACCACAATAATAAAGTTATGGCAGTAATTTTTACTGAAGTCGACTTGAGCGATTTTTCGTTACTTAACACAGAAATAATTTTTTGTGAAAGCAAAAACTCACTTGACACCCAGCAAAATGCACACAGCCTCCATAACAAATTGCACTAGGGCTGGTGGTGTAGTAAAGGATTTCAACTCATTTATATCAGCCTTGGTAAGAGCTTTAAGAGCATCTTCAGCTTCTCTTAAGGCCGGCATAGCAATTTCTAAGTCTTTATTGGCATCATCAGACATTGCCTGACAAATGCCCGCCTTTTCTTTGGCATTTGCTTCGTCCAGCATGACACTCTCTTTTACTTGATCAGCCAATTTGGTATCAATTGCTAATCTTTCTAATAAAGATTTCATGTTTGCTGACTTTTCATCCAATTGGGGTACCATGACCTCCAGTTCTTTTTGCATAACTGCTATCTAAAAATTTTTTGAAATAAAAAAATAAAACAATTTAAATAAAAAATGTGAGTTCAACTTACAATGTCGTTGGTTTCTAAAAGTTTATTTAAGCCATTTGAAATTCTTTTGCGGTTATTTTTAATTTCTTCGCTTTTGTTTTTTAATAAATTCTGATACAATTTTAAAAGCTCCAAATAACTGCTGGGTGTGGTGTAATAATGACGTTTCATTTCTTTATAATAACGCTGTGAGGCCTCCTCCACAGTCTGCAGTAGAGGAAAACAATAATTCAAATTGAGCATAGCATTCTTTCATATCATTTACATACGAGGGCTGTTTAATAACTCTGTGACTTTTTGAATAAAATTTTTTTTTTGGAAAATAAGCGTTTTATTTTTCAACAAAATCTACTTTTAGGCCTAAAAAAAGTCTTTTGTTTCTTTCGATCCAAGTCTCTTACTAACCAGAAATTTCTTTGGGTTTGGAAAAAGAATATGGTCTGAGAGGGCTAAATCTGAAGAATATGCTGTAACAGCTTGTGGTCCAGTTTATGGATTTTTGCCATAATCAACCAACGAAATACACTTTTTTTTTTAATTCACGGAGTGGTTTGTTTTTAATATCTGCCAAACACAAACTAAATGACGCAGCTTGCTGAAAATTTGACACCAGTTTATTTAAAGACCGTGCTTAATGCCAGCAGTGTTGCATTTAAAGTTATTGCCAGGGAAACTCAAAAAGTCAAAGAGTTACAAAACAGCCCATGTACCACTAACCTTGTGTATAAAGACAGTTGTTGTAGCTAATGCTTGACATTCTTCTTTTGTGTTGGTGGTTTTTGCTAATAGACCCAAAGCCACCGAATATAAAGACTCTGTTGGCCAATTTGTGAACCAGTCTATGGTGGTGCAATTAACAAGCGATGGAAACATGCGACATCTACGCCGAAATGCATCACCCACCGGTGACATGGATAGCACTACATGCAAATTGTTACGCACTCGATTTATGAAAAATTTGTAAATGTCATCACGACTGCAACTCTTGATTTGCAAAACAAAAGAAAAAATAAAATTTTATTTATTTTTTTTTAAATTTTAAAAGCTTATTCACCCCTCCTTGAACTAAGGCATTGCAAGGCTCTCTAGCATCCAGTATTATTTTTTCATAGTCATCACCTTCAAACAGATTTGGTATTTCACCAGAATTTAAAAGGTTATTTATGTCTTCCAAAAATTCCTCTTCTACAATTTGTGTATCAATCATGAGAAAAACTATCGGGGTGTTATCGATCTGGAATTTGAATAAAAAAATACTTGAACTCAAGAGCCAATCAATTATTTGCAAGTGGCTTGATATCGAATGCGATAATTTCTTGGAGCATAGAAGTAAACAGAAAATTTTTTTTTGTATCTCTTACTTACCCCAGCTTCTCTATAAATAATCTTTAAGTCTTCATGAAAACTATTTATATCATAATTACGTTTTAGCTCAATTTGCATGCATTTGTATTCATTAACATGAGCTGCCAGTTTGGTTAGTGACTGTTTGCCCATGCCGGCCACACCAACTAATAAACCATTGCCACGATCACTTCTTAGTAAACGTGCCAAACGCACAGTATGCTCTACAGCATCTTGGAAGAGTATCAAATTCATATGTTTTCCAGTCATCGTATTGTAGTCATCAACATAATCCATTAATATACTCTCTAGCTTAGCAGCATCTTGAATCTCTTCATAGACACGATCAGCTTTTGCCTTACCAAATACCATAAAATCACCAAAGAGTATGGGAGCTTGTTCTTCATCTCTATAGACTGGCTTATTAAAGTGTTTCAGACACACTTCTTTCATGATCCTTTTAAAAGAATTTGTGTCTTCAGCATTTATTAAACGATCATGGAAAACTCGTGTGGTTTCATGATAAAACAAGCGCAACATTTGCATTTCCATGTTGTAATGCAGACTGCTTGCCTGCAGCATACCCTGTATACATTTCGATAGATCTCTTAAATTGAATATGTAATGTGACTTATCAGGTGTGGGCAACATTTCCTTGGATATGCGCATATAAACATCTACGCAGGCATTAACAATATGTGCTGAAAGTGGTCGTATAGCCGATGAAAAATCATCCAAAAATCTAAAACGAGTTTTGATTTAAATTGCTGCTTGTGCATTTTAAGTACGAGTAATTTTACCCTGTTAATATGCCACTAAAAATGGTGGTCAAAATTTCATCGTTGGGCTTAGGTAGTGCTAGTAATGCAAAGTGTCTTACAAAACGTGGTGTTAAGGAATTTCTACCACCACCGGGTGGAGCGCAAGCACAACCCAAAACTACATCCACAATTTCCTTCCAAAATAATTTTTCACGATCATAAAAGCCCTTGTAATCTAAAAATTGTCTAAAATATTTACCACGGAATTAGCAAGAGAGAATCTGATATTTAATTAGTTTCAAAATAATTTTTTTAAGGTTTCATTTAGCAAAATTTAGCCAACTCCGAGCTTTTATAGTGTTTTTAGACTGAGTGGATTTAACATAAATGCAGTTTTAATATTAAATACAACTCATGCATTCTGTATTGGAAGAGCAGCGGCTTCCAATAAACAATAAAATAAAATTTAATAAAAATTTTGGGATGTATATTTATTGGAAAATATTGTGTTATTGCTGAAATAGCCATCCGAAGATTTTTCTCCACTACTAAACGATTTCGATATATTGATTTCATGGCTGCTAAAGCAGAAATCCGATTACGCATAAAAATGTTAACTCTGTTCGACAAAGTAAAATAATCTTTTTTTCATTCCACCCAAAATTGAATTAAAGTTTCACTCTCAAATTCCTGTTGCAATGAAGTATCGCAAGATCAGTTGTTCTTTTTCGAAAATTGTGTATCAATTCAAATTAAATGGGTGAAGATAAATATGCCGAGATAAATATGTTTTAGCTTAACTCCTTACGTTTTTTAGTATTTGTAACAATCTTTTCAGTATTTATGGCATGTTTAAAAGAACTATATGTTAAAAGATACAAATGTGAATAAATACGTTGATTGCTCTAGAAGTGGGTCTCGTATAATTTTAAAGGGGAGATCGCCTAGATTTGTAATCTACCACCCAAATACTCAAAAGTTACTTTAAACTATTTAAATTTTTTTTTTTGAATTTTGTATATAGCCCAGTGCTGTTGCTCTGCGGGATTTTGGCAATTTCCGTTTTCTACCATAAAATAAAAACTACGAAATTTTTCAAAAATGTTAAAACATTTTTAGAAAGTTTTGAGCTTATAGATTAAATTCCCTTTTGGTTTTGGTAATTTTAAAATGCAGTACTGGGGTATGAGGGAATAGCAGTTTACAAACTTAGAAGACCTTAACTTTAAAACGGTATATGTCCTATCTTGTAATCTTCTGTGATTTGTCCGGAAATTGAAAAAAATTGGGCATATTTAACTTCACTCAGTTTCTCGTAAGTATATTTACCAGACACTACACATGTTTGTACAAAGTAATGCATAAATTCAGTTATTTCTAGGGGAAATTTATATTATTTTGTACAAATCCATTTGACACAAGTATGAACGCAAAACATTGCAAAATTTGTGATTTTACTCGATTAAGAGCATTTTTTTTATAATAAAATTTTTATAAAAACCTGAATCAAGGCCTGGTCTACGGCCTAACACAATCTAACAAAACTTTCATATTTTAATTATATTGAAATTTCAATAGATATTGAAGGTCGTAATTCGGCCCCAGGCCTCATTATTGCTGTATGTTTTTCTACCTTAATAATTCAATGGCTGGTTGACTTCCATAAGTATCCAATTTTGGCATGTTAACATCATCAATAAACGCAATGACTGTTTTTCCAATGGGAGCACCCAATTGATTACGTTTACGTTTTTCCAAGGGACCCTCTATCATTTCTTGGGTACGTTTGCTGCTTGTTTGAGCAGAGAAATTTATTTGCACTGGCACCACTGAGTTTTCTAAAAGTTTCTTTAAAGTTGCAACAGCTAAAACAGTTTTACCCACACCCGTTTCACCTGTAAACATCACCGGATAGTTACGTTGAAATAATATTTTCGTGACGTAACTTAACAGCAATTAAAAGAAGAAGAAAAGAAAAAGTCAAGAATAATAAACTTTAGTATTTCATTTACCCACCCATATTTTGTGGTATCAACGGTGGGCACTTGCATGTCAAAATATTTAACTTTGGGATTGAAGGCAAAACTGTCTACCATTGCGGACCAAGATTCCCAATTGTTAGTGTTTGTGTTAATTCTGTAATCCCACAGAGAACCTTGCTTTGGAAAGCTGCAAAATTCCACAACAAAAAATTAAGATTTATATTCAAATTGTGGCTGCAAGCTAAACTTACTTTATATGAGATTTTGTTACCATTTGCTTTCTTAAAAGTTGCTCAAAAACTATTTTCTCATTATCACGGAAATTGGAGGCTTGAGACCAGAGAACACCCCACATAAATATTTTATTAAGTAAACTTTTGTACTCTTCATCCTTGTGCAGCTCTGCCCAATTTATTTGTTCTATTAAAGAAAATATTAATTCTAAGCACAACAGCACCTTTGAGCTGATGACTTGATCTATAAAAAAGGAGCCATGATTCTTAGCCAAATCCAAAATGATTTGAAAGTTTTGTGTGAATAAACTGTACAAGTAATTTAATTGAAAATCTTGTATTTTGCTGGTAATGGGTCCTTTTAGCCAAGAATCTAATAGGGGTAGCCAACCAAGATCATCGGGATCTACAAACACCATACCGCAACGTGAAACAGTGGCTGGAGAGGCCTGCAAAAGATCTTGCACTTCGAATAACATATGCACCCAGGCTGTTAGCTTAATGCGTTCAGAGTTGGCCAAACAAAGCATTTTATTGTCATCCAGCACCGTATTTAAATTTTCAATCCATACAGCATCCACCGGTCCATCATTTACTATCCATTGATGTATTTCCTCTAAAAGTTTAACTGTTTATTTCGAAGAAAAGCTTATACTCTTTGAGTTTTTAGTTTTGAGAGTGATATAGGTCCACTTAGTAAGCTATGGATAACATATTACTAAAATTACCGCTAATAAATATTTTTAAAAACATGGACTTATATCACTTGCAAAAATAACAGCTCATTTACTTATTATTATAATTATTAGTTTACCTTCAACATTAACTGCTGCTCTCATAGCCAAGCCCAGTAAACCATCCTGCCATTCCAGGGTTTTAGAGTTCACATAACCATACAGCTCGTTCATAGTGACTGCTTTAGGATTCATGCATTGTATAGTTACTGGTCTAAAGTCGGGACCTGGTACTTTCGTTTCAAATAAATGTCCCAAAGCAAATGCTAAAGCTTGCAAAACCGTTGATTTGCCACCACCTGTAGGTCCTACCAACATTACACCCCATCTAACGCACATGGTCTCATGAAGTTGTATGCATTTACGTATTATGGTTTTTATGGGCTGCAGATTTCTTTGCGACAGACCCAAAACAATGCCTTCTTCTAACTCAGGATGTGAAGAATCGGGTAAATCTAAACCAGGAAATAGATCGCTTAAAATGCCCAAGAAAAGCATGGCATCTTCCGCCAGAAACTTTGGAATATTTGAGTCTTTTAAAGCAGCAATCAAAGTAATATCCTCTCTTTGATCGGGTGATGCTCTTTTCAAAGAACCAGCCATAACAAGCACCGACTTGACAGCACGCATACCAAAATCATAATGATTCTGTTGGCTGAGTTGTTCGGAACAAAGCTTATACATTTGTACCATTTTTTGTGCTAAATTTTTGGGATCTTCAAAGCCTTCTGAATAGAGAATGACTTCGGCAATAAGTGCATAATCGGGTACCATCATAGCAATAGGACGAAACAAGGCTTTCAAATTGTCGGGCAATTCCGTGCGGCCAGCATAACCAGGATTCATTGTTACAAATACGGCACAAGATTTATTTAGTTTTATCTCACGACCCTCAAAAATAAATCTAATTTTGTTTGTTTTTGTAAATAAATTTAATTTGAATTAAGAAAAGCTATTAAAGATTTGTACCTTTTGGCGTTAATAACTTTAGCCTTGCGTATGGTTATCAATTGTTGGGCAATTACTGATAACACTTCTATATCGATACGATTAAATTCATCAAAACAACACCAGGCTCCACATTGTGCCAAGCCTGAGAAAAAGCGACCCATCATTTTGTAATCCAAACCATCTGAACAATTGAAGACGACACATTGTTTGGCTACGGATTTGGCCAAGTCCTTTGTTGTCTCAGTTTTACCAGTACCAGCTGGACCAGCAGGCGAACCACCCAAATCCATTTGTATGGCACCCATTAAACACAAATAACAACGATCTGTTAAGGGAGTCAACACCAATACACCGCCAGCACCTAAATATTCGTAATAATAAGGTATGGTGGCCGAAGTCATGCGCGAATAGACTGTGTCTGTTTCAGGTGCCCAATAAAAACGCAACATTTTCAGCCAATCAAAATCGGTACTGGAAAAAGTGAAATCAAACAGTCATTCATCATTTACATTGATTTGATTTAATCAAATTATCCTTTAAAAGAAGTCAGTTATTCAATTACGTTGCTAGCTTGATATTTTCGTTATTGTTTAGAAGCGAAAAACGCAACAAAACTTTTGAAATTTATTTGTTGTCGTATATTAAGAGAACCATCTGAATTTTGTCATTAACAATCATGAAATATTTCATTATTTCAATGAAATAAGCATTCGCTATGGTACTTACGATTTCACAACTTTATTATCAATTAACATTCTAACCGAATCTTTGGCGTGCACATCTATGGTAATCAAGGCTGTTAAAACTTTTCTCACCAAACTCGTTATATTTTGCCGTGTTAATGCCGCCAAGGCGGCTAAATCTTTTAAACATTTCATTTCGAGCTGTTTCATTAGACGTAGAATTTTGTTTGCATCATTACGGGGATTATCCAAAATAATATGAATATCATTTGCCCACTGTACTTGCGATATGGTTAAAACCACTTGATTGGGATGATCTTGAAACCAAACATCACGTTGCTTATTTGGATAACATTGGTAACCAAAACGCATAGCTCTGGTAACTGAGGCAAACATGGCCTCCTCCACCTTACTTAACCATTCTTCTACAGCCCCTCTGGCTTTTAAGCCCTTTTGAAATAATAGCTTTTCCCCCTCAGGAGAAATAAATGCTAAAATATCATTTGTGGGCAACATGCGTCCAGTGCCATCATCCTTTTGTCCAAACTCTAAACGGTAGATGGCATCAAAACACTTGCGCAAATGTGGTTGTACAGCCTGGGGTACACGGGTTTGAGCTAATATCTCCAGCAGTTCTCCATTAGAAAGGAAATAAAATCTATATTTTTTTTGTTCAGTAAATGAAATTCTATTGATTGATGGGTGTTCTGTTACCTTGGAAAGACAACTCTTTTAACTTCCAGATACGCTTCTAAGCCGCGTGTTATTAATTCTAGCAGACGATTATTTTCCGCAAGAATGTTGTAATTATCTTTAGAGGACATTACTGGCAAAGCCAAAGATATTTTTTTGCTGGAACGTAATAAATCTTTAAAGCTTTTATCGACCACAAAAAACATTTTAGCTTCTTGAGGCAGTTGTCTTTGTATGTCCGGTGAGGCAAATATGGCCTCCAAATACATCCAAGATGTCTGGCAATCCATCCACACCTCTAAGAGAAATACAATAAACATATAGGAAATGGTAATAATAAAAAAATTATAAAATGGGCCGTATGGTCCCTCTCAATATCAGGAGGTCAATTACGGCCAGGAGATCAGACTGCCAAAAAATATCAGGCATTACGACATTCGATTGTAATCGAAATTCTAATACAATTGGCGCTCCACGATAGAGCTCCCTTATGTTATTTTGAGAAATCGAATTTAAATAACTTTAAAACACACACACACACCTAAAGTTTTACCAAATTGTTCCAATAACAGCATCCATTCATTAACTTTCTGCTTGATGGGTTCCACATATTTTGACGCTGCTATTGTGTTTACATTAACAGTTGCATCATCTAAAATGGCTTGCAATTCTTCTATGCCAGCCAATACAAATACGTCTTTTTGATCACGATAAATCACAATTGAAAGTTCTTCTTCCTTCCATATGTTTTCAATACTCTTGATCATATTCTCCAGTTGAGCCTCACCCGTAGCTTGTGAAGAAATTTCCATTAAAGAGTTTGCAATATCCTCATCAAAGGCATTTTGTTCTTCGTACGTTGATAAAAATATATTTGGCTCCTGATATAATTTTCGTCCCAAAACTCTTTCGACAGCAGTCCAATGGCGCTATAATTTTTTTAAAGCCAAAAAAAAAAAAATTTTAGAAAAAGTAAAAGCCAACTAACGATATCGGCATACCGCTTTAAAATTATTATTCCTTAAATAAGCAATAACTGGTAATTTTAGTTTAAAATCTTCTGCCGCCTGTTTTAATTCCGGTAAAATATTATTCGTTGGTAAATATTTTTCAAATTGTGTACAATTTTTAATAGTTTTTAGTGTTAAATCCATCAGCTCGTTCACTGTCAATTTATTAAATTCACTAGAACTCCAAACTTTGTACGATTCTTCCCACTCTTCAACAGAACTATGAAGATTTTTACGTAAACGTATTTCAGTAAAAGTTTGATCCATTTCAGCAAATAAGGTAATATCGATCTGTGAATACAATAACAATTATTTTTCCATATTTTCTAAAAGTCACACATGCTTGTAAAAAATTTTATAATTAATTTTTTGTTTTTTATTTATTTTTAATTTTTCAGATTTTATTCTTTGAACCGTGTTACACCACCATGCTAAATTTAACGACCGGCCGGTTATTGAAAACTAAGCAGGTATGACAAAAACGGTAACCAGTTCTACTACTGCCTCTTTCTGGCCACTTTTTTCGTAGAACTGGTTACATTTTTGGTCATAACTTGCTAAGTTTTTAATATATCGACTTGATTTCTATTGCGTTGAATAAATATCCGTATTGGCTTTAATTCGTAAATTTTTTTTTGTGGATAGGGTAAAAATTTTTTTTAACCATTTTTTCAAAAAAAGCAAAGGGGGTAGTTCATGGTAATTTTTGGCGAAAAATTTTTTTTTCGCACTGTCTGCAAAAAAATAACTTCCAATTAAAGTCAATACGGTTATTTATTCAACGCAATAGAAAGCACGTCGATAGCTTGAAAACTAAGCAGGTTATGACAAAAAAGGTAACCAGTTCTACCACTGCCTCTTTCTGGCCACTTTTTTCGTACAACTGGTTACATTTTTGGTCATAACTTGCTAAGTTTTTAATATATCGACTTGATTTCTATTGCGTTGAATAAATAACCGTATTGGCTTTAATTCGTAATTTTTTTTTTTGTGGATAGGGTAAAAAATTTTTTTAACCATTTTTTCAAAAAAAGCAAAGGGGGTAGTTCATGGTATTTTTTGGCGAAAAAATTTTTTTTCGCACTGTCTGCAAAAAAATAACTTCCAATTAAAGTCAATACGGTTATTTATTCAACGCAATAGAAAGCACGTCGATAGCTTGAAAACTAAGCAGGTTATGACAAAAAAGGTAACCAGTTCTACTACTGCCTCTTTCTGGCCACTTTTTTCGTAGAACTGGTTACATTTTTGGTCATAACTTGCTAAGTTTTTAATATATCGACTTGATTTCTATTGCGTTGAATAAATAACCGTATTGGCTTTAATTCGTAATTTTTTTTTTTGTGGATAGGGTAAAAAATTTTTTTAACCATTTTTTCAAAAAAAGCAAAGGGGGTAGTTCATGGTAATTTTTGGCGAAAAAAATTTTTTTCGCACTGTCTGCAAAAAAATAACTTCCAATTAAAGTCAATACGGTTATTTATTCAACGCAATAGAAAGCACGTCGATAGCTTGAAAACTAAGCAGGTTATGACAAAAAAGGTAACCAGTTCTACTACTGCCTCTTTCTGGCCACTTTTTTCGTAGAACTGGTTACATTTTTGGTCATAACTTGCTAAGTTTTTAATATATCGACTTGATTTCTATTGCGTTGAATAAATAACCGTATTGGCTTTAATTCGTAAATTTTTTTTTTGTGGATAGGGTAAAAAATTTTTTTAACCATTTTTTCAAAAAAAGCAAAGGGGGTAGTTCATGGTAATTTTTGGCGAAAAAATTTTTTTTCGCACTGTCCGCAAAAAAATAACTTCCAATTAAAGTCAATACGGTTATTTATTCAACGCAATAGAAAGCACGTCGATAGCTTGAAAACTAAGCAGGTTATGACAAAAAAGGTAACCTGTTCTACTACTGCCTCTTTCTGGCCACTTTTTTCGTACAACTGGTTACATTTTTGGTCATAACTTGCTAAGTTTTTAATATATCGACTTGATTTCTATTGCGTTGAATAAATAACCGTATTGGCTTTAATTCGTAAATTTTTTTTTGTGGATAGGGTAAAAAATTTTTTTAACCATTTTTTCAAAAAAAGCAAAGGGGGTAGTTCATGGTAATTTTTGGCGAAAAAAATTTTTTTCGCACTGTCTGCAAAAAAATAACTTCCAATTAAAGTCAATACGGTTATTTATTCAACGCAATAGAAAGCACGTCGATAGCTTGAAAACTAAGCAGGTTATGACAAAAAAGGTAACCAGTTCTACTACTGCCTCTTTCTGGCCACTTTTTTCGTAGAACTGGTTACATTTTTGGTCATAACTTGCTAAGTTTTTAATATATCGACTTGATTTCTATTGCGTTGAATAAATAACCGTATTGGCTTTAATTCGTAATTTTTTTTTTTGTGGATAGGGTAAAAAATTTTTTTAACCATTTTTTCAAAAAAAGCAAAGGGGGTAGTTCATGGTAATTTTTGGCGAAAAAAATTTTTTTCGCACTGTCTGCAAAAAAATAACTTCCAATTAAAGTCAATACGGTTATTTATTCAACGCAATAGAAAGCACGTCGATAGCTTGAAAACTAAGCAGGTTATGACAAAAAAGGTAACCAGTTCTACTACTGCCTCTTTCTGGCCACTTTTTTCGTAGAACTGGTTACATTTTTGGTCATAACTTGCTAAGTTTTTAATATATCGACTTGATTTCTATTGCGTTGAATAAATAACCGTATTGGCTTTAATTCGTAATTTTTTTTTTTGTGGATAGGGTAAAAAATTTTTTTAACCATTTTTTCAAAAAAAGCAAAGGGGGTAGTTCATGGTAATTTTTGGCGAAAAAAATTTTTTTCGCACTGTCTGCAAAAAAATAACTTCCAATTAAAGTCAATACGGTTATTTATTCAACGCAATAGAAAGCACGTCGATAGCTTGAAAACTAAGCAGGTTATGACAAAAAAGGTAACCAGTTCTACTACTGCCTCTTTCTGGCCACTTTTTTCGTAGAACTGGTTACATTTTTGGTCATAACTTGCTAAGTTTTTAATATATCGACTTGATTTCTATTGCGTTGAATAAATAACCGTATTGGCTTTAATTCGTAATTTTTTTTTTTGTGGATAGGGTAAAAAATTTTTTTAACCATTTTTTCAAAAAAAGCAAAGGGGGTAGTTCATGGTAATTTTTGGCGAAAAAAATTTTTTTCGCACTGTCTGCAAAAAAATAACTTCCAATTAAAGTCAATACGGTTATTTATTCAACGCAATAGAAAGCACGTCGATAGCTTGAAAACTAAGCAGGTTATGACAAAAAAGGTAACCAGTTCTACTACTGCCTCTTTCTGGCCACTTTTTTCGTAGAACTGGTTACATTTTTGGTCATAACTTGCTAAGTTTTTAATATATCGACTTGATTTCTATTGCGTTGAATAAATAACCGTATTGGCTTTAATTCGTAAATTTTTTTTTTGTGGATAGGGTAAAAAATTTTTTTAACCATTTTTTCAAAAAAAGCAAAGGGGGTAGTTCATGGTAATTTTTGGCGAAAAAATTTTTTTTCGCACTGTCCGCAAAAAAATAACTTCCAATTAAAGTCAATACGGTTATTTATTCAACGCAATAGAAAGCACGTCGATAGCTTGAAAACTAAGCAGGTTATGACAAAAAAGGTAACCTGTTCTACTACTGCCTCTTTCTGGCCACTTTTTTCGTACAACTGGTTACATTTTTGGTCATAACTTGCTAAGTTTTTAATATATCGACTTGATTTCTATTGCGTTGAATAAATAACCGTATTGGCTTTAATTCGTAAATTTTTTTTTGTGGATAGGGTAAAAAATTTTTTTAACCATTTTTTCAAAAAAAGCAAAGGGGGTAGTTCATGGTAATTTTTGGCGAAAAAATTTTTTTTCGCACTGTCTGCAAAAAAATAACTTCCAATTAAAGTCAATACGGTTATTTATTTAACGCAATAGAAAGCACGTCGATAGCTTGAAAACTAAGCAGGTTATGACAAAAAAGGTAACCAGTTCTACTACTGCCTCTTTCTGGCCACTTTTTTCGTACAACTGGTTACATTTTTGGTCATAACTTGCTAAGTTTTTAATATATCGACTTGATTTCTATTGCGTTGAATAAATAACCGTATTGGCTTTAATTCGTAAATTTTTTTTTGTGGATAGGGTAAAAAATTTTTTTAATCATTTTTTCAAAAAAAGCAAAGGGGGTAGTTCATGGTAATTTTTGGCGAAAAAAGTCAATACGGTTATTTATTCAACGCAATAGAAAGCACGTCTATAGCTTGAAAACTAAGCAGGTTATGACAAAAAAGGTAACCAGTTCTACTACTGCCTCTTTCTGGCCACTTTTTTCGTACAACTGGTTACATTTTTGGTCATAACTTGCTAAGTTTTTAATATATCGACTTGATTTCTATTGCGTTGAATAAATAACCGTATTGGCTTTAATTCGTAAATTTTTTTTTGTGGATAGGGTAAAAAATTTTTTTAATCATTTTTTCAAAAAAAGCAAAGGGGGTAGTTCATGGTAATTTTTGGCGAAAAAAGTCAATACGGTTATTTATTCAACGCAATAGAAAGCACGTCTATAGCTTGAAAACTAAGCAGGTTATGACAAAAAAGGTAACCAGTTCTACTACTGCCTCTTTCTGGCCACTTTTTTCGTACAACTGGTTACATTTTTGGTCATAACTTGCTAAGTTTTTAATATATCGACTTGATTTCTATTGCGTTGAATAAATAACCGTATTGGCTTTAATTCGTAAATTTTTTTTTGTGGATAGGGTAAAAAAATTTTTTAACCATTTTTTCAAAAAAAGCAAAGGGGGTAGTTCATGGTAATTTTTGGCGAAAAATTTTTTTTTCGCACTGTCTGCAAAAAAATAACTTCCAATTAAAGTCAATACGGTTATTTATTCAACGCAATAGAAAGCACGTCGATAGCTTGAAAACTAAGCAGGTTATGACAAAAAAGGTAACCAGTTCTACTACTGCCTCTTTCTGGCCACTTTTTTCGTAGAACTGGTTACATTTTTGGTCATAACTTGCTAAGTTTTTAATATATCGACTTGATTTCTATTGCGTTGAATAAATAACCGTATTGGCTTTAATTCGTAAATTTTTTTTTGTGGATAGGGTAAAAAAATTTTTTAACCATTTTTTCAAAAAAAGCAAAGGGGGTAGTTCATGGTAATTTTTGGCAAAAAAATTTTTTTTCGCACTGTCTGCAAAAAAATAACTTCCAATTAAAGTCAATACGGTTATTTATTCAACGCAATAGAAAGCACGT
Organism: Thelaira solivaga; assembly: GCA_947397855.1. NCBI lineage: Eukaryota > Metazoa > Arthropoda > Insecta > Diptera > Tachinidae > Thelaira > Thelaira solivaga. The sequence goes on from OX377612.1 coordinate 50,494,117, forward strand.
CGATAGCTTGAAAACTAAGCAGGTTATGACAAAAAAGGTAACCAGTTCTACTACTGCCTCTTTCTGGCCACTTTTTTCGTACAACTGGTTACATTTTTGGTCATAACTTGCTAAGTTTTTAATATATCGACTTGATTTCTATTGCGTTGAATAAATAACCGTATTGGCTTTAATTCGTAAATTTTTTTTTGTGGATAGGGTAAAAAAATTTTTTAACCATTTTTTCAAAAAAAGCAAAGGGGGTAGTTCATGGTAATTTTTGGCGAAAATTTTTTTTTTCGCACTGTCTGCAAAAAAATAACTTCCAATTAAAGTCAATACGGTTATTTATTCAACGCAATAGAAAGCACGTCGATAGCTTGAAAACTAAGCAGGTTATGACAAAAAAGGTAACCAGTTCTACTACTGCCTCTTTCTGGCCACTTTTTTCGTACAACTGGTTACATTTTTGGTCATAACTTGCTAAGTTTTTAATATATCGACTTGATTTCTATTGCGTTGAATAAATAACCGTATTGGCTTTAATTCGTAAATTTTTTTTTGTGGATAGGGTAAAAAAATTTTTTAACCATTTTTTCAAAAAAAGCAAAGGGGGTAGTTCATGGTAATTTTTGGCGAAAAATTTTTTTTTCGCACTGTCTGCAAAAAAATAACTTCCAATTAAAGTCAATACGGTTATTTATTCAACGCAATAGAAAGCACGTCGATAGCTTGAAAACTAAGCAGGTTATGACAAAAAAGGTAACCAGTTCTACTACTGCCTCTTTCTGGCCACTTTTTTCGTAGAACTGGTTACATTTTTGGTCATAACTTGCTAAGTTTTTAATATATCGACTTGATTTCTATTGCGTTGAATAAATAACCGTATTGGCTTTAATTCGTAATTTTTTTTTTGTGGATAGGGTAAAAAAATTTTTTAACCATTTTTTCAAAAAAAGCAAAGGGGGTAGTTCATGGTAATTTTTGGCGAAAAAATTTTTTTTCGCACTGTCTGCAAAAAAATAACTTCCAATTAAAGTCAATACGGTTATTTATTCAACGCAATAGAAAGCACGTCGATAGCTTGAAAACTAAGCAGGTTATGACAAAAAAGGTAACCAGTTCTACTACTGCCTCTTCTGGCCACTTTTTTCGTACAACTGGTTACATTTTTGGTCATAACTTGCTAAGTTTTTAATATATCGACTTGATTTCTATTGCGTTGAATAAATAACCGTATTGGCTTTAATTCGTAAATTTTTTTTTGTGGATAGGGTAAAAAAATTTTTTAACCATTTTTTCAAAAAAAGCAAAGGGGGTAGTTCATGGTAATTTTTGGCGAAAAAATTTTTTTTCGCACTGTCTGCAAAAAAATAACTTCCAATTAAAGTCAATACGGTTATTTATTCAACGCAATAGAAAGCACGTCGATAGCTTGAAAACTAAGCAGGTTATGACAAAAAAGGTAACCAGTTCTACTACTGCCTCTTTCTGGCCACTTTTTTCGTAGAACTGGTTACATTTTTGGTCATAACTTGCTAAGTTTTTAATATATCGACTTGATTTCTATTGCGTTGAATAAATAACCGCATTGGCTTTAATTCGTAAATTTTTTTTTGTGGATAGGGTAAAAAAATTTTTTAACCATTTTTTCAAAAAAAGCAAAGGGGGTAGTTCATAGTAATTTTTGGCGAAAAAATTTTTTTTCGCACTGTCTGCAAAAAAATAACTTCCAATTAAAGTCAATACGGTTATTTATTCAACGCAATAGAAAGCACGTCGATAGCTTGAAAACTAAGCAGGTTATGACAAAAAAGGTAACCAGTTCTACTACTGCCTCTTTCTGGCCACTTTTTTCGTACAACTGGTTACATTTTTGGTCATAACTTGCTAAGTTTTTAATATATCGACTTGATTTCTATTGCGTTGAATAAATAACCGTATTGGCTTTAATTCGTAAATTTTTTTTTGTGGATAGGGTAAAAAAATTTTTTAACCATTTTTTCAAAAAAAGCAAAGGGGGTAGTTCATGGTAATTTTTGGCGAAAAAATTTTTTTTCGCACTGTCTGCAAAAAAATAACTTCCAATTAAAGTCAATACGGTTATTTATTCAACGCAATAGAAAGCACGTCGATAGCTTGAAAACTAAGCAGGTTATGACAAAAAAGGTAACCAGTTCTACTACTGCCTCTTTCTGCCCACTTTTTTCGTACAACTGGTTACATTTTTGGTCATAACTTGCTAAGTTTTTAATATATCGACTTGATTTCTATTGCGTTGAATAAATAACCGTATTGGCTTTAATTCGTAAATTTTTTTTTGTGGATAGGGTAAAAAAATTTTTTAACCATTTTTTCAAAAAAAGCAAAGGGGGTAGTTCATGGTAATTTTTGGCGAAAAAATTTTTTTTCGCACTGTCTGCAAAAAAATAACTTCCAATTAAAGTCAATACGGTTATTTATTCAACGCAATAGAAAGCACGTCGATAGCTTGAAAACTAAGCAGGTTATGACAAAAAAGGTAACCAGTTCTACTACTGCCTCTTTCTGGCCACTTTTTTCGTACAACTGGTTACATTTTTGGTCATAACTTGCTAAGTTTTTAATATATCGACTTGATTTCTATTGCGTTGAATAAATAACCGTATTGGCTTTAATTCGTAAATTTTTTTTTGTGGATAGGGTAAAAAAATTTTTTAACCATTTTTTCAAAAAAAGCAAAGGGGGTAGTTCATGGTAATTTTTGGCGAAAAATTTTTTTTCGCACTGTCTGCAAAAAAATAACTTCCAATTAAAGTCAATACGGTTATTTATTCAACGCAATAGAAAGCACGTCGATAGCTTGAAAACTAAGCAGGTTATGACAAAAAAGGTAACCAGTTCTACTACTGCCTCTTTCTGGCCACTTTTTTCGTACAACTGGTTACATTTTTGGTCATAACTTGCTAAGTTTTTAATATATCGACTTGATTTCTATTGCGTTGAATAAATAACCGCATTGGCTTTAATTCGTAAATTTTTTTTTGTGGATAGGGTAAAAAAATTTTTTAACCATTTTTTCAAAAAAAGCAAAGGGGGTAGTTCATAGTAATTTTTGGCGAAAAAATTTTTTTTCCCACTGTCTGCAAAAAAATAACTTCCAATTAAAGTCAATACGGTTATTTATTCAACGCAATAGAAAGCACGTCGATAGCTTGAAAACTAAGCAGGTTATGACAAAAAAGGTAACCAGTTCTACTACTGCCTCTTTCTGGCCACTTTTTTCGTACAACTGGTTACATTTTTGGTCATAACTTGCTAAGTTTTTAATATATCGACTTGATTTCTATTGCGTTGAATAAATAACCGTATTGGCTTTAATTCGTAAATTTTTTTTTGTGGATAGGGTAAAAAAATTTTTTAACCATTTTTTCAAAAAAAGCAAAGGGGGTAGTTCATGGTAATTTTTGGCGAAAAAATTTTTTTTCCCACTGTCTGCAAAAAAATAACTTCCAATTAAAGTCAATACGGTTATTTATTCAACGCAATAGAAAGCACGTCGATAGCTTGAAAACTAAGCAGGTTATGACAAAAAAGGTAACCAGTTCTACTACTGCCTCTTTCTGGCCACTTTTTTCGTACAACTGGTTACATTTTTGGTCATAACTTGCTAAGTTTTTAATATATCGACTTGATTTCTATTGCGTTGAATAAATAACCGTATTGGCTTTAATTCGTAAATTTTTTTTTGTGGATAGGGTAAAAATTTTTTTTAACCATTTTTTCAAAAAAAAGCAAAGGGGGTAGTTCATGGTAATTTTTGGCGAAAAAATTTTTTTTCGCACTGTCTGCAAAAAAATAACTTCCAATTAAAGTCAATACGGTTATTTATTCAACGCAATAGAAAGCACGTCGATAGCTTGAAAACTAAGCAGGTTATGACAAAAAAGGTAACCAGTTCTACTACTGCCTCTTTCTGGCCACTTTTTTCGTACAACTGGTTACATTTTTGGTCATAACTTGCTAAGTTTTTAATATATCGACTTGATTTCTATTGCGTTGAATAAATAACCGTATTGGCTTTAATTCGTAAATTTTTTTTTGTGGATAGGGTAAAAAAATTTTTTAACCATTTTTTCAAAAAAAGCAAAGGGGGTAGTTCATGGTAATTTTTGGCGAAAAAATTTTTTTTCCCACTGTCTGCAAAAAAATAACTTCCAATTAAAGTCAATACGGTTATTTATTCAACGCAATAGAAAGCACGTCGATAGCTTGAAAACTAAGCAGGTTATGACAAAAAAGGTAACCAGTTCTACTACTGCCTCTTTCTGGCCACTTTTTTCGTACAACTGGTTACATTTTTGGTCATAACTTGCTAAGTTTTTAATATATCGACTTGATTTCTATTGCGTTGAATAAATAACCGTATTGGCTTTAATTCGTAAATTTTTTTTTGTGGATAGGGTAAAAAATTTTTTTAACCATTTTTTCAAAAAAAAGCAAAGGGGGTAGTTCATGGTAATTTTTGGCGAAAAAATTTTTTTTCGCACTGTCTGCAAAAAAATAACTTCCAATTAAAGTCAATACGGTTATTTATTCAACGCAATAGAAAGCACGTCGATAGCTTGAAAACTAAGCAGGTTATGACAAAAAAGGTAACCAGTTCTACTACTGCCTCTTTCTGGCCACTTTTTTCGTACAACTGGTTACATTTTTGGTCATAACTTGCTAAGTTTTTAATATATCGACTTGATTTCTATTGCGTTGAATAAATAACCGTATTGGCTTTAATTCGTAAATTTTTTTTTGTGGATAGGGTAAAAAAATTTTTTAACCATTTTTTCAAAAAAAGCAAAGGGGGTAGTTCATGGTAATTTTTGGCGAAAAAATTTTTTTTCGCACTGTCTGCAAAAAAATAACTTCCAATTAAAGTCAATACGGTTATTTATTCAACGCAATAGAAAGCACGTCGATAGCTTGAAAACTAAGCAGGTTATGACAAAAAAGGTAACCAGTTCTACTACTGCCTCTTTCTGCCCACTTTTTTCGTACAACTGGTTACATTTTTGGTCATAACTTGCTAAGTTTTTAATATATCGACTTGATTTCTATTGCGTTGAATAAATAACCGTATTGGCTTTAATTCGTAAATTTTTTTTTGTGGATAGGGTAAAAAAATTTTTTAACCATTTTTTCAAAAAAAGCAAAGGGGGTAGTTCATGGTAATTTTTGGCGAAAAATTTTTTTTTCGCACTGTCTGCAAAAAAATAACTTCCAATTAAAGTCAATACGGTTATTTATTCAACGCAATAGAAAGCACGTCGATAGCTTGAAAACTAAGCAGGTTATGACAAAAAAGGTAACCAGTTCTACTACTGCCTCTTTCTGGCCACTTTTTTCGTACAACTGGTTACATTTTTGGTCATAACTTGCTAAGTTTTTAATATATCGACTTGATTTCTATTGCGTTGAATAAATAACCGTATTGGCTTTAATTCGTAAATTTTTTTTTGTGGATAGGGTAAAAAAATTTTTTAACCATTTTTTCAAAAAAAGCAAAGGGGGTAGTTCATGGTAATTTTTGGCGAAAAATTTTTTTTCGCACTGTCTGCAAAAAAATAACTTCCAATTAAAGTCAATACGGTTATTTATTCAACGCAATAGAAAGCACGTCGATAGCTTGAAAACTAAGCAGGTTATGACAAAAAAGGTAACCAGTTCTACTACTGCCTCTTTCTGGCCACTTTTTTCGTACAACTGGTTACATTTTTGGTCATAACTTGCTAAGTTTTTAATATATCGACTTGATTTCTATTGCGTTGAATAAATAACCGCATTGGCTTTAATTCGTAAATTTTTTTTTGTGGATAGGGTAAAAAAATTTTTTAACCATTTTTTCAAAAAAAGCAAAGGGGGTAGTTCATAGTAATTTTTGGCGAAAAAATTTTTTTTCCCACTGTCTGCAAAAAAATAACTTCCAATTAAAGTCAATACGGTTATTTATTCAACGCAATAGAAAGCACGTCGATAGCTTGAAAACTAAGCAGGTTATGACAAAAAAGGTAACCAGTTCTACTACTGCCTCTTTCTGGCCACTTTTTTCGTACAACTGGTTACATTTTTGGTCATAACTTGCTAAGTTTTTAATATATCGACTTGATTTCTATTGCGTTGAATAAATAACCGTATTGGCTTTAATTCGTAAATTTTTTTTTGTGGATAGGGTAAAAAAATTTTTTAACCATTTTTTCAAAAAAAGCAAAGGGGGTAGTTCATGGTAATTTTTGGCGAAAAAATTTTTTTTCCCACTGTCTGCAAAAAAATAACTTCCAATTAAAGTCAATACGGTTATTTATTCAACGCAATAGAAAGCACGTCGATAGCTTGAAAACTAAGCAGGTTATGACAAAAAAGGTAACCAGTTCTACTACTGCCTCTTTCTGGCCACTTTTTTCGTACAACTGGTTACATTTTTGGTCATAACTTGCTAAGTTTTTAATATATCGACTTGATTTCTATTGCGTTGAATAAATAACCGTATTGGCTTTAATTCGTAAATTTTTTTTTGTGGATAGGGTAAAAATTTTTTTTAACCATTTTTTCAAAAAAAAGCAAAGGGGGTAGTTCATGGTAATTTTTGGCGAAAAAATTTTTTTTCGCACTGTCTGCAAAAAAATAACTTCCAATTAAAGTCAATACGGTTATTTATTCAACGCAATAGAAAGCACGTCGATAGCTTGAAAACTAAGCAGGTTATGACAAAAAAGGTAACCAGTTCTACTACTGCCTCTTTCTGGCCACTTTTTTCGTACAACTGGTTACATTTTTGGTCATAACTTGCTAAGTTTTTAATATATCGACTTGATTTCTATTGCGTTGAATAAATAACCGTATTGGCTTTAATTCGTAAATTTTTTTTTGTGGATAGGGTAAAAAATTTTTTAACCATTTTTTCAAAAAAAGCAAAGGGGGTAGTTCATGGTAATTTTTGGCGAAAAAATTTTTTTTCCCACTGTCTGCAAAAAAATAACTTCCAATTAAAGTCAATACGGTTATTTATTCAACGCAATAGAAAGCACGTCGATAGCTTGAAAACTAAGCAGGTTATGACAAAAAAGGTAACCAGTTCTACTACTGCCTCTTTCTGGCCACTTTTTTCGTACAACTGGTTACATTTTTGGTCATAACTTGCTAAGTTTTTAATATATCGACTTGATTTCTATTGCGTTGAATAAATAACCGTATTGGCTTTAATTCGTAAATTTTTTTTTGTGGATAGGGTAAAAAATTTTTTTAACCATTTTTTCAAAAAAAAGCAAAGGGGGTAGTTCATGGTAATTTTTGGCGAAAAAATTTTTTTTCGCACTGTCTGCAAAAAAATAACTTCCAATTAAAGTCAATACGGTTATTTATTCAACGCAATAGAAAGCACGTCGATAGCTTGAAAACTAAGCAGGTTATGACAAAAAAGGTAACCAGTTCTACTACTGCCTCTTTCTGGCCACTTTTTTCGTAGAACTGGTTACATTTTTGGTCATAACTTGCTAAGTTTTTAATATATCGACTTGATTTCTATTGCGTTGAATAAATAACCGTATTGGCTTTAATTCGTAAATTTTTTTTTTTGTGGATAGGGTAAAAAATTTTTTTAACCATTTTTTCAAAAAAAGCAAAGGGGGTAGTTCATGGTAATTTTTGGCGAAAAAATTTTTTTTCGCACTGTCTGCAAAAAAATAACTTCCAATTAAAGTCAATACGGTTATTTATTCAACGTAATAGAAAGCACGTCGATAGCTTGAAAACTAAGCAGGTTATGACAAAAAAGGTAACCAGTTCTACTACTGCCTCTTTCTGGCCACTTTTTTCGTAGAACTGGTTACATTTTTGGTCATAACTTGCTAAGTTTTTAATATATCGACTTGATTTCTATTGCGTTGAATAAATAACCGTATTGGCTTTAATTCGTAAATTTTTTTTTTGTGGATAGGGTAAAAATTTTTTTTAACCATTTTTTCAAAAAAAGCAAAGGGGGTAGTTCATGGTAATTTTTGGCGAAAAAATTTTTTTTCGCACTGTCTGCAAAAAAATAACTTCCAATTAAAGTCAATACGGTTATTTATTCAACGCAATAGAAAGCACGTCGATAGCTTGAAAACTAAGCAGGTTATGACAAAAAAGGTAACCAGTTCTACTACTGCCTCTTTCTGGCCACTTTTTTCGTACAACTGGTTACATTTTTGGTCATAACTTGCTAAGTTTTTAATATATCGACTTGATTTCTATTGCGTTGAATAAATAACCGTATTGGCTTTAATTCGTAAATTTTTTTTTGTGGATAGGGTAAAAAATTTTTTTAACCATTTTTTCAAAAAAAGCAAAGGGGGTAGTTCATGGTAATTTTTGGCGAAAAAATTTTTTTTCGCACTGTCTGCAAAAAAATAACTTCCAATTAAAGTCAATACGGTTATTTATTCAACGCAATAGAAAGCACGTCGATAGCTTGAAAACTAAGCAGGTTATGACAAAAAAGGTAACCAGTTCTACTACTGCCTCTTTCTGGCCACTTTTTTCGTAGAACTGGTTACATTTTTGGTCATAACTTGCTAAGTTTTTAATATATCGACTTGATTTCTATTGCGTTGAATAAATAACCGTATTGGCTTTAATTCGTAAATTTTTTTTTGTGGATAGGGTAAAAAAATTTTTTAACCATTTTTTCAAAAAAAGCAAAGGGGGTAGTTCATGGTAATTTTTGGCGAAAAAAGTCAATACGGTTATTTATTCAACGCAATAGAAAGCACGTCTATAGCTTGAAAACTAAGCAGGTTATGACAAAAAAGGTAACCAGTTCTACTACTGCCTCTTTCTGGCCACTTTTTTCGTACAACTGGTTACATTTTTGGTCATAACTTGCTAAGTTTTTAATATATCGACTTGATTTCTATTGCGTTGAATAAATAACCGTATTGGCTTTAATTCGTAAATTTTTTTTTGTGGATAGGGTAAAAAAATTTTTTAACCATTTTTTCAAAAAAAGCAAAGGGGGTAGTTCATGGTAATTTTTGGCGAAAAAAGTCAATACGGTTATTTATTCAACGCAATAGAAAGCACGTCTATAGCTTGAAAACTAAGCAGGTTATGACAAAAAAGGTAACCAGTTCTACTACTGCCTCTTTCTGGCCACTTTTTTCGTACAACTGGTTACATTTTTGGTCATAACTTGCTAAGTTTTTAATATATCGACTTGATTTCTATTGCGTTGAATAAATAACCGTATTGGCTTTAATTCGTAAATTTTTTTTTTTGTGGATAGGGTAAAAAATTTTTTTAACCATTTTTTCAAAAAAAGCAAAGGGGGTAGTTCATGGTAATTTTTGGCGAAAAATTTTTTTTTCGCACTGTCCGCAAAAAAATAACTTCCAATTAAAGTCAATACGGTTATTTATTCAACGTAATAGAAAGCACGTCGATAGCTTGAAAACTAAGCAGGTTATGACAAAAAATGTAACCAGTTCTACTACTGCCTCTTTCTGGCCACTTTTTTCGTACAACTGGTTACATTTTTGGTCATAACTTGCTAAGTTTTTAATATATCGACTTGATTTCTATTGCGTTGAATAAATAACCGTATTGGCTTTAATTCGTAAATTTTTTTTTTTGTGGATAGGGTAAAAAATTTTTTTAACCATTTTTTCAAAAAAAGCAAAGGGGGTAGTTCATGGTAATTTTTGGCGAAAAAATTTTTTTTCGCACTGTCTGCAAAAAAATAACTTCCAATTAAAGTCAATACGGTTATTTATTCAACGTAATAGAAAGCACGTCGATAGCTTGAAAACTAAGCAGGTTATGACAAAAAAGGTAATCAGTTCTACTACTGCCTCTTTCTGGCCACTTTTTTCGTAGAACTGGTTACATTTTTGGTCATAACTTGCTAAGTTTTTAATATATCGACTTGATTTCTATTGCGTTGAATAAATAACCGTATTGGCTTTAATTCGTAAATTTTTTTTTTGTGGATAGGGTAAAAATTTTTTTTAACCATTTTTTCAAAAAAAGCAAAGGTGGTAGTTCATGGTAATTTTTGTCGAAAAAATTTTTTTTCGCACTGTCTGCAAAAAAATAACTTCCAATTAAAGTCAATACGGTTATTTATTCAACGCAATAGAAAGCACGTCGATAGCTTGAAAACTAAGCAGGTTATGACAAAAAAGGTAACCAGTTCTACTACTGCCTCTTTCTGGCCACTTTTTTCGTACAACTGGTTACATTTTTGGTCATAACTTGCTAAGTTTTTAATATATCGACTTGATTTCTATTGCGTTGAATAAATAACCGTATTGGCTTTAATTCGTAAATTTTTTTTTGTGGATAGGGTAAAAAATTTTTTTAACCATTTTTTCAAAAAAAGCAAAGGGGGTAGTTCATGGTAATTTTTGGCGAAAAAATTTTTTTTCGCACTGTCTGCAAAAAAATAACTTCCAATTAAAGTCAATACGGTTATTTATTCAACGCAATAGAAAGCACGTCGATAGCTTGAAAACTAAGCAGGTTATGACAAAAAAGGTAACCAGTTCTACTACTGCCTCTTTCTGGCCACTTTTTTCGTAGAACTGGTTACATTTTTGGTCATAACTTGCTAAGTTTTTAATATATCGACTTGATTTCTATTGCGTTGAATAAATAACCGTATTGGCTTTAATTCGTAAATTTTTTTTTGTGGATAGGGTAAAAAAATTTTTTAACCATTTTTTCAAAAAAAGCAAAGGGGGTAGTTCATGGTAATTTTTGGCGAAAAAAGTCAATACGGTTATTTATTCAACGCAATAGAAAGCACGTCTATAGCTTGAAAACTAAGCAGGTTATGACAAAAAAGGTAACCAGTTCTACTACTGCCTCTTTCTGGCCACTTTTTTCGTACAACTGGTTACATTTTTGGTCATAACTTGCTAAGTTTTTAATATATCGACTTGATTTCTATTGCGTTGAATAAATAACCGTATTGGCTTTAATTCGTAAATTTTTTTTTTTGTGGATAGGGTAAAAAATTTTTTTAACCATTTTTTCAAAAAAAGCAAAGGGGGTAGTTCATGGTAATTTTTGGCGAAAAATTTTTTTTTCGCACTGTCCGCAAAAAAATAACTTCCAATTAAAGTCAATACGGTTATTTATTCAACGTAATAGAAAGCACGTCGATAGCTTGAAAACTAAGCAGGTTATGACAAAAAAGGTAACCAGTTCTACTACTGCCTCTTTCTGGCCACTTTTTTCGTACAACTGGTTACATTTTTGGTCATAACTTGCTAAGTTTTTAATATATCGACTTGTTTTCTATTGCGTTGAATAAATAACCGTATTGGCTTTAATTCGTAAATTTTTTTTTTGTGGATAGGGTAAAAAATTTTTTTAACCATTTTTTCAAAAAAAGCAAAGGGGGTAGTTCATGGTATTTTTTGGCGAAAAAATTTTTTTTCGCACTGTCTGCAAAAAAATAACTTCCAATTAAAGTCAATACGGTTATTTATTCAACGCAATAGAAAGCACGTCGATAGCTTGAAAACTAAGCAGGTTATGACAAAAAAGGTAACCAGTTCTACTACTGCCTCTTTCTGGCCACTTTTTTCGTACAACTGGTTACATTTTTGGTCATAACTTGCTAAGTTTTTAATATATCGACTTGATTTCTATTGCGTTGAATAAATAACCGTATTGGCTTTAATTCGTAAATTTTTTTTTTGTGGATAGGGTAAAAAATTTTTTTAACCATTTTTTCAAAAAAAGCAAAGGGGGTAGTTCATGGTATTTTTTGGCGAAAAAATTTTTTTTCGCACTGTCTGCAAAAAAATAACTTCCAATTAAAGTCAATACGGTTATTTATTCAACGCAATAGAAAGCACGTCGATAGCTTGAAAACTAAGCAGGTTATGACAAAAAAGGTAACCAGTTCTACTACTGCCTCTTTCTGGCCACTTTTTTCGTACAACTGGTTACATTTTTGGTCATAACTTGCTAAGTTTTTAATATATCGACTTGATTTCTATTGCGTTGAATAAATACCCGTATTGGCTTTAATTCGTAAATTTTTTTTTTGTGGATAGGGTAAAAAATTTTTTTAACCATTTTTTCAAAAAAAGCAAAGGGGGTAGTTCATGGTAATTTTTGGCGAAAAATTTTTTTTCGCACTGTCCGCAAAAAAATAACTTCCAATTAAAGTCAATACGGTTATTTATTCAACGCAATAGAAAGCACGTCGATAGCTTGAAAACTAAGCAGGTTATGACAAAAAAGGTAACCAGTTCTACTACTGCCTCTTTCTGGCCACTTTTTTCGTACAACTGGTTACATTTTTGGTCATAACTTGCTAAGTTTTTAATATATCGACTTGATTTCTATTGCGTTGAATAAATACCCGTATTGGCTTTAATTCGTAAATTTTTTTTTTGTGGATAGGGTAAAAAATTTTTTTAACCATTTTTTCAAAAAAAGCAAAGGGGGTAGTTCATGGTAATTTTTGGAGAAAAATTTTTTTTCGCACTGTCCGCAAAAAAATAACTTCCAATTAAAGTCAATACGGTTATTTATTCAACGCAATAGAAAGCACGTCGATAGCTTGAAAACTAAGCAGGTTATGACAAAAAAGGTAACCAGTTCTACTACTGCCTCTTTCTGGCCACTTTTTTCGTACAACTGGTTACATTTTTGGTCATAACTTGCTAAGTTTTTAATATATCGACTTGATTTCTATTGCGTTGAATAAATAACCGTATTGCTTTAATTCGTAAATTTTTTTTTTGTGGATAGGGTAAAAAATTTTTTTAACCATTTTTTCAAAAAAAGCAAAGGGGGTAGTTCATGGTAATTTTTGGCGAAAAAATTTTTTTTCGCACTGTCTGCAAAAAAATAACTTCCAATTAAAGTCAATACGGTTATTTATTCAACGCAATAGAAAGCACGTCGATAGCTTGAAAACTAAGCACGTTATGACAAAAAAGGTAACCAGTTCTACTACTGCCTCTTTCTGGCCACTTTTTTCGTACAACTAGTTACATTTTTGGTCATAACTTGCTAAGTTTTTAATATATCGACTTGATTTCTATTGCGTTGAATAAATAACCGTATTGGCTTTAATTCGTAAATTTTTTTTTTGTGGATAGGGTAAAAATTTTTTTTAACCATTTTTTCAAAAAAAGCAAAGGGGGTAGTTCATGGTAATTTTTGGCGAAAAAATGCAATACGGTTATTTATTCAACGCAATAGAAAGCACGTCTATAGCTTGAAAACTAAGCAGGTTATGACAAAAAAGGTAACCAGTTCTACTACTGCCTCTTTCTGGCCACTTTTTTCGTACAACTGGTTACATTTTTGGTCATAACTTGCTAAGTTTTTAATATATCGACTTGATTTCTATTGCGTTGAATAAATAACCGTATTGGCTTTAATTCGTAAATTTTTTTTTTTGTGGATAGGGTAAAAAATTTTTTTAACCATTTTTTCAAAAAAAGCAAAGGGGGTAGTTCATGGTAATTTTTGGCGAAAAATTTTTTTTTCGCACTGTCCGCAAAAAAATAACTTCCAATTAAAGTCAATACGGTTATTTATTCAACGTAATAGAAAGCACGTCGATAGCTTGAAAACTAAGCAGGTTATGACAAAAAAGGTAACCAGTTCTACTACTGCCTCTTTCTGGCCACTTTTTTCGTACAACTGGTTACATTTTTGGTCATAACTTGCTAAGTTTTTAATATATCGACTTGTTTTCTATTGCGTTGAATAAATAACCGTATTGGCTTTAATTCGTAAATTTTTTTTTTGTGGATAGGGTAAAAAATTTTTTTAACCATTTTTTCAAAAAAAGCAAAGGGGGTAGTTCATGGTATTTTTTGGCGAAAAAATTTTTTTTCGCACTGTCTGCAAAAAAATAACTTCCAATTAAAGTCAATACGGTTATTTATTCAACGCAATAGAAAGCACGTCGATAGCTTGAAAACTAAGCAGGTTATGACAAAAAAGGTAACCAGTTCTACTACTGCCTCTTTCTGGCCACTTTTTTCGTACAACTGGTTACATTTTTGGTCATAACTTGCTAAGTTTTTAATATATCGACTTGATTTCTATTGCGTTGAATAAATAACCGTATTGGCTTTAATTCGTAAATTTTTTTTTGTGGATAGGGTAAAAATTTTTTTTAACCATTTTTTCAAAAAAAGCAAAGGGGGTAGTTCATGGTAATTTTTGGCGAAAAAATTTTTTTTCGCACTGTCTGCAAAAAAATAACTTCCAATTAAAGTCAATACGGTTATTTATTCAACGCAATAGAAAGCACGTCGATAGCTTGAAAACTAAGCAGGTTATGACAAAAAAGGTAACCAGTTCTACTACTGCCTCTTTCTGGCCACTTTTTTCGTACAACTGGTTACATTTTTGGTCATAACTTGCTAAGTTTTTAATATATCGACTTGATTTCTATTGCGTTGAATAAATAACCGTATTGGCTTTAATTCGTAAATTTTTTTTTGTGGATAGGGTAAAAATTTTTTTTAACCATTTTTTCAAAAAAAGCAAAGGGGGTAGTTCATGGTAATTTTTGGCGAAAAAATTTTTTTTCGCACTGTCTGCAAAAAAATAACTTCCAATTAAAGTCAATACGGTTATTTATTCAACGCAATAGAAAGCACGTCGATAGCTTGAAAACTAAGCAGGTTATGACAAAAAAGGTAACCAGTTCTACTACTGCCTCTTTCTGGCCACTTTTTTCGTACAACTGGTTACATTTTTGGTCATAACTTGCTAAGTTTTTAATATATCGACTTGATTTATATTGCGTTGAATAAATAACCGTATTGGCTTTAATTCGTAAATTTTTTTTTGTGGATAGGGTAAAAAAATTTTTTAATCATTTTTTCAAAAAAAGCAAAGGGGGTAGTTCATGGTAATTTTTGGCGAAAAAATTCAATACGGTTATTTATTCAACGCAATAGAAAGCACGTCTATAGCTTGAAAACTAAGCAGGTTATGACAAAAAAGGTAACCAGTTCTACTACTGCCTCTTTCTGGCCACTTTTTTCGTACAACTGGTTACATTTTTGGTCATAACTTGCTAAGTTTTTAATATATCGACTTGATTTCTATTGCGTTGAATAAATAACCGTATTGGCTTTAATTCGTAAATTTTTTTTTTTGTGGATAGGGTAAAAAATTTTTTTAACCATTTTTTCAAAAAAAGCAAAGGGGGTAGTTCATGGTAATTTTTGGCGAAAAAATTTTTTTTCGCACTGTCTGCAAAAAAATAACTTCCAATTAAAGTCAATACGGTTATTTATTCAACGCAATAGAAAGCACGTCGATAGCTTGAAAACAAAGCAGGTTATGACAAAAAAGGTAACCAGTTCTACTACTGCCTCTTTCTGGCCACTTTTTTCGTACAACTGGTTACATTTTTGGTCATAACTTGCTAAGTTTTTAATATATCGACTTGTTTTCTATTGCGTTGAATAAATAACCGTATTGGCTTTAATTCGTAAATTTTTTTTTGTGGATAGGGTAAAAAATTTTTTTAACCATTTTTTCAAAAAAAGCAAAGGGGGTAGTTCATGGTAATTTTTGGCGAAAAAATTCAATACGGTTATTTATTCAACGCAATAGAAAGCACGTCTATAGCTTGAAAACTAAGCAGGTTATGACAAAAAAGGTAACCAGTTCTACTACTGCCTCTTTCTGGCCACTTTTTTCGTACAACTGGTTACATTTTTGGTCATAACTTGCTAAGTTTTTAATATATCGACTTGTTTTCTATTGCGTTGAATAAATAACCGTATTGGCTTTAATTCGTAAATTTTTTTTTTTGTGGATAGGGTAAAAAATTTTTTTAACCATTTTTTCAAAAAAAGCAAAGGGGGTAGTTCATGGTAATTTTTGGCGAAAAATTTTTTTTTCGCACTGTCCGCAAAAAAATAACTTCCAATTAAAGTCAATACGGTTATTTATTCAACGTAATAGAAAGCACGTCGATAGCTTGAAAACTAAGCAGGTTATGACAAAAAAGGTAACCAGTTCTACTACTGCCTCTTTCTGGCCACTTTTTTCGTACAACTGGTTACATTTTTGGTCATAACTTGCTAAGTTTTTAATATATCGACTTGTTTTCTATTGCGTTGAATAAATAACCGTATTGGCTTTAATTCGTAAATTTTTTTTTTGTGGATAGGGTAAAAAATTTTTTTAACCATTTTTTCAAAAAAAGCAAAGGGGGTAGTTCATGGTATTTTTTGGCGAAAAAATTTTTTTTCGCACTGTCTGCAAAAAAATAACTTCCAATTAAAGTCAATACGGTTATTTATTCAACGCAATAGAAAGCACGTCGATAGCTTGAAAACTAAGCAGGTTATGACAAAAAAGGTAACCAGTTCTACTACTGCCTCTTTCTGGCCACTTTTTTCGTACAACTGGTTACATTTTTGGTCATAACTTGCTAAGTTTTTAATATATCGACTTGATTTCTATTGCGTTGAATAAATAACCGTATTGGCTTTAATTCGTAAATTTTTTTTTTGTGGATAGGGTAAAAAAATTTTTTAACCATTTTTTCAAAAAAAGCAAAGGGGGTAGTTCATGGTATTTTTTGGCGAAAAAATTTTTTTTCGCACTGTCTGCAAAAAAATAACTTCCAATTAAAGTCAATACGGTTATTTATTCAACGCAATAGAAAGCACGTCGATAGCTTGAAAACTAAGCAGGTTATGACAAAAAAGGTAACCAGTTCTACTACTGCCTCTTTCTGGCCACTTTTTTCGTACAACTGGTTACATTTTTGGTCATAACTTGCTAAGTTTTTAATATATCGACTTGATTTCTATTGCGTTGAATAAATACCCGTATTGGCTTTAATTCGTAAATTTTTTTTTTGTGGATAGGGTAAAAAATTTTTTTAACCATTTTTTCAAAAAAAGCAAAGGGGGTAGTTCATGGTAATTTTTGGCGAAAAATTTTTTTTCGCACTGTCCGCAAAAAAATAACTTCCAATTAAAGTCAATACGGTTATTTATTCAACGCAATAGAAAGCACGTCGATAGCTTGAAAACTAAGCAGGTTATGACAAAAAAGGTAACCAGTTCTACTACTGCCTCTTTCTGGCCACTTTTTTCGTACAACTGGTTACATTTTTGGTCATAACTTGCTAAGTTTTTAATATATCGACTTGATTTCTATTGCGTTGAATAAATAACCGTATTGGCTTTAATTCGTAAATTTTTTTTTTGTGGATAGGGTAAAAAATTTTTTTAACCATTTTTTCAAAAAAAGCAAAGGGGGTAGTTCATGGTATTTTTTGGCGAAAAAATTTTTTTTCGCACTGTCTGCAAAAAAATAACTTCCAATTAAAGTCAATACGGTTATTTATTTAACGCAATAGAAAGAACGTCGATAGCTTGAAAACTAAGCAGGTTATGACAAAAAAGGTAACCAGTTCTACTACTGCCTCTTTCTGGCCACTTTTTTCGTACAACTGGTTACATTTTTGGTCATAACTTGCTAAGTTTTTAATATATCGACTTGATTTCTATTGCGTTGAATAAATAACCGTATTGGCTTTAATTCGTAAATTTTTTTTTTGTGGATAGGGTAAAAAATTTTTTTAACCATTTTTTCAAAAAAAGCAAAGGGGGTAGTTCATGGTATTTTTTGGCGAAAAAATTTTTTTTCGCACTGTCTGCAAAAAAATAACTTCCAATTAAAGTCAATACGGTTATTTATTCAACGCAATAGAAAGCACGTCGATAGCTTGAAAACTAAGCAGGTTATGACAAAAAAGGTAACCAGTTCTACTACTGCCTCTTTCTGGCCACTTTTTTCGTACAACTGGTTACATTTTTGGTCATAACTTGCTAAGTTTTTAATATATCGACTTGATTTCTATTGCGTTGAATAAATAACCGTATTGGCTTTAATTCGTAAATTTTTTTTTTGTGGATAGGGTAAAAAATTTTTTTAACCATTTTTTCAAAAAAAGCAAAGGGGGTAGTTCATGGTATTTTTTGGCGAAAAAATTTTTTTTCGCACTGTCTGCAAAAAAATAACTTCCAATTAAAGTCAATACGGCTATTTATTCAACGCAATAGAAAGCACGTCGATAGCTTGAAAACTAAGCAGGTTATGACAAAAAAGGTAACCAGTTCTACTACTGCCTCTTTCTGGCCACTTTTTTCGTACAACTGGTTACATTTTTGGTCATAACTTGCTAAGTTTTTAATATATCGACTTGATTTCTATTGCGTTGAATAAATAACCGTATTGGCTTTAATTCGTAAATTTTTTTTTTTGTGGATAGGGTAAACAATTTTTTTAACCATTTTTTCAAAAAAAGCAAAGGGGGTAGTTAATGGCAATTTTTGGTGAAAAAATTTTTTTTCGCACTGTCTGCAAAAAAATAACTTCCAATTAAAGTCAATACGGTTATTTATTCAACGCAATAGAAAGCACGTCGATAGCTTGAAAACTAAGCAGGTTATGACAAAAAAGGTAACCAGTTCTACTACTGCCTCTTTCTGGCCACTTTTTTCGTACAACTGGTTACATTTTTGGTCATAACTTGCTAAGTTTTTAATATATCGACTTGATTTCTATTGCGTTGAATAAATAACCGTATTGGCTTTAATTCGTAAATTTTTTTTTTGTGGATAGGGTAAAAAATTTTTTTAACCATTTTTTCAAAAAAAGCAAAGGGGGTAGTTCATGGTAATTTTTGGCGAAAAATTTTTTTTCGCACTGTCCGCAAAAAAATAACTTCCAATTAAAGTCAATACGGTTATTTATTCAACGCAATAGAAAGCACGTCGATAGCTTGAAAACTAAGCAGGTTATGACAAAAAAGGTAACCAGTTCTACTACTGCCTCTTTCTGGCCACTTTTTTCGTACAACTGGTTACATTTTTGGTCATAACTTGCTAAGTTTTTAATATATCGACTTGATTTCTATTGCGTTGAATAAATAACCGTATTGGCTTTAATTCGTAAATTTTTTTTTTGTGGATAGGGTAAAAAATTTTTTTAACCATTTTTTCAAAAAAAGCAAAGGGGGTAGTTCATGGTATTTTTTGGCGAAAAAATTTTTTTTCGCACTGTCTGCAAAAAAATAACTTCCAATTAAAGTCAATACGGTTATTTATTCAACGCAATAGAAAGCACGTCGATAGCTTGAAAACTAAGCAGGTTATGACAAAAAAGGTAACCAGTTCTACTACTGCCTCTTTCTGGCCACTTTTTTCGTACAACTGGTTACATTTTTGGTCATAACTTGCTAAGTTTTTAATATATCGACTTGATTTCTATTGCGTTGAATAAATAACCGTATTGGCTTTAATTCGTAAATTTTTTTTTTGTGGATAGGGTAAACAATTTTTTTAACCATTTTTTCAAAAAAAGCAAAGGGGGTAGTTCATGGCAATTTTTGGTGAAAATTTTTTTTTTCGCACTGTCTGCAAAAAAATAACTTCCAATTAAAGTCAATACGGTTATTTATTCAACGCAATAGAAAGCACGTCGATAGCTTGAAAACTAAGCAGGTTATGACAAAAAAGGTAACCAGTTCTACTACTGCCTCTTTCTGGCCACTTTTTTCGTAGAACTGGTTACATTTTTGGTCATAACTTGCTAAGTTTTTAATATATCGACTTGATTTCTATTGCGTTGAATAAATAACCGTATTGGCTTTAATTCGTAAATTTTTTTTTTTGTGGATAGGGTAAACAATTTTTTTAACCATTTTTTCAAAAAAAGCAAAGGGGGTAGTTCATGGCAATTTTTGGTGAAAATTTTTTTTTTCGCACTGTCTGCAAAAAAATAACTTCCAATTAAAGTCAATACGGTTATTTATTCAACGCAATAGAAAGCACGTCGATAGCTTGAAAACTAAGCAGGTTATGACAAAAAAGGTAACCAGTTCTACTACTGCCTCTTTCTGGCCACTTTTTTCGTAGAACTGGTTACATTTTTGGTCATAACTTGCTAAGTTTTTAATATATCGACTTGATTTCTATTACGTTGAATAAATAACCGTATTGGCTTTAATTCGTAAATTTTTTTTTTTTGGATAGGGTAAACAATTTTTTTAACCATTTTTTCAAAAAAAGCAAAGGGGGTAGTTCATGGCAATTTTTGGTGAAAATTTTTTTTTTCGCACTGTCTGCAAAAAAATAACTTCCAATTAAAGTCAATACGGTTATTTATTCAACGCAATAGAAAGCACGTCGATAGCTTGAAAACTAAGCAGGTTATGACAAAAAAGGTAACCAGTTCTACTACTGCCTCTTTCTGGCCACTTTTTTCGTACAACTGGTTACATTTTTGGTCATAACTTGCTAAGTTTTTAATATATCGACTTGATTTCTATTACGTTGAATAAATAACCGTATTGGCTTTAATTCGTAAATTTTTTTTTTGTGGATAGGGTAAACAATTTTTTTAACCATTTTTTCAAAAAAAGCAAAGGGGGTAGTTCATGGCAATTTTTGGTGAACATTTTTTTTTTCGCACTGTCTGCAAAAAAATAACTTCCAATTAAAGTCAATACGGTTATTTATTCAACGCAATAGAAAGCACGTCGATAGCTTGAAAACTAAGCAGGTTATGACAAAAAAGGTAACCAGTTCTACTACTGCCTCTTTCTGGCCACTTTTTTCGTACAACTGGTTACATTTTTGGTCATAACTTGCTAAGTTTTTAATATATCGACTTGATTTCTATTACGTTGAATAAATAACCGTATTGGCTTTAATTCGTAAATTTTTTTTTTGTGGATAGGGTAAACAATTTTTTTAACCATTTTTTCAAAAAAAGCAAAGGGGGTAGTTCATGGCAATTTTTGGTGAAAATTTTTTTTTTCGCACTGTCTGCAAAAAAATAACTTCCAATTAAAGTCAATACGGTTATTTATTCAACGCAATAGAAAGCACGTCGATAGCTTGAAAACTAAGCAGGTTATGACAAAAAAGGTAACCAGTTCTACTACTGCCTCTTTCTGGCCACTTTTTTCGTAGAACTGGTTACATTTTTGGTCATAACTTGCTAAGTTTTTAATATATCGACTTGATTTCTATTGCGTTGAATAAATAACCGTATTGGCTTTAATTCGTAAATTTTTTTTTTTGTGGATAGGGTAAACAATTTTTTTAACCATTTTTTCAAAAAAAGCAAAGGGGGTAGTTCATGGCAATTTTTGGTGAAAATTTTTTTTTTCGCACTGTCTGCAAAAAAATAACTTCCAATTAAAGTCAATACGGTTATTTATTCAACGCAATAGAAAGCACGTCGATAGCTTGAAAACTAAGCAGGTTATGACAAAAAAGGTAACCAGTTCTACTACTGCCTCTTTCTGGCCACTTTTTTCGTAGAACTGGTTACATTTTTGGTCATAACTTGCTAAGTTTTTAATATATCGACTTGATTTCTATTACGTTGAATAAATAACCGTATTGGCTTTAATTCGTAAATTTTTTTTTTTTGGATAGGGTAAACAATTTTTTTAACCATTTTTTCAAAAAAAGCAAAGGGGGTAGTTCATGGCAATTTTTGGTGAAAATTTTTTTTTTCGCACTGTCTGCAAAAAAATAACTTCCAATTAAAGTCAATACGGTTATTTATTCAACGCAATAGAAAGCACGTCGATAGCTTGAAAACTAAGCAGGTTATGACAAAAAAGGTAACCAGTTCTACTACTGCCTCTTTCTGGCCACTTTTTTCGTACAACTGGTTACATTTTTGGTCATAACTTGCTAAGTTTTTAATATATCGACTTGATTTCTATTACGTTGAATAAATAACCGTATTGGCTTTAATTCGTAAATTTTTTTTTTGTGGATAGGGTAAACAATTTTTTTAACCATTTTTTCAAAAAAAGCAAAGGGGGTAGTTCATGGCAATTTTTGGTGAAAATTTTTTTTTTCGCACTGTCTGCAAAAAAATAACTTCCAATTAAAGTCAATACGGTTATTTATTCAACGCAATAGAAAGCACGTCGATAGCTTGAAAACTAAGCAGGTTATGACAAAAAAGGTAACCAGTTCTACTACTGCCTCTTTCTGGCCACTTTTTTCGTACAACTGGTTACATTTTTGGTCATAACTTGCTAAGTTTTTAATATATCGACTTGATTTCTATTACGTTGAATAAATAACCGTATTGGCTTTAATTCGTAAATTTTTTTTTTGTGGATAGGGTAAACAATTTTTTTAACCATTTTTTCAAAAAAAGCAAAGGGGGTAGTTCATGGCAATTTTTGGTGAAAATTTTTTTTTTCGCACTGTCTGCAAAAAAATAACTTCCAATTAAAGTCAATACGGTTATTTATTCAACGCAATAGAAAGCACGTCGATAGCTTGAAAACTAAGCAGGTTATGACAAAAAAGGTAACCAGTTCTACTACTGCCTCTTTCTGGCCACTTTTTTCGTAGAACTGGTTACATTTTTGGTCATAACTTGCTAAGTTTTTAATATATCGACTTGATTTCTATTGCGTTGAATAAATAACCGTATTGGCTTTAATTCGTAATATTTTTTTTGTGGATAGGGTAAAAAATTTTTTTAACCATTTTTTCAAAAAAAGCAAAGGTACTTGGTAATTTTTGGCGAAAAAATTTTTTTTCGCACTGTCTGCAAAAAAATAACTTCCAATTAAAGTCAATACGGTTATTTATTCAACGCAATAGAAAGCACGTCGATAGCTTGAAAACTAAGCAGGTTATGACAAAAAAGGTAACCAGTTCTACTACTGCCTCTTTCTGGCCACTTTTTTCGTAGAACTGGTTACATTTTTGGTCATAACTTGCTAAGTTTTTAATATATCGACTTGATTTCTATTGCGTTGAATAAATAACCGTATTGGCTTTAATTCGTAAATTTTTTTTTTTGTGGATAGGGTAAACAATTTTTTTAACCATTTTTTCAAAAAAAGCAAAGGGGGTAGTTCATGGCAATTTTTGGTGAAAATTTTTTTTTTCGCACTGTCTGCAAAAAAATAACTTCCAATTAAAGTCAATACGGTTATTTATTCAACGCAATAGAAAGCACGTCGATAGCTTGAAAACTAAGCAGGTTATGACAAAAAAGGTAACCAGTTCTACTACTGCCTCTTTCTGGCCACTTTTTTCGTAGAACTGGTTACATTTTTGGTCATAACTTGCTAAGTTTTTAATATATCGACTTGATTTCTATTGCGTTGAATAAATAACCGTATTGGCTTTAATTCGTAATATTTTTTTTGTGGATAGGGTAAAAAATTTTTTTAACCATTTTTTCAAAAAAAGCAAAGGTACTTGGTAATTTTTGGCGAAAAAATTTTTTTTCGCACTGTCTGCAAAAAAATAACTTCCAATTAAAGTCAATACGGTTATTTATTCAACGCAATAGAAAGCACGTCGATAGCTTGAAAACTAAGCAGGTTATGACAAAAAAGGTAACCAGTTCTACTACTGCCTCTTTCTGGCCACTTTTTTCGTAGAACTGGTTACATTTTTGGTCATAACTTGCTAAGTTTTTAATATATCGACTTGATTTCTATTGCGTTGAATAAATAACCGTATTGGCTTTAATTCGTAAATTTTTTTTTTTGTGGATAGGGTAAACAATTTTTTTAACCATTTTTTCAAAAAAAGCAAAGGGGGTAGTTCATGGCAATTTTTGGTGAAAATTTTTTTTTTCGCACTGTCTGCAAAAAAATAACTTCCAATTAAAGTCAATACGGTTATTTATTCAACGCAATAGAAAGCACGTCGATAGCTTGAAAACTAAGCAGGTTATGACAAAAAAGGTAACCAGTTCTACTACTGCCTCTTTCTGGCCACTTTTTTCGTACAACTGGTTACATTTTTGGTCATAACTTGCTAAGTTTTTAATATATCGACTTGATTTCTATTGCGTTGAATAAATAACCGTATTGGCTTTAATTCGTAAATTTTTTTTTTTGTGGATAGGGTAAACAATTTTTTTAACCATTTTTTCAAAAAAAGCAAAGGGGGTAGTTAATGGCAATTTTTGGTGAAAAAATTTTTTTTCGCACTGTCTGCAAAAAAATAACTTCCAATTAAAGTCAATACGGTTATTTATTCAACGCAATAGAAAGCACGTCGATAGCTTGAAAACTAAGCAGGTTATGACAAAAAAGGTAACCAGTTCTACTACTGCCTCTTTCTGGCCACTTTTTTCGTACAACTGGTTACATTTTTGGTCATAACTTGCTAAGTTTTTAATATATCGACTTGATTTCTATTGCGTTGAATAAATAACCGTATTGGCTTTAATTCGTAAATTTTTTTTTTGTGGATAGGGTAAAAAATTTTTTTAACCATTTTTTCAAAAAAAGCAAAGGGGGTAGTTCATGGTAATTTTTGGCGAAAAATTTTTTTTCGCACTGTCCGCAAAAAAATAACTTCCAATTAAAGTCAATACGGTTATTTATTCAACGCAATAGAAAGCACGTCGATAGCTTGAAAACTAAGCAGGTTATGACAAAAAAGGTAACCAGTTCTACTACTGCCTCTTTCTGGCCACTTTTTTCGTACAACTGGTTACATTTTTGGTCATAACTTGCTAAGTTTTTAATATATCGACTTGATTTCTATTGCGTTGAATAAATAACCGTATTGGCTTTAATTCGTAAATTTTTTTTTTGTGGATAGGGTAAAAAATTTTTTTAACCATTTTTTCAAAAAAAGCAAAGGTACTTGGTAATTTTTGGCGAAAAAATTTTTTTTCGCACTGTCTGCAAAAAAATAACTTCCAATTAAAGTCAATACGGTTATTTATTCAACGCAATAGAAAGCACGTCGATAGCTTGAAAACTAAGCAGGTTATGACAAAAAAGGTAACCAGTTCTACTACTGCCTCTTTCTGGCCACTTTTTTCGTAGAACTGGTTACATTTTTGGTCATAACTTGCTAAGTTTTTAATATATCGACTTGATTTCTATTGCGTTGAATAAATAACCGTATTGGCTTTAATTCGTAAATTTTTTTTTTTGTGGATAGGGTAAACAATTTTTTTAACCATTTTTTCAAAAAAAGCAAAGGGGGTAGTTCATGGCAATTTTTGGTGAAAATTTTTTTTTTCGCACTGTCTGCAAAAAAATAACTTCCAATTAAAGTCAATACGGTTATTTATTCAACGCAATAGAAAGCACGTCGATAGCTTGAAAACTAAGCAGGTTATGACAAAAAAGGTAACCAGTTCTACTACTGCCTCTTTCTGGCCACTTTTTTCGTACAACTGGTTACATTTTTGGTCATAACTTGCTAAGTTTTTAATATATCGACTTGATTTCTATTGCGTTGAATAAATAACCGTATTGGCTTTAATTCGTAAATTTTTTTTTTGTGGATAGGGTAAAAAATTTTTTTAACCATTTTTTCAAAAAAAGCAAAGGGGGTAGTTCATGGTAATTTTTGGCGAAAAATTTTTTTTCGCACTGTCCGCAAAAAAATAACTTCCAATTAAAGTCAATACGGTTATTTATTCAACGCAATAGAAAGCACGTCGATAGCTTGAAAACTAAGCAGGTTATGACAAAAAAGGTAACCAGTTCTACTACTGCCTCTTTCTGGCCACTTTTTTCGTACAACTGGTTACATTTTTGGTCATAACTTGCTAAGTTTTTAATATATCGACTTGATTTCTATTGCGTTGAATAAATAACCGTATTGGCTTTAATTCGTAAATTTTTTTTTTGTGGATAGGGTAAAAAATTTTTTTAACCATTTTTTCAAAAAAAGCAAAGGTACTTGGTAATTTTTGGCGAAAAAATTTTTTTTCGCACTGTCTGCAAAAAAATAACTTCCAATTAAAGTCAATACGGTTATTTATTCAACGCAATAGAAAGCACGTCGATAGCTTGAAAACTAAGCAGGTTATGACAAAAAAGGTAACCAGTTCTACTACTGCCTCTTTCTGGCCACTTTTTTCGTAGAACTGGTTACATTTTTGGTCATAACTTGCTAAGTTTTTAATATATCGACTTGATTTCTATTGCGTTGAATAAATAACCGTATTGGCTTTAATTCGTAAATTTTTTTTTTTGTGGATAGGGTAAACAATTTTTTTAACCATTTTTTCAAAAAAAGCAAAGGGGGTAGTTCATGGCAATTTTTGGTGAAAATTTTTTTTTTCGCACTGTCTGCAAAAAAATAACTTCCAATTAAAGTCAATACGGTTATTTATTCAACGCAATAGAAAGCACGTCGATAGCTTGAAAACTAAGCAGGTTATGACAAAAAAGGTAACCAGTTCTACTACTGCCTCTTTCTGGCCACTTTTTTCGTAGAACTGGTTACATTTTTGGTCATAACTTGCTAAGTTTTTAATATATCGACTTGATTTCTATTGCGTTGAATAAATAACCGTATTGGCTTTAATTCGTAATATTTTTTTTGTGGATAGGGTAAAAAATTTTTTTAACCATTTTTTCAAAAAAAGCAAAGGTACTTGGTAATTTTTGGCGAAAAAATTTTTTTTCGCACTGTCTGCAAAAAAATAACTTCCAATTAAAGTCAATACGGTTATTTATTCAACGCAATAGAAAGCACGTCGATAGCTTGAAAACTAAGCAGGTTATGACAAAAAAGGTAACCAGTTCTACTACTGCCTCTTTCTGGCCACTTTTTTCGTAGAACTGGTTACATTTTTGGTCATAACTTGCTAAGTTTTTAATATATCGACTTGATTTCTATTGCGTTGAATAAATAACCGTATTGGCTTTAATTCGTAAATTGATTTCTATTGCGTTGAATAAATAACCGTATTGGCTTTAATTCGTAAATTTTTTTTTTGTGGATAGGGTAAAAAATTTTTTTAACCATTTTTTCAAAAAAAGCAAAGGGGGTAGTTCATGGTAATTTTTGGCGAAAAAATTTTTTTTCGCACTGTCTCCAAAAAAATAACTTCCAATTAAAGTCAATACGGTTATTTATTCAACGCAATAGAAAGCACGTCGATAGCTTGAAAACTAAGCAGGTTATGACAAAAAAGGTAACCAGTTCTACTACTGCCTCTTTCTGGCCACTTTTTTCGTACAACTGGTTACATTTTTGGTCATAACTTGCTAAGTTTTTAATATATCGACTTGATTTCTATTGCGTTGAATAAATAACCGTATTGGCTTTAATTCGTAAATTTTTTTTTGTGGATAGGGTAAAAAATTTTTTAAACCATTTTTTCAAAAAAAGCAAAGGGGGTAGTTCATGGTAATTTTTGGCGAAAAAATTTTTTTCGCACTGTCTGCAAAAAAATAACTTCCAATTAAAGTCAATACGGTTATTTATTCAACGCAATAGAAAGCACGTCGATAGCTTGAAAACTAAGCAGGTTATGACAAAAAAGGTAACCAGTTCTACTACTGCCTCTTTCTGGCCACTTTTTTCGTACAACTGGTTACATTTTTGGTCATAACTTGCTAAGTTTTTAATATATCGACTTGATTTCTATTGCGTTGAATAAATAACCGTATTGGCTTTAATTCGTAAATTTTTTTTGTGAATAGGGTAAAAAATTTTTTAAACCATTTTTTCAAAAAAAGCAAAGGGGGTAGTTCATGGTAATTTTTGGCGAAAAAATTTTTTTTCGCACTGTCTGCAAAAAAATAACTTCCAATTAAAGTCAATACGGTTATTTATTCAACGCAATAGAAAGCACGTCGATAGCTTGAAAACTAAGCAGGTTATGACAAAAAAGGTAACCAGTTCTACTACTGCCTCTTTCTGGCCACTTTTTTCGTACAACTGGTTACATTTTTGGTCATAACTTGCTAAGTTTTTAATATATCGACTTGATTTCTATTGCGTTGAATAAATAACCGTATTGGCTTTAATTCGTAAATTTTTTTTTGTGGATAGGGTAAAAAATTTTTTTAACCATTTTTTCAAAAAAAGCAAAGGGGGTAGTTCATGGTAATTTTTGGCGAAAAAATTTTTTTTCGCACTGTCTGCAAAAAAATAACTTCCAATTAAAGTCAATACGGTTATTTATTCAACGCAATAGAAAGCACGTAGATAGCTTGAAAACTAAGCAGGTTATGACAAAAAAGGTAACCAGTTCTACTACTGCCTCTTTCTGGCCACTTTTTTCGTAGAACTGGTTACATTTTTGGTCATAACTTGCTAAGTTTTTAATATATCGACTTGATTTCTATTGCGTTGAATAAATAACCGTATTGGCTTTAATTCGTAAATTTTTTTTGTGAATAGGGTAAAAAATTTTTTTAACCATTTTTTCAAAAAAAGCAAAGGGGGTAGTTCATGGTAATTTTTGGCGAAAAAATTTTTTTTCGCACTGTCTGCAAAAAAATAACTTCCAATTAAAGTCAATACGGTTATTTATTCAACGCAATAGAAAGCACGTCGATAGCTTGAAAACTAAGCAGGTTATGACAAAAAAGGTAACCAGTTCTACTACTGCCTCTTTCTGGCCACTTTTTTCGTAGAACTGGTTACATTTTTGGTCATAACTTGCTAACTTTTTAATATATCGACTTGATTTCTATTGCGTTGAATAAATAACCGTATTGGCTTTAATTCGTAAATTTTTTTTGTGAATAGGGTAAAAAATTTTTTTAACCATTTTTTCAAAAAAAGCAAAGGGGGTAGTTCATGGTAATTTTTGGCGAAAAAATTTTTTTTCGCACTGTCTGCAAAAAAATAACTTCCAATTAAAGTCAATACGGTTATTTATTCAACGCAATAGAAAGCACGTCGATAGCTTGAAAACTAAGCAGGTTATAACAAAAAAGGTAACCAGTTCTACTACTGCCTCTTTCTGGCCACTTTTTTCGTAGAACTGGTTACATTTTTGGTCATAACTTGCTAAGTTTTTAATATATCGACTTGATTTCTATTGCGTTGAATAAATAACCGTATTGGCTTTAATTCGTAAATTTTTTTTGTGAATAGGGTAAAAAATTTTTTTAACCATTTTTTCAAAAAAAGCAAAGGGGGTAGTTCATGGTAATTTTTGGCGAAAAAATTTTTTTTCGCACTGTCTGCAAAAAAATAACTTCCAATTAAAGTCAATACGGTTATTTATTCAACGCAATAGAAAGCACGTCGATAGCTTGAAAACTAAGCAGGTTATGACAAAAAAGGTAACCAGTTCTACTACTGCCTCTTTCTGGCCACTTTTTTCGTACAACTGGTTACATTTTTGGTCATAACTTTCTAAGTTTTTAATATATCGACTTGATTTCTATTGCGTTGAATAAATCACCGTATTGGCTTTAATTCGTAAATTTTTTTTGTGGATAGGGTAAAAAATTTTTTTAACCATTTTTTCAAAAAAAGCAAAGGGGGTAGTTCATGGTAATTTTTGGCGAAAAAATTTTTTTTCGCACTGTCCGCAAAAAAATAACTTCCAATTAAAGTCAATACGGTTATTTATTCAACGCAATAGAAAGCACGTCGATAGCTTGAAAACTAAGCAGGTTATGACAAAAAAGGTAACCAGTTCTACTACTGCCTCTTTCTGGCCACTTTTTTCGTACAACTGGTTACATTTTTGGTCATAACTTGCTAAGTTTTTAATATATCGACTTGATTTCTATTGCGTTGAATAAATAACCGTATTGGCTTTAATTCGTAAATTTTTTTTGTGAATAGGGTAAAAAATTTTTTTAACCATTTTTTCAAAAAAAGCAAAGGGGGTAGTTCATGGTAATTTTTGGCGAAAAAATTTTTTTTCGCACTGTCCGCAAAAAAATAACTTCCAATTAAAGTCAATACGGTTATTTATTCAACGCAATAGAAAGCACGTCGATAGCTTGAAAACTAAGCAGGTTATGACAAAAAAGGTAACCAGTTCTACTACTGCCTCTTTCTGGCCACTTTTTTCGTAGAACTGGTTACATTTTTGGTCATAACTTGCTAAGTTTTTAATATATCGACTTGATTTCTATTGCGTTGAATAAATAACCGTATTGGCTTTAATTCGTAAATTTTTTTTTTTGTGGATAGGGTAAAAAATTTTTTTAACCATTTTTTCAAAAAAAGCAAAGGGGCTAGTTCATGGTAATTTTTGGCGAAAAATTTTTTTTCGCACTGTCCGCAAAAAAATAACTTCCAATTAAAGTCAATACGGTTATTTATTCAACGCAATAGAAAGCACGTCGATAGCTTGAAAACTAAGCAGGTTATGACAAAAAAGGTAACCACTTCTACTACTGCCTCTTTCTGGCCACTTTTTTCGTAGAACTGGTTACATTTTTGGTCATAACTTGCTAAGTTTTTAATATATCGACTTGATTTCTATTGCGTTGAATAAATAACCGTATTGGCTTTAATTCGTAAATTTTTTTTTTGTGGATAGGGTAAAAAATTTTTTTAACCATTTTTTCAAAAAAAAGCATGGTAATTTTTGGCGAAAAATTTTTTTTCGCACTGTCCGCAAAAAAATAACTTCCAATTAAAGTCAATACGGTTATTTATTCAACGCAATAGAAAGCACGTCGATAGCTTGAAAACTAAGCAGGTTATGACAAAAAAGGTAACCAGTTCTACTACTGCCTCTTTCTGGCCACTTTTTTCGTACAACTGGTTACCTTTTTGGTCATAACTTGCTAAGTTTTTAATATATCGACTTGATTTCTATTGCGTTGAATAAATAACCGTATTGGCTTTAATTCGTAAATTTTTTTTTGTGGATAGGGTAAAAAATTTTTTAAACCATTTTTTCAAAAAAAGCAAAGGGGGTAGTTCATGGTAATTTTTGGCGAAAAAATTTTTTTCGCACTGTCTGCAAAAAAATAACTTCCAATTAAAGTCAATACGGTTATTTATTCAACGCAATAGAAAGCACGTCGATAGCTTGAAAACTAAGCAGGTTATGACAAAAAAGGTAACCAGTTCTACTACTGCCTCTTTCTGGCCACTTTTTTCGTACAACTGGTTACATTTTTGGTCATAACTTGCTAAGTTTTTAATATATCGACTTGATTTCTATTGCGTTGAATAAATAACCGTATTGGCTTTAATTCGTAAATTTTTTTTGTGAATAGGGTAAAAAATTTTTTAAACCATTTTTTCAAAAAAAGCAAAGGGGGTAGTTCATGGTAATTTTTGGCGAAAAAATTTTTTTTCGCACTGTCTGCAAAAAAATAACTTCCAATTAAAGTCAATACGGTTATTTATTCAACGCAATAGAAAGCACGTCGATAGCTTGAAAACTAAGCAGGTTATGACAAAAAAGGTAACCAGTTCTACTACTGCCTCTTTCTGGCCACTTTTTTCGTACAACTGGTTACATTTTTGGTCATAACTTGCTAAGTTTTTAATATATCGACTTGATTTCTATTGCGTTGAATAAATAACCGTATTGGCTTTAATTCGTAAATTTTTTTTGTGAATAGGGTAAAAAATTTTTTTAACCATTTTTTCAAAAAAAGCAAAGGGGGTAGTTCATGGTAATTTTTGGCGAAAAAATTTTTTTTCGCACTGTCTGCAAAAAAATAACTTCCAATTAAAGTCAATACGGTTATTTATTCAACGCAATAGAAAGCACGTCGATAGCTTGAAAACTAAGCAGGTTATGACAAAAAAGGTAACCAGTTCTACTACTGCCTCTTTCTGGCCACTTTTTTCGTACAACTGGTTACATTTTTGGTCATAACTTGCTAAGTTTTTAATATATCGACTTGATTTCTATTGCGTTGAATAAATAACCGTATTGGCTTTAATTCGTAAATTTTTTTTTGTGGATAGGGTAAAAAATTTTTTTAACCATTTTTTCAAAAAAAGCAAAGGGGGTAGTTCATGGTAATTTTTGGCGAAAAAATTTTTTTTCGCACTGTCTGCAAAAAAATAACTTCCAATTAAAGTCAATACGGTTATTTATTCAACGCAATAGAAAGCACGTAGATAGCTTGAAAACTAAGCAGGTTATGACAAAAAAGGTAACCAGTTCTACTACTGCCTCTTTCTGGCCACTTTTTTCGTAGAACTGGTTACATTTTTGGTCATAACTTGCTAAGTTTTTAATATATCGACTTGATTTCTATTGCGTTGAATAAATAACCGTATTGGCTTTAATTCGTAAATTTTTTTTGTGAATAGGGTAAAAAATTTTTTTAACCATTTTTTCAAAAAAAGCAAAGGGGGTAGTTCATGGTAATTTTTGGCGAAAAAATTTTTTTTCGCACTGTCTGCAAAAAAATAACTTCCAATTAAAGTCAATACGGTTATTTATTCAACGCAATAGAAAGCACGTCGATAGCTTGAAAACTAAGCAGGTTATGACAAAAAAGGTAACCAGTTCTACTACTGCCTCTTTCTGGCCACTTTTTTCGTACAACTGGTTACATTTTTGGTCATAACTTGCTAACTTTTTAATATATCGACTTGATTTCTATTGCGTTGAATAAATAACCGTATTGGCTTTAATTCGTAAATTTTTTTTGTGAATAGGGTAAAAAATTTTTTTAACCATTTTTTCAAAAAAAGCAAAGGGGGTAGTTCATGGTAATTTTTGGCGAAAAAATTTTTTTTCGCACTGTCTGCAAAAAAATAACTTCCAATTAAAGTCAATACGGTTATTTATTCAACGCAATAGAAAGCACGTCGATAGCTTGAAAACTAAGCAGGTTATAACAAAAAAGGTAACCAGTTCTACTACTGCCTCTTTCTGGCCACTTTTTTCGTAGAACTGGTTACATTTTTGGTCATAACTTGCTAAGTTTTTAATATATCGACTTGATTTCTATTGCGTTGAATAAATAACCGTATTGGCTTTAATTCGTAAATTTTTTTTGTGAATAGGGTAAAAAATTTTTTTAACCATTTTTTCAAAAAAAGCAAAGGGGGTAGTTCATGGTAATTTTTGGCGAAAAAATTTTTTTTCGCACTGTCTGCAAAAAAATAACTTCCAATTAAAGTCAATACGGTTATTTATTCAACGCAATAGAAAGCACGTCGATAGCTTGAAAACTAAGCAGGTTATGACAAAAAAGGTAACCAGTTCTACTACTGCCTCTTTCTGGCCACTTTTTTCGTACAACTGGTTACATTTTTGGTCATAACTTTCTAAGTTTTTAATATATCGACTTGATTTCTATTGCGTTGAATAAATCACCGTATTGGCTTTAATTCGTAAATTTTTTTTGTGGATAGGGTAAAAAATTTTTTTAACCATTTTTTCAAAAAAAGCAAAGGGGGTAGTTCATGGTAATTTTTGGCGAAAAAATTTTTTTTCGCACTGTCCGCAAAAAAATAACTTCCAATTAAAGTCAATACGGTTATTTATTCAACGCAATAGAAAGCACGTCGATAGCTTGAAAACTAAGCAGGTTATGACAAAAAAGGTAACCACTTCTACTACTGCCTCTTTCTGGCCACTTTTTTCGTAGAACTGGTTACATTTTTGGTCATAACTTGCTAAGTTTTTAATATATCGACTTGATTTCTATTGCGTTGAATAAATAACCGTATTGGCTTTAATTCGTAAATTTTTTTTGTGAATAGGGTAAAAAATTTTTTTAACCATTTTTTCAAAAAAAGCAAAGGGGGTAGTTCATGGTAATTTTTGGCGAAAAAATTTTTTTTCGCACTGTCCGCAAAAAAATAACTTCCAATTAAAGTCAATACGGTTATTTATTCAACGCAATAGAAAGCACGTCGATAGCTTGAAAACTAAGCAGGTTATGACAAAAAAGGTAACCAGTTCTACTACTGCCTCTTTCTGGCCACTTTTTTCGTAGAACTGGTTACATTTTTGGTCATAACTTGCTAAGTTTTTAATATATCGACTTGATTTCTATTGCGTTGAATAAATAACCGTATTGGCTTTAATTCGTAAATTTTTTTTTTTGTGGATAGGGTAAAAAATTTTTTTAACCATTTTTTCAAAAAAAGCAAAGGGGCTAGTTCATGGTAATTTTTGGCGAAAAATTTTTTTTCGCACTGTCCGCAAAAAAATAACTTCCAATTAAAGTCAATACGGTTATTTATTCAACGCAATAGAAAGCACGTCGATAGCTTGAAAACTAAGCAGGTTATGACAAAAAAGGTAACCACTTCTACTACTGCCTCTTTCTGGCCACTTTTTTCGTAGAACTGGTTACATTTTTGGTCATAACTTGCTAAGTTTTTAATATATCGACTTGATTTCTATTGCGTTGAATAAATAACCGTATTGGCTTTAATTCGTAAATTTTTTTTTTGTGGATAGGGTAAAAAATTTTTTTAACCATTTTTTCAAAAAAAAGCATGGTAATTTTTGGCGAAAAATTTTTTTTTCGCACTGTCCGCAAAAAAATAACTTCCAATTAAAGTCAATACGGTTATTTATTCAACGCAATAGAAAGCACGTCGATAGCTTGAAAACTAAGCAGGTTATGACAAAAAAGGTAACCAGTTCTACTACTGCCTCTTTCTGGCCACTTTTTTCGTACAACTGGTTACCTTTTTGGTCATAACTTGCTAAGTTTTTAATATATCGACTTGATTTCTATTGCGTTGAATAAATAACCGTATTGGCTTTAATTCGTAAATTTTTTTTTTGTGGATAGGGTAAAAAATTTTTTTAACCATTTTTTCAAAAAAAGCAAAGGGGGTAGTTCATGGTAATTTTTGGCGAAAAAATTTTTTTTCGCACTGTCTGCAAAAAAATAACTTCCAATTAAAGTCAATACGGTTATTTATTCAACGCAATAGAAAGCACGTCGATAGCTTGAAAACTAAGCAGGTTATGACAAAAAAGGTAACCACTTCTACTACTGCCTCTTTCTGGCCACTTTTTTCGTACAACTGGTTACATTTTTGGTCATAACTTGCTAAGTTTTTAATATATCGACTTGATTTCTATTGCGTTGAATAAATAACCGTATTGGCTTTAATTCGTAAATTTTTTTTTTGTGGATAGGGTAAAAAATTTTTTTAACCATTTTTTCAAAAAAAGCAAAGGGGGTAGTTCATGGTAATTTTTGGCGAACAAATTTTTTTTCGCACTGTCTGCAAAAAAATAACTTCCAATTAAAGTCAATACGGTTATTTATTCAACGCAATAGAAAGCACGTCGATAGCTTGAAAACTAAGCAGGTTATGACAAAAAAGGTAACCAGTTCTACTACTGCCTCTTTCTGGCCACTTTTTTCGTATAACTGGTTACATTTTTGGTCATAACTTGCTAAGTTTTTAATATATCGACTTGATTTCTATTGCGTTGAATAAATAACCGTATTGGCTTTAATTCGTAAATTTTTTTTTTGTGGATAGGGTAAAAAATTTTTTTAACCATTTTTTCAAAAAAAGCAAAGGGGGTAGTTCATGGTAATTTTTGGCGAAAAATTTTTTTTTCGCACTGTCCGCAAAAAAATAACTTCCAATTAAAGTCAATACGGTTATTTATTCAACGCAATAGAAAGCACGTCGATAGCTTGAAAACTAAGCAGGTTATGACAAAAAAGGTAACCACTTCTACTACTGCCTCTTTCTGGCCACTTTTTTCGTACAACTGGTTACATTTTTGGTCATAACTTGCTAAGTTTTTAATATATCGACTTGATTTCTATTGCGTTGAATAAATAACCGTATTGGCTTTAATTCGTAAATTTTTTTTTTGTGGATAGGGTAAAAAATTTTTTTAACCATTTTTTCAAAAAAAGCAAAGGGGGTAGTTCATGGTAATTTTTGGCGAAAAATTTTTTTTTCGCACTGTCCGCAAAAAAATAACTTCCAATTAAAGTCAATACGGTTATTTATTCAACGCAATAGAAAGCACGTCGATAGCTTGAAAACTAAGCAGGTTATGACAAAAAAGGTAACCAGTTCTACTACTGCCTCTTTCTGGCCACTTTTTTCGTACAACTGGTTACCTTTTTGGTCATAACTTGCTAAGTTTTTAATATATCGACTTGATTTCTATTGCGTTGAATAAATAACCGTATTGGCTTTAATTCGTAAATTTTTTTTTTGTGGATAGGGTAAAAAATTTTTTTAACCATTTTTTCAAAAAAAGCAAAGGGGGTAGTTCATGGTAATTTTTGGCGAAAAATTTTTTTTTCGCACTGTCCGCAAAAAAATAACTTCCAATTAAAGTCAATACGGTTATTTATTCAACGCAATAGAAAGCACGTCGATAGCTTGAAAACTAAGCAGGTTATGACAAAAAAGGTAACCACTTCTACTACTGCCTCTTTCTGGCCACTTTTTTCGTACAACTGGTTACATTTTTGGTCATAACTTGCTAAGTTTTTAATATATCGACTTGATTTCTATTGCGTTGAATAAATAACCGTATTGGCTTTAATTCGTAAATTTTTTTTTTGTGGATAGGGTAAAAAATTTTTTTAACCATTTTTTCAAAAAAAGCAAAGGGGGTAGTTCATGGTAATTTTTGGCGAAAAAATTTTTTTTCGCACTGTCCGCAAAAAAATAACTTCCAATTAAAGTCAATACGGTTATTTATTCAACGCAATAGAAAGCACGTCGATAGCTTGAAAACTAAGCAGGTTATGACAAAAAAGGTAACCAGTTCTACTACTGCCTCTTTCTGGCCACTTTTTTCGTACAACTGGTTACCTTTTTGGTCATAACTTGCTAAGTTTTTAATATATCGACTTGATTTCTATTGCGTTGAATAAATAACCGTATTGGCTTTAATTCGTAAATTTTTTTTTTGTGGATAGGGTAAAAAATTTTTTTAACCATTTTTTCAAAAAAAGCAAAGGGGGTAGTTCATGGTAATTTTTGGCGAAAAAATTTTTTTTCGCACTGTCCGCAAAAAAATAACTTCCAATTAAAGTCAATACGGTTATTTATTCAACGCAATAGAAAGCACGTCGATAGCTTGAAAACTAAGCAGGTTATGACAAAAAAGGTAACCAGTTCTACTACTGCCTCTTTCTGGCCACTTTTTTCGTACAACTGGTTACATTTTTGGTCATAACTTGCTAAGTTTTTAATATATCGACTTGATTTCTATTGCGTTGAATAAATAACCGTATTGGCTTTAATTCGTAAATTTTTTTTTTGTGGATAGGGTAAAAAATTTTTTTAACCATTTTTTCAAAAAAAGCAAAGGGGGTAGTTCATGGTAATTTTTGGCGAAAAAATTTTTTTTCGCACTGTCTGCAAAAAAATAACTTCCAATTAAAGTCAATACGGTTATTTATTCAACGCAATAGAAAGCACGTCGATAGCTTGAAAACTAAGCAGGTTATGACAAAAAAGGTAACCAGTTCTACTACTGCCTCTTTCTGGCCACTTTTTTCGTACAACTGGTTATATTTTTGGTCATAACTTGCTAAGTTTTTAATATATCGACTTGATTTCTATTGCGTTGAATAAATAACCGTATTGGCTTTAATTCGTAAATTTTTTTTTGTGGATAGGGTAAAAAATTTTTTTAACTATTTTTTCAAAAAAAGCAAAGGGGGTAGTTCATGGTAATTTTTGGCGAAAAAATTTTTTTTCGCACTGTCTGCAAAAAAATAACTTCCAATTAAAGTCAATACGGTTATTTATTCAACGCAATAGAAAGCACGTCGATAGCTTGAAAACTAAGCAGGTTATGACAAAAAAGGTAACCAGTTCTACTACTGCCTCTTTCTGGCCACTTTTTTCGTAGAACTGGTTACATTTTTGGTCATAACTTGCTAAGTTTTTAATATATCGACTTGATTTCTATTGCGTTGAATAAATAACCGTATTGGCTTTAATTCGTAAATTTTTTTTTGTGGATAGGGTAAAAAATTTTTTTAACCATTTTTTCAAAAAAAGCAAAGGGGGTAGTTCATGGTAATTTTTGGCGAAAAAATTTTTTTTCGCACTGTCTGCAAAAAAATAACTTCCAATTAAAGTCAATACGGTTATTTATTCAACGCAATAGAAAGCACGTCGATAGCTTGAAAACTAAGCAGGTTATGACAAAAAAGGTAACCAGTTCTACTACTGCCTCTTTCTGGCCACTTTTTTCGTACAACTGGTTACATTTTTGGTCATAACTTGCTAAGTTTTTAATATATCGACTTGATTTCTATTGCGTTGAATAAATAACCGTATTGGCTTTAATTCGTAAATTTTTTTTTGTGGATAGGGTAAAAAATTTTTTTAACCATTTTTTCAAAAAAAGCAAAGGGGGTAGTTCATGGTAATTTTTGGCGAAAAAATTTTTTTTCGCACTGTCTGCAAAAAAATAACTTCCAATTAAAGTCAATACGGTTATTTATTCAACGCAATAGAAGGCACGTCGATAGCTTGAAAACTAAGCAGGTTATGACAAAAAAGGTAACCAGTTCTACTACTGCCTCTTTCTGGCCACTTTTTTCGTAGAACTGGTTACATTTTTGGTCATAACTTGCTAAGTTTTTAATATATCGACTTGATTTCTATTGCGTTGAATAAATAACCGTATTGGCTTTAATTCGTAAATTTTTTTTTGTGGATAGGGTAAAAAATTTTTTTAACCATTTTTTCAAAAAAAGCAAAGGGGGTAGTTCATGGTAATTTTTGGCGAAAAAATTTTTTTTCGCACTGTCTGCAAAAAAATAACTTCCAATTAAAGTCAATACGGTTATTTATTCAACGCAATAGAAGGCACGTCGATAGCTTGAAAACTAAGCAGGTTATGACAAAAAAGGTAACCAGTTCTACTACTGCCTCTTTCTGGCCACTTTTTTCGTACAACTGGTTACATTTTTGGTCATAACTTGCTAAGTTTTTAATATATCGACTTGATTTATATTGCGTTGAATAAATAACCGTATTGGCTTTAATTCGTAAATTTTTTTTTGTGGATAGGGTAAAAAATTTTTTTAACCATTTTTTCAAAAAAAGCAAAGGGGGTAGTTTATGGTAATTTTTGGCGAAAAAATTTTTTTTCGCACTGTCTGCAAAAAAATAACTTCCAATTAAAGTCAATACGGTTATTTATTCAACGCAATAGAAAGCACGTCGATAGCTTGAAAACTAAGCAGGTTATGACAAAAAAGGTAACCAGTTCTACTACTGCCTCTTTCTGGCCACTTTTTTCGTAGAACTGGTTACATTTTTGGTCATAACTTGCTAAGTTTTTAATATATCGACTTGATTTCTATTGCGTTGAATAAATAACCGTATTGGCTTTAATTCGTAAATTTTTTTTTGTGGATAGGGTAAAAAATTTTTTTAACCATTTTTTCAAAAAAAGCAAAGGGGGTAGTTCATGGTAATTTTTGGCGAAAAAATTTTTTTTCGCACTGTCTGCAAAAAAATAACTTCCAATTAAAGTCAATACGGTTATTTATTCAACGCAATAGAAAGCACGTCGATAGCTTGAAAACTAAGCAGGTTATGACAAAAAAGGTAACCAGTTCTACTACTGCCTCTTTCTGGCCACTTTTTTCGTAGAACTGGTTACATTTTTGGTCATAACTTGCTAAGTTTTTAATATATCGACTTGATTTCTATTGCGTTGAATAAATAACCGTATTGGCTTTAATTCGTAAATTTTTTTTTGTGGATAGGGTAAAAAATTTTTTTAACCATTTTTTCAAAAAAAGCAAAGGGGGTAGTTCATGGTAATTTTTGGCGAAAAAATTTTTTTTCGCACTGTCTGCAAAAAAATAACTTCCAATTAAAGTCAATACGGTTATTTATTCAACGCAATAGAAAGCACGTCGATAGCTTGAAAACTAAGCAGGTTATGACAAAAAAGGTAACCAGTTCTACTACTGCCTCTTTCTGGCCACTTTTTTCGTAGAACTGGTTACATTTTTGGTCATAACTTGCTAAGTTTTTAATATATCGACTTGATTTCTATTGCGTTGAATAAATAACCGTATTGGCTTTAATTCGTAAATTTTTTTTTGTGGATAGGGTAAAAAATTTTTTTAACCATTTTTTCAAAAAAAGCAAAGGGGGTAGTTCATGGTAATTTTTGGCGAAAAAATTTTTTTTCGCACTGTCTGCAAAAAAATAACTTCCAATTAAAGTCAATACGGTTATTTATTCAACGCAATAGAAAGCACGTCGATAGCTTGAAAACTAAGCAGGTTATGACAAAAAAGGTAACCAGTTCTACTACTGCCTCTTTCTGGCCACTTTTTTCGTAGAACTGGTTACATTTTTGGTCATAACTTGCTAAGTTTTTAATATATCGACTTGATTTCTATTGCGTTGAATAAATAACCGTATTGGCTTTAATTCGTAAATTTTTTTTTGTGGATAGGGTAAAAAATTTTTTTAACCATTTTTGGCGAAAAAATTTTTTTTCGCACTGTCCGCAAAAAAATAACTTCCAATTAAAGTCAATACGGTTATTTATTCAACGCAATAGAAAGCACGTCGATAGCTTGAAAACTAAGCAGGTTATGACAAAAAAGGTAACCAGTTCTACTACTGCCTCTTTCTGGCCACTTTTTTCGTAGAACTGGTTACATTTTTGGTCATAACTTGCTAAGTTTTTAATATATCGACTTGATTTCTATTGCGTTGAATAAATAACCGTATTGGCTTTAATTCGTAAATTTTTTTTTGTGGATAGGGTAAAAAATTTTTTTAACCATTTTTTCAAAAAAAGCAAAGGGGGTAGTTCATGGTAATTTTTGGCGAAAAAATTTTTTTTCGCACTGTCTGCAAAAAAATAACTTCCAATTAAAGTCAATACGGTTATTTATTCAACGCAATAGAAAGCACGTCGATAGCTTGAAAACTAAGCAGGTTATGACAAAAAAGGTAACCAGTTCTACTACTGCCTCTTTCTGGCCACTTTTTTCGTACAACTGGTTACATTTTTGGTCATAACTTGCTAAGTTTTTAATATATCGACTTGATTTCTATTGCGTTGAATAAATAACCGTATTGGCTTTAATTCGTAAATTTTTTTTTTGTGGATAGGGTAAAAAATTTTTTTAACCATTTTTTCAAAAAAAGCAAAGGGGGTAGTTCATGGTAATTTTTGGCGAAAAAATTTTTTTTTGCACTGTCTGCAAAAAAATAACTTCCAATTAAAGTCAATACGGTTATTTATTCAACGCAATAGAAAGCACGTCGATAGCTTGAAAACTAAGCAGGTTATGACAAAAAAGGTAACCAGTTCTACTACTGCCTCTTTCTGGCCACTTTTTTCGTACAACTGGTTACATTTTTGGTCATAACTTGCTAAGTTTTTAATATATCGACTTGATTTCTATTGCGTTGAATAAATAACCGTATTGGCTTTAATTCGTAAATTTTTTTTGTGGATAGGGTAAAAAATTTTTTTAACCATTTTTTCAAAAAAAGCAAAGGGGGTAGTTCATGGTAATTTTTGGCGAAAAAATTTTTTTTCGCACTGTCTGCAAAAAAATAACTTCCAATTAAAGTCAATACGGTTATTTATTCAACGCAATAGAAAGCACGTCGATAGCTTGAAAACTAAGCAGGTTATGACAAAAAAGGTAACCAGTTCTACTACTGCCTCTTTCTGGCCACTTTTTTCGTACAACTGGTTACATTTTTGGTCATAACTTGCTAAGTTTTTAATATATCGACTTGATTTCTATTGCGTTGAATAAATAACCGTATTGGCTTTAATTCGTAAATTTTTTTTTTTGTGGATAGGGTAAAAAATTTTTTTAACCATTTTTTCAAAAAAAGCAAAGGGGGTAGTTCATTGTAATTTTTGGCGAAAAAATTTTTTTTCGCACTGTCTGCAAAAAAATAACTTCCAATTAAAGTCAATACGGTTATTTATTCAACGCAATAGAAGCACGTAGATAGCTTGAAAACTAAGCAGGTTATGACAAAAAAGGTAACCAGTTCTACTACTGCCTCTTTCTGGCCACTTTTTTCGTAGAACTGGTTACATTTTTGGTCATAACTTGCTAAGTTTTTAATATATCGACTTGATTTCTATTGTGTTGAATAAATAACCGTATTGGCTTTAATTCGTAAATTTTTTTTTGTGGATAGGGTAAAAAATTTTTTAACCATTTTTGGCGAAAAAATTTTTTTTCGCACTGTCCGCAAAAAAATAACTTCCAATTAAAGTCAATACGGTTATTTATTTAACGCAATAGAAAGCACGTCGATAGCTTGAAAACTAAGCAGGTTATGACAAAAAAGGTAACCAGTTCTACTACTGCCTCTTTCTGGCCACTTTTTTCGTATAACTGGTTACATTTTTGGTCATAACTTGCTAAGTTTTTAATATATCGACTTGATTTCTATTGCGTTGAATAAATAACCGTATTGGCTTTAATTCGTAAACTTTTTTTTTGTGGATAGGGTAAAAAATTTTTTTAACCATTTTTTCAAAAAAAGCAAAGGGGGTAGTTCATGGTAATTTTTGGCGAAAAAATTTTTTTTCGCACTGTCCGCAAAAAAATAACTTCCAATTAAAGTCAATACGGTTATTTATTCAACGCAATAGAAAGCACGTCGATAGCTTGAAAACTAAGCAGGTTATGACAAAAAAGGTAACCAGTTCTACTACTGCCTCTTTCTGGCCACTTTTTTCGTAGAACTGGTTACATTTTTGGTCATAACTTGCTAAGTTTTTAATATATCGACTTGATTTCTATTGCGTTGAATAAATAACCGTATTATCTTTAATTCGTAAATTTTTTTTTGTGGATAGGGTAAAAAATTTTTTTAACCATTTTTTCAAAAAAAGCAAAGGGGGTAGTTCATGGTAATTTTTGGCGAAAAAATTTTTTTTCGCACTGTCCGCAAAAAAATAACTTCCAATTAAAGTCAATACGGTTATTTATTTAACGCAATAGAAAGCACGTCGATAGCTTGAAAACTAAGCAGGTTATGACAAAAAAGGTAACCAGTTCTACTACTGCCTCTTTCTGGCCACTTTTTTCGTACAACTGGTTACATTTTTGGTCATAACTTGCTAAGTTTTTAATATATCGACTTGATTTCTATTGCGTTGAATAAATAACCGTATTATTTTTAATTCGTAAATTTTTTTTTGTGGATAGGGTAAAAAATTTTTTTAACCATTGTTTCAAAAAAAGCAAAGGGGGTAGTTCATGGTAATTTTTGGCGAAAAAATTTTTTTTCGCACTGTCTGCAAAAAAATAACTTCCAATTAAAGTCAATACGGTTATTTATTCAACGCAATAGAGCGCACGTCGATATCTTGAAAACTAAGCAGGTTATGACAAAAAAGGTAACCAGTTCTAATACTGCCTCTTTCTGGCCACTTTTTTCGTAGAACTGGTTACATTTTTGGTCATAACTTGCTAAGTTTTTAATATATCGACTTGATTTCTATTGCGTTGAATAAATAACCGTATTATCTTTAATTCGTAAATTTTTTTTTGTGGATAGGGTAAAAAATTTTTTTAACCATTGTTTCAAAAAAAGCAAAGGGGGTAGTTCATGGTAATTTTTGGCGAAAAAATTTTTTTTCGCACTGTCCGCAAAAAAATAACTTCCAATTAAAGTCAATACGGTTATTTATTTAACGCAATAGAAAGCACGTCGATAGCTTGAAAACTAAGCAGGTTATGACAAAAAAGGTAACCAGTTCTACTACTGCCTCTTTCTGGCCACTTTTTTCGTACAACTGGTTACATTTTTGGTCATAACTTGCTAAGTTTTTAATATATCGACTTGATTTCTATT
The DNA here is from genome assembly GCA_947397855.1 of Thelaira solivaga. NCBI lineage: Eukaryota > Metazoa > Arthropoda > Insecta > Diptera > Tachinidae > Thelaira > Thelaira solivaga. The sequence goes on from OX377612.1 coordinate 50,537,625, forward strand.
GCGTTGAATAAATAACCGTATTATCTTTAATTCGTAAATTTTTTTTTGTGGATAGGGTAAAAAATTTTTTTAACCATTTTTTCAAAAAAAGCAAAGGGGGTAGTTCATGGTAATTTTTGGCGAAAAAATTTTTTTTCGCACTGTCCGCAAAAAAATAACTTCCAATTAAAGTCAATACGGTTATTTATTTAACGCAATAGAAAGCACGTCGATAGCTTGAAAACTAAGCAGGTTATGACAAAAAAGGTAACCAGTTCTACTACTGCCTCTTTCTGGCCACTTTTTTCGTACAACTGGTTACATTTTTGGTCATAACTTGCTAAGTTTTTAATATATCGACTTGATTTCTATTGCGTTGAATAAATAACCGTATTATCTTTAATTCGTAAATTTTTTTTTGTGGATAGGGTAAAAAATTTTTTTAACCATTGTTTCAAAAAAAGCAAAGGGGGTAGTTCATGGTAATTTTTGGCGAAAAAATTTTTTTCGCACTGTCCGCAAAAAAATAACTTCCAATTAAAGTCAATACGGTTATTTATTCAACGCAATAGAGCGCACGTCGATATCTTGAAAACTAAGCAGGTTATGACAAAAAAGGTAACCAGTTCTACTACTGCCTCTTTCTGGCCACTTTTTTCGTACAACTGGTTACATTTTTGGTCATAACTTGCTAAGTTTTTAATATATCGACTTGATTTCTATTGCGTTGAATAAATAACCGTATTGGCTTTAATTCGTAAATTTTTTTTTTGTGGATAGGGAAAAAAATTTTTTTAACCATTTTTTCAAAAAAAGCAAAGGGGGTAGTTCATGGTAATTTTTGGCGAAAAAATTTTTTTTCGCACTGTCTGCAAAAAAATAACTTCCAATTAAAGTCAATACGGTTATTTATTCAACGCAATAGAGCGCACGTCGATATCTTGAAAACTAAGCAGGTTATGACAAAAAAGGTAACCAGTTCTACTACTGCCTCTTTCTGGCCACTTTTTTCGTAGAACTGGTTACATTTTTGGTCATAACTTGCTAAGTTTTTAATATATCGACTTGATTTCTATTGCGTTGAATAAATAACCGTATTATCTTTAATTCGTAAATTTTTTTTTGTGGATAGGGTAAAAAATTTTTTTAACCATTTTTTCAAAAAAAGCAAAGGGGGTAGTTCATGGTAATTTTTGGCGAAAAAATTTTTTTTCGCACTGTCCGCAAAAAAATAACTTCCAATTAAAGTCAATACGGTTATTTATTCAACGCAATAGAAAGCACGTCGATAGCTTGAAAACTAAGCAGGTTATGACAAAAAAGGTAACCAGTTCTACTACTGCCTCTTTCTGGCCACTTTTTTCGTACAACTGGTTACATTTTTGGTCATAACTTGCTAAGTTTTTAATATATCGACTTGATTTCTATTGCGTTGAATAAATAACCGTATTGGCTTTAATTCGTAAATTTTTTTTTGTGGATAGGGTAAAAAATTTTTTTAACCATTGTTTCAAAAAAAGCAAAGGGGGTAGTTCATGGTAATTTTTGGCGAAAAAATTTTTTTTCGCACTGTCTGCAAAAAAATAACTTCCAATTAAAGTCAATACGGTTATTTATTCAACGCAATAGAAAGCACGTCGATAGCTTGAAAACTAAGCAGGTTATGACAAAAAAGGTAACCAGTTCTACTACTGCCTCTTTCTGGCCACTTTTTTCGTACAACTGGTTACATTTTTGGTCATAACTTGCTAAGTTTTTAATATATCGACTTGATTTCTATTGCGTTGAATAAATAACCGTATTATCTTTAATTCGTAAATTTTTTTTTGTGGATAGGGTAAAAAATTTTTTTAACCATTTTTTCAAAAAAAGCAAAGGGGGTAGTTCATGGTAATTTTTGGCGAAAAAATTTTTTTTCGCACTGTCCGCAAAAAAATAACTTCCAATTAAAGTCAATACGGTTATTTATTTAACGCAATAGAAAGCACGTCGATAGCTTGAAAACTAAGCAGGTTATGACAAAAAAGGTAACCAGTTCTACTACTGCCTCTTTCTGGCCACTTTTTTCGTACAACTGGTTACATTTTTGGTCATAACTTGCTAAGTTTTTAATATATCGACTTGATTTCTATTGCGTTGAATAATAAACCGTATTATCTTTAATTCGTAAATTTTTTTTTGTGGATAGGGTAAAAAATTTTTTTAACCATTGTTTCAAAAAAAGCAAAGGGGGTAGTTCATGGTAATTTTTGGCGAAAAAATTTTTTTTCGCACTGTCCGCAAAAAAATAACTTCCAATTAAAGTCAATACGGTTATTTATTCAACGCAATAGAAAGCACGTCGATAGCTTGAAAACTAAGCAGGTTATGACAAAAAAGGTAACCAGTTCTACTACTGCCTCTTTCTGGCCACTTTTTTCGTAGAACTGGTTACATTTTTGTGATAGGGTAAAAAATTTTTTAAACCATTTTTTCATAAAAAGCAAAGGGGGTAGTTCATGGTAATTTTTGGCGAAAAAATTTTTTTTCGCACTGTCTGCAAAAAAATAACTTCCAATTAAAGTCAATACGGTTATTTATTCAACGCAATAGAAAGCACGTCGATAGCTTGAAAACTAAGCAGGTTATGACAAAAAAGGTAACCAGTTCTACTACTGCCTCTTTCTGGCCACTTTTTTCGTAGAACTGGTTACATTTGTGGTCATAACTTGCTAAGTTTTTAATATATCGACTTGATTTCTATTGCATTGAATAAATAACCGTATTGGCTTTAATTCGTAAATTTTTTTTTGTGGATAGGGTAAAAAATTTTTTTAACCATTTTTTCAAAAAAAGCAAAGGGGGTAGTTCATGGTAATTTTTGGCGAAAAAATTTTTTTTCGCACTGTCTGCAAAAAAATAACTTCCAATTAAAGTCAATACGGTTATTTATTCAACGCAATAGAAAGCACGTCGATAGCTTGAAAACTAAGCAGGTTATGACAAAAAAGGTAACCAGTTCTACTACTGCCTCTTTCTGGCCACTTTTTTCGTACAACTGGTTACATTTTTGGTCATAACTTGCTAAGTTTTTAATATATCGACTTGATTTCTATTGCGTTGAATAAATAACCGTATTATCTTTAATTCGTAAATTTTTTTTTGTGGATAGGGTAAAAAATTTTTTTAACCATTTTTTCAAAAAAAGCAAAGGGGGTAGTTCATGGTAATTTTTGGCGAAAAAATTTTTTTTCGCACTGTCCGCAAAAAAATAACTTCCAATTAAAGTCAATACGGTTATTTATTTAACGCAATAGAAAGCACGTCGATAGCTTGAAAACTAAGCAGGTTATGACAAAAAAGGTAACCAGTTCTACTACTGCCTCTTTCTGGCCACTTTTTTCGTACAACTGGTTACATTTTTGGTCATAACTTGCTAAGTTTTTAATATATCGACTTGATTTCTATTGCGTTGAATAATAAACCGTATTATCTTTAATTCGTAAATTTTTTTTTGTGGATAGGGTAAAAAATTTTTTTAACCATTGTTTCAAAAAAAGCAAAGGGGGTAGTTCATGGTAATTTTTGGCGAAAAAATTTTTTTTCGCACTGTCCGCAAAAAAATAACTTCCAATTAAAGTCAATACGGTTATTTATTCAACGCAATAGAAAGCACGTCGATAGCTTGAAAACTAAGCAGGTTATGACAAAAAAGGTAACCAGTTCTACTACTGCCTCTTTCTGGCCACTTTTTTCGTAGAACTGGTTACATTTTTGTGATAGGGTAAAAAATTTTTTAAACCATTTTTTCATAAAAAGCAAAGGGGGTAGTTCATGGTAATTTTTGGCGAAAAAATTTTTTTTCGCACTGTCTGCAAAAAAATAACTTCCAATTAAAGTCAATACGGTTATTTATTCAACGCAATAGAAAGCACGTCGATAGCTTGAAAACTAAGCAGGTTATGACAAAAAAGGTAACCAGTTCTACTACTGCCTCTTTCTGGCCACTTTTTTCGTAGAACTGGTTACATTTGTGGTCATAACTTGCTAAGTTTTTAATATATCGACTTGATTTCTATTGCATTGAATAAATAACCGTATTGGCTTTAATTCGTAAATTTTTTTTTGTGGATAGGGTAAAAAATTTTTTTAACCATTTTTTCAAAAAAAGCAAAGGGGGTAGTTCATGGTAATTTTTGGCGAAAAAATTTTTTTTCGCACTGTCTGCAAAAAAATAACTTCCAATTAAAGTCAATACGGTTATTTATTCAACGCAATAGAAAGCACGTCGATAGCTTGAAAACTAAGCAGGTTATGACAAAAAAGGTAACCAGTTCTACTACTGCCTCTTTCTGGCCACTTTTTTCGTAGAACTGGTTACATTTTTGTGATAGGGTAAAAAATTTTTTTAACCATTTTTTCATAAAAAGCAAAGGGGGTAGTTCATGGTAATTTTTGGCGAAAAAATTTTTTTTCGCACTGTCTGCAAAAAAATAACTTCCAATTAAAGTCAATACGGTTATTTATTCAACGCAATAGAAAGCACGTCGATAGCTTGAAAACTAAGCAGGTTATGACAAAAAAGGTAACCAGTTCTACTACTGCCTCTTTCTGGCCACTTTTTTCGTAGAACTGGTTACATTTTTGTGATAGGGTAAAAAATTTTTTTAACCATTTTTTCATAAAAAGCAAAGGGGGTAGTTCATGGTAATTTTTGGCGAAAAAATTTTTTTTCGCACTGTCTGCAAAAAAATAACTTCCAATTAAAGTCAATACGGTTATTTATTTAACGCAATACAAAGCACGTCGATAGCTTGAAAACTAAGCAGGTTATGACAAAAAAGGTAACCAGTTCTACTACTGCCTCTTTCTGGCCACTTTTTTCGTACAACTGGTTACATTTTTGGTCATAACTTGCTAAGTTTTTAATATATCGACTTGATTTCTATTGCGTTGAATAATAAACCGTATTATCTTTAATTCGTAAATTTTTTTTTGTGGATAGGGTAAAAAATTTTTTTAACCATTGTTTCAAAAAAAGCAAAGGGGGTAGTTCATGGTAATTTTTGGCGAAAAAATTTTTTTTCGCACTGTCCGCAAAAAAATAACTTCCAATTAAAGTCAATACGGTTATTTATTCAACGCAATAGAAAGCACGTCGATAGCTTGAAAACTAAGCAGGTTATGACAAAAAAGGTAACCAGTTCTACTACTGCCTCTTTCTGGCCACTTTTTTCGTAGAACTGGTTACATTTTTGTGATAGGGTAAAAAATTTTTTTAACCATTTTTTCATAAAAAGCAAAGGGGGTAGTTCATGGTAATTTTTGGCGAAAAAATTTTTTTTCGCACTGTCTGCAAAAAAATAACTTCCAATTAAAGTCAATACGGTTATTTATTCAACGCAATAGAAAGCACGTCGATAGCTTGAAAACTAAGCAGGTTATGACAAAAAAGGTAACCAGTTCTACTACTGCCTCTTTCTGGCCACTTTTTTCGTAGAACTGGTTACATTTGTGGTCATAACTTGCTAAGTTTTTAATATATCGACTTGATTTCTATTGCATTGAATAAATAACCGTATTGGCTTTAATTCGTAAATTTTTTTTTGTGGATAGGGTAAAAAATTTTTTTAACCATTTTTTCAAAAAAAGCAAAGGGGGTAGTTCATGGTAATTTTTGGCGAAAAAATTTTTTTTCGCACTGTCTGCAAAAAAATAACTTCCAATTAAAGTCAATACGGTTATTTATTCAACGCAATAGAAAGCACGTCGATAGCTTGAAAACTAAGCAGGTTATGACAAAAAAGGTAACCAGTTCTACTACTGCCTCTTTCTGGACACTTTTTTCGTAGAACTGGTTACATTTTTGTGATAGGGTAAAAAATTTTTTTAACCATTTTTTCATAAAAAGCAAAGGGGGTAGTTCATGGTAATTTTTGGCGAAAAAATTTTTTTTCGCACTGTCTGCAAAAAAATAACTTCCAATTAAAGTCAATACGGTTATTTATTTAACGCAATACAAAGCACGTCGATAGCTTGAAAACTAAGCAGGTTATGACAAAAAAGGTAACCAGTTCTACTACTGCCTCTTTCTGGCCACTTTTTTCGTAGAACTGGTTACATTTTTGTGATAGGGTAAAAAATTTTTTTAACCATTTTTTCAAAAAAAGCAAAGGGGGTAGTTCATGGTAATTTTTGGCGAAAAAATTTTTTTTCGCACTGTCCGCAAAAAAATAACTTCCAATTAAAGTCAATACGGTTATTTATTCAACGCAATAGAGCGCACGTCGATATCTTGAAAACTAAGCAGGTTATGACAAAAAAGGTAACCAGTTCTAATACTGCCTCTTTCTGGCCACTTTTTTCGTAGAACTGGTTACATTTTTGGTCATAACTTGCTAAGTTTTTAATATATCGACTTGATTTCTATTGCGTTGAATAAATAACCGTATTGGCTTTAATTCGTAAATTTTTTTTTGTGGATAGGGTAAAAAATTTTTTTAACCATTTTTTCAAAAAAAGCAAAGGGGGTAGTTCATGGTAATTTTTGGCGAAAAAATTTTTTTTCGCACTGTCTGCAAAAAAATAACTTCCAATTAAAGTCAATACGGTTATTTATTCAACGCAATAGAAAGCACATCGATAGCTTGAAAACTAAGCAGGTTATGACAAAAAAGGTAACCAGTTCTACTACTGCCTCTTTCTGGCCACTTTTTTCGTACAACTGGTTACATTTTTGGTCATAACTTGCTAAGTTTTTAATATATCGACTTGATTTCTATTGCGTTGAATAAATAACCGTATTGGCTTTAATTCGTAAATTTTTTTTTGTGGATAGGGTAAAAAATTTTTTTAACCATTTTTTCAAAAAAAGCAAAGGGGGTAGTTCATGGTAATTTTTGGCGAAAAAATTTTTTTTCGCACTGTCTGCAAAAAAATAACTTCCAATTAAAGTCAATACGGTTATTTATTCAACGCAATAGAAAGCACGTCGATAGCTTGAAAACTAAGCAGGTTATGACAAAAAAGGTAACCAGTTCTACTACTGCCTCTTTCTGGCCACTTTTTTCGTACAACTGGTTACATTTTTGGTCATAACTTGCTAAGTTTTTAATATATCGACTTGATTTCTATTGCGTTGAATAAATAACCGTATTGGCTTTAATTCGTAAATTTTTTTTTGTGGATAGGGTAAAAAATTTTTTTAACCATTTTTTCATAAAAAGCAAAGGGGGTAGTTCATGGTAATTTTTGGCGAAAAAATTTTTTTTCGCACTGTCTGCAAAAAAATAACTTCCAATTAAAGTCAATACGGTTATTTATTCAACGCAATAGAAAGCACGTCGATAGCTTGAAAACTAAGCAGGTTATGACAAAAAAGGTAACCAGTTCTACTACTGCCTCTTTCTGGCCACTTTTTTCGTACAACTGGTTACATTTTTGGTCATAACTTGCTAAGTTTTTAATATATCGACTTGATTTCTATTGCGTTGAATAAATAACCGTATTGGCTTTAATTCGTAAATTTTTTTTTGTGGATAGGGTAAAAAATTTTTTTAACCATTTTTTCATAAAAAGCAAAGGGGGTAGTTCATGGTAATTTTTGGCGAAAAAATTTTTTTTCGCACTGTCTGCAAAAAAATAACTTCCAATTAAAGTCAATACGGTTATTTATTCAACGCAATAGAAAGCACGTCGATAGCTTGAAAACTAAGCAGGTTATGACAAAAAAGGTAACCAGTTCTACTACTGCCTCTTTCTGGCCACTTTTTTCGTACAACTGGTTACATTTTTGGTCATAACTTGCTAAGTTTTTAATATATCGACTTGATTTCTATTGCGTTGAATAAATAACCGTATTGGCTTTAATTCGTAAATTTTTTTTTGTGGATAGGGTAAAAAATTTTTTTAACCATTTTTTCATAAAAAGCAAAGGGGGTAGTTCATGGTAATTTTTGGCGAAAAAATTTTTTTTTGGCACTGTCTGCAAAAAAATAATTCCAATTAAAGTCAATACGGTTATTTATTCAACGCAATAGAAAGCACGTCGATAGCTTGAAAACTAAGCAGGTTATGACAAAAAAGGTAACCAGTTCTACTACTGCCTCTTTCTGGCCACTTTTTTCGTACAACTGGTTACATTTTTGTGATAGGGTAAAAAATTTTTTTAACCATTTTTTCATAAAAAGCAAAGGGGGTAGTTCATGGTAATTTTTGGCGAAAAATTTTTTTTTCGCACTGTCTGCAAAAAAATAACTTCCAATTAAAGTCAATACGGTTATTTATTCAACGCAATAGAAAGCACGTCGATAGCTTGAAAACTAAGCAGGTTATGACAAAAAAGGTAACCAGTTCTACTACTGCCTCTTTCTGGCCACTTTTTTCGTACAACTGGTTACATTTTTGTGATAGGGTAAAAAATTTTTTTAACCATTTTTTCATAAAAAGCAAAGGGGGTAGTTCATGGTAATTTTTGGCGAAAAAATTTTTTTTCGCACTGTCTGCAAAAAAATAACTTCCAATTAAAGTCAATACGGTTATTTATTCAACGCAATAGAAAGCACGTCGATAGCTTGAAAACTAAGCAGGTTATGACAAAAAAGGTAACCAGTTCTACTACTGCCTCTTTCTGGCCACTTTTTTCGTACAACTGGTTACATTTTTGTGATAGGGTAAAAAATTTTTTTAACCATTTTTTCATAAAAAGCAAAGGGGGTAGTTCATGGTAATTTTTGGCGAAAAAATTTTTTTTCGCACTGTCTGCAAAAAAATAACTTCCAATTAAAGTCAATACGGTTATTTATTCAACGCAATAGAAAGCACATCGATAGCTTGAAAACTAAGCAGGTTATGACAAAAAAAGTAACCAGTTCTACTACTGCCTCTTTCTGGCCACTTTTTTCGTACAACTGGTTACATTTTTGGTCATAACTTGCTAAGTTTTTAATATATCGACTTGATTTCTATTGCGTTGAATAAATAACCGTATTGGCTTTAATTCGTAAATTTTTTTTTGTGGATAGGGTAAAAAATTTTTTTAACCATTTTTTCAAAAAAAGCAAAGGGGGTAGTTCATGGTAATTTTTGGCGAAAAAATTTTTTTTCGCACTGTCTGCAAAAAAATAACTTCCAATTAAAGTCAATACGGTTATTTATTCAACGCAATAGAAAGCACGTCGATAGCTTGAAAACTAAGCAGGTTATGACAAAAAAGGTAACCAGTTCTACTACTGCCTCTTTCTGGCCACTTTTTTCGTACAACTGGTTACATTTTTGGTCATAACTTGCTAAGTTTTTAATATATCGACTTGATTTCTATTGCGTTGAATAAATAACCGTATTGGCTTTAATTCGTAAATTTTTTTTTGTGGATAGGGTAAAAAATTTTTTTAACCATTTTTTCATAAAAAGCAAAGGGGGTAGTTCATGGTAATTTTTGGCGAAAAAATTTTTTTTCGCACTGTCTGCAAAAAAATAACTTCCAATTAAAGTCAATACGGTTATTTATTCAACGCAATAGAAAGCACGTCGATAGCTTGAAAACTAAGCAGGTTATGACAAAAAAGGTAACCAGTTCTACTACTGCCTCTTTCTGGCCACTTTTTTCGTACAACTGGTTACATTTTTGGTCATAACTTGCTAAGTTTTTAATATATCGACTTGATTTCTATTGCGTTGAATAAATAACCGTATTGGCTTTAATTCGTAAATTTTTTTTTGTGGATAGGGTAAAAAATTTTTTTAACCATTTTTTCATAAAAAGCAAAGGGGGTAGTTCATGGTAATTTTTGGCGAAAAAATTTTTTTTCGCACTGTCTGCAAAAAAATAACTTCCAATTAAAGTCAATACGGTTATTTATTCAACGCAATAGAAAGCACGTCGATAGCTTGAAAACTAAGCAGGTTATGACAAAAAAGGTAACCAGTTCTACTACTGCCTCTTTCTGGCCACTTTTTTCGTACAACTGGTTACATTTTTGGTCATAACTTGCTAAGTTTTTAATATATCGACTTGATTTCTATTGCGTTGAATAAATAACCGTATTGGCTTTAATTCGTAAATTTTTTTTTGTGGATAGGGTAAAAAATTTTTTTAACCATTTTTTCATAAAAAGCAAAGGGGGTAGTTCATGGTAATTTTTGGCGAAAAAATTTTTTTTGGCACTGTCTGCAAAAAAATAACTTCCAATTAAAGTCAATACGGTTATTTATTCAACGCAATAGAAAGCACGTCGATAGCTTGAAAACTAAGCAGGTTATGACAAAAAAGGTAACCAGTTCTACTACTGCCTCTTTCTGGCCACTTTTTTCGTACAACTGGTTACATTTTTGGTCATAACTTGCTAAGTTTTTAATATATCGACTTGATTTCTATTGCGTTGAATAAATAACCGTATTGGCTTTAATTCGTAAATTTTTTTTTGTGGATAGGGTAAAAAATTTTTTTAACCATTTTTTCAAAAAAAGCAAAGGGGGTAGTTCATGGTAATTTTTGGCGAAAAAATTTTTTTTCGCACTGTCTGCAAAAAAATAACTTCCAATTAAAGTCAATACGGTTATTTATTCAACGCAATAGAGCGCACGTCGATAGCTTGAAAACTAAGCAGGTTATGACAAAAAAGGTAACCAGTTCTACTACTGCCTCTTTCTGGCCACTTTTTTCGTACAACTGGTTACATTTTTGGTCATAACTTGCTAAGTTTTTAATATATCGACTTGATTTCTATTGCGTTGAATAAATAACCGTATTGGCTTTAATTCGTAAATTTTTTTTTGTGGATAGGGTAAAAAATTTTTTTAACCATTTTTTCAAAAAAAGCAAAGGGGGTAGTTCATGGTAATTTTTGGCGAAAAAATTTTTTTTCGCACTGTCTGCAAAAAAATAACTTCCAATTAAAGTCAATACGGTTATTTATTCAACGCAATAGAAAGCACGTCGATAGCTTGAAAACTAAGCAGGTTATGACAAAAAAGGTAACCAGTTCTACTACTGCCTCTTTCTGGCCACTTTTTTCGTAGAACTGGTTACATTTTTGTGATAGGGTAAAAAATTTTTTTAACCATTTTTTCATAAAAAGCAAAGGGGGTAGTTCATGGTAATTTTTGGCGAAAAAATTTTTTTTCGCACTGTCTGCAAAAAAATAACTTCCAATTAAAGTCAATACGGTTATTTATTCAACGCAATAGAAAGCACGTCGATAGCTTGAAAACTAAGCAGGTTATGACAAAAAAGGTAACCAGTTCTACTACTGCCTCTTTCTGGCCACTTTTTTCGTAGAACTGGTTACATTTTTGTGATAGGGTAAAAAATTTTTTTAACCATTTTTTCATAAAAAGCAAAGGGGGTAGTTCATGGTAATTTTTGGCGAAAAAATTTTTTTTCGCACTGTCTGCAAAAAAATAACTTCCAATTAAAGTCAATACGGTTATTTATTCAACGCAATAGAAAGCACGTCGATAGCTTGAAAACTAAGCAGGTTATGACAAAAAAGGTAACCAGTTCTAATACTGCCTCTTTCTGGCCACTTTTTTCGTAGAACTGGTTACATTTTTGGTCATAACTTGCTAAGTTTTTAATATATCGACTTGATTTCTATTGCGTTGAATAAATAACCGTATTGGCTTTAATTCGTAAATTTTTTTTTGTGGATAGGGTAAAAAATTTTTTTAACCATTTTTTCAAAAAAAGCAAAGGGGGTAGTTCATGGTAATTTTTGGCGAAAAAATTTTTTTTCGCACTGTCTGCAAAAAAATAACTTCCAATTAAAGTCAATACGGTTATTTATTCAACGCAATAGAGCGCACGTCGATAGCTTGAAAACTAAGCAGGTTATGACAAAAAAGGTAACCAGTTCTACTACTGCCTCTTTCTGGCCACTTTTTTCGTAGAACTGGTTACATTTTTGGTCATAACTTGCTAAGTTTTTAATATATCGACTTGATTTCTATTGCGTTGAATAAATAACCGTATTGGCTTTAATTCGTAAATTTTTTTTTGTGGATAGGGTAAAAAATTTTTTTAACCATTTTTTCAAAAAAAGCAAAGGGGGTAGTTCATGGTAATTTTTGGCGAAAAAATTTTTTTTCGCACTGTCTGCAAAAAAATAACTTCCAATTAAAGTCAATACGGTTATTTATTCAACGCAATAGAGCGCACGTCGATAGCTTGAAAACTAAGCAGGTTATGACAAAAAAGGTAACCAGTTCTACTACTGCCTCTTTCTGGCCACTTTTTTCGTACAACTGGTTACATTTTTGGTCATAACTTGCTAAGTTTTTAATATATCGACTTGATTTCTATTGCGTTGAATAAATAACCGTATTGGCTTTAATTCGTAAATTTTTTTTTGTGGATAGGGTAAAAAATTTTTTTAACCATTTTTTCAAAAAAAGCAAAGGGGGTAGTTCATGGTAATTTTTGGCGAAAAAATTTTTTTTCGCACTGTCTGCAAAAAAATAACTTCCAATTAAAGTCAATACGGTTATTTATTCAACGCAATAGAAAGCACATCGATAGCTTGAAAACTAAGCAGGTTATGACAAAAAAGGTAACCAGTTCTACTACTGCTTCTTTCTGGCCACTTTTTTCGTAGAACTGGTTACATTTTTGGTCATAACTTGCTAAGTTTTTAATATATCGACTTGATTTCTATTGCGTTGAATAAATAACCGTATTGGCTTTAATTCGTAAATTTTTTTTTGTGGATAGGGTAAAAAATTTTTTTAACCATTTTTTCAAAAAAAGCAAAGGGGGTAGTTCATGGTAATTTTTGGCGAAAAAATTTTTTTTCGCACTGTCTGCAAAAAAATAACTTCCAATTAAAGTCAATACGGTTATTTATTCAACGCAATAGAGCGCACGTCGATAGCTTGAAAACTAAGCAGGTTATGACAAAAAAGGTAACCAGTTCTACTACTGCCTCTTTCTGGCCACTTTTTTCGTAGAACTGGTTACATTTTTGGTCATAACTTGCTAAGTTTTTAATATATCGACTTGATTTCTATTGCGTTGAATAAATAACCGTATTGGCTTTAATTCGTAAATTTTTTTTTGTGGATAGGGTAAAAAATTTTTTTAACCATTTTTTCAAAAAAAGCAAAGGGGGTAGTTCATGGTAATTTTTGGCGAAAAAATTTTTTTTCGCACTGTCTGCAAAAAAATAACTTCCAATTAAAGTCAATACGGTTATTTATTCAACGCAATAGAGCGCACGTCGATAGCTTGAAAACTAAGCAGGTTATGACAAAAAAGGTAACCAGTTCTACTACTGCCTCTTTCTGGCCACTTTTTTCGTAGAACTGGTTACATTTTTGGTCATAACTTGCTAAGTTTTTAATATATCGACTTGATTTCTATTGCGTTGAATAAATAACCGTATTGGCTTTAATTCGTAAATTTTTTTTTGTGGATAGGGTAAAAAATTTTTTTAACCATTTTTTCAAAAAAAGCAAAGGGGGTAGTTCATGGTAATTTTTGGCGAAAAAATTTTTTTTCGCACTGTCTGCAAAAAAATAACTTCCAATTAAAGTCAATACGGTTATTTATTCAACGCAATAGAAAGCACATCGATAGCTTGAAAACTAAGCAGGTTATGACAAAAAAGGTAACCAGTTCTACTACTGCTTCTTTCTGGCCACTTTTTTCGTAGAACTGGTTACATTTTTGGTCATAACTTGCTAAGTTTTTAATATATCGACTTGATTTCTATTGCGTTGAATAAATAACCGTATTGGCTTTAATTCGTAAATTTTTTTTTGTGGATAGGGTAAAAAATTTTTTTAACCATTTTTTCAAAAAAAGCAAAGGGGGTAGTTCATGGTAATTTTTGGCGAAAAAATTTTTTTTCGCACTGTCTGCAAAAAAATAACTTCCAATTAAAGTCAATACGGTTATTTATTCAACGCAATAGAAAGCACATCGATAGCTTGAAAATTAAGCAGGTTATGACAAAAAAGGTAACCAGTTCTACTACTGCCTCTTTCTGGCCACTTTTTTCGTAGAACTGGTTACATTTTTGGTCATAACTTGCTAAGTTTTTAATATATCGACTTGATTTCTATTGCGTTGAATAAATAACCGTATTGGCTTTAATTCGTAAATTTTTTTTTGTGGATAGGGTAAAAAATTTTTTTAACCATTTTTTCAAAAAAAGCAAAGGGGGTAGTTCATGGTAATTTTTGGCGAAAAAATTTTTTTTCGCACTGTCTGCAAAAAAATAACTTCCAATTAAAGTCAATACGGTTATTTATTCAACGCAATAGAAAGCACATCGATAGCTTGAAAACTAAGCAGGTTATGACAAAAAAGGTAACCAGTTCTACTACTGCTTCTTTCTGGCCACTTTTTTCGTAGAACTGGTTACATTTTTGGTCATAACTTGCTAAGTTTTTAATATATCGACTTGATTTCTATTGCGTTGAATAAATAACCGTATTGGCTTTAATTCGTAAATTTTTTTTTGTGGATAGGGTAAAAAATTTTTTTAACCATTTTTTCAAAAAAAGCAAAGGGGGTAGTTCATGGTAATTTTTGGCGAAAAAATTTTTTTTCGCACTGTCTGCAAAAAAATAACTTCCAATTAAAGTCAATACGGTTATTTATTCAACGCAATAGAAAGCACATCGATAGCTTGAAAATTAAGCAGGTTATGACAAAAAAGGTAACCAGTTCTACTACTGCCTCTTTCTGGCCACTTTTTTCGTAGAACTGGTTACATTTTTGGTCATAACTTGCTAAGTTTTTAATATATCGACTTGATTTCTATTGCGTTGAATAAATAACCGTATTGGCTTTAATTCGTAAATTTTTTTTTGTGGATAGGGTAAAAAATTTTTTTAACCATTTTTTCAAAAAAAGCAAAGGGGGTAGTTCATGGTAATTTTTGGCGAAAAAATTTTTTTTCGCACTGTCTGCAAAAAAATAACTTCCAATTAAAGTCAATACGGTTATTTATTCAACGCAATAGAAAGCACATCGATAGCTTGAAAACTAAGCAGGTTATGACAAAAAAGGTAACCAGTTCTACTACTGCTTCTTTCTGGCCACTTTTTTCGTAGAACTGGTTACATTTTTGGTCATAACTTGCTAAGTTTTTAATATATCGACTTGATTTCTATTGCGTTGAATAAATAACCGTATTGGCTTTAATTCGTAAATTTTTTTTTGTGGATAGGGTAAAAAATTTTTTTAACCATTTTTTCAAAAAAAGCAAAGGGGGTAGTTCATGGTAATTTTTGGCGAAAAAATTTTTTTTCGCACTGTCTGCAAAAAAATAACTTCCAATTAAAGTCAATACGGTTATTTATTCAACGCAATAGAAAGCACATCGATAGCTTGAAAATTAAGCAGGTTATGACAAAAAAGGTAACCAGTTCTACTACTGCCTCTTTCTGGCCACTTTTTTCGTAGAACTGGTTACATTTTTGGTCATAACTTGCTAAGTTTTTAATATATCGACTTGATTTCTATTGCGTTGAATAAATAACCGTATTGGCTTTAATTCGTAAATTTTTTTTTGTGGATAGGGTAAAAAATTTTTTTAACCATTTTTTCAAAAAAAGCAAAGGGGGTAGTTCATGGTAATTTTTGGCGAAAAAATTTTTTTTCGCACTGTCTGCAAAAAAATAACTTCCAATTAAAGTCAATACGGTTATTTATTCAACGCAATAGAAAGCACATCGATAGCTTGAAAACTAAGCAGGTTATGACAAAAAAGGTAACCAGTTCTACTACTGCTTCTTTCTGGCCACTTTTTTCGTAGAACTGGTTACATTTTTGGTCATAACTTGCTAAGTTTTTAATATATCGACTTGATTTCTATTGCGTTGAATAAATAACCGTATTGGCTTTAATTCGTAAATTTTTTTTTGTGGATAGGGTAAAAAATTTTTTTAACCATTTTTTCAAAAAAAGCAAAGGGGGTAGTTCATGGTAATTTTTGGCGAAAAAATTTTTTTTCGCACTGTCTGCAAAAAAATAACTTCCAAATAAAGTCAATACGGTTATTTATTCAACGCAATAGAAAGCACATCGATAGCTTGAAAATTAAGCAGGTTATGACAAAAAAGGTAACCAGTTCTACTACTGCCTCTTTCTGGCCACTTTTTTCGTAGAACTGGTTACATTTTTGGTCATAACTTGCTAAGTTTTTAATATATCGACTTGATTTCTATTGCGTTGAATAAATAACCGTATTGGCTTTAATTCGTAAATTTTTTTTTGTGGATAGGGTAAAAAATTTTTTTAACCATTTTTTCAAAAAAAGCAAAGGGGGTAGTTCATGGTAATTTTTGGCGAAAAAATTTTTTTTCGCACTGTCTGCAAAAAAATAACTTCCAATTAAAGTCAATACGGTTATTTATTCAACGCAATAGAAAGCACATCGATAGCTTGAAAACTAAGCAGGTTATGACAAAAAAGGTAACCAGTTCTACTACTGCTTCTTTCTGGCCACTTTTTTCGTAGAACTGGTTACATTTTTGGTCATAACTTGCTAAGTTTTTAATATATCGACTTGATTTCTATTGCGTTGAATAAATAACCGTATTGGCTTTAATTCGTAAATTTTTTTTTGTGGATAGGGTAAAAAATTTTTTTAACCATTTTTTCAAAAAAAGCAAAGGGGGTAGTTCATGGTAATTTTTGGCGAAAAAATTTTTTTTCGCACTGTCTGCAAAAAAATAACTTCCAATTAAAGTCAATACGGTTATTTATTCAACGCAATAGAGCGCACGTCGATAGCTTGAAAACTAAGCAGGTTATGACAAAAAAGGTAACCAGTTCTACTACTGCCTCTTTCTGGCAACTTTTTTCGTAGAACTGGTTACATTTTTGGTCATAACTTGCTAAGTTTTTAATATATCGACTTGATTTCTATTGCGTTGAATAAATAACCGTATTGGCTTTAATTCGTAAATTTTTTTTTGTGGATAGGGTAAAAAATTTTTTTAACCATTTTTTCAAAAAAAGCAAAGGGGGTAGTTCATGGTAATTTTTGGCGAAAAAATTTTTTTTCGCACTGTCTGCAAAAAAATAACTTCCAATTAAAGTCAATACGGTTATTTATTCAACGCAATAGAGCGCACGTCGATAGCTTGAAAACTAAGCAGGTTATGACAAAAAAGGTAACCAGTTCTACTACTGCCTCTTTCTGGCCACTTTTTTCGTACAACTGGTTACATTTTTGGTCATAACTTGCTAAGTTTTTAATATATCGACTTGATTTCTATTGCGTTGAATAAATAACCGTATTGGCTTTAATTCGTAAATTTTTTTTTGTGGATAGGGTAAAAAATTTTTTTAACCATTTTTTCAAAAAAAGCAAAGGGGGTAGTTCATGGTAATTTTTGGCGAAAAAATTTTTTTTCGCACTGTCTGCAAAAAAATAACTTCCAATTAAAGTCAATACGGTTATTTATTCAACGCAATAGAAAGCACGTCGATAGCTTGAAAACTAAGCAGGTTATGACAAAAAAGGTAACCAGTTCTACTACTGCCTCTTTCTGGCCACTTTTTTCGTACAACTGGTTACATTTTTGGTCATAACTTGCTAAGTTTTTAATATATCGACTTGATTTCTATTGCGTTGAATAAATAACCGTATTGGCTTTAATTCGTAAATTTTTTTTTGTGGATAGGGTAAAAAATTTTTTTAACCATTTTTTCAAAAAAAGCAAAGGGGGTAGTTCATGGTAATTTTTGGCGAAAAAATTTTTTTTCGCACTGTCTGCAAAAAAATAACTTCCAATTAAAGTCAATACGGTTATTTATTCAACGCAATAGAAAGCACGTCGATAGCTTGAAAACTAAGCAGGTTATGACAAAAAAGGTAACCAGTTCTACTACTGCCTCTTTCTGGCCACTTTTTTCGTACAACTGGTTACATTTTTGGTCATAACTTGCTAAGTTTTTAATATATCGACTTGATTTCTATTGCGTTGAATAAATAACCGCATTGGCTTTAATTCGTAAATTTTTTTTTGTGGATAGGGTAAAAAATTTTTTTAACCATTTTTTCAAAAAAAGCAAAGGGGGTAGTTCATGGTAATTTTTGGCGAAAAAATTTTTTTTCGCACTGTCTGCAAAAAAATAACTTCCAATTAAAGTCAATACGGTTATTTATTCAACGCAATAGAGCGCACGTCGATAGCTTGAAAACTAAGCAGGTTATGACAAAAAAGGTAACCAGTTCTACTACTGCCTCTTTCTGGCCACTTTTTTCGTAGAACTGGTTACATTTTTGGTCATAACTTGCTAAGTTTTTAATATATCGACTTGATTTCTATTGCGTTGAATAAATAACCGTATTGGCTTTAATTCGTAAATTTTTTTTTTGTGGATAGGGTAAAAAATTTTTTTAACCATTTTTTCAAAAAAAGCAAAGGGGGTAGTTCATGGTAATTTTTGGCGAAAAAATTTTTTTTCGCACTGTCTGCAAAAAAAAAAAATTCGAATTAAAGCCAATACGTGTATCTCTATTTGTAAGTTCTCATTTATTTACAACTTATTCGTAGCACCCCAGGCTGTGCGCCATACATTTTGCATATTTTAAAATAACAAAAAAGCATTTGTTAAGAAAATTTTATGACTTAAAGGAGAGTCTGTGTGCCATTTGTATTTTTTTTAAATATTTTTTTAATTCCTTTTGGAATACCCTATAGCGCTGAATACCTTAAAATAAAAAATAAATATTTACCTTGAACTCCTTTTGATATCCCACATATTTAGCAGCGCGTTGTTGCAAATTTTGTAACCGCTCAAATAGACCATTTAGTTTCGATTTCACCAATTCACGACTCGAGTTTTTCTATATTCGTTTTCATTAATCGTTATTTTAATTAATTTTTTAAAAACACCATATTAGCTACACAACTACTCACATCTAAGAGGTCTGGATGTTGTGTCTCCAAAAACACATCATGAACTTCTTCAAATATCAATTGCATATCTTTACTTAAGGACTCCTCTAATTGCTCAACAAATTGTGCTCTTTTCGCTTGTACATCCTGCAATTTCTCATTTGTTCGATTAACTAAATCTTCACAGTCCATATAATCTTCTTTGTGTTCATCATCAATCGGTATGGAATAGTCTTTAATAATAATAAACAGATCATGGGCATAATCAACTTGTTCAAAAAGTTTTTCCATTTTAGTATTAACCACATCAAGATATCGTATGTGAGCCACTAAATCTAAGGAAGTTTGGGGCTCTGCTAGAATACGCGCTGAAAGATTATGTGCTTGCTGGGATATGCATTCTATTTGATCGCTGGCCAATCTACAAAATGAAAATATTTCATATTTTATAAAATAAATAAATGTTATTTCTTCACCTACTTTGGTAAATAAGTGGCCAACACATTTTGCAGTTTAACACAGACTGGTGTTACGGTTTCCTTAAAGTTTCCCTGAGTCAATTTTAACAGGCCCAAATTAACGTTGGTTAAAATACCATCCAGTGCTTTAACATTATTGCAATATCGTTTACAGTAGGCCCGCAATTTTATGAGATCTATTAAAG
The DNA here is from genome assembly GCA_947397855.1 of Thelaira solivaga. Lineage (NCBI taxonomy): Eukaryota > Metazoa > Arthropoda > Insecta > Diptera > Tachinidae > Thelaira > Thelaira solivaga. The sequence continues at coordinate 50,557,105 of OX377612.1, forward strand.
AAAATTATCACACACAAATCAATTTTAGAATTGAACATTCAAAATCCCTTAATGTCGCTTTACCGGTTTCATTTTTTATAGAATTTGGATCGGTATGTGTGTCCACTTCAAAATTGGTACGTATGGCCTCAAATCGAAGGGTATAAATATTGGCTTTTTCATAAGCTAATCTTATAAATGTAAAAATTATTTTGCTGTAAATAAAGCAAACTGTATAATTTTTATTCTTTGAATGTATATTGTGACTTGAAAAGTTTACCGATTAAATTGAAATTCTTTATCGGTTCGTAATAGAAAACTTATATCGGGAGCAACTCCAGCTAATCGTTCTTCTTGGCGTCCCATTATAGAGGGTCTTTAAAAATTAAATTAATATTTAAAAATATAATTAGAGTGAATATATTATATTGTACATTTCGCTCATTCAACCCAATAGTGTCATAACTCAAATATGTTTTTTTTTTTAATTAATGTTTTTTCCATTTTTTATTTTATTTTATTAAAAATTTTAAAAATATTAATAAAAAAAATAATAAATAAATAAAATAATATTTATAAAAAAATTAAATATATAAAATAAAAAGTATGGAAAAAATTAATAAAAAAATAAACAAAAAAAATAAAATAAAAAATATATATAAAATAAAATGTAAAAATACATATATAAAAAATAAAAAGTATAAAAAAATTAAATAAAAAATATAAAATAAAAAATAAAATAAAAAATATAAATAAAAAAATATTAAATAAACACAAATATATAAAATACAAAATAAAATGAAATATATATTTATATACATACATATATATTTTTTATCTAATTTTTGTTACACTTTTTATTTTATATATTAAATAAAAAAATAATAATTTTTTTTGGAATTCAAAAGTTTAACAAAATATCAATTTTTATTTGTGCTTAATACCAGAATTGTGTTGGGTTATTTATTCAGTTTAATAAGTACCGAATGGTCCATATAGATATGCTATCGACTTCGGTACTTATTGTACTGAATAAATAACTCATGAGAATATCATGATAAAAATAAAAAATTTAAAATAACCCAACACAAATCTGGAATTAAACACAAATAAAGATTAATATTTTGTTAAAAAAATAAAATAAAAAATTACAAAAATAATAACAAAAAAGTAAGCAAAAAATTAAAAAAAATATATTAAATTAAATATTAATAATAAATTAAAAAATTAAGATAAAAAATTATTTACAAAAAATTATAAAATAAAATAAAAACTGTATAAGTTAAAAAAATTAAATAAAAAAATAAAATAAAACAAAAATATATTAAATAAAAAAATATAGAATACAAAATAAAAAAATATTATTTTAAAAATTAATAAAAAAATATATACAAAATAAAAATACAAAATAAAAAAAATACGTAAATTATACAATAAAAATAAAAAAATTAAATAAGACAATATTAAATTAAAAAAATAAGATAAAAAATTAAATACAAAAATTTATAAAATAATTATTTATTATTTTTTATTTTTATTTATGTAAATAAATTTACATATTAATAACATTATAGGAACTGGCTGCCGTGTTTTTAAATTTATCAAATAAAAAAAAATTAATAAAACCTATATATATAAAAATGAATCCCCATATCTCTTGGTCCCGCCATCACGCGTGAACGGCTGGACCGATTTCACTATTTTTTTTTTGTTGTTGTGCTTGTTCTTATAACAGAAAAAATTTAAAAAATTGCGCGGAAAATTAGAAAATTTAGAAATCCTTATTTAAAACCACTTTTTACATTTTAAAAGTATTAAATAAATAAAATTCATGTTCTGTACATATGGTATTCAAGCCCATTTTTACACCCAAGATTTTTACATTTTCCCAAAAAAAAAATTATTATTATTAGCAGAGGCGCAATGGCTATATTTATTGGGATGAGTTTTTTAATAATGAAAATTTTATTTGTTAACAGATTTATTTAAAAATTACTACATAAGGATAAAGAATCATGTCATTAAGGACCGTGCCGGGCGAGACCGGGTAAACACTTTTAGTATTATATATTTTAGTGAAAATTAAATAAATTACTCATATACATTAAATTAAATAAAAAAATTAATGATTAATGAATTAATTAATTTGAAAAAACTTTTAAATAAAAAAATTTATATATAAATAAAAATAAATAAAAAATATAAAAAAAAGTAAAGAATAAATATATAAAATAAAAATTATAAAAAAATAAACCAAAACAAAATAATATAGAAATTGAAAATAAAATAAAAATTGTAACACTATAAAAAAATATTTTTTAAGTCTTGTTTTCAGAAGAAATTAAAAACAAATTTTCCATAAAATGCCAGAAAGTTTCAAACTTTAAATTATGTTTATTCGCATTATGAGCGTTTTCAAGTAAATGAACGATATGTAGTAAATTAAAAAATTTGAGGTAATTTTAAAAGCAACATTTACAAAGAAAAAAAGTGAAGTTGCTCAACATCTAATGGAAATGGTGTGAAAAACTGTACAAATGGCTACATATCGTCATGTGTTTTAAAATAATCATTAAGTTACAAAAAATTAACATTCGATTGCTTCATTATGATGCACCGCATCAATGAAAAGTTTTATGTTTTTTAATTCCAATAATAATTTTCCACCCAAAATAAAACAAAAACAAAATTTAAAAAATCCTAACATGAACAACAGTTTAGTTATGAGATGCACAATTTTTCTATTCCGAATAAAATATTCGGATTCGGAATACAGAACAGCACTGAATATTCTTGAGCTGAATCTGAAACTGTAAAAAAGTAAAAACATTTTGGAAAATTTTTCATTTCTCCTTTTTTTGAAATTTTTGGCTTCTATTTTATAAATGTAACTTAAAGCTTTTTAAAAATATATGACGATATGTATATACGTGTCCCAGTAAGAGTGTACTTTTTCATTTTAAAATAAAAGCACGTGTTTTTTTTGAGAGAGTTGTGATTTTTTAATTGGATGTTCCGACAAAATATAAAATGAAATATCCGCGCCGGCAATTCGTTCAATGGGTAAAGTGACGTCAATACTTATTTATATAAAAAAAAAAAACATCTCCGATGAAGCGCATTTCTATGTGAATACACTATATTGTCAAATTTGTAAATCAGAAAACCGCAAAACGAGTCGATTTCGGCCAGGCCTTATTTTTTTGAAGATAAGGGCAAAATTGCGGTGGCATTTTTTACTGGAACATAATAACCGAGTTCTTAAAGCCTGAACTGGATGGCATGCATATGCACGACATATAGTTTTAGCATGACCGCGTCACCTGCCACCCAGCGCGTGAAACAATCGATTTATTTTGCAGCATGAAATGAAAAAGTACACTCTTATATTACCTTGCTTTTTTTCAAAACCAAATTATTAATTCTATTGTGACTCACTCTGTAAATTGAAAATAAATTTTATCATCCGTGAAGTTTTCGATTTCTGTAACGGTCTCCAATATTAATGTCGATAAGCGATTGAAAATAAATTTCATTACATCTCTAATGGCAAAATAGATTTAAATTTTAGCAAAAAATAAATAAATAAATAAATAAAAATTAAAGGCTGGGTTCAAATTACCGCATTTGATATCGATTAAAAATTATTTTAAATTTTAAAATTTTTTCATACGAAAACTCTTAAATTACAATACTTTTCATTCGATGTCGAATATGGTGGTTTGGCCCCCTGACTTCGACACTTACTCAGATGGTTCGATCTCAATATGATCTGGTAGTAAGCGGAAATCTGCTATAAAAAACGGGCTCTAAAATTTATAAAAATTTTTATTTTTAGTAGAAAGTTTTTTTTTGAAATAAAAGTTTCCATTTCAAAAATATGAATTTTTTAAATTGAAATAGTAAATAAAAAAGGTCCAAGAAAAATATTTCTAATATTAAATATAATTAAAAATTAATTTATAACAGAGTTCGCAAAGAAACGAAACGAAATCAATGCAAGCGTTTGAAAAACTACAAAACGAAACGTTTGCATTTGTTTCGTTTTGTTTCTTTGCGAACTCTGATTTATAAAACCTTTTACTTATATTTATTTTAAATTCAATTGCTCAGTATGAATATTATAGGATTTACCTGCGGTGAATCTTGAGGTCGCACAGGCTCCAGCTGTTCATGCAAAGTTAAATTTTCATTTAGAGTGTCTAGGGTTGGACCCAGAGCATCATGAACTTTCATTGCTTCAACCAAATTTTTAAAACTGTTGGCGGTTATTTTATGAAACATGTGATACATCATATGATCACAATAACTAAGGAAACTACATAAATTAGAACATGATATCCATTTATCAGTTGCTGTGTTAAAAAAAATATATGTATTTACAGTAAAAAAATTACTTGGATAGAATTTTGCAAAAGTTTCTTTTTTTGGCGCGATCCATAAAACTCATGGCCTCTCGCATTTTCTTAATTGAGGGATAATAATTGATTTCATCATTGGGAAAAAAGCCCCGATCGGTTATGGCATCCAGGCAGGCATTATCTTAAAAAAACATTTAAGCCCATTATTTCTACTTTCGGTAGTTAAAGTTAGGATTGTTGGCTAAAACTTTTACAACCAAATTTGGGTGAATAGTTAAAGACACACTACCCAATATTTAACTTATCGCTTATAAAATCTTAACTTTAACTATCGGCAACTTGTAATAATGGCCCGTAAGGTCATTGAAAAGCGAATAATTGTTTAATTTAAATATATTTAAATAAAAAGCTGTAAGTGTTGCTCAGCACAAAACTAGTAAAGGGTACTAGCAGTTCATTAATACACAAGAAAGGTTTTTATTTAGAAAAAAACTTGTAAACTGACCGGACCACATATCTTTTGATATGGGACCGTATGAGTGTTAAACAAATTTAATTAAATAAATAATAATCATACGGCAGAGATGCTGCAGAAAGCAAACATTTTCTGCATAAATAAAAGTAGTTTTCTGTTTATTTCATAAACTTACACAATAACTGTTTTATTCTTTCCCGAAATTCACTAAATTTCACTCTCAATCTTTCATAAATTTTTAACTGTATCTCCAGAAAATAAAATGGATGCCATTCTTCGATAACTAAACGAATAAAAAATAAAAAAATATTGCAAATACCCTAATTAAATATTGAATATAGTACGAGTATACTCCGCACCTGAAACATTAATAAAATTGCTTTTTTCTAGAAACACAATTTCACTCCTTAATTTGAGGGCGGCCTTAGCCAAGTGAGGTATCGCTAAAAAGAGATGCTCTTGTAAATACTGCCGTGCTTGGTTTTGCTTCTTCCATTTCACTGTTTTTTCCCAAACCTTGAAACCTTTCCATAATCGAAACACCGCAAATGTGCGAATTTTAATTATGGCCAAAAACTGTTGAAACTCTTGTTGCCATTGCAGCAAGGGTGTGAAAAAGTTTTCCGACAGATGCCAAAACGTCACACCATGACGACTCATTGTAAAATACAACAGTTTATTTGGTAAATTTTCCCAAGTATATTCTTGCAGACTGTAGGGTGTAAAATATTCACTGGTCTTTGGCAGCATATACGTTAAATAAATAAATCTATCATCAGGCATATTTCGCATACGTTCCACTATTATATTCAGATCCGGTATTAAAGAAGCACCAGTCATAATGCTGTCGTTACTTCTTAAACGTTTTCTATCTCTTCCATATGTCTTTATATCATCCTTGAATTCGACTGTTAAACGTTTTTTTATGCTGCGGCCAGTTGGATTAGTGATGTCCAAAATTTTAGCCCGTGAATTCAGTTTTTCATCACTAAAGCGTCGAAACATTTTCTTGCTTTCTTAAATTATAGATATTTTTTAGCAAAAATGTTATTGAAAAAATTATTTTATTTTGTTTGAAAGAATAGATAATTTTTTCTATAGCAACGAACTTATAATCAATTTTATAATAAATTTTTATTAACCAAGTGGTTGTTTTGACAACGTTGATCAAGCAGTTGAAACCGCTGTGTGTGATTTATTCAACGCACAAAAAATCCAGTTACTTTTATGCGTGTCTTTAAAATTCAATTTGATTGAGTCATGTTCGAGGCAAGATTAAAAACTGTTTTTTTAAGTGTTCCCCATGATTGAATTTAAAAAGCAGATTGCAAACACAGGCTTTAGCATGTATAGCCTAGATTAAAATACTTAACAATACAAAACCGTGTATTAATACAAATACACACAATAAAAATTGTCTCTATTTTACTAAACGGTAGTTTACTCATATATGTGTGATGGTTACTTTAATGCCTTTTTGCATATTTGTGTTTTTGAAGGTTTGCAGTCATGTCGAACAACATAAAAAACAATCAGTTGATTTAATCAATGTAGTACACGATTTTTACTCAACTGGTTTGTTTGTATGACTTGATAAAACATTTTAATCATGCACAATCAACCAAAAATGCCATTTTTTCTGTTCTCTGCTGTTTTGTGAAAATTTATGTTTTCGAAATGAAACTCACAAGATATTTAAGATAAATTTAATTTTGTTATATAAAATAATGTTTTTTTTTCATGCTTATGACTAAATGCTGCGGCTTATTTTCACACACAGATGATTGTTTTGTTAATAAATAGTTGTTTCTTGGGCTATCAATTATTTGTGATTCGTATTTGCCCAGCTGTTGCTCTGCTGTAACATCTGTGATATTGTGTTAGCTATTTTTAAGAAAATTTAATCAAATATTTTTGCAATAAAAATTATGGACCAAGATATATCCTTTGCAGAACTATTGCAAAAAGCCGAAGAAAAAATTATATTGGGTAACGAACTTATGAAAAATTTGGAAGAATTTGACGAAATACCAGGCGTGCAAAAAGTACAAAGAAAAATTTACCAGGAAATAAAATTTTTACAAAAAGTAAAAAAGGAAAGCACTTTATTAATATTTAAGCTTTGTTTTTTAAAAAGAGTTTTCTGCTTGTTCCGACAGGTAATTAAAAATCAAACTTTAAAAATAAATCATGTACAATGCAGCAATCTCACACACTACGAGTTTTTGGTGAAAATTTTAAAATTGCAAAGAGATATTGTGCATGTGGATTGTGGTTTTCCAGTAGACTATAGAGAAAATCCCTTGAGAGTTGATATTGTGTGTGAAAATGGTTTAAAGTGGATAAAAGCCATAGCGCGTAACTCAAAATCACTAACAGATGCTGCCCGTGGTGAAGCTAGCTATGGAGCTAGGAGCATAGTAGATCAGGCACAGGAATTTGTAGAAGCGGCTGGACAAAATTTATGTATGTTTAAGTGTCCAAAGGTAGGAGATTTCAATATTGGTTAGCGAACAAATAAAATTAAATTTGATTTAATTTCAGATTGTTTTCTATTTTAGTCATACAATTGAAAAGGAATTATTGATAGCTTTACAAGAACAAGGTGTGGCAATCGCTTCTCTAGAACAACCTTCCGAAGCTGTAACAAATGCTGAACTCAATAATGTTAGTACTTTAAATCTAGATATAACGACAATGTTGGCATACATAAGTAATGTGTGTAATGGCGGCTGCAATTGGAAATTTCATGAACCTATTCTAACAGAACAAGCGGAAAAAGAGAGGGAATGCCCGCTTAAACCTCTTTTGGATAAACTTTTTATGGGTAAATTGACTTTAGCACTGTTCTAAGAAAAGAAAAAAAATTACCAAAATTCTCATACTTCAGCAGAGTAGAGTGGCTGCGTTGCATGCTGTAGTTTAAGAGCCTGTTCAGTTAAAAGTGAACGAAAGTTCCATTCGCATAATTTAATTTAAAACAAAAACGATACATTAGTTTTTGTTTTCAATACAATTAGCTGAACAGACCCTAAGAGCTTAAGTGTTTAGTGAAAACTAAAAAACATATTTTTAATTACTGCAATTATAATCAATTTAAAATAATTATTTATTACAAATCTTTTATTTTTTAAGATAAACGACTCATTTGTTGCGAGACGGCATATAAATCATTCAGAGATATTGTTTCCTTACTTGGAGGACAAGAGGAAAAACAACGAGCTGAAGAGCTAACAAAACGTATCGAAATATTACCCGATGTTATAGTTATACCTAAAGAATTGGCTACCATTAAATATAGTGGCAAAATCAATGAAAGAAGCTTACTAATTTTTTCCTTTGGCATGCATATGCAAGCTGTAACTGTAACATCGAACAAAGCCTTTATACGTTCAGCCAAAATGCAGGTTAGTTAGTAAATAATACATTTGAACTAAATGCTATAAAAATTGATATATTGCAGGGTATAAATGTGCCCGTTTTTACACATCAAGCTCGAGCCCTTACAGAAGCTAAAATGGAAACTGCCATGCCCTTATAATGCCAAACAGAAACTGCTTCTATGTACTTACAAAACTAAACTGTGAAATTTTATTATGCTTATGTGTACGTATTGAAATAGTTAAGATTTTTATTACTAGAAAATAAATTATTGGGTTATTTTTTGTTGTTGTTTTTAAGCCAAGATTTCGTTTTTTTCATCATAAACTGTTTGCAAAAGCGTAAAGTAACTCATCACTGCAAATGATTGCAGTGATAAAGTAGAAAATTTAAAGGCTGTAATTTTGACTGGTCGTTGACTGCACATTATCATTATTTCCAAGTTTTGACGAAATTTTTTATTGGCTGGTAAATATTTTTTAACACGTGGTGTTTTCCATTTGTCGTATGCCTTCCCAGATGAGCTCAATTGAGTGTTATTGCTTTTAAGGACTGGTTTTCTCTTTTGATATTTAGCAATACAATCTCTGCCCTGCCAGTTACAGTCATATAAATGCTGAGCTGTTTCTGTAGACTTTTGTTTTAAATTAAATTATTTATTTTGTTTTACTTGTTTTCGGAGTATGTACTTACGTGTTGTATCAAAGAGTCACCATTCCAGCACAAAATATAAAGCTGCGAGAGACTAGACGATATGTACACGATAAATTTTACATAGTCCCCAATAAACATGTCATTTCCAGTTACCAATTGAAAGCCCACCATGCATATTAATATGGAGGATATAGTAAAGTTTACTAATAAAATGGGATTAAAGAAATTTTCCAAGCGATTGGCAAATCTATGGATTAATTTATGTTACTTATGAAATAATACGGTTTGTTTTCCTATACATACGTACTCTATTAATTTGCCATGATCTTGAGCTATTGCATTCAGTAGCGCCAAGTAGTTTTGTTGGATGTCATTTTCATCTTGCCGATTTCTTATCAAATGATAGGCATCTATTACTAGATTATCAATACGTTCATGCAGTATTTTAAATTTACCGCAAGTGTATGTTATGAAAAAACCAAATATTGAATCTTCGGCAAAGAGTGTAGTCACCACACATATGCCTGCATACGAAGTGAATATGTATGTGGCCACATAACGCCAGCCTTGATGAGCATTAAAGGGAAATAACATTTTGTAGGGAAATGGTTTTTCTTCAGCAGCGAGTCCCACTTCAAAAAATAGTATGACGAGTGGTAGAAAGCAATACATTAAAATTAGACAGCTCAAAAGCATAGTCATTATGCGAAAGGTACGCATTGTCTTGGTGCATTCAGCAGCAATATTTGGGTGGTGTTTTCTAAAAGGAAATACATATGTACATACATCTTTGGAGAAACTTTATTTGGTTCAACTTGAAACATTAACAAAGATTATTATTAAGAAAATCTTAGATATCAATTCCTTTACTTACTTAACAATCCATATATCATCTACAAATTGTTGTATAATCTCTCTTAATGGTCCTTGATTTAATCGCAAATGCAGCAAACGTACAAAATTCAATATGCCCATAAAGGTTGTACAGCAATTTTCGGTCGTCATCATAATATCACCAAGATTATTTATTAGAAAAGCCGTTTGAAAGCCAATTGTTATGCCCACAGAAAAAATAACATACCAAGACCATATCGAATATAAAATCCTATAGACATCTTTTGTGGTATACGAGTAGAAATTCCGTTCATTAAAATATTGAAATGGCCAAGAACCATTAATTTTTAACCAAATACATTGAGGTGGTATTTGATATGTAGTATCAGCTTTCGGTTTTGGATTAAACATTTATTTTACTTCCGTGTTTTATATTTAATCACTGAAAATTGTTTGCTACTAATTCCTTGGGGTTGGTTGGTTTCCATTCTTTTATACAGCTTTTTTTTTTTTTTTTAATTTGAGTTTATTAAAGGTAAACAAACATCATTAAAAATTCTTTTTGATTTAAATTGCTAAACACAAAAATAGCTCCCTACAATTATAAAGAAGGAATTTACATTGAAAAGGAAATTCTTAATTAAAAAAAATATCAGGTATTTAAGTAGTTTTTTGTAAACTAATTAATGGTTGGTCTTTGACGTTTTTATTTTATACAACTATTTAATAGAGTAAAAAAATAACATAAATTATTATTACAACTCAACTGAAACACTGTTAGCCCCGGGCGTACTTTCTTCTATTAACTTTTAAGATTTTTTTCTCTTATTAATCCTTTTTATGTTAAAGCTTGTTGCTGTTAAAATTTCATTGTTTTTAAAATAATACGTTACAGTTTTAAGTATTCTCTTTATTAATTGATTTTATTTTGTTTAAAATTAAAATAATGAAATGTATGAGAAAAAAAATGTCTCAATAAAACTTTAACTCAACTGAAACGACGCTTTTGGTTTTTTTCCTCTAACATTTTAATGGGTTAATAAATATATCTTAATAAAACTTGCAACACGTGGCAGAGTGGTAAATGCCACATACTCACATTGACATACAATTTATCCTTATGTAAGAGAGATACACTTAAGAACTTGATAGAAACTTTGTTCTACGCTGTGATAAATATTTCTATTAACAATGTCAATCAAACGACAGATCAATTGAGAACACAGTTCTTGTAGGGTGGGCTATAGTTAACTCCAGCATTTTTTTAAAATCGCACTATAAGCGTTTTTTTTCCAAATAAAACACTTTATAAATAAGGTGGATGTGGTATGTGGCAGGTGCACTTCTTCCTCTGCCACATGGTAAAATTTTTTAGTCCAAAATATTAATTCATTTCAAAGTTATAAACGAAAAACTACAAGTTATAGACAACTTCCTGTAGAATGTTTTTGGCGGAAGTAAAATTAAACCCGAAGTAGCAACAGATGGTTTTTATTTATATTTTGGCTTTTTTACTATAACTTTTGAACGGATTAAAATTTTTTAATGGAACTTTCATTAATTGATAGAATGGTAAATGGACTATATGGCCCATGTGACTCATGTTGCCACATGCCTTATAGCTTTTTAAGCGTTAAAGCGATTTGAAGAAACATCATGTTGCAAGCTACGATTGATCATCTTCTTGGTTTTTTTCGATATAACTTTTAAATTGATTAATATTTTTCAATAAAACTTTCGCCAGCTGGCAGAGGGAGAAATGTGCTACATTTTTGTGGAAAATTTTTTTCAAATCGCTTAAAAGCTATAAGTGTTTTACTTATTATAACGCTTTGTAATTAAAGTGGATGTGGATATCAATTATCAAGTGTCTTCAGCAAAGCAGCTGATTTTTTTATTAATTGAAAACGGTTTTTCTTGAGCATGTCCTTGTGTGCCATTTAATTTCCTTTTTCTAAATATTTAAACAATAAACATTTGATTTTCTTTTAAATATTATTTTTGTTTATTAAATATATATGTAGTTTATATATCTGTATAGTTCTTTTTAATATTTAGTTTAGATAATAATTAAAATATAGTTTAACAAACTAATACAACTAAATTTTAACTAATTAATTTATATTTTTATTATTATTACATTTTAATTTATTTATTTATAAATTAATTTAAAATCGAATTTATAGTACATTCAGTTAAAAGTTAAATATTTTACCAAACAATTTGCAATTAAAACAAAATATACACAGAGCCGAATTAAAAACACTTAAAATTTACACTTAGAAAAAACAAATAAGAAAATAAATTTTATTGCCAACAACTTTTCTTCCCACAGTATTTTCATAAAATAAATTTCAATTAAAAAAGAATATTTTTATAATTATTTTATTTAATAATTAAATTATTTTATAAATTTAGTATAAACAAATATTTTTTAAGCTTAAGATCTTAATAAAAATTGTTTTTATTTTAATTTTCCAATACTTCGACTTTCCTTTGGATGTTTTCTTCTTCCAAAAAGGGTCAAAACGTGGAAAAATTAAAATAAAAACAATTTTTTATTAAGATCTTAAGCTTAAAAAATATTTGGTAATAAAAAAAAATTATTAATAAAAATTATGTTCGAATTATGGAAATTTTTAAAATATTTTTAGTGTCTCTATACAAATTTTTTAGCCGATTGGATTGTTCGTTTCCCATAAACAGTTCATTAGTTTTTAAAAGAAATGAATTTCCCATAGAAAATCTGCTTATTAATAAGGACATTAAACAAAAATCTTTTTTTTAAATAAAAAAAATTAATAAATATAAAAAAATATGTTCCAAAATACTTACAAGACTAAAAATGACCGTATTTTTTTTTACTGAATTAAAAAAAATAGAAAAAAGAAAATTTCATTTCTTGATTAATTGATTATGGCAAAAATTAACAAATTGGGTTACGAACTGCTATCCAATTCAGCGTATTCTTCAGATTTAGCCTTCTGAGACTTTTTTCTTTTTCCAAGCCTAAAGAAATTTTTGGTTGGTAAGAGATTTAGATCGAAAGAAGAGCTTATTAGCGAAACAAAAGACTATTTTGAAGCCTTTAAGAAAACCTATTATATGGAAGGAATAAAAAAATTTATAAAACTCTGGACTGTGTTTGGATCTAAAAGGAGATTTTGTTGAAAAATAAAACGATTATTAGAAGAACACATTTTTTTTAATTTAAAAACCAAGAAGTTATCAAGCAGCCCTAGTACATTTCTTGTTACAGTCAAATCTAAGTTGGAAGGAGCGATAAGCGGAGCGTTTTTAGCGACCTCAATATTAAAGCTTCATGACTAAAAAAAAGGCTGGAGGTGCGTATTCTCTACAGTAGTGTTAATCATCTTACTTATGCATTAAACACATTCGGGACAGCAGACTACCGACTACAACCTGTCAAAATAGAACACATGTGTTTACTCGTATATGAAAATGATTATTTTCACGACAGCACGGCTACATGGCTACACGACCACTGTTGTAGCTGTCACCAACTTAGGCTAATTTCTATTTTGGACATTTCTGTGCGAACAGACGAAGTTTGTCGGGGAGGGGCCAAATACGCAGGGTGTGTAGTACACGACCGTCTATACTAGACATTTGTTTGTATCTCTTTTTAACTTTTCGTTATAATCGTCTTGTTGCTTCATTTCATTTTTGTACCCTGTATTTATTTGCCCATATTTTTATAGAAATCAATTTTTAAAATGTATTTTTTTTATTATTAATTTGGTTAATTTGGTTTGCTTCAAAAGTTATTTTCAATTAATTTTCATACAAATCAATTAAGCACGTCACGAAAATAAATGGAAAAAAGAATTGAAAAAATATCAGGCAAAAAATGTCCATAATAACTAAAGACAAACAAAAATAGAGTTAAAAATGCTAAATTAAAAAAAAACAATTTTTTGCCAGCCAACTGCACTACAAAACCCGCTGTCAATATCGGATTTCCCAATTGCTCGGCGTTGCCGCCGGGCTCTTTAAATATGTTCCATACATTTTGTGTGGTCGTGAAAATTGTTGATAGATAAAAAACGATTGCCGTGCCAATTTAGCTATGATTGTCAAGGATTTCTACTGTTTGTGTTTTCTTGCATCTAAGTTTAAGTGGTACATTTGAGGGATTGACGATCACAACTAATGGAATTCACTATATTCACCACAAGCAATTGTAAGAAACTTTGAGAAAAAAAAAAAACAGAGAAAGAAAAGTTGTACACTTACATAACATTAATAAGTTACTTGATAGTTTTTTGATTTTCCGATTTTGAAATAAGTCGTAAATATTATTTTGAAATGGTACGAATATTCAAAATGAGGCTTTTTTTATTTCATTACACTCGTTTCTCTTATTTTTAATTAATTTGCTTTCATTATTGGTGAATTTATTACTTTTTTTTTTAATTTTCAATTGATAATAATATGAGACAGTGTAGTGTGTGTATTGATTTAAGGAAATTTCATGAAAATGTTTTGCTCTTTTCATTTAAATTTTAAATAATTAATGATGGTGATGATAATGATGATGTTCTTACGGAAAGAATTTATTTTACAGTGGTTGCTGGTTTTGTGTTGGCTTTTAATATTTATTTTATCCATTTTTCTTTTGAATAATTTTTTGTTCTGTATTCGTTCAAGCAAATATTTTTTTATTTTCATAATTCTCATTTTTTTTTGTTGTTAAAGCAAAATTTTTGTCTTAATTAAATTAAGTTATTTATTGTTGTTGTTTTTTTTATTATTAATTTTTATAACTATTTTATTTTTTAGTATTTATTAACTGAATATATTTTCTTTCATTTTATTTTTATTTAAAGTGGCTAGTATTTTTTTTTTGTGTTTATACTTTCATTTATTATTTTTATCCTTTTTTTCTGTGTAATTTTCGAACCTTTTTTTAATTTATTTTGATTTTCATAGTTTTTAAATAGCTAAGAGTTTTTTTTCTTGTATTTAACTGCATTTAACAAAATTTTTCTAATAAAATATTTTTTTTAATTTTATTTTTATTTTTAATTAAAATATAGACAGACAATAATGAACTTTATATATAAAAAAAACAAAACATTTATCACCTGTCTCAATATAGACAAACCCTTTAGAGAGTAAAAGTGTTAGTAGCGGCCAGTTTAACGTTTCCACTTTTTTCAAATTGGTACCATTTTATACATAATCGTGGTATTACTGCGATAATATGCGGTAATGGTACAGTATTGAGTATAATTTTAAGTGTATTAGGCTATTTTGAAAAATTATTTTATTAAAATTGAGAAATTTTGCAGTTTTGTAAGAATACACCAAATTTGCCAGCAAGCGGCATACATGTCCCAATGCTGGCCATACTGTTAGCCTATTGTCGGAATATAATTTTGCCTGGTGACTCCAGAAATATGATCCTGTATTCGGCAGGCTTGAAATTACTCAATAAAACGTTCTGCCGACCACTGGCAAAACACAATTTACAAATCGACAAATGTAAAAAAATAATTATTTTTCGCTAGTTTTTATTTATCAACGACAATATCTCAAATCTTTTCTTTCTATAGAAACCATTATAATATAGAAATTGTTTCATATAATACTCGTAGCTTTACTAACCCATTCAAAATTGGCCTTGTCACCAAATCTTTTCTAAGAAAACAAGCACTTCTAAAGCACATTGAATAAAGGCAAATTATGAATAAATTACTGATTTCAGTAATAAGGTTTTTACACTCTCTAGAGAAATACGTGGAAGATGTTGAAAATAAAAATAAAAAACCAAAATGTCGAAAAATAAAAGAAAAGAAGACACAATTTTTGGAAGCAAAAAAATATATATATCAGGCATTTTCTGAAAATCACATTTTATCAATGTGATTTGAAAGCACAAAAAAGGTGTTCTGTGCACATAATTTTGTGATTTAAAAACGTTCAGCTAAGAGACTTACGTTTTCAAATCATTTGGTTATATTCGCGGCTATTATAGAACGAACGTTGAAATAAATTACTTAAATAAATTATTTAATGTGTTCTTTGTTAATTTTGAAGAACAATTAGTTGTTTTATAAAAAAAAAACACTTAAAAATTAAAAAAAAATAAAGACGCCTTTTTTGCTGTATAATTTTTTATTTGCTCTTGTGCTTTCTTTTGTGAACAAAACAAAAGAATCAGCTGTTTTTTGTGCTTTGAAATAGATAAAATCACACAGAAAAGTACAAAAGCAGTGTGATTTACAGAACAGCGCAAAATCACACGTGTGATTTCAAAACCACATGTGATTTGAAAACATGTGATTTTCAGAACAGACCTGTATATTATTTATTATTGCACTAAGTGTAGCTTAGTAAGATCAAATCCATTTGGCTTGAAAATTTGAATTTTTATTTATTTTTTAATATTATAAATAATATATATTACGTTATCAGTGATGTTGGAAGATGTTGATTTTTTTCTACATGGGAAGATGTTGTCATTTCGCCGAATAGATGGTAGATGTTAAATGCGCTCTAGTGTAGAAACCAAGTAAGATGATTTCACTTGAAAAAACAAAATTTTTTTTATGCATTCAGTTATGCGTCTGCTGTCTTCTGGGTCTTCAGTGGCTGGAGGCGCACTGCCTAGTTTGCCAGCGCTGGGCAATCGTACAGAATATCTTCCACAAAAAAGCTAATGGCCTGTTTCACAATAAAGAGTCAACATTTTCTTGCGTATGCTAAACGAAAGAAAACTCATTTTGATTGCTTTCATACGAACGATGACTCGAGTCAACTAAAAAAGTTGTAAATGCTTTCATACAAAATAATTTTTTTTATTATCAAACTAGTACATTTTGGTAGAATTTTTCCTTCAGGAAAATTTTGATTTTTGGAAAAACATTTCATAAATAAAAGAACATTCTCTAATAAAAAGAAGAACAAATCTTATTAATATTAAAAGAAAAGGGAAAATAGAAAGAAACTTCTGCAGAACTTTTATTCAGAATTTATTTCGTTTGAAAAAATTCGATACAATCAAACTGAGATAAATTTTATTATTCACTTCATTTCACTTCGATATCAAAATTGATGAGGCCCAATAGATTTCTATAGCTTAAATAAAATTTTATGGCAGAGAAAGAATATTTTTCTAGAAAGGCCTGAGAATGCCTAAATTAATTAATTTAATTTGGACAATTTTTATAATATTCTGTTTTGCAATTATGATATGAAATAAAAAAAAAATTATTGTGTGTCTTTTTGTATTCTTTTTTATTTTATTTATTTATTATTTTTTTTTTTTGCAGCAAACTCATTTAATAAGTAACTTAGCAATCAATTGCATTATGATATTTAATTTCTTTTTTATTCATATATTTTTTTTTAAATATTTTTTATATACCCTCCACAGTTGGCGATTTACATGGAATTTTGCACAATTAATCAGTTAAGTCAGTTGATTATTTAAACAAATTCTTAGGAACAAATTATTTTTACAAAATAATTCCGTTTAATGCAAAAATATTTTAAAGTATTTACAGGCACAATATATTTTAATGGTCACAATTCTTTTGTGGCCCACTGTAATAATAAAAGTTCCTCACAACTTTACAATTAAAATGTTTGAAAAATATAGTCCCGAATCCCTGCTACATCTCAAGGGAATTTTTAATGTTACGCTGACTGGAAAATCTTGCTTTTACTTATGTTAACTTTATTTTAGAACTTTCGAAAGGAATAACATTTTTTGAGGAAACTTTTAGAGTAAGTCATGCACCATCTCCTGCATATTAGTTTTTTTTTATGTAAAACAAGTTTAAATTAGGGTTCGTAAAGAAATGAAATGAAACGAACGCAAACGTTTCTCTGAAAAACTACAAAAATTGAAAAAAAAAAACGGTTACAACTTTTTAAGCAATTGAGTGTTGCAAGTTCCGATTGATCTACTTTTTAAAACTTTCAGCACGTGGTAGGCGGTGCATGGGCTATAGTTCACTTCAACATTTTTTTAAAATCGCCCTAACACTAAAAAGTTATAAGCATTTTACAAAATAGAACATTTTAATTAAGGTGGATGCGGCATGTGGCAATATAAAAGGTATGCGGCAGGTAGCCCATTTCTTGCTCTGCCACGTGGTAAAAGTTTCATTCCAAAATTTTAATACATTCCAAAGTTATAACAAACAAACTAAAACAACTACCTGTAGAATGTTTTTGGCGGAAGTAAAATTAAACCGGAAATAGCAACAGATGGTTTTTATTTATATTTCGGCTTTTTTACTATAACTTTTGAACGGATTAAAAATTTTTAATGGAACTTTCATTAATTGATAGAATGGTAAATGGACTATATGGCACATGTGACTCATGTTGCCACATGCCACGTACACTTTATTTAAAAATCGTTTTAATAAGTAAAACGCTTATAGTTTTTTAAGCGTTAAAGCGATTTGAAGAAAATGTTCCACAAAAATGTAGCACATTTCCCCCTCTGCCAGTTGACGAAAGTGTCATTAAAAAATCTTAATCCACTTAAAAGTTATAGCGAAAAAACCAAGAAGATGATTAATCGTAGCTTGCAACATGATGTTTGTGTCCACTGTTTCCTTGTTTTGCTATAACTTTTGAACGGTTTAATATTTTATATGAAACTTCCACTAGGTGATAGGGCGGGAAGTGGGCTATCGTTCCCTTGAACATATTTTTCAAATTCGTCCAACGCTTACTAAACTGTAAGGGTTTTTCTAATTAAAATGCTTTTAATCCAACTTGATTGTGGCATGTGGCAATATATGAGACATGTGGTAGATAGGCCATTTCCCACTCTGCCACATGGTCCAAGTCTAATGCGAAAATATTCATCCGTTAAAAAGTTGTAACAAAAAACCAAAAATTATTTCCCAAAAATCCACCTACTGCTGGTTCTGTGCGCCTGGTGTTTTACTTTTTTCGCTCAAGTTTCTTCAATTGAATTTTCGGACACTGCGACAGGTGAATTTTGCAAACAATTCCGTATTATTGCCATAACTAGGAAATGGAGCAATATTTTTTAATGAAACTTTCACCATGTGGCAGAGTGGAAAATTAGCTATTTGCCACATGCCACTTATGTTGCCACATTTTAATAAGTAAAACGCTTATATTATATTAAAGCGTTAGAGCGATTTGAAAAAAATGCTCCACAAAAATATAGCCCATTTCTAACTCTTCCAGCTGGCGAAAGTTTCATTGAAAATTTTAATTCATTTAAATGTTTTAGCGAAAAAACTAAAAAGATGATCAATCGGAGCTTGCAACATGATGTTTTTGTCCGATGTTTCCTTTTTTTGCTATAACTTCTGAACAGTTTAATATTTTTAAATGAAACTTCCATTAGGTGATAGAGCAGAAATGGGCTTATCTAGTGCCTGCTGTTTTACTCGGCATGTATAGTCTGAAAACGCTTATGAATTTGTAAGCTTTGGGCTTACTAAAGAATTGTGGCCCATAAAGCAGTGTATGTTTTATTAAAAAATACTAAGCCAAAAAAATAAGTTATACATACAAACAAACGCAAACAACAACAAGTTCTACTGTATTGTGAAAGTTTTTTACGCAGGTGCGATGAACGAAAAAATAAAACTCATTTGTAGCATTTTTTTTTCAATTTCAGCTGAATTGAGTTGTTATCCGTTGTAAGGGTATTAGACAACACTGAATAATTGATTTTTATTATTTATTTACAAGAGTGGAAGGCATATAAGATTCGGTTTGGCCGAATTTCATTTATTTTTTTGATTTCGTATATTTTTTTTCAACATTTAGGGATGTACATCATTTTTCTTTTTTTATAATTTTACTAATTACTTTTATTAATCTTAAAAGCATTAAAACATTTAAAAATAAATTTCAACATAATTATCTACATACAATTATTTTATTTTTATTTTTTTTAATACAATTTGTATAAGAATTTTTTCTGCATTTTTTAATTTTTAAAATTACACATTTTGTTTAAACATTTTTAATAATTATTTATTTATGCTTGTTTGTTTTTTTCTTTTTTTTTTAATAGAACAAAATTTTGCTTAAATTAAATGAAAGAAAAAAGAATTTTCACATAAATATTTTTTAGTCATCTGCAAGTGTTTATAATAATTTTAATTTATTAATTATAATTTTAATTTTAATATATAGTACATACAATGAATTATATTTAAATTTATATTTTATTTTAATATAAATATTTTTATTTTAAGATGCTCATCAAATTGATTAAATCAGTTTTTAATTTAAAAATGTTTTGAAAAAGTTAAAAAAAATTTTTGTTTTGTTTTAGCAAATATAATAAACTGAAATAGTGCAGCAAACAGTTTAGTGACATGTATGACATACAGACGGCTTAACTAAGAGCTACGACTTTACGAGGCACCTTGCAATCCATCAAAGAATTTGACAGGCCATAGGAGAGTTACAATTGAGCCAGGAAAACGCTGCGTTTGGGGAAAATGTCTTTATGTCAGATATGGTGGTTTCAACATATTTTCAAGCCGTTATTTTGAAAGTGCTATAAGTCTATAGCGGTAATTTTATTGAGATGTTTTCTATATTAAATTTACCCCTAATTAATTTTTTAAAAAGTGGACTTATACCACTTTCAAAAACAACGGCTCAGATACAGAAAATAATTTTTTAATTAAAAAAAATATTTTTAATAATTTGCCAAATAGTTCCTTTAAACTTTACACAAAATTAAACGAAAAACTGATCACAGCATTTTCACTTGCATCTCAATTATTCATTAAATATTTTTTATTTTCTGTTTTTTTCAATACTTTTTAAACATTAAAGCATATAGGCCTTACTTTTGCTAGATTTTTTCTTTTATTTAATTTTATTTCTTTTTAATTATTTTTAATAATTTTATAGAATTCTTTGTTTTTCTGTTTTCTTCTCGCAGTTTAAATAAAAAAAAAACATTAATGTTTTTGTCATGTCTGTCTGTCCAGTTGTATTTTCAATACTTGTTTTCTTTTTATTGATTCTTTATGCTGATATTTATTGGTTTGTTATACAGAACAGATGAAGAAATTTGTTTGTTGTTTTTCTTTCTTTTATTCATTAATTTCATTTAATTTTTGCTAAGTTTTTTTTTTAATTTTAATTTTATTTAAATTTTTGTAATATTACTTAATATTTTGTTGCATTTATTTATAAAATTATTTCATAATTTATTTAATTATTTATTTATATGTACTCTTCTCCATTAAATTTAATTAATATAATTTCAAGCTAAATTCTAATGGCTATAATTTAGTTACAAAATACAGCAAGTCGTTGAACAGCATCTACTAGAACCACCTTTACTTTTTTGTCTTTGATCTGAAACAACAACAAAATGCAATTTTATTTTATTTTTTTTTTTTCAATTTATTTTTCTTTACCTTGTGAATTGGGTTCTGGCAAATTATCACGCGGTACTAAATGCATAACAGTCGTTTTGCCCAAAGGTAGACCAAGTGCACCCAGGGTAACATTACAATGTAAAAATCTACCCTGATAAATGAGACGCAATATTTCAGCTTTTGAAACAGCCTCACTTTCCCAATCTAAAATTAAAAAAAAAAAAAATATTTTAATCTGCAAATAAATAAAAATGTAATTTTAACAAGAATTTTTTTTAATGTAAAAAGCAATAAATTTGTCATAAAATAAATATTTTTCATTTTTAAATTTAAATTTGAGTATAATTTTTTTTTTTAGAAAATAATTATCATTTTGCACACACTTGTTGAAAAGTGGGCCCAAAAATGGGCATGGCCAGTCTAAAAGTGTATGGCGACCTCTCTTGTTGTATAGACACTAGATGGACCAAATTTCAGACAAATTCGTTGGAAAACAAAAAATTGTAAAGCGAACAAACAGAAAATTAATGTTATTTATTTAGATTGTGGTTCAAAGGTGGTGCGACAATTAACAAAATCCCAACTAATGATATACTCTAAAATCGAAATTGTTTTATAAGACAAGCTTATAAGTCTTTTAAAGTTTCAGGCCTCTAAAATAATTGAAAAGGGAGACAATTATTATTTTGTGATAAAGTGACAATTCTTTCATGTTATTTTCCACAAGCACTTTTCACAAATGCATGATTCCTGATTTCCGTTCATCTAGTGAAAAAATGTTTCATTCCACATGTACCTGTGAAACTTTTACATTTTTAAAGATTATTTGTTTAGCTTCTTTAAGCTTCTTGAAATAAAAAAAAAAAAAACATAATTTCCTTTTAGATCTGTATATTTCGAACTTAAGGTTCATCTTCAGGATTTATTAATATTTATAATGTTTGTTATTATTGTAATTTATTTTATTATTATTATTATTTTATTTATAAATGTCAAAGTGAAAAAAAAATAATTAAATTAATAACGGTGGCTCCGTAATTCATAAAAGTTTCCTAACGAATTCTGTTCAAATTAGGTAGCAAATGTATTTAAGTCTTTTGCGATGTCAACATTTTGCTCCAAATAATTAATTAAATACACTTTTTGGGCTTCGCTAGTGCGTTTTCCTCTTGAAATTTTTTCCATTTTTTTCTTTTCACAAATGTATTTCAAATGAAATCAGTTTTTTCAAATGAAAAGATTTTGACAGTTGTTTTCCCTACTACACAAAATAAGAACTAGCAGAATCAGTATTGTGCAATTTTTCGTTCCACTTGTTTTGACATATTTTTTTTATGAAAAGATTTTTACCTTTTCACTGAATAAGAATCAAATGTGAAAAACTTTTCATTTCACTTAATCACAGATCACCTATTATTAGTAGCAAACGGTGCGTATGCGGAATATTTAAATAAAAAAATTATTTGTTGCGTACACGGCTCGAATATTTGCACCAAGGCCGACCAATCCGGCTTTTTATATAAGGGGTTATTTTGGAAAATGGTATAAGTCTACTTAAATAAAATGAATTTGTTATAATTTTAGAAAGATATAGACACCATCTTACTAAAATTATTTACCTCCGACTAATTTTTTGTTTTCAATAGTAACAGCTCAAATGTGAAGATATGTACATCCGCATGAAAAAAAAAATCAAGAACAATTTTATTTATGCAGTAAACACCTGGTTGGTTGGTTGGTTTACGTTCGATAACCTTTCATCTGATATCTCAGGTAGTCCGGCCATCAGATGTGCACCGAGATATCTGTGTCTCGAAGCCATAAGAGCCGGGCCAGCGCAGAGAAAGTGAAAGACTCTATAATTATTCTCTGCTGCAGCAGTTTTCGTTGAAGGGCAGTCCCAGTTGGCTGGCGTGCTTGACGATCATCCAGTTACTAGTTATCACAGCCACCAGACTATGGAAAGGCTCCTTCTAGATAGGCCTCAGTCTACTCATTGAACCATTACAAAAGCTGTTGGGGCTGCATTTAGTCAGCTTCTTAATTATACCGTCGGCTTAGGCTCTAAAACTACTAAGTAACTTTTAGAAAATTTTACAGGGCAGACAGAAAACTTCTTATTTTTGTTATTTGCAGTTATAAAAACAAAATTATTACAATGTATTTATATATGTAGCAGAATCCGACTTAAATGACTTTTTTCATTTTTTTAAAATGTATATTGAATTGTTATTAAACGTAAGCTAAATGAATGCAAGATTCACCATATCAAGTGCTTTGTTACAAAATGCTTGTTATTGTTGGCATATTCTACAAGCACTTACCATTCACAAAAGCAACGAATCAATAGCAATATTTTTAAAGCTTTTTAAACAAAATTTTTTTGGACTGTATTTATTTAAATAATAATAGTATTATCTTACAGAAAAAATATTTGAAACAAATTTCATAAATTTTTCAGCTCTTAAGAGAAAAAATAAGACAATACTTCAAATTCAATATTTTATTATTTAAAAATAAATATAAATCTTTTCTATAAAAAAGTTAAATATTTATTTATTTTTCTTTCGTTATTCGTCACATAGCATCTTCAGAAATTTCTTTTTATATTTATAACAACAAAATTTTTATAAATATAAAAAATTCCGAATTTTGCTTTAGCTTTGACTATTTTTTGTAAATCGAAAAAGATTATTTTTTATTTTTTTATTTCAGAGTTAATTTTATCAAAATAAAACGAATTTTGTTTCTTAAATCACACGCGAAAACTTATTTAAAACAAATTAGTTCACTGATTTTTCACTATCTTTGAGCTTTTATGAATACTTTGCATAAAAATAAAAAATAACAAACAATTGCGGGAGAGCAGTGCGTTAATTCATATTAAAGCGCTGCACAAGCATATTTGAAACAGCTTTCAATCATCATCCCTGATTTCAAATACTGTCAAGCACTGCTCATCCCATATCAAAACAAATACTTCAGTGACAAAATGTTTTACATTGCAGTAAAAATTAGAACTCCTAGAACATAGAACAACCAGAACACAAATACACTAGCACAAAATTGAACATAATAATAACGCAGTAGAACAAGCAACACGAGAGCAGAACTTTATAGAACTTTCCTGTATTTACACATATGTGTTTATATGGATCTGTATTTTCACAGCCACATGCTTTGCTTTTTTTAATGCACACAAACACGATGCGAGGCAGTCGGTATTATACAAACATGTCTCGTGTTCACTAAAGCAATATGTGTGGATGTATCGTATGTTATACATGCATATATAATTAATTTGCTCTATGCACAGTTTAATTTGACGTCACAACTTTAAAACAAAATTTTATCTTGAATTTCTACTGCCGTACAAAACACAAGTACTGTTAGAAGTGTAAAAAAAAATTCAAAAAGTGTCAATGCTTGTTCTGTTGCGTCATTTTTGCACAGAACTTTTTGGTCTGCTGTAAAAAGGACACTAGAAAGTGTGCTTTGTTCTAGTGTCCAGTAGTGTATCGTGTATTTCAAATGGGCTTTTGCAGCGAATCAACTCTTGTACATCTCTGATATATGAACTATTGCAAAGTAAATCAACTACATATATATTATAATAATTTTGTTTTTTTTTTAAGATGCAAGTAACCAAAGTAAGTTTTTTGTCTGAACTGTAAAATTTTCTAAAATGGCAACAGCCATTTTATTCTAACACCGGCCATGTAGAGCAACTACAGCTATGCAACAACAATAACATTAAATAAATGATTTTTAAAACAACATGGAGTTAATTTTTATGCTCTCGCGCCACGTTGGAACGTTCTAAGACTTTGTTAACACAATCTTTTATAAGCTTTGGAAGCATTAATTGTAAAGTGTACAAAATGATCAAATGGGCAGAGTTTATCCAAAATGCAATTGCAGTTACAAAAAATTAATAAAAAAATATTTCCTTTTTTTAATAATTTTATTTTTCATTTGAGCCAATGAAAGGAATTTGTTTTTTTTTTTTGTTTCAAAACTGTTGAATAAATCTTGTTAATGTGTGTGTGCTTAGAAACATTCAAGTTCTTGTGGAAAAATTAAAACTTAAACTAAAAAAAGAAAACAAATAACATTTCACAATGATTTTTATTGGTGAACCACAAATGTAACAAACCAACATCTGCATTTGTTGAAATTATTTATTTTTGTAATTTCTTAAATACATTTAGGCAAAATAAAAATAATAAACCTCAACAAGATTACAATAAAGAACAGACATAAATTAAAGGAATGTTTGCACTGCAAACACCACCAGACAGACAGCCAAGCCATATGAAATTCTTAAGAATAACATTAACACGCACATAAACGGACAGACAAAGTGTAATAAGAACCGCAAAAAAAAAAATAAATAAAAAAGTAAAAAACTTAGGCACACAATTTTAGGGGAAAACACATATTGTTGACTGAAATGCAAAAGGCCTCATTAAATGAAAAATTTTTTAATTATTTTTAAAAAAATGCTTGTCTACTCTTTTAAAAAGTTGTATGTGTAAAACCACAGAACTAATGTAAAATACCCATGATTTTACAAATACAATTTTCAAAAAAGGCTTTTCTTACGATATCAGCGGCTAATTTCTGTAACTATATGCGAGAACTTCTCACTCAGAAAAGTGTGAAACAAAAAAATTTCACAGTTTCTCGATTTGAGAGTAAAAAAAAAAGTTGCTGTGCCTTTATTGGAATTTTCCAAAGATTCAAATGTCAAATACAATAGAAAGCGACATTTTTGTTTGTATGAAATTTTGTTAATACAGAATGTGAATAAAAATATTAGAAAATGGTGCTTTGCCCCACCAAAAAAATTGTATTAACCAAGAAATCATAAACAATTGCAATATTTAGTTGCAGAAAATCATTTAAATACATTTATTTAATTTAATTTAAACGATTTAAATTTAGTGATTTTCATTGTGTCATAACTTTTTCACTCTTCCCTCATACATTTTAAAATGTAAGATATTTTGACAGTTTTAGTGAAATGATTTTTGTAAAATTTTGTTACA
This sequence comes from Thelaira solivaga, assembly GCA_947397855.1. Classification (NCBI taxonomy): domain Eukaryota; kingdom Metazoa; phylum Arthropoda; class Insecta; order Diptera; family Tachinidae; genus Thelaira; species Thelaira solivaga. Next base: position 50,583,215 of record OX377612.1, read on the forward strand.
GAAACACTTTTACTCCCAACTTTCCAATGAAGTACGTCAAAATCACTAAAATGACAGTTGGCTTTCACAAAGAAAAATTACAGAAATACTTGTAAGCAATAAATGACATTTTGTTTCAATTTTCATTATTTTTTGTTCAATTTTATTGTTTCTTGTGAAACTTTTTTCGCAGCGAGAGTTATAGAAACGAGGCACAGTTATCAACTTTCTTTACTTTCTTAAGTTTTTTTTTTATATAAAAATTAACTCGTCTAATTGATTGTGTAGCACATAATATTTGTTAAGCATTATTATTATTTTATTGCACAAACTTACAAATTCAATACAACTTTTAATTTAAAATGATGTCCGAAAATTTAATTAACTGTTACATGAAGGATATGTCATAACATACATATTTGTGTATTAAGTGAAAACAATTAGTTTTATTTGTTCAAAAAGAAAATCCGAAATTCCACTACAAAATGTCCTTTCAAACGTACCTCTATACATTGTTTATAAATCAGCTCAGTATTTTTAAAAATATTTCAAAAGTTGTGACAAAGAAAAAGATTTTTTTTTTTAATTTTCAAAAAATTATTTAAAATAGAAAAAAACAAAAATCTACTCTCTTTTGTAACTTGGCATTCAGCCTCATAAGTTTCAAACAAAACTAAAAAAAATTTCATTGAAATCGTGAAACAACTTTTGATTTTATTCACAATTAAGTGAATCTATCACGTAGTAAAAGGCACTATTTTATTAGAAACAAATGTTGCTGGCAGCTGTGATACTGCTGTAGGCATATGGCAATTTTTTTTAAATGACAAAGCATCACTTAATTTATCATAATATAAAATATGGTTTAACGATTTTAATAAAATAATTTTTATGTTGTCTGGAACTTATGAGGCCATATGCTTGTATAAGAAAATATCTTATTTATATCCTGTTTTATTTTAAATGATTTTTAAAAGTTACATTTTTTGTAAATTTTGCATAAAAATGGTTTTTCCATCACAACTTTTATAAAATCTTTGGCACCATTAAGTCATTTTAAAAACAATTTTGTTATAGATTTCCGGTTTTTTTTAGAAAAAGTAGAACCAACTGTTTTCAAATAAATCTTACCTCTTCAATTTAGGTTATAAAAGTATACCTTGGAAATTAGAGTCATTAAAAAAAACAAAACAAAAAGCAGATTTGAAATCAAATAAATACTAAGAAACTGGTCCCAAATCGTGTATACTTGTGTGTTTAATTTCCTTAAAACGCTTAATTTACAAACTACTTTAATCTAACAGTTAGAAAGAAATCTTTAGAAAATAATTTTTCTTTTAATTTAAATTTTTAGTTTAATTTTAATAAAATTAAAAATATTAAAATGTTTAGTTTCATAACATGGACTTTTATGACTGCCCTCGTATTTATGTAAATGTAAAACAAAAATATAAATCATGCAAAGCCCATCTTTATGAAATGGCAACAAACTTTACGCACTTGCACTTCATATTATCAGACCAATCAACCAATCAGCCAGCCATCCAACCATCCATCCATAAGTCCATACATTAGCCCTCTTCCATTCACACATTCGCATACACATTTAACAAATAAACCGACCATGTACACATAAAGACAGCCAAGCCAAGTCGTTGCATCCCATGCCATATTTGCACAACAAATAAAACTCGTGTTTGTTTGTTTATTTTTTCTGCTCTTTGGCAGCGACTTTTACTTTTTTTTTATGTAAAGTTTTGTCTTGTTCGTTGTGTTAACCATAAAATTCAATTAACATGCTTTACATGAAAAAACAATATTTTTGTATTGTGTTTTTAGAATTTTGTGTTTGTTTTTTGACACGTAAAAGAGCAAAGTGAGTGAGTGGGTGAGTGAATGAATGGTCATTTATACATGTTGGCAGATTGATGAAATACCAAATAACAGATCATGAGTGTTTGGAGTGTTTTTCTTTTTACATTTGGTTAGAGCAGCAGAGCTGCAGGTCACCTGACTTGACTGATTGACTTGTTGGAAGAAACTGTCAATTATTCATGTCACTTTGATAAATAGTTTTTTGTTATGGAAATCAAAAGTCAAATTTTTTTCTGCACAAATAAAATTCTTTTTCTTTTTTTTTTAATATTTAATTTCAATTGAATTTAGTTTAGTGCTTAAAGTATTTTATAAATCACAATACGAGTAAATGAAGCTCGAGGGTCCAGCTAAAGCTTTTAGCCAGTATAATCAGCCATATAGAATTTGGCGTCCTCAACAAAAATGCTTACAGTTGCCAATACTAACAAATATCGACATTAATTTTGTATGAACATTTTCTCTCAATATTGCAGTGTGTTGAGAATGATTTGGAAGGTTGAAGAAAACCCAAATTGAAATAGTTTTACAACTCAAATTTTTCTTTTTCACAATTTTTTTTATATTTTATTTGATTCATGAAATATTTTAGCGAACACTAAATTAAAGTGATGATGCTTGGAAATTGATGACGTCAAATGATCGACGTCAAATTTAATAAGAACGAAATTTTTAAAGGACTAAAAGCAGATTATAGTATGCCTGTGCGGCTTTTTTCTACACAAGGTTACAGTAAAAATATAATAAATTTTTCATAAATTTATTTGTTTTTAATTAAAGCAATTTTGGGTTGTGGGATTTCCCAACCACACAAGTCATTTACTTATATGAAATGAAAATTTTTTTCTTTTATGTGTCATGTATTCTACAAAATAAATACACACACACACACACACACACACACACACACACACACAAATTCTATATATGCAGAATGGGAAATAGAAGTTCAATCAAATCCAATTGCCTGATGTTTTTGACTGAATTCAACATTCTATCCAGCCTGCTTTTCTTTTGTATTCACACTAAACCTTAACAAAGTAACCACAACAAGTCTGTTTCTCTTTGTACAACTTCCTGGGAAAGCACAAGCGCACATGTGTGTGTGTCTGTATTGAAATTTGCAATAAAAACAGTAAACAATATGAGTTAAAAAAATTACAATTTATTTTCTAAATTATTTAGAAACGGATTCCAATGAAAAATTTAAAACAAATTTTTTTTAGAAAAAAAAAAACTCAAAATTAATTAAAAATTTATTGCAATTTTGTTTTGTATTTTTTATTTTTATTTTTAATGTAGATTTTAGGTAAATTTTTATGAAAAAATTATATGAAAGTGTCCAATAACCTCGAAAACGGTTGGTCATAGCCTCAGAACAAGCTTATTTGTCAGTATGGATGAAGAGAACTCAGTTTTTCAGTTCGAAATTTATGCCATAGAGCTCAGCCTAAGAGAGACGTAAATAACAATCACATCTATATTCATTATTTGCTCGGTCTGGTATTGCCTAATACTTCTAAAAAGACTAGCATGTAATAGCAGGGTTCACTCGATATGGGTGCCAGATGTAAGGGAATAATGATGACAAAGTAACCTAGAAAAGACAACTGTGAGGATGAAAAGAGAAGTAGAAGGAAGTGTGAAAGAATTATTGAACGACAGCAGCCAATGCGACGGTATGAAAGCTACGCAAATAAATTAAAATCAATTATATTATTATAAAATTTATTAGAAGATTAATAAATAATAAAACTTTAACCTTTTACAGGTCATAGTGGAAAGCATAACAACTCGCAATAAGGGGTGCGGAACCATTCTCTCGGATCTCGGAAAAGAACTAATGAATTATTTGGCCTGCTCCGGTCAGGAATTTGCATTGTCACGGGATTTATAACTGGACATTGCAGAGTATTGAAACACTTGACAAATATGAGAATCAGTCTAAATGAGCTCTGCAAGTTGTGTAATAAAGATGAAGAGACAGCAGATTGTATCACTAAAATGGTTTAATTTGGAGCCGTAACGAATACTTGGGATTTAAACCGTCTGACATGTCAGATCGCACATTACCCAACGAAGTCTTTGAATTCTTAATGAATACTATACTGAGGAGAATTTGTAACTTGAGAGTAGTATCAAAATAGATTTATATTGGCCACAGTGACGAGGTGACTTGTTATTGCTCCTCATTCTAGTTCTAATCCTTTAAGTAAATTTTTTTTGATAAGAAAATAATTCCGATTGTGAGAATGGAGTTTTAATCGAAATTCTTGGTTCAAATTCAAATGCAAGTCTGTTTTGAACCACCTGAACTGAATAATAAAGTGATCTAGACCTTCCTTCTGGCTTTAAAATAATTCAAAAGATTCATTAACTCTACCCCCGCTGTCTCAGCTACTTTGTCCATTAAATGTGCACCAAGAAATTAGTGTCTCGAAGTCAGAAGGACTGCGGTGACTAGCAGTTGCCATAGTTTACATTAAAGGCCAGTAACAGCCTATTATCGTGATCAACTATTACAGATACCAGTCTGCAAATATCCTTCCTATTCTTGTTCAGCAGCTGAAGGGAGCATTGACCAACATAGCGAAAACATATTTAATGCGCAATCTTGCACGTCTTGAGACCGTGCCATCTGGTAACCACCTTACTTTAGCAATAGTACTCTAGAATACCGCAGTCGAATTGCTAGTTTTCCTAATGATATTGCCGCTATCACCAAATTTCTATTGTCACAATTAAAAAATTGACCATCACAACTTAAATTTGTTAATTATAAAAAATTCGTACAAGCAGCTGAAATTGTTTTCTCAGTGTATATAAATTTAAGATTAAATTATTGTTACACCATAAACAAGCGTGTCAGCCTGTTGGTTAACCACTGGCCAGCAGCTTTTCAATGAATGTTTCATTAGTGCCCTTTTATTAGATTTTCTTTTATATTTTTTATTGTTTTCGCTGCCTTTCATGTGTTTTTATGTACAATTGTTATGGTTTGATATTTGTAGAATTTAATTAAAATAAAATGAAATGAAAGGCAAAGTAAACTACGTATAAAATATGGTTATTGGGAATGTTGTGAAAGGACATGGCATTAACAACCCCAGCCAAGCAAAAATTCATTTCAATTTAATTTTAAAACACTTTTAGCACATTTGCCACAACAACATCATTTACCTCTTCTTTGTGGAAATAAAAATTTAAATAAAAAAATAAAAAATAAAAGTTGGCTGGTCGTTACGTGGTCGCACAGTTACACGCTCCAGTATAGTAACAAAAGAGCTTCAAAAATAATTAGTCGAAAAGAATCACTTATTTAAGTTGAAATACATAGATAATTATGAAGCGGTACTGTATTCTGGCGCTAGTGGGTCCATGTGCTTTCTGTCTCGATCTTGGGTATTTTCCTCAGATACTGTATGATGGCAAAAGGAAAAACCTCAAAATATTTTTAGTATAAAAATAACAAATACAAATTCAAGTCCACTTTTGAACCAGTAAAACTAAAAACTATTTCAAAAGTCCTTTGTAGAACTGATTTCACATCTTAAATTGACTTTTAATTTCCGAGATATACTGTTATTTGATAAATTCAAGAGGTGACGCTACATAGATATGTATGAGCAATAATTGAAAAGGGTTGGTGCTATTTAAAAAAAAAATTCGAAATTTCGTACTAAAAATTTGCTTCAAGTATTACATACACTGTTTTTAACCCTGCATAACCAATGTTAGTCGTTTCAACTACCATTCTTCTTTTATCGTAACTTGAATATCTCGTTATCTCTTTTTGATTTTTTAATTATATTTCAAAGAAGTTAATTTAGTTTAAAAATATTAAAACCTATAGAATTTTGATTTTAAGTAAATTTTGAAGTGCATGTTAGTCGAAATTGGTGTAAATGTATTAAAAAGAGGGTTAAGTATGCTTGGTAGTTTTAGAAAAATTGGAAAAGTTGTAGCGAAAAGTAAACGTTTTTTATGCAAAATTTAAAAATTTTTAATTTTCCAAAAATTATTTAAAATAGAAGAGCCCAAAAAATTCAGTTTTTTGTGACCAAGCATATGGTTTCAAAAGTTTCATTAAAATCGTGAAACAACTTTTGAATTTATTCACAATCAAATCAATCCATCACGTAGTAAAAGACACTATTTTATTAGAAGGAAATGTTGCCATATGCATTCGCTAGTGTTGCTTTGGCGTGTTTTTGTTGGCAGCCAGCGTTGCCAAGAGCTAGAAAATACACGCTAGAAAAGGCTAAATCACGCGGAAAAAAAAATAAACTAGAAAAAAGTTAAAAAGCTAAAACCTTAAGAAAATAAAGACGTTTTCCACATGGTTTTAAATACTGCTGTTTTGTATTCCGAATCCGAATATTTTATTCGGAATTGAAAAATTCAACACCTCATAATTACTCTGTGGTCCATTTTAAGATTTTTAAAATTTTGTTTTTGCTTTATTTTGGGTGCGAAATTGTTGGTAGAATTAAAAAACATAAAAGTTTTCATTTAATAAGAAGAAAAAGATTTAATTCTAAATTTTTTCAAATCCGTGTGGAATACAGAACACGCACAATTATTTTTCAACTTCAATGTTAAAAAATAATATTTAAAATTCCTTTAATTAATAATTTATTTTTTTAATTTTTAAAGCGACTTCTATTTTGATATTTCGCTTGGTTTATCGTACTCAAAAGTTATCAACCTTAGCATTACTAAGTGGTAGTATTAGATAACTAAATACTAAATAGAACAATTAATTAATCAATTAGGAATAAATTGCATTTTTATTTTACAAGTCAGAAGCCAAATACATTTTTTTACTTAGGAAATTACCTACGTTCGTCCAATTTATCAATTTACGTATCAAAGTTTTATCGAAAATATTACTTAAGCTAATTTTCATTTTTCCAAAATAGCCTTAAAAAGCTTTTTTTTGGAAAACAAAAAAGGCTAGGAAAAAAGCCAGAGGCTAAATCATAAATTTGAAGCTAAATATGAGAAAAAAATGGTTAAATCTATCCTTAAAAAGACTAAACTGGCACCGCTGCTGGCTGCTGTGATACTGCCGTAATTTTTTTTCACAAGAAATCAACTTGTCTAAAAAATTTGCATGAAAAACATTTAATATTTTGAGTAAAATGTCCAGACGAGTTGATAGCTTGTGCTATAAACTCAGCATATTAATTGGCGATAGAATTAAAATTTTTGCATAGATTGCAATAAAATAAGGCTCACTTCTGCTTGGAACTCAGGAGGCTATAGGATTATAGAAAAAACTGGCCTATTTTTTAATTTGATTTATTTTTAATAATTTTTTTAAAATAAAAATTCTTAAAATTTGTCTAAAAAACGATATGCGATATTTTAGAAACTAGTAAGTCAATTGAAAAACGATATGACTTGAAGCAAACTTTTTTGCAGAGTTTCGAATTTTCTTTACAATTAAATATAACAAGCTGTCTTTAAGTAAATGTCATAAATGTCTTGTCAACTCTTGAATTTGGGAAAAACGGTATATCTTGGAGATTTAAGCCAATTAAAAAAAACATGGTGCAGATTTGAAAATACTTTAGAAACAGTTTTCAGTTGATCTATTCCAAAATCGTGTATACTTGGGTAATTAAGAGAGAAAGTGTAACAATAAAACTAAGGCAAATTCATACCGGGTACGCGCAAGGCGAAAAAACTTACATTTTTTATTCCGCAATGTCAAAAACATTACACACGCATACAAAACATAATCTTTACACAAATAATTTTTTATTTATTTTCACATTTTTCTCTCTTTTTGCTTTATAATATTTTTTATCTAACTTGTTTTTACATTTTTAATTTGTTGAAACTATTTTTTAATTTATTATTGTAATCTCTGATTGAAATTAAAATTTCTTCACAAATACACAGTCCGGCATGATGCGCATTAAAACAGCTGATGAGAGAATACTCTAATGCCTTCTATCAATAAACCATAACTGACAATTTTGACAATTACTTTGCTTCCTTTACAAATTTAAAATTTTATTTTATTTTCGCATGTATTTTTCCCCATCTACTTCGATTATTTATGAATTTGCGTCGTCAATGTTAACACCTTGAATTTCATGTTAAAGTGTTGCATACGTTTTTAATATTTTGTTGTTGTTTTTGCAAATAATTATTTAAATTTAATAACCCAACAATAAAATTTGCTAAACCGGTGGCAGGTGGGTAAGTCTAACATTAATATGCTTCGTATTTGTACAATTAAATGGTCAGTCAGTCAGTCGGCCAGCTAGTCACACTCAGGGTCTCAATTTAAAAACTAAAACTACTTACAACTGGTATCAATAACAACAACAAAATAAGCTTTTATGTAGAGCAAACGTCGTTCTTGTTGTTTGTTTTTGTTATTACTCGGTAGTTACTTTTGATTTAATTTAATTTTTCAACTAAAGTGCACAATTTTTCATGGCAATTTTTTTAATTTGTGCAGCGTATTTTGTCTGTAATTACAATAATTTATTTAATAAATTATTTGCAACGCATTCTGGCAGCAAAAACAATTTTTCATCATTAAAATATGTGCAAACACACAATTGTTGTGAGTGATTGTTTATATAAATCAGGGATGGAAAAATTAAAATAAAATTTTTTTTTACAACTACAAGAGTTTTGCTTTCATTAAAGGGCTTAACTCAGGTTGAACATCTTCCAGTACAGCCAAATATGTATGTCTGCTCAAAGGGCGATTTTTCCTTATTAACACTGCAGTGAATTAAGATTTTTTGTTTCGTAAAATTTTTCAGGGGCCCCAAATAACAGTTATCGAAAAAAATTTTAATTCAAAAGCTCTCTATGTTAGCGTCAACCGAGATCTGTGTTGTCATATACCAATAGCCTCATATTGAAGAGCTCTTTCAGAATCGATTGTGATATTAAAAAAAACGATCTCATCTCCACAGTTAAGAGTTATTTTTCAACGTAAAAATAAAAGCTCAGATGAAACTCTTACAGCCCTCTTTTTAAAAGGTGATTTTATAAGAACTATCGGAAATTTAAAAAAAAAACACATAAAATTTAGAAAAATGCATGAAATATTTATTTGGATCGATAGTTGGGTCGATATAATTTAATGTTTGAAGATTATTTCATGCAAATGTTGGCTGCGGCTGCGCCTCAAATGGTCCATCCGCTTAGTCCAATTTTGGCATACTCTTTCCAACATTTCGGCCGGTATCTCACGAATAATGTTGGCAATGTTGGCTTCCAGTGCGTCAATCGAAGCGGGCTTGTCCCTATAGACATTAGCCTTAACATAGCCCCACAAAAAATAGTCTAGAGGCGTTAAATCACACGATCTGGGCGGCCAATTGACTGGTCCCAAGCGTGAAATAAACTGTTCACCGAACTCGCCTCTCAATTGGTCCATTGTTTCGCGTGTTGTGTGGCATGTGGCACCGTCTTGTTGAAACCACATGTCATGCAAGTCAAGCTCTTCCATTTTGGGCAAAAAAAAGTTTGTTATCATCACACGGTAGAGTTCACCATTCACAGTAACGTTGTGATTCGCATCATCTTTGAAGAAATACGGCCCAATGATGCCGCCAGCCCATAATCCGCACCAAACGGTTGTTTTTTGTGGATGCATTGGTAGCTCTTGCAATGCTTCTGGCTGCTCTTCACTCCAAATACGGCAGTTTTGCTTGTTCACGTATCCATTCAACCAGAAATGAGCCTCGTCGCTGAACACAATTCTTCGATAAAAAAAAGTGGATCTTCATCTAACTTTTCAAGAGCCCATTCACCAAAAATTTGGCGTTGTGGTAGGTCGTTTGGCTTCAATTCTTGCACCAGTTGTATCTTATAAGGCTTCACACCCAAATCCTTCAGCAAAATTTTCCACGTAGTGGAGTAACAGAGGCCCAATTGCTGCGAACGGCGCCGAATCGATAATTCACGGTCATCACCAACACTGGCCGATACGGCTGCGATATTTTCTTCAGTTCGCACTCTACGTAAGCGTGTTGGTGGTTTAATGTCCAACAATGTAAATTTGGTACGAAATTTTGTTACAATAGCCCGAATAGAAGCCTCAGTAGGTCGATTAAACTGACCATAAAATGGAAGAAGCGCGCGATGAACTTTCTTAACAGAGCACGCATTTTGGTAATAAAATTCAATAATTTGCAAGCGTTGTTCGTTTGTAAGACGATTCATGATTAAATTATAGACCAAACTGAAGATGTTTGACAGTGACACAAGATACAAAACGTGCGTGAGCTGTCAAAACTAGTGTTGCCAAAAAGATAATAGCAAAAAAATCACTCTTTATATTAAAGTGTCATTACTAAGTAAGAGTGCTGGCGATGCGTATTCTCTACAGCGGTATTAATCATCCAAAGACAATCAAAAATAGAGTTAAAAACGCTAAATTAAAAAAAAAAAAAAAACTAGCTAAAGACAAAATTGCAAAATAAACAATTGTTTTGCAGCCCAATTCACTACAAAAAGAGCTGTCAAATTTGGATTTTCTAATTGCCCGGCATTGCCACTGGGCGCTTTAGATATGATTCATACACTTGTTATGGGCGTAAGAATTTTTGACAGACAAAAAACGCGCCAATTTAATTATGACTGTTACTCTTTGATGTTTTTTATTTATCCAGTCACAAAACAAAGCTTTTTGTAGAGTTTTATTTTTCTAGTCAGAAAATAAAGCTTTTTAAGTGTTTTATTTTTTGCTTATAAATTGTTGTTGCTTTATTTCTCACTTCTTTAGCTGGTTATGAAATAAAACACTTTAATAATATGAATCCAATAATAACAAATTAAAAATCCAAATGCTTTTTCAATTGCAATGCAACCTGATTATATTGGGTATCAATTTACATAAGATGAGTTTTATTTTATGACTGGAAAAATAAAACTCCTCAAAAGAGTTTTCTTATGACTGGAAAAATCAAACTCCTTAAAAGAGTTTTATTTTCTGACTGGAAAAATAAAACTCTTGAAAGAGCTTTGTTTTGTGACTAGAGAAATAAAACTCCTCAAACAAGTTTTATTTTTTGACGACCACACAAAACTCTTCAAAAGAGTTTTATTTCCTAACCGGAGAAATAAAATTCTGGGCTTACATTTTTCATCTGAGCTTATATTTTTACTTTCTAGATGGATTTTCTCTTTTTATTTCTCAAAATGTTATAAACTGTTATAAAATAATTTTTTGATATCGATAACTGCTATTTGCCGGGCCTGATTTTTTTTTACCAGCATAAAGTTAAAATGGCATGTGCTTTTTTTAAGCAAAAACTTTCAGTTTATAAATTTTATTTCTAAGTCGAAAAGTGTTTTACTCGTATTTTAAAATGATTAATTTATTTAATAAAAATAAATTATGCATCTCTGTACAAATCATTGAGCAACAAACATTTACTAGATACACACATACACATACACACACACACGGTCACACATACATTTTTATTATTTATACTTGTGTAAACAATTTAAGTCAAGTTCAAAGTTTTACTTGTATTTATTTTGCCATTAATTTTAAACAATTTTAGCAAAAAAAAAAAATTTCTTGAAAATAATTACTGTTTTGCTTTTGTTTTTATTTATTCTTTCTTTGTAACTTTAATTTTAGGGGAAGTAACTGTGTGTGTTTTTGTGTAGAAATTGCGGCTACCCCGTAAACGCTTGTAAAAGACTGGAACTACTTTTCAAGTGACCTAAATTAGTGAGGGAAAAAATGGACTATTTAATATTAAGACTAACGTGTGCAAGTGGATTACATTTTCCAGATAATATTTTGACTAAATTGTAGGTGCGAGCTGTAACTTAATTATCATTTCAGCAGTCAGAAACTGTGTTTTATTTCCCTTAAGTCTTATTAAGTTGTAAAGTGTATCAGTTCTTCTAAAGCAATAATATCGGTATTGCTTTGATGTAACATCTCGTTAGTTGTGGAATATTTCACCTTGCCTCCATCTCTGAACCGCTCTAATAAAGTTATTGAGCTAATTAAGAGAACAAGTCAATTTTTTCTGAAGTCGACTTAAGCGATTTGTTATTGTTAACACAGATTTATGGCATTTTGTCAAGTTTAATGAAGAACATTTTAGCAACAGCGTCGTACTAGTCATCATAATTTGTTTTCACCTAAACTAATGCATCTAAAAGAATTTTTGAATTTTTTTAAAATGAAAAAAAATCTACAATTTGTACCCCCTAATCAAGACGCTCGCTTGTTGCAGCTTCGAGTGGCACATTTCTTATATGTTATATAAAGAGCCTTGATTTGATAGCCAAATCAAGTGACACATTTCGTTTGCATTCACTTCTACCAACAACACACATTACAAGTGAACATAAAAGGGCTTCTTTTAATTGCAACTAAAACACATTGAGGCATATTTCTGTTGCTATAATAACTAAAATATTATTAGAGTTGTTGTTTTTGTTGCTGTTGTCCATGTTGTAAACAACAATTAAGCGAAAAAACAAAAACGAGGGTACCAAAGTAAAAACAAACAAAAGCTTTAAAACATCAGCACCAAAAGTCTTCATACAAAATAAAACAAAAACAACAACAGTAAGAAATGAACGAACACACGACACAAAGGTAACAAGTTGGCCAACATTATTTTGAAATGCAAAGGCAAACATTCACAAAAAACATCACACACTAACACTCACACCGTGCGTATATGCATTGAGTGCAACTCTTTGTGAAAGTTCCTGTTTGAATTGGTGTATGCAAATTGAGGTTTTACGTAGTTTTACATGCACAGTTTTTGTTGGTAAATTTTGTTTAACCACCGCATTTTCAAACACATTGACTGACAAAACTCAATCGGTGGTGTGACAAAACCCAAACCCACAACTATAGATGACCCAACGTACTATTTAAATTACTACCGCCATCATTTGAATTTTTCATGTATGTGTGTGTGCGTGTATATCAGCTGTTGGTAAAAGGTTTTAATGATTTTGCTTTCACTTCTGCTGTTACTCTTTCGCTTTCTGTTCGACCTGCATTATCAAAATGCAAAACGTTTGTGTGAACTCTTGTTAAATTTGTTCTCTGTCCTGTTGCAGTAAATACAATCCTGGCAAATTACACACTTTACCCAGTGAGGTAAAGTAATGCTTTTTTTATATTCAAGTACACACAAAAACACACACATCCATACGCTTGAAGTTGCAAATGGGTCAAGGTGTTTAGTGAAATTTTATATTTCAACTAGATGTTTTTGCCAGCCAGGTCTCGCTGGCCCAGGTCTTTTGTTACATGGTCGTTATCCTTAGAGTATAGAGAGCGTATGGAAAAATTTTTAGAGTAATCCGTTTACAAATAAATAAAACCCATCCAAATAAATACAGGCATTCACTGCTTTATAAAGTGGCTTATGCTTTTGCTAGCATTATTAGCAGAGGCGCCAACCAAAGTGGCTTTGAGCATTGGTGAGTGAATTCATTGAAAAGTGGTCGTAAAAGTAGGCGTGGCTGGTCCAAGAGTACATAGCAACCGTGCTTGCAGTATACAGATTATATGTGTTAAGTTGCAGACAAATCCGTTGCAAAACAAATATTTGTATAGCAAACCAATAAACAGAAAATGAATTTTATTTATATAGATTATAGAAAAAGACTTACTACTCTTTTGGAGGTCCTCCCGTCTTGAAATGATTTAAAAAATTCAACCTTAACCCGGCTGGAAATTAAAAATTTTTTTTACAAAATTTTTAACCAGAAATTATACATTTAAGACCAAACTATATATATATATCATCCCATCGCTCCTATAAGGATCATAGGGCCTCTACAAATCTGCTGTACATGATCCTATCTTGAGTCAACGTCCTAAAATCTCCCCAAGATTTGTCAATCATTATCATTTCCGCTTCGAGTTGTATCCTCCATGTTTGAGCTGGACGTCCTTTCCTTCTCTTGCCCTGGGGTTCCACTCTGTAGCATTCCCGTGCTTTCCTAAGCGTGAGTAAAATCCAACGCTATTTCCATTTCTAAATTAATGTGGTGTTTGAAGAGTTTCAGCAGCTTGTTGTTAGAGATGACCCTAGGCCAAAAGAATGCGTTAACCGTAGCCTATTCTAACCTCTACTATTAGATTTACTTTTGATTTACACCGTAAATTGAGAATTAAAGGGAGTCATCACTGTGACATATTTTCAACACAATTTTTATATGAAAAAAATTTAATTTCTATAAACTTTTTTATGTTTATATTTTTTAAATAAAATTAAGGAAAGTTACTCTTTTAGACACTGGCTGCATAAGCTGGATTTAATGTTTGTTCAATGCAACAACTATTTATTATAAAGAATTGTCGTTGACGTCATCAATGTAACTGTCAGATCGTTAATACCGATTGTTTTGTAAAGTTTTCAGCGAATGCAAGCACAAAACTGCATTTAAAAGTGTCGATTGGTATTGCATGTAATACGAGCAGGGACCGTAACTGTTATGACTTTTATCAAAAAAGTCAAGAAAAAAAGTTATTTTTTAACTTTTATTTAATTCATGACTTTTATTTTTGCCTTAAAATATTAAAAGTTAAAAAATAACTTTTATTTTTTGCCTTCAAAAATAAAAGTCAAAATTAAAAGTTATTTTTTGACTTTTATCAAAAAAGGCACAAATTTAAAAGTCATACAAAAATTTGCATGTACATCACCTATGTATCATAATGATAAGAACCAAAATTTTCTACGATCATTTTTTATGTGTGCTTTTTTGATGTAAATTTTTAAAAATAACAGGTATTTTCTGTCCCTGAATACGAGACATAATCGTATTGAAATTGAAAAAATTATTGAAGAAAAAATAAAAAACAAACAGGCCACTGCGGTGACTCACTAAACCAGTGATTGAGTAAAGTGAAATAAAATTAAATAAGAAATACCTGACCTGTGATAACATATTTGTTGTTGAGCTATTATTTTTGAAAGCGGTATAAGGCCAATTAAAACAAAAAATACGTTGGCGGTAGTAGGATTTTTTGTTGGCTTTAAAAACAACTCAAATCTGCGAAGCTTTTTTGGTTGTCTGCAGAACACACCCAAGGTCGGGGATGGAATCGATCCAGCGACCTAAAGATTAGCACACTATCCACTAGTCTAAGGGGACCCCAAAAAAGGTGTTAAATAGTTTTTTCCTCCTCCTCGTCTGGTCATTTAATGCCAAACCCCTGCTCTTAAGTGAAAATAAAATGGTCGTGGACTGCATAAAAGGCAAGAGGATATTTAAAACACACAGTATTCTTAGATTAGTAATAAATTCAAGGACATACATTTTGTTCTTGTTCTTGAAATGATACTCGTAGCGTTGCTACAGCTTGAGCCAACTTTATTTAATACAAAAGATTTTTAACAAATTCTATTTGCGTGAATCGAATTGAATTTCACTGTTGGGAAAACAAATTTGAGGAGGGAATTTCACACTTCAGTTGTTGTGAAACAACTCCAACATTCAATTAAATTTGAATTTGAATTTTGTTGTTTTAAAATGACCCAGTTTGTAAGTGAATTTCTTGTTCTGTTTCTGTTTTTAATTTTCACGAAATATTTCTGATTCACTTTTGTATGAAAGTTAATTTTACAGAAAAACAACAACAACAACAACAACAACAACAACAACAAATTCAAATTATTTCAAATAGATTCACTTGAATTTTAATCAGGTTTCATTCAGTACGTTGCTTGTAATCTCGTTACATGTTGTATCAGTCTCACTGTTGGTGTCGGTTTGCTTTATCGCGCTACTATTTATTTGGTTTGTGTCTTTTAGTCACTAAAGTAGTCAGTCACTCTTATTGACTTTGTAAATTGTTCACGTTTGCTTTGTATTTTCAAAATGTTGTTTTTCTTATTTTGGTCATATTGTTGTTGTTGATTTATTTCATTTGTTGGGCAGGTGCAGTTAAATATTAGGAGTGTTGGCTGGAAATAAAAATAAAATTCCCCCCGAACTATTTTCTTTTCCAAAAGTTTAATTTGAATACGTGACGCTTGGCTTTTGTTATTGAAAATAAATAAAAAATTTAAAAAATGCAGATTTTTTTGTGTTACCTACGTTACCCTGTTTAAGTCCAGGAAAACACACGGCAATTTTAGTTGCACAACTCTCGAGTTTATAATAAAGAGACAGGGAAGAAAGAAGAATGAAAATGGATACAGACTTGCTTTTTTTTACCATTTTCTTTTGCTCTTTATTTTTACTTACATTCAAAGCTATTAAAAAAGAGCTTGAGGGCTGAATGCATGAATGAATAAGAATGCTAAAATTAACGAAACAAAATTTTTGTGTGTAGACTCAACGGCATTACTGGTCATGACTGGCATACAAAACAGCAGTAACAATCATACAGATGCGAATGGTTTTTCTTTCGCATCGCAATAGAGAGTAACCTCCCAGACAGCCTGCAAGAAAATGTATTTTACTTTTAACAGTTCCTTAGCTAATGAGTCGCGAAGCACATGAAATGATTCTAACGAAACAAACAATAAAAAAAAATTATTCAGGTATTTTTAAAAACATGTTAAACAAGACACTAACTGTTGGTTGGTTGGCTTACATGGCGGCCTAACGACTCTCAATTAGAATCGCAAGATTCTATTTTAATCCATCTACTCGCCAAGACTATGTAGCCGTACAGTAGCCTAAAGCCACCTCGTGATATTGAGATATCTGAGAAGGTCCCCTAACCTTACGTGCACCGAGAAATCTGTGTCTCGAAGCCATAAGAGTCGCGCATTTACTCTTGGGTTACCGGCAGCTGCTGCAGTTTTCGTACTCGGGACCTGTAAGGGGTTAAGAAAAAGTTGCGGGATAGGCAAAAACAATTCTTTTATTGCTTGATTTTTTTTTAACAAAAACAAATAAAAACTTGAAATGACCAAAAGCTAAAGAAAATAATCAATCGTCTACTGCAGCTAAATTACCGCATTCAATATCGGTCGAAATTTCCCGCTTCCTCAAATAAAATATTAAAAAAAAAATTTATTTATTTATTTTTAATAACTTAAAGCTTATTTTGCTTATTTAACTGGAATTTGTTTTTTTTTATTATAAAATAAAAAAAATATTTTTACAGGAAAAAATTAAATGACGAAACTCTGGCGGCTGGCCGTTTGAAGCTGTCTAATGTTTGA
The DNA here is from genome assembly GCA_947397855.1 of Thelaira solivaga. Taxonomy (NCBI): domain Eukaryota; kingdom Metazoa; phylum Arthropoda; class Insecta; order Diptera; family Tachinidae; genus Thelaira; species Thelaira solivaga. Next base: position 50,600,227 of record OX377612.1, read on the forward strand.
CATTAAATGTAACACAAACACACCTGTATTTGACCACAACAACAACAAAACATTATTAATTTTAAATAGCACACATTCACACCTTCCTTTTGTATTGAAGCTAAACCTGGAGACAAGCTGCTTTCGATTTATTAAAATAAAATTAAAACAAAAAAAAAAATATTTAAACTTTTAATAGAAAAGTAAATATCAATTGAACATAAATCTGTAGTAATATCGACTTGTTGTCGGAATTAACTCAGTAACTTTATTATTGTGGTTCAGGAATGGTAGGGTGTTATTTGCCACACAACTAACGACATGTTAAAAAACTTTTAGGGGTTTTAAAGTTTAAAGTTCTCGAAAACGACTTAATTGTATTGAAAATAAAAACAATACCGGAAAATTTATTTTTGTTTTCAATACAGTTGAGCGAAAGAAGCTTTCGTTTTCATTTAGCTGAACAGGCCTTTTAAATGCAAGAGAAACAAGGAAACATTTTATTTTCACTTGATTAGTAACATTGGATTGAAACTGTTTTCATGTAGGGAACAATGTGCCAAGAAGTAAGGGAAGTAAAAGGCAGTTAAGAACTGTGGCAGTTGATCTGCCGTGAATTGACTGATATTTATTCAGTTTGTTGTGGTAAACGGACCATGAATGGAAATGACTCTCAAATGGATGACACTAACATTAGATAGGCCAAGGCATCACCGTCAAAGCCGTGTGCTGTAGGCCGATGATTAACCTAAATTGAATGGTTTAGATAGGAAACACATGTTGGTATGCACCTCAGAAGTAGGTTTTGTTAAAGCCACAAATACGCGAAACCCCTTAGAATTGTCTGGAGAAAACAGGAATAGTTCAGTACCCACCAATTTAGAGGGACTCCTCTGCCCCGTTAATTTAATTGGTGAGCAAAAAAGAAAAAATTTGCCTGGAAGTGCTTCTACTTCTACTGAAGAAAAATCAATGAACTGAAAATTAGCGTGTCATTGCAAGGAAGTTGTTCTTTATGAAAATATTTTCACTGCATAAAAAGCTCATCTAAGAAATGGACCGATTTTTTAAGAACTTTTGGATTTGATTTATGTGCTGTTTTTATAACACAAGCGATCAACTTGTCAAAAAAATTTTTATGAAAAACACTTAATATTTTGATTACTTTTCATATAAAGTTTTCCAACGAATTTATCGCTTGTGTTATAAAAACAGCACATAATCGTAAATCAAATCCGAAAAAAAACATAAAATCTAGAGAAATGTATGAAATCTTTATTTGAGTCGATAGAACGATCATTTTAATGTTTAAGTATAATTTCATGTATGTTGAGCGGCCTCCAATGGTTCATACGCTGAGTCCAATTTTGGCATACATTCTCCAACATATTATATTGACTTAGAGTCAACCGTTGTCAACTTCTCCTTATAGACAGGAGCCTTAACACAGTTTCCCATAAAAAATTGTTTAAAGGAATTAAATCGCATGACCTAAGCGGGTAAATGACCGGTCCCAAACGTCAAATAAACTATTCATCCAACTCGCTTCCCAATTGGGCCATTGTTTAGTGGCAGCCGGGTAAAGCACTCCCATTTTTGGCAAAAAAATATTTTTTAATCATTGTACAGTAGCGCTCGCTATTCACAGTAACGTTGCTGCTGCATTCGTAGTTTTTTTTTTTAATTACGGTCTAATGAAGACACCAGCTTATAATCCCCACCAAAGAGTAAATTTTTCAAGATGCATTGGCAGTTTTTGCAATGCTTATGGCTGCTCTTCACACCAAATACAACAATTTTGCCTATTCACGGATCCATTCAACCAGAAATGAGCTTCGTCGCTGAACACAATTTTTCACTTTTTGCACTTTCTTAACCGAGCGTGAGTTTTGACAATAAAATTCAATAAACGATTCATATTTAAATTATAGACCGTTAAGTTTACACCAAAACAGCTAAGCTGTCAAAAACAGTGTTGCCGAAAAGAAATGAATGAAATTATCTAAGAAAAGTTAGTGATTTAAAATCAGCATCTAAAGAATGCCAAACGCTTATTTTGAAGTGAATACGATGCATTTCGAAGAGCATTATTTTTTGCTGGGGTATAAATAATTTAATTATTTTTTGCTTCTTTGCTAATAAAATTGTAACTCTGATCCCAAATCGTGGCATTTGTGGCGTTGAATGAAATCAATTGAAATTATTTTCTTTTTGAGTGAAAAAGTTACGTAAATATTAAAATTACAAAAAAATTAAAATGAAATGGAGTCTGATAATTTGGCCTCTAGTTTAAATGAACCCCTTTTGATACTTAATAGTCGCTTGGTATTCAAATAGCTTCATTGAATAGATTCATTACACAAACTAGTGATAAATATTTCTAAAGTGCATGATGACTTTAATTGTTTTAAGGTCGAGACTCCTTCCCACTCTTTAATTCTTTATTTTTATGGCTGTGGCATCAACGAAAACCAAGTTTGCTACTTTAACAACAACATAAACTGAATGAATGATTTAGTAAATGAATGTGTGTCATTTATATCGATTTCATTGAATAAATTAATTCAGCAAAAATTTTATGGGAAAAAAGCAAAAAACAAATTAATTCTGACTTTGTATGTGGACGCCAATTGAGATGTTAATTTGGGTTTGTAGGCTGCACAAATTTCCTGTTCTGTTTAAAAAAAAATTGAGAATTTGAGAGTAAAATATTTTTTTTTTTTTGTTTGGTTTTAAATGTCAAGCGATGTTTTGACTTAATAATTTTTTAATTAAATTAAATGTAATGAAACATTAATTTTTTTCTTTAATGTTTTAATAAAAATTAATTTATTTTTGTTCACTTACCTTCCGGCCAATTATCAAATACTGTTTGTGCAATATCACCAGCTGAATCTGTTGGATTAAATAGGAATTCTTTTGTTTTGCCACTAACAAGTATTAAACGTAAATTTATCTAAAAATAAATCAAAAAATTTAAAAGAAAAAATTTAATTGAGTTAAGGAAGTTAAAAATTAATTTTTTTTGTATCTAAAATAGTTTTTAATTCTAAATTAAAATAAAATAAAAATACTTTATTTTCATTAAGTAGCCAACCAGAACTAAATGCACATTAAAACTTTATTTTTTTTTTTATTTTAATTTGAATAATTAAGTAACTTGGTGTTTTATGTTGTTGTATTGTGGTTGCTGTTTAAAAACAAAATCAACAACATGTTTTGCGGTATTAATAATATTAAAATTACAAAAAAAAAAGAAAATATTTTTTTATGGGCAAAAAAAATTAAAACGAAATTAGTTTTAATTTAAGGCATTTTTAAGCAATTTGCTAACAAACTTGGGATTTTTTTAACAAAATTAGCAACAAAACAATAAATTATTAATGAGTTTCTTTTAAAGCGTTTGCAGGAGCGTCTCTAGAATTGTTTTTTGCAAAGTCAGTTTCTTTTTTGCTGTTAAAACGTTTATTAAACATTTGAGGCAAGTCTTTTTAGTTTTGGAAAGTAGGGCAAATTTCTCATTTTCCGCCAACGCTTTCCCTTGAAACTATATCAAAATGTATTCTGGGTTAATGCGTATTTACTAAAGGGCTGCACAAGCATACATGAAAGCCACACATTACTACAAACATGTGTAATATTTTACAATAAAAAGTGCTTGTAAGCCATTTAAAGTATGCTTGCGCAGCCTTTTAGTTTTTACTCACAGCAATGCTTCACAAACTGCAGTTTTGTGTCTTGTGTTTTGTTTGTTATTTCAACATGGGTTAGGACTCATAGTAGGATTACACCTGGAATATTTTTGTGGAACATTTTAACCCTCTAACTTTGCAACTTAGGGGTCAAAAAAGTCCCATTAATTGAAGAGTTAGTGGGTTGATGTCAACATTGAAGTGTTCAGAGACTCGTAGTAGAATTTTATCAGGAATATTTTTGTGTTCGGGGATCTCACTAACATTCTTCAATAGTAATACCACTGCAGTAGGGATTTGTTGGGGCTCCAAAGAGCCCGATTGAGAAATGTGATGGCTGTAGTAACAGGACACTGTAATTTTGGCAACCATGCTAAGAGCATGGGTTTGCGATATAACGACTACTGTAGAAGTTGTCAGGAGGAGGAAAAAGAGGAAACTGTGGAACACCTTCTCCGCCAGTGTCCAGCCCTGGAAGAGCGGCGCTTGATCCACTTCGGTGAGCGACGTCTGCAGGGTCTCACTGCGCTGTCGAATGCAAGAGTCGACATGCTATATGGCTTCGTTAGAAGTAGCGGTTGGTTTTTGTGACGGACTCACTCACTTTCTTTCTCTATCTTCTTTGCTTCCCCTTCATTCTTCTGTTACCATCCTTCATCTTCTTTATTTTCGTCTATACAGGTATCACAAAGGGACCCCGTCAGATGACCCAAGTGAGCCCAGCTTTTGTTTTTCTTCGGGCGACCTGTTTAACCTAACCTAACCTAATACCACTGCTGCCACCAACTACTCTCTATATAGGGGTGTGTAATGGCAAATCTTCACTGACCAAAATCCCTAGCAGACATGATGATATCATATTTTAATGTTTTTTTTTTTTTTATTTGGAATTCAAAAGTTCAACAAAATATTAATCTTTATTTGTGCTTAATTTCAGATTAATTTATTACAACACAATTTTGGAATTAAGCACAAATAAAGATTAATATTTTATTAAACTTTTTCTAAATTTTTATATTAAACATTTTTAATTTTATATTTCGTATATTTACTTTTGTAGAAATCTATATTTCGCTGCATATTTCAGTTAAATATATTTTTGACGTAACATTTTACGTGAAAAACATATTTTTTTTTTTAATTTTACACTTTCTTTTTGTTTAATTCTGTCAACTGTTTTAGAATTAATTTTTTTTAAATCAAACGTTTTTTTGGTGCTTTCAGTGCCGGCTGTAAAATTAAAATTTTAATTTCTGTACAAAACGTGAGATGTTTGTAAATGTTTGTTGTGGTTCAGAAGAATTTTAATGGACATTTATGAATGCCTACTTTCATACAAGTTTATTGGTTTTGTTCAAATTTAATCCAGCCAATGCTGTGCTGGCTTTAAAGAAAACTTAATTCAATTTTAAAATTTCAAAATCAGTATTGTTTAATGCGAATGTTTTGGAAAATTTTTTTTTTTTTTTTGGTGTGTATTTTGGTGAACGTGTTTTACTTACAAAGTGCGTTACAAGCCAGCCAGCCATTGAGTAGAGTGTGTAGCCACATACACAAAGTGAAATAAATTAAATGAAAATTTTATAAGCTTTAGCAGAATTTCTATGGGCTTAATAACAAGTCAGGGGAAAAAAATTAAAAATTAAAAATAATCATGTGTAGCAGGAGAGTAAAATTAATATTAAATTAGCAAAAATGCAGATATTTTTTTTTAAAAGCAGAGGGAACTTTGGCTGAGAAAGATTCTATAAAAACTAGCCGTTGTTACCCGGTTTCTCCCGATCTCGGCAGCTCCTTTTATCTATGTGTAGGAATTCTTAGACTAACCATCAGAATAATCTGTTTAAAATTCTGTTTTTACACAGTATCGCGTGGTGTACAAATTAGTGACCTTCTAACTGACCTGAGTAAAAGTTTAAAACTGAGCGTAGCCAGAGTATAAGGTGACGATGCTTAAAATTTATTGATTTTATATACCAAATTTAAAAAAAAAATCCGTTGAAAAATAGAATTCTAATTGTTAAATCAGTGAATAATGGGCGTAAAGTGGGCGTTACATAAGGAATTTTTAAAACCGATAAAAGAGTTTATTCATTACAAACCCACATATCGACTGCAGCATCACTAATTTGTGAATATAAACTATCCAGGATGCCACCTAAACTAATACAAAAAAATTGATCCAGTACAGTAGAATTTTATATATAAAAAAGTTAACGGTTTACTACTGAGCCACCAAAGGGCAGGAAATTTTCCTTTCCCTTGCATCCCAGCACTTGGTAGTGGTAAAAATATATAATTTGTCATGTGAATTAATAATTTTTAATTTGTGGCAAAAAAATTTTATTATCAAAAAAAAGATGAAAAAGAAAGAGCAGAAAAAAAGAAAATATTATCAAGAGCCAGCGAATAAAAAATCAACTTTTTTCTGCAGATTCAATATTTACATTTCCTGTTGATGTGGTGACTTGTTTAATATTTTAATAAATATTTGCAAAGACAACAACAAGAAGGAAAGAAAAAAACCATGAAAAACACACAAGCAACTACAACATTTTATTAAAAGGCAAAAATACTGGCATTACATTTCAATTAATAAATAATTAATGGGAAAAATTATTTCAGGTGTGTGTGAGAAAATTTTTAATTTGCACACACACACACACACACACACACACACACACACACACACACACACACACACACACACACATACGCACTTATTTTCTATGAAATTTGAGAAAGTTTCATTTTGAATTTTTGACATGATTTAATTTGATGGCTGCTTGTTTGTTGCAAGAAAAAACTATTTTTACGCGTACTTGTATGATTGCATACACAGCGCTGCTAATTGGAGACAGACTCTTCATAACAGCCATTAAATCAATTAAGTTAAACACACACATACTAGCAAGAGCAAGTTGTGGCAAGAACAAGAACAAAGTATTTAAAGTAAAACTTATTGGGGTCAACTATAAATCTGTGCTTTGCTGCACCGAGCTGTGTTGTGCTGCCGCTGCAAATTGAATATTGAAATATTGATTTCTGTAATTTGAGGTTGCAGAAATGTGAGTCAGTTAATTTAATAAATTTTTCCATACTTAGATACATTTTCTTTTATAAAAATACCCCATCAAAATTAAATTAAATTCGTTACTCTTATAAATTTTTTTTAATGAAAATAAAATAAATTGTTTTCTTGGCGTAACCATGAGACTGACGTCTTTTCGATCTGTGACGACGGGTATCTGTGCCACCACGTTGCTAGTTTACATGAATACAAATTTATTTGGTAAATGAAATTTAAATGTCAACGTCAGATCTGTAATAATTAAACGGAAAAAGAAATTCTTTAAGGAGTATTTTAGCAAAAAAAAAAAATAATAATACTAAAGAAAAATTCCAGCTAAAGAAACTTACAGATTTTTTCTTTCCCCAGCATTTAGCAAATTTTGTAGATTTTGTAAATATAATTTTCGTGCAAAATTTCTAAACTTTTAAATCATTTGGGTTACGGAAACAAAACACATTAATGAATTCTAAAGCTTTTGATTTCTTCTTTGCAAGAAACCCAACATGCATCACACTTCTGTTTTAAATTAAAGATTGTAAAAACAACAACAAAAGAAAATTTGGTTGAAAATAGTTGTCGTATATTTTTAGAAAAAGCAGCAGGAAACGCGTAACGAATTTATTTGAATTGTACGCGAATAAATTTTAAACAAAAAATTAAATTAAAGAAACATTTTACACGTTAAAGTGAGTGTTGCTTTGAATTTGCATCATTTATTTATCTTTATTGCTTGTTTTTGTTGCTGTATTTATTTTTTTCTCTTCAAATTGTTAATTTTAAAATACAAAATTGTTGTTTTGTTGTCTTTAAAACGAAATCTTTTTTTTTTTTTTATTTAATTTAATTTAGTATTTTTTTCGGGGAAAGACACCAACTGTTAGGTCTGGCATTTCAGTTTGCTGACATTGAAATAAATTTTGTTTTTATGCCCTTGACGGTTGGCATAAAAGTCTATACACGTCTGGCATTCCGTTTGTAATCGCTACATCCTACCACATGCTACCAACAGACTTAGAAAATAAAAAACGAAACGTTTGCCTTCATTTCGTTTTGTAGTTTCCAGTTAATAAAACAAAATTAAATAAAAAACACTGCAAACATTTGTTCGGACTTATTTTGTATTTGTTTTTGCTCATGTAAATAAGCAGTACGATTCGTTTAAACGTATAAAACCAAAAAAGGAATAAAATATTATATATAAAAAAAAATAGCTACACAGTAAATAATTCTTGAAACGAGCCATTGTGGAGCTCTTGCTAGTAAACAAAATATGTTTCTGCTAAAACAAGACGACAGAGCCCAAGTAAAATCGTTTGGTTTCTTTTGTTTTGCTCTTGTAAAAAACGATTTAGAAGTTTTGGCTTTGCAGCAAACGTTTGTGAAAACTTTTGTTTGCTTAAATACACTGGATACCAACCTAATAGAGTATAAATATACATTCTGGATCTTTTTCTTTTAAATTAAATAAAAATTATTTTACAATAAACAAAATTTTTTTAAATGAAATAAAAAAAAAAAGTTTAATAAAACAGAAAAGAAAAATACATAATAAAAAAATTACATACAAAGACCAAAAAGACGCATTCTGTACCGAATGTAAGCGATCGAAAATTAATTTTTTTTTTAATGAAAACAGCTGCTCAGTTGTTTGTGTTAGCCCAAATGTTCTATTAAAGATCTTTTTAAAGAATTAGAGCTAGAAACGGGTTACTGCGGCCAAAATATAACAATTTTTAAGTAAACAATTCTAAATACTTCTTTTTATTGCAAGCAAATGCTGAAGCTATAGCGTGATTTTCATTTCATACTTAAATCCTCTTGTTTTTCCACAAATGACGACCTTGTTTCTCATAGAGAACTTTTTGCAGCAGCGATTTTCTAAAATTATTTCATACAAACAACAAATTTTTTTCTGTTTAAAATTTTGTTTACAACATTTTCTTTTCTTTTTATTATAAATCTATTTTATTAGCAGCTTTCATATGAATTCGTAGTAAAAAAATAAATTATAATAAAAATAAAATTTATGTGTTAATAAATTTTATTTTCATTGAGAACAGCAAGGTCACTCACTTACTTATTCACTCATTTAGTCAGTCACTGTAGCATTTGCGGCAAATAAATGTTCGTTAAAAGCTTAATTTAATAATGCCCAGTCATGCCTTTGTGTATATAAAATTAATTTTTCTTTTCGTTTCCCAATAAGACTTCTTTTTGTAAATGACCTAATAATCAATTGAATTTTTTTTTCAAATTGCTTGCGATTGATAAACCAAAACAAAATGTTGAGTTACGAGGTTCAATAGGATTTTAGATGGCAGCATAATTTTTAGGGAAAAATATGAAATTTTTTCTTTAAAAATGTTACAAAATGTCTGCTTGTAAAAATCATTATCAATCAAGAATTTTCTCTTTTTTTGACTTTAAAAATTTTAAAGATTCTTTTCAAGTTCCTTTTTTAATTTAATTTTTGGCCAGACCAAGTTACTCGTAGCTTCATTCATTTTCATTTAATTTTGTTTTAAAAAAATTCAAAATTTTTAGTTTTTTTTATAATTTTTTTAAATTTAATTTTTGACCCGCTTTCGTATGCTTTATTAATTTTTACTTATATTTCAAGTTTTTTTTTTTAATTTTGTTAAATTTAATTTTTAGACCTGCCCTCGTTTATCTTATAAATTTTTATTTAATTTTGGTTTTAAAAAATTCCAAGTTTATTTTCCAATTTTTTTAATTTAATTTTTGACTTGCCCTCGTTTACTTAATTCATTTTCATTTAATTTTGCTTTTAAAAATTTTAAAATTTTTTCCAATTTTTTTTAGTTTAATTTTTAGACCACCGTCGTTTACTTTATAAATTTTCAGTTTTTTAAATTTAATTTTTAAGCCGCCTTCGTTTATTTAACTCATTTTCATTTAATTTTGCCTCTAAAAAATTCAAACTTTTTTCTTAAGTTTTTTTTATGCTTCATTCATTTTCATTTAATTTTGCCTTTAAAAATTTTAAAGTTTTTTTTTTTTTTTTTTTTTTTAATTTAATTTTTAGACCTGCCCTCATTTACCTTATAAATTTTCATTTAATTTGGTTTTGAAGAATTCCAAGTTTTTTTCCATTTATTTAAATTTAATTTTTAATTCACTCTCGTTAATTTTACTCATTTTCATTTAATTTTGCCTTTCAAATTTTCAAGGTTTGTTTTTCCTTTACTTTATAAATTTTCATTTAATTTTGTTTTTAAAAAATTTCTAGTTTTTTTTTAAATTTTTGTACTTTAATTTTTAGACCTACTCTCGTTTACTTGTTAAAAAGTTTTGATTTTATTGTGATATTTTGTTGCATCATCATTGACATGATGAAACTTTTACACTCGTTAGCACAAGCAATCAAAAACAATTAAAGCAACAACAATGTTTCTCAGTAATAGAAGCACAAGTGAAAATCACTTACAAATCGTAAAGAAATTTATTTAAAAATTAAATTAAATTAAAATGAAATTATCATTAGCCTCGGTGTAGACTAACTGGGATGGGAGTCTGATACAACAACTTTTGTGCTGTATAATAAAATAAAATAAAATAATTCTGATACACTTTCCATAAAAAAAAAAAAAAAATTTAAAGGACTAAAAGCTGTTATATGCCACTAGAGGCAACAGAATAAATCAAGAAATTAAATGGCAAAATCAAGAGAAGGCTGCAGGGCAAACACATTAAATGACAAAACAACAACAATTGGCATTTTACAGCAATTGCTTTTTCAAATTAAATTCTTCTGCTTAAATTATAATTCAAGCATTTTGACAACCAACCCTTCAAGTAAACTTTTATTGTTACTTTTACACATTTTTTTTTTTTTTAAATAACAAGTTGAATAAGAAAATGTTTTTTTTTTTGTGTAAATTTAACTAACAAAAAAAATTTTTATTTTTTGAGTTTAACAAATTAATGGGCTTCTAAAAAAAATGTGTAATTTAAATCAAAATTAATTTTATTTTCAGTGGAATGAAAAATAAATTTGCTGCACCTCTTCTTCACCTTCTCCCTTTTGCTTGTGTTATAACGTGTTTTTCCAAAGTAATAAATTTCTGTTGTTTAATATGGGCAAAGTGTGTGTGTGAGTTTGTATGAAAAAATATTTACAACCGAACTAGAAACCACAGCAACATCGACAACAGCTGAACTAAATCAAATTTTTAAATCCCCAAATGAAATAAATGACTTCCTTTTTAGCTTCTCAAAATTTTACACAAAATTGAATCAGCATTTTTAACGAAAGGAAATAAGAAAATTAAAATATTTTAAATAACTCACATCTCGCTAAGCGTCTTGGCTTGTCTGCAAAAAATACCCAGGATCTAGGCGATCTCCAAATTCATAGCTTAGAATGTTACCCACTCATCAACGGAGGCTCTCCGTTATTACAACTTTCAATAATTTGAGTTAGGATTTTGTGGGGTAAATAACCAGTTTTTGGCTAAAACTATGGAACCAAATTTTGGCTGGATTTTTAAGGACACACTATCCGATTCTTAATTTAAAGTCCAACCGAAAGCTTGGTATTTGACTTATAAAATCTTCACTTTAATTATTGGCAACTTGTAAAAATTGTACTTAGTGTGTTTTTCTTGTTCGGGTTCGGGTGGTATATGAAAGGGGAAAAAACCGTTTGTTGGTTGTTTAACTATTTCATCAATTAGAATCGCAAGTTTCGATTTTGAGCCACATTAATCGCCAAAACAAAATCGCATTGAGATATTCTATAAGGTTCCTTAACCAAATATTTTATAACTCAAGAGATTTCTTTCATAAAATGTTCACCAAGAAACTAGAAGCCTGAAGAGTCAGCTACTCACGGAAAAGAGTCAATACGCTACTTAGGGCCTGTTTAGCTAAATACAAATGAAAGCTTCGTTCGCATAATTGTATTAAAAACAAAAATTTAAGAGAAAAAATTTCCTTAAGGTTTTTCTATTTCAAAAAATTATTGCGTTCAGTAGGGAAAGTTTGAGGAAACAAACTGGAGGAAAGACTATACTTGATGTCAGACAGTTAGGCTGCACTGATAACCTTACGCTCAACTGAGCTGAGATCAGCCATTACAATGGATAGTCAGTTATATCTGAAAGAACTTGACATCCAAAACAACCTTAGGTTGGCAACGAGCGAGCATGGCCCACAGATTTGCACAGCGTAAGTTCATAGAACCAGAACCCTATTTTGGTATCTCTCTGGAATACATTAGCGACAAAACTGGTTTCTGGGTTCCATCATAATTCCCTAAAAATTGGGAATCGCTGAGTGAACTAGGGCAAGCGAAGTGCTTTATCACGTTATCGATTTACACATCAAAGAAGGAACTGACACTTAACAAGAGTAAAATCAAACTCTCAATGGGATGGTCGACGGCGCATTGTGATCTTAGATACCACCACTGTAAGATAGAAAATATTAGGATTCTGATTCTGTTCTGTCATGTTACTGACTGTCTTTATGATATTGTAGGGAGACTCCTTGTTGGCTCTTAGAAAGTTAGAAAAGCTTTCACTGAACAGGGTAATTGGCTTTATGTAAACCCTAGATCTGGCACAATAAAGAAAGATCCCTTTAGGTTGTGCTACAATAATAATAATATTGCCCTCACTTGAATAAAATAAAGGCCCCACAGCTGGTCTGAGTACAAGAACAAAATTTAATATTTTTTATTGTCTAGTACAAAACAGGGTGATAACATGTGCTTCCCTCCCGTTCACTGTATTCCACCATAAAATTTTATTTTCATCACATCCTTTAGTAACGCTAGTGTAAACACGTCTGTCTGTTTGCTTTTTACTTACACACGCATGCATAAACAAATTAATTAATTTATTAATTAGTTTATTTTATTTCGCTTACATAAACACATAACAACAACATAAACACAACAACAACAAAATTAATTATATTGCGAGCGGATAATTTGCACTCCCTTGCATGAATACGTGAAATCAAAGTGATGGCCAATTTGAATGGAGAATTATTTTCATAAAGACCAGGCAAGCAAAACAAGGAAGAAATAAAAGGAAAATTTTTTTACTTTATTTGAGCTGTTTTTTATTTTTGAAAGTGATGTAAGTCTACTTTTTAAAAAAAGTGAGTCAGTTTACTAAAATTTACCGCTGACTCAATTTTTATCAAAAGTGGACTAATACCACTTGCAAAAATAACAACTCATTTAATGACTCTGAAACATGTTGAAAAATATTTTTGAAATTTCTTTCCTTATTCCAGTTGTCGTAATCAATAGATAACGATCGTTTATTGTATTCCAGGGGAGCTACCGGGTATTAGGCTGCGAAAGCTAAATGTTTTGCATTTCCTCTTTGGTTATCGTAACATATTTCTGTATATAAAACGACGTTGACATGGACTTACTAATAGACAAATGCGAAGAGTAAACGATCAAAAACATTCAAGATTCGATTGCGTACCGTTTTTTTTTTCACATCGCAATACACAGTAACCCCCCGAGGTCGCAATCGTTATATATCGATAAGTGTTTGCTTATAATTAGTATTCTATAAGACAGTGCAATTGCAATATTGTATTGAAACGACTATGATTTTGTCTTGACCATTTTAGTTAAAGACTAAAAAATTTTATAAAAAAAAATAAAAAATAAAATTTTAAAAATTAAAAAAATTAATTAATTAAAAATATAGACTAATTTGAAAAACTTGGGGAATTGTGGGGACAAATTCTTCCCTCACCGTTCCATTAAATTTCAAAGCAAATTGAGAATAAATTGCTATAAAATAAATACAATTTTCTAGTGCAGTGAGATCATAATAAAGTCGTTTTTCACGCTCTCTTGGCTAAAAATCTTAAAAATCTTTACAATTTAATATTTTTAAGAAATTAATGTAAATCTTGTTACTTTCTTGAAATAACATGCTAATTATTTTAAAAGAAGTTGCTTTCGATACATACACACAGAAAACAACTTCGTGAGAACTAAATTTCCAATCAAAAATTCAGCTGTGATAATTGAAATTTTTAATCTTGACAATAGAAATTCGGTTTTACAGCTCGCAATAATTTTAACAGAACTAATTTTTGAATTATAGTTGCTAAAGCTGACAAATTTTATTATCACCAAGGAATTTTTGATTGGAAACAAATTTAGTTCTCACAAACAAAGTTGTTTTCTGTGTGTACTTTTCCTTCGGTAATTTCAATTTATCGGAATTCTTCTTGATAAATTTTCTTTCTAATACAAGATTATCTTTTTTTCATCACTGCACAGAAAAAACTCACATTCAATTTTTAAACTGAAATACGACCCATCACAGGATTCTTAAAAAAATATAATTTTCACAGCGAACATGAAATACGAAAACAATTATGGACTTGCATAAAAAAATAATAGAATAAAATGTAAACTTAAACAAAAGTTTGTTAGGAAAAATTTTGCTTATAATATTTTTTGTGCAGAATCTTTATTTAAATTGCAAAGCAAAAAACGATAAGCTGATGTCATCGTAGTTCGTAAAATGCTATAGAATACTAAATCAGTCACGACAACGATGAAAAACGAAGTTTAAATAAAAATGATGACGAAAATTACGGTGACAACTGGAATAGAGGTGAATATCAGGACTAATTACGAATGTCGTTGTCGTAGTCGAATTTACGTTGCGGCGTTGCCATATTAATCAGTCTGATTAATTTTTTTTACTGCTTAATTTCTTAATTCTTAAGTATTTTGTCATTTAATATTTTTTTTTTTTAATATTTAATTTTTTGGTTATTCAACAATTCATTTCTTTCGCCATTAAGACAAAAAAAATTTCCAAATATTCTTTCCAAAAATAAATTTAATTTAAATTTCATAACAAATAAATATTAAATTTAAATGTGGCAAAAAATAAAATAAAATAAATCCTTTTTAAGCATCTTAATAATTTAAATCAATTTATTTTATATTTCCATTATAAACACACTAACACAAAGAAATGAATAACACATACAGTCAGTCAGTCGTTGGTACTGAATGTTTATTTTTTTAAGGTCATAAAAAAACAGTTTTTGTTTTCCAATTTAAAGAAGTAAAAGTACGAGGGCATAAACATGAATAATGAAAATTGAATGTTTTTTCTGTTACAGCTTTTTTCCAACGTGCTGAGTATGACATTTAGATTTTAAATAAATTACTTTTTATTCGGTTCATTTTACAATTCAAATTTAAGCTCGTAATCGCTACTTCTTTGTGTTGGTATTTAAGAAAGCTCAGAAGTGGCTATTAAACAAAAATTTAATGTGAACGCACTACAACACAGTGGATAGCCCTTCAGTACTCCGTAGTGGTTTACAACTGTGGACAGTTGACAGTTAAAATATCTACTGTAGTTGTTTAGAAGTAATTTAGAACTTTTTTGGTAGTCTAGTGGACAAAATTACTTAATTTTTACTCGAAAAACATGTGTGCATACCCGGGTATGTCTGCCACTGACGTAAGTATAATTTTTCTGCCACTGACACAAGGGCTAAGCGGTGTAGCGACTGTCACTGACATGGAAGCCTGCTTGTTAGAGCCTTCCTTTGCTAATTAGTTCGACAGCTTATTGGATTCGGGCAAGACTTTAAAAACAAGTTCTTAAATACTTGAAAATTGTTTTTAGTTTTAATATTCAATTTCTAGTTTTAATATTCTAATGCCATATTCGAGAGAACATGAATTCGTTAGACCAGGACCACACACAGCAAGTTCAGTTGGGCAATTCTTTCTTAATTCTCTTCTAAATTGCTACTGTGTCTATACACAGCAATTTTGTTTTGGCAATTTTAGCATTCTTATTCAGTCATATCATTCAGCCTCAAGCTACCTGTCTTCTTTTTTACATCTTTATAAAAAATACGAAAAAAGAACAAAAAGGAATTGCCGAGTACAAGCAAGTTTGTACCCTTTTCCATTCCTCTTTCCTCTTGCCTAACTAAAATTGCTGTGTGTGGTCCTGATCTTACAGCAATTGCTTAGGCAAAAAAAGTCAAAACTGTTGAGAAACAACGTTTTTGTTCAAATTATTTTTCTAAGAATGATTTTGATGGAAAGCAATAGGGCATTTTTTGATTGAAAATTTGGGTAAAATAATTTAAAAAAATTTTTCATACACAAATTATGGTTGGTTTTTTATCTTAAAATTTATATCATCAGCTATAGTCTTTCCACAAAAAAAAAAAAAAAAAAAAAACTTGGACATACCTGAGGACCCCCACTTAAGGAGTTACACAGAACAAATTATAAGCGAAATTTTTCCTAACAAACGTTTGTTTCAATTTACGTTTTATTCTACTTTTTTTTCGTATGATCCGAGTGTTTTGCTTCTGTTCATGTTCGCTGTGAAAATGATTTTTTTTTAGAATCCTGTGATGGGTCCTATTCCAGTTAAAAAATTAAATGTACTTATGAATTTCGTAATTGAATATGATTTTTGTTTTTTTTTTTCTGTACTATTCAAAATGTTTTTGAGTGGCTTAAAGCGTACTGACTGTAGACAGTCTCAACAATCGAGTTAATAAATAAATAATTTTTTTAAACAGCCTAATAATGAATTAAAATTCCCGAGGGATTTTTTTCACATTTTTCTTTTTTTTCTGATTTTGTGAATTTTTTTTCCAAATTTTCCTAATTAATATTGATGCTTAAGCTGAATAATTTTTAATACAATTTTCATTTAATGAAATTTATTGGTTTTTTTATTTATTGTTATTGTTGTTGTTGTTGCTAGTGTATTTTCTTTCATGTAACGTTTTGTAGCAAGCACATGTCTGTACATAAAATAGCATTTAATGGGTTAAGCTAATGTTCTATAAAATTAAATGGTCATGCTTTTGCATGCTGTTGCTGTTTGAAATATTTTGTTGAATTTGAATTTATTTATTCATGGCACAAGTGTGCAATTGCATGTGTATGTTAGTTTAGTTGTGTGTGTGGTTTAGTTGGAAATAAAGATTTATAAAAGATAAAATTTCAATTTATGAGTTTCTTTTTTCATGTTTTTTCTTAATTTATATTTTGACAAATGTCCTTAATTTCAACAACATCATCAGTCACATTCAGCCACATACAAAAAGGAGTAGTAGGTCAGTCGTCATCATCATCATCATTATCTACAGTTGCTTGGTTTTTGTATGTCATTTATTAAACTACCATTTTGCTGCTCCTGCTTTCATTTCATTTTATAATTCAAAAACAAAAAAAAAACCTTGACCCCCTAAAATATAAATTTTATAACTTAAGGCCAAAGGAGTAAGCAAAATCTGTTTCTGCTACTTCTTTTTGTTTGTTTGTTTGTTTTTAAGCTTTTAATAATGATGATAATAAAGAAACAACAGCATATCTTGTGGCTAAATAATGAAATATTGCATATTTTTTGGCGCATTGAAGTAATATCTTTATCAAATTTGTTTCTTTTTTTCTGGCTGTTTATATATATATTTTTTTAATTTAAAATCATGGAAAAAAAAAAACAAAACCCAAAGAAAAATATTTTTTTTGTTAAATTTTTTTAAAGCTCTACTGTATCTTTTTTTGTTAGCCGTAGGATGATAACATTGCAATTTATGAAACATTTTCTATAATAACGATTTATTTATTTATTTTGTTTTAGAGTGTATTTTAACGAGGATTTGAATTTATTAAGTCAATATTTATGACTGCTTAAAATTCACATCACAAGTTTGTGGCAACTGCAGCAACAACACCAAAAGAATAAAATTATATTTCTTCTTTTTTAGAATTTCTCGCTTTTTTTTTTTTTTTTTTTGCTTTTGTTTGGCACATTAAATGAATTTTTTATAACAAATAAAACATGGCGACAAATAAACGATTAAATAAAACGAATTTTTAACACTCTACAGATTAGTGTAGCACGTAGAATTTCTTTTAATAAAATAAATTAAAGGATTGTCTTTCTTATATGAAAAATTTATTTTAAAAATATCCTGATTTTTTGTATTAAAAAATCTAAGTTTTTTTGAAATAAAAAATATAAATTAATCCAATTTTTTTTGTTAAAATATCCAATTTTTTTTTGTACTAAATAATCAAAATTTTTCCATTAAAAATTCAAATTTTTTTTATTAAAAAGTCCAATTTTTTGTAGATCCAAATTTTTTATAATAAAAAATCCAAATTTTTTTTTATTTAAAAATAAAAATTTTTTGTTAAGAAATTCAACGAAAAATCATATCGAATAACGATCGAAATTTTACTCCGGGTCACATAGGATCCATCAACTAACGTGCTCATTACTTAAGTACAATGACAACTTTGTTGAGAAATATTAAATTAGTGACCTTTAAAGTTAAAAGTTGCATAACTTTAGTACTTTGTGTTGATAGAGATGTTCTAGATGTTTTAGTCTAGATGTGACGTGTAGGTGGTGGACAGCTGAATTTTATACATAGAAAAATAACTTGCTGAAGGCATAATATTGTTTTCTATTATTCTTCGTATTTCTGGGTATTTAATTTTCATTTTCTCACAATTAAAAATTTTCAACAGCTAAAGCGTAAAATCACTCAATTTATTCAAAGCTGTTTGAAATAATTTGCATGCACTAAAATGGAGTAGCAGCAGGTTCATAACTCATAGTATAATCAACATAAAATCCTTTACAAGTTTTCAGGCAAAACGAAAACACTTGCACTCTCTCTCTCCTACATTCAAATCTATAAGGTTGAAATGCAAGTAAATAAAAGCCTGCCCGACTTATGCAGTGATTTAAAAAAACTGTTCTTGTTTTGTGTACCGGGATTTTATTTCAAATAAAAAAGCCAGGGGAGGTCTACTATTGTGTATTGAGATGCTGGCAGTGGCCATAAGTGTGTGTTCTATTCAATGCAAAACAGGAAGTTTATGTAGACAAAATTATTATGCTCAGCTCAACTGAGAGGAGATACTCTTTTTTGTTTTTATTAATTTACATGTACCTTCGCCATCAAAGCAAAGAAAGAAAAAGAAGAAAGAAATGATTCTTTGATGTTTTAGAGTTTTTCGTTTACAGTTGACTTAATGTTGATTTAATTTAATATATTTTTTTTAATTTAGTTTTATTTTATTTTATTTATTTTATTTTATTTTATTTTATTTTATTTTATTTTATTTTATTTTATTTTATTTTATTTTATTTTATTTTATTTTATTTTATTTTATTTTATTTTATTTTATTTTATTTTATTTTATTTTATTTTATTTTATTTTATTTTATTTTATTTTATTTTATTTTATTTTATTTTATTTTATTTTATTTTATTTTATTTTATTTTATTTTATTTTATTTTATTTTATTTTATTTTATTTTATTTTATTTTATTTTATTTTATTTTATTTTATTTTATTTTATTTTATTTTATTTTATTTTATTTTATTTTATTTTATTTTATTTTATTTTATTTTATTTTATTTTATTTTATTTTATTTTATTTTATTTTATTTTATTTTATTTTATTTTATTTTATTTTATTTTATTTTATTTTATTTTATTTTATTTTATTTTATTTTATTTTATTTTATTTTATTTTATTTTATTTTATTTTATTTTATTTTATTTTATTTTATTTTATTTTATTTTATTTTATTTTATTTTATTTTATTTTATTTTATTTTATTTTATTTTATTTTATTTTATTTTATTTTATTTTATTTTATTTTATTTTATTTTATTTTATTTTATTTTATTTTATTTTATTTTATTTTATTTTATTTTATTTTATTTTATTTTATTTTATTTTATTTTATTTTATTTTATTTTATTTTATTTTATTTATTTTATTTTATTTTATTTTATTTTATTTTATTTTATTTTATTTTATTTTATTTTATTTTATTTTATTTTATTTTATTTTAATTTATTTTATTTTATTTTATTTTATTTTATTTTATTTTATTTTATTTTATTTTATTTTATTTTATTTTATATTATTTTATTTTATTTTATTTTATTTTATTTTATTTTATTTTATTTTATTTTATTTTATTTTATTTTATTTTATTTTATTTTATTTTATTTTATTTTATTTTATTTTATTTTTTTTTTTTTTATTTTATTTTATTTTATTTTATTTTATTTTATTTTATTTTATTTTATTTTATTTTATTTTATTTTATTTTATTTTATTTTATTTTATTTTATTTTATTTTATTTTATTTTATTTTATTTTATTTTATTTTATTTTATTTTATTTTATTTTATTTTATTTTATTTTATTTTATTTTATTTTATTTTATTTTATTTTATTTTATTTTATTTTATTTTATTTTATTTTATTTTATTTTATTTTATTTTATTTTATTTTATTTTATTTTATTTTATTTTATTTTATTTTATTTTATTTTATTTTATTTATTTTATTTTATTTTATTTTATTTTATTTTATTTTATTTTATTTTATTTTATTTTATTTTATTTTATTATATTTTATTATATTTTATTATATTTTATTTTATGTTATTTTATTTTATTTTATTTTATTTTATTTTATTTTATTTTATGTTATTTTATTTTATTTAAAATAAAGCAAAGGAATGAATTGAAAATAAACAATTTGATGAATGTTTTCTCACAAAAAAAAAATTTAATTGAAGAATAGAGCTGATATTTTTGAAAGTGGTATAAGTCCACTTTTTAAAAACATTTTAGTCAGCGGTAATTTCAGTACGATGGTGTCTATATTTTACTAAAATTCCCGCCAACTATTTTTTTAGAATAGAAAATAGACAACAAAAAACTCTTTTAAATTACTGCTTTTATTAAAAAAAAACCTTAACAAAAAATTTGCCCTGCAACCACTGTCATTGTCACTGGCACTGTCATTAACTAATGACACACACATGTTTTCTTTTTTTGCTTTTTTTCTAAAAAAAAAATTGAAAGATGTTTGCCTCATTTAGAATCTAGAAAAAAATATTTTTTTTTTATTAATTTCATAGATTTATGATGATTTTAAGTTTTACAGCATTTGGGGACAACACAAAACACATGTTCCATTAGAAAGACAAACAGAGAAACACAACGAAGAAAAAGAAAAACAAAAAGTGAGTGATGCTACAAAATTTGAAAGCTACTCATTCACTCACACGCAAGTACATAAAAGTATGTAAGTTGAAAAAAAAAATATAATTAAGTAATTACCCTGCAAGCAACTCGACTAACTCTATTAAAAATATTCAAGACTGTAGAATTTTTTTAGACAATTTGTTCCTGAAATATTCCAGAACTCGCAATTACGGCGCAAGTTATCTACGCGTCAATTGGAGTAGATATTCGGTATCATTTTGTGGTTAGTCTGTAGTCGGCATTATAAAACTGTTTCCATAACATCAGCTATCAACTCGTCGAAAAATATGTTTTACAGGAAAGGAAAAACACTCAAATATTTTTTTTAAGAAATTAAGAATTTCCATACAAAATTTTTTGTTTTCCATAAACAGTAATTTTCATACAAATTTTCTATACCAATTGATGTCTTGTGTTAGAGAAACAGCACATAAGTCAATGTTATATTACATTGATCGACAATTGCTTGCTGGGCATTTTTTTTTAGGTATTTGTTGTATGCAGGGGGTCCACATCAGCATACTTTTTATTTTCCAACAACAAAATTTCTCAACATTTAATTGCGCTTCCATATCTGATAAATTTAATTTTTTTTTTTTATTTAAAAATATTTTTTTAATATAATTTTTTTGTAACAACAAATTTATTTGTTTTATTAAGGCCACTTAATGGAAAAAATTAGAAACTTTATTTCGAAACAAAATTTTCTTCTTTAATTTTGAGAAAAATTTCTTAAATTTAGAAAAGCAATTTATTAAGACGAATAACAGCGGAAATATAAATTTTAATTTCTTTTTAATTTAATTTTCTTGTTATTATTGTAGACCGGGAAGTTTGTGCAGCCCAGTTCCCAACAACAATCCGATATTCCTTACGAATCTCGTAATTGCTGTAGCATTAATAATGCCTTGATCTTCTGAGACCAATATTCCACTAGCTAAGCAACTCATTCTGAGTCTTGCCACCTCTGGACCTCACAGAGAACATGTACAGCCCATAAAGTTACTGTTAAAAATTAATTTTCGAAAGAAGCCAAAATTATTTTGTTCAGTGTCCAGCTTTCTTATTTCTCTGAGAGTCAACAAAAAGCAATTAAAAGACTTTAAGCCTAGACAACACGAATAATAATAAAGAAAATTACGACTGCGGCAAGTTATTCTCAGATTACAAAATTCAGCTGTTTTATCTAGATTTATGTGTAAGCGTATGTTTGAAAGATTAAATTGAGATCAAAAATTCTTTCTAAAGTTTTTCTTTTAAAAATATTTCGGTTCTAGCAAACGGTATTTCTTTTATTTAACATCGCGTTAATTGTGGAAGAGAACGGCCAACCACAATCGTTTAACCACAATAATAAAGTTAACTTTTACTTAAGTCGACTTAGCCGATTTTTGGGTAAACAGACTTGGGCTTCTTGTATTTAACTTGACTTGACATGGCTTCAAGTTGAGCTTTTGGGAAAAGCAAGCTCTAGTCGTACTGATGCTCTTAGTGAAAATATGTAACTCGAGTTATGCACGAAAACTAAAAAAAAAAAATTTTGTCAATTTTGGGTCAAAATCTACTTGATGGAAAAAAAGGAAAAAAAGTTTGTGTTGACTTTAAAGTAAAATTATGAAAAAATTATGATAATATTGTCTTTAAAGTTTCCGTTAATTTTTTTTTTTTTTTTTTTTTTTTTTTTTTTTTGTTAAGAGGGTATGAATTTGGGCCTTAGTGTTTCAAAATTCTAAAATAGATTTTAAGCAACAAATAATTTTAAGGCCCTGGATTACAGATTTACATTCTAAGCAGAAGATACTTGGGGCTAAATTACGGCATTCGATATCTATCAAAATTTTCATTTAAATTATTTTTACAGAAACTCAAAACAATTTAAATGTGAGTGAGTAAAACTGGTCCTTCAGACCTTCATTTTTCACATGACATCATTGCTTTTCATTTATATACTTTTGCTTAACTAAGGCCAAGAATAAAAATTGTTCAATGTCACATTTCAATGTCAGTCAAACGCTTGCTACAAAAACAACAACCCCAGAAAAAAATTTTCCAAAAACCAGTCACTGCAATAATAATAATAAAAAAAACACAAAAATAACTTAATAAAAAAAATTGGTTAGACAATACCAAAAAAAACCCCTAAAATAAAAAAAAATCAAGCAGAGCAACTGTTACCAACAACCTAACCAACAGCCATCTACCCCACAGACAAAAGAAAACAAAAAAAGTAAATGAAATTTAAGACAAAAGAATCACTTCGATACTTAAAAAAAAATAAAATATTGCGACAAAGAAAAAACTAACTAAAAGTTTATGAAAAAATAAATAAATTTAAACGTAAAATATTGAAATGAATACGTTAAGGGGCAAATATGTGAGCGCCAGCCAGCCAACCAGTCAGTCAGGCAGCCACTTAGAGAACCAACAGAAACGAACAGAACCCTTTAAAAATAATGAAGGTAGAAAAAGTTTTATGCTCACTTGAAAAAAAAAAAGAAACACACTTTAAAATTCTTTTAAAGATGGCAATTTAGAAGTTCGTTGAAAACAAAAATGTTTATGAAATGATTTGGGTAGAAGGAGGTTTTTGTACACAAAAAAAAAAAAAAAAAAAAAAAAAACAAAAATATAATGGTTATAAAAAAAATAAGAAAGGATGCCTGTGGTGGATCACTTTATTCCTCTAAATTAATGAATAATAAATAAAAAGTTATAAAAGAAACCAATTTTAGAGTGTAAGAGGGTCCAAAAAAATTTTTTACGACTCCATTCAATTCAATTCTCTTTCAGCGAATTGTTTAATTTAGCGACGTCATGACGCAAAAAAAGGAAGTAAATTTTATACAAAAATAACCGAACTAGTTGTTTACTTGTGTTACAGAAACAACAATTACGGGAAAATGATTGTTTTTCCTTGTAATGGTTGTCTCAATAAGAGTGCAATTTTTTTATTTCAACTGGCAACTCTGAAATGCGGCAGCTGTTTATTCCCATTATTAAAAATGGAGCGTTTTACGAAAGACCAACTCGTTATAATGGGTAATGGAGCAAAGCGAGGTCAATGTCAATTTTGCGAAAAAAAAGTCATCTTGTGCTATGAAGTGCATTTCCATCTGAAGGGTCAAATTTAGGACTGAGAAAATCCTTTAGCAATCCATGAGAAACACATAAATCCACAACAAGGCGAGCAGTCGGGCTCGGATTTTGGTCAGATCTTTTTTTTTTTTTTTTTTTTTTTTTTTTTTTTTTTTTTTTTTTTGAAAGATGAGGTCGAAATTGCAGTGACAACATCATGATTTTAAGTGCCAACTAGAAGGCTTGCATCTGGACGACATGTGGCCTACTGGGACACCCTTTATAACCAGAATTTTTTCGATGCCTATTAGACGATCATGCGCGGCATGTCAAGCAGCAATTTTTCGTTATTACACGAGCATGATGGCATTTCATCATACCGTGATGAGAATAAGCTCATGATCGCCTAATAGCCACTTAACTGTAAAAATCATCAGTACAGGCATACCTCGATGAACGCTACCTCTGTAGGTGTTGTTTTCTTATAGCGCTCTTTTCAATTTTTGAAAAAAAAATTTTTTTCTAAGTTTTCTTTTTCTAATTTTATTTACAGTTCTTGTTTTTAAAAGGAAAAAAATATCAAAAATGGGCCATAATCATAGTCACAAAAAGAGTAGGCTTTTATTAAGAACTGACTTTTGTTCATAAGAATTATATGAATTTAAAGTCATTTTTAAAAAGACTTTATGATTATGGCCCAATAATTTTAATTAGGGGAATCCCAAAATGTGAAATTTTTTATTAAAATTATCATTCGAAATACTCAGGAATTTTGATTAAATGAACAACAGACACATGTTGCTAAAGCAATCTAGAAAGACTTTGACGTTGGTTGGCGATGAAAATAAATGTCCTTAATCGAATTTAGAAGCGTGAGCGATAGTCCGAAGTGTCTTAGTTAGAAACGTAACCCCATATTTTAGTGCAAATAACAGCTCTTTTAACGCTGGTTCTGTTAACGTTCAATTTTCAGGGGGTTTACTCTCTATTGCGATGCGAAAGAAAAACCATTCGCATCTGTATGATTTTTACATTGAGTTGCGATGCGTTTTCTTTCGCATCGCAATAGAGAGTAACCCCCCAGGAAGTTTTTCTTAAGAATTTTTTTTTCTTAGATTTTTGAAGAGGCTGCTTCACACATCTTACCACAACTTGGCAATGACTTATCTGATTTTGTTACGGAATATCTAAAAAAAATTTAATTTATACTGGCTTTAATTTGCTTTTACATCATTTTCTAGTGCAATTACTATTTTTCAAGTTATTGAGAAAAATGTTATAAAAACAAAATATTTTTTTTTTTTTTAAATTATGAAATTTTTAATTTTTTAAAATTAAGAAAAAATTGAAAATGCATAATACTAATCAGTTTTATTATTTAAGCTTAAAAACTACATGTAGTGGAAATAAATTAAAACATAAAAATCAGTTGATTTTATTTACATTAAAGTAAAAGTAAACAGTTTGATGAACATTTTTTTTTTAAATTCCAACATCTGTTGATCCATGTAAGGCGTGGTAGATATATTTTAATTAGCAAATAATAATAATATGCTTGATCAGATTGATAAAGTATGATTTAAAAATAATTTCGGTTTATGCTTTTTCTTCTAAATATGATTTATAAAAAACGCAACAAAATTCCCCATCACATAGATTTTTATTCTATAATACCTGATCTTAAGTTGTTCATCGCTTATGGCACTAAGGTTTTTGGGAAAAAGTTTCAAGCGAGTGTTAAGCATCAGTAAAACAGTAGGGCCTGCCTAAACGCTGTTGCATAGCGCTATTGCAAACTGGAAGCAGTTTTTAAACAGCAAATTTTTATGAAAAGTAAAAAAAAAAAGTTTTTCTAAAATTTCTCAAACAACCCCCGTATTGCTTAAGCAAACATAACCCAAATGACTGATTGTTTGACTGGCCATAAACCAATCAGGTCATAAATTTAAGCACTAAAACAAAACCAGGCGCACAAAACGGCTGTACAGGTTCACTCATTTTGTATGCCTGAATGCTTGTCTGGAAACATGTTACACTTAAAAAATAAAAATGTGAGTGTGAGTCTTATTTCTTTATTTTAATTTATTTTTATAACTAAAAAAACCACACTCAACATTCACTCTGCTAATGTAAAATGTGCGTGTGTGATTACACTGTACAACACAAGTAAAGGAGATTTATTGTTAAATTAATGGCAAAATCTTGCTTTTAAAGTATATCCAGTTTGGTGCAATGTTTTTGCTTTATCTCTAAATAAGTAAAGGGGTCACGGTAAGAGCGCAATAAATCGATTGTGTGGCATCTTACTGAAGCTACAGGTTACCAGAAATCTGTTAACATGTTCTTATAATGAATGACACTCACATTCACTGCATTTTCGGCCTCATACTCAAAAAAAAAAAAAAAAAAAAAAAAAAAAAAAAAAAAAAAAAAAAAAAAAAAAAAAAAAAAAAAGATGCATGAACAAACTGCGCTCCGGATAGCTCGCCTCGTTGTGGGCTAATATGTTTCTCATGGATTGTAAGAGGATTTTCTCTGCCTAAATAAAACAACATTGTGTACTTGTAAAGCCTTTCAGATGAAAATGCACTTCATCGCAAAAGTTGACTTTTTCGAAAAATTTGCTCTGTCATAAAGCCCTCTTTTTTTAATAATCGGAATAAACATATAAGCCAGCAGGTCAATTTCAGATTAGCAACTTGTATAAGTAAAAAAAATTTCACTAAATTAAAAAAAGTGCATTCTTATTGAGACACCTATTACAAATTCACCCTTAAACACATTTTATGTTTTGATTTACTTCTGTTGGTAAAATTTAATTTTCATCACTAGTATGTGCCGAGATTTATGGTAGAATTTTTAAAGAAATATTTTTCTAGAAGATTTCAGGCCCGTAATTCCTTAATTTAGGGGGCCTTTATGTTTCTTTTTTAATTGAAAGTAAAAAGTAATCAATGAAAGATCATTCTCAATTGAATTACTTAAAACATTTATTTTTCATGGGAGTTATTCACGAGTGCAAATAAGTGAAATGGAAAAAAAAAATTACAAGGGAAAAATTATTGAGGTGATTATTTCTAAAACTACTGAGCAGATTTAAAAACAGTGTAGGCGCGTCTTGGAGAAAATTTTGTTGCGGAATTTGAGATTTTCAAGTAATGCTTCATCTTTTGAGTTTAAGAAATACCGGCATATCATAGAAATTAAAAATATTTTTTTTTAAAACGTAGGGCAGCACCTAAAAAATACTTTCCAAAACAGTTTTCGGTAAGCTTGTGCAATTTTTGTAATAAAATTTATAAAAACAAAAAATTAATTTTTTTATTTTCAAACTTAAATATTTTTTCTAAACAATTAAGCGATTAAATTCATTTATCATCATTATTTATATTGCTTGTTGTTGTTGTTATTTGTCTAATGCATTTAAGCGTTTAAATTATTTTTTTGTTTGTTTCTTTTCAATAGAAATTTTATGATAAAAGCAGGATGCATGCATATACGTCGGTACGTACTTAGTACAAGTACACTGTGGACGACAACTTATTCGCAGTTATTTGTCATAAAAATGAGACCGCCAAAGACTAAAGAATCTGCCTGGTTTAATGGCAAGAAAACTAAGTTGATTATTTTAATGATTACAAGGCGTACTCGTACACAAGTATCAGGATCCAGGTACTTTAACTGGTAAGAATGAAAACGTAAATAAATAAACAAGTGAATGAACGTGGTGGTGCTAGTGCTGGTGTTGCTTTTGTAAACAACAAGCAAAAAATAAAAGAGAAGAAAACTTTTACCAGCATGAAATACAGTGAATGCAGCACAGTTTTGTAGCTTTAATTACAACTGAACTGCAAACAGCAGACATTCCAGCAACAACAACAAAAAAAGAAGAAAGACGATTTTTTTTAACCTGAAAGAGAGTCCCACAAGAAAAAAATTGCAAAATAAAAGAATTCAACTCTTGAAAAGTCGAAAGAAATAAAATAAAATAAAATAGACGCGACAATTTAAAATGATGACGACAATTGTTTTTGTGCACATTTGAGCACGACAGTAGCATACAACACAGTTTTAGTGATATATTTTTTGTGTGCGTTTCAGAAAGATAGATAGAGAGAGAGAGAGAGAGTAGTGCTTTTTGACTCAAGTGCAAGTTTAGAAGCACAACCGACAGACCGACTGGCAGCATAATAAACTTAAATCAAGCATTTTCACTGGCAACATGTATGATGCAGCAGCAGCCAGCAAACAACCAACAATTGATTTACAATTACAAAAAAAAAAAAAAAAGCAACAAGACATGCTTGTCACATATTCTTGCACAACTTTCAAGTTACAGATACACTTTAGTTTGTTGGCTGCTTCTTTTTTAAAATTTTGTGGTTGATATTGTTTTGCCTGTTTTCTTTTTTATTTCACAAAGAAAAAAAAAACAACAACAAAAACCAACTCTTGATGATGCAACTCATTAATTTTGTCTTGTATATTCAACAAGATATTTTCTAAAGAAAAACTCTGCGCCCCCGATTTCATATTTTAAAGAAGAGCTATCATTATGCTGGGACTTCATTTATATCTGTGGCATTATGTAATAATGGCTTATACGTTATTAACTCATTCTAAAGCTGTATCAAACTATTTCAATTCTAGCAAAATGTACTGCCCCACCACCATCCCTCAACCACAATAATAAAGTAAATTTTTACTTAAATCGACTTAAGCAATTTTTTGTTATTAAAACAGAATTAAAAAAATGTGTGGCTGAACGGCCTTGCTTTTTTCGTATTCAATTTGACTTGATACGGCTTCAGACAGAGTTCGCAAAGCAATGAAACAACACGAATGCAAACGTTTCGTTTTGTAGTTTTCCGTAATAATACTTTGAAAAACTACAAAACAAAACGTTGGCATTTGTTTTATTTCGTTTCTCTGAGAGAGAAAAGTAAACTATATTCGTACTGATATTCTTAGTGAATATATCTCGAGTTATGTACGAAAAATACAAAAAAATGTTTGAAAATTTTGTAAAAAAAATTTCCTTGTATTCTCGATCGATTTTATACTCATGACTATGGCATTCACATATATTCACTGAATAGATTTTGTTCATTAAATCCAAGAAAAATTTTGTTATTTTTTAAACAATGACAACGTTTCATTAGATCAAAGAAATATTTCAATAAATTAATGAAATATTTTATGAAGATGATTAAATTTTCAGTGAATTAATAAAATATTGAAACATACTAATAAAATAATTTATTAAATGTATGAATATTTCATTAATTTAATGAAATATTTCATTAATACAATGAAATATTTTATTAATTCAATGAAATATTTCCCTAATTCCATTAAATATTTCATTGATTCAATTTCATTACTTCAATGAAAAATTTTATCAGTTGCTTTCAGTGTATGTATGGATGTAATAAATTACAGTTTTGGTTTTATGGATGATCTATTCGTCTGGAAGTAAGTAAACTATAATTTTAATAAATTTAATTTACTCTGCACTATGGGTGCAGAAGAACACTTTTTAATTTCTATAGTTTTCTTTAACAACAGATTCTTTTTTACACTTAATTGCACTTGATTCCTTCTTTTGCTTTTTATATTTCTGCTTTTTGTTGCATCTCAATTTATAATTTTTTTTTTTTTTGTGAACTTCAAGTAGTTGTACGGTGTATTATCTCATCCATTTTCCTGCCAAGTACAATTGAGTGTATTTGGTGTAAGTGTGTGTGTGTGTGTGTGTATGAGTGCGCGTGTGAATTGTTATTAAATGAGCGTCTCCGGAATGTCAA
This sequence comes from Thelaira solivaga, assembly GCA_947397855.1. NCBI lineage: Eukaryota > Metazoa > Arthropoda > Insecta > Diptera > Tachinidae > Thelaira > Thelaira solivaga. The sequence continues at coordinate 50,629,949 of OX377612.1, forward strand.
GGATTTAGTTTTTATTTATTTTTTCTTATTGTTGTTCTTCATTAAAATCATTGAACAGACAGACAGAGCGACACACGTAAAAGTATAGCGTTATTGTCGCCTAGCGTATACACACGATTACATACGTTCGTACTTACTTAAATACTTGTAACTGCGTAAAAGCAATTTCAAGAAATTAATTTAATTTTCTAGTTCACTACAAGTAGAGAGAGCGCAAATAAAAAAACACCCAGAATCAAGTCTTAACAGACAGATTAAGTTTTTAAAATTTGAAAAACAAGTAATTGACCCTTGAAATTACTTGAATTATTGCTTCTTGCAGTTACTCTTCTTTATGGTTTTTCTATTTTTTATTACAAAAAAAAAAAAAAAAAAAAAAAATTAAATTCTGCTTGAGAAAAAAATTAACTGAAATTTTTAAAATCATAATTTCGAGTTAATTAAAAAAAACATTAACGTAAAGTGAAATACAATAAGAAAAAGAAAGAGCCCTATAAGAACAGTGACACTCAATTGATTTGTCATTTGACTGACAGTATTGATAGAATTATCAATATCACAGTGTAGAAGAAAGTTCTTAGGTGAAAAATGTGATCTTGTATTTCTCTCTTACACATGAAACAACGATTAAATGTCAACATGAGTATGTTTTAGTTTCTATTACATATTTCCGGTAGCGACTCATTTGAATTGTTTAATGTTCTTGGGTAGTACAGAAACAAACTGTTCCCATTGAACTATTCCCTCATTTGAACTAAACGAACTAGTTTTACAGTCTCATAGTTCGAAGGTACACATCCCAGAAGCCCTGATATTTAACAAGAGCGACCTCAAGCTTCCTACGTGATGTTTAACTGAGCATTGTGATCTTAGAATATCAGCAGTGTAAAATAGAAAATATTAGAATCAGCTAATGCAGGTTTTGGGATTTACATGACGCAACCTCAGAACATGTACAGACATTACAGACTGTCTGACTTTAGGGTCTCGTAGTGCAAGACTTCGGGGAAACTTCTTGTTGGCTATCAGGTAGATAGAAAAGCTCTCACTTCACTTCATTCGAAACATATGAGCTGTACAAACGATTCTCTGGGTAGCGGTGCAATAATAATAATAAATGGGGTGGTTTAATAGTTGTGAGTCACACACACCTTAACGTCAAGTTTTTGCCCAACTTAATTTGACTTTTCTTTGTTTCAGTGTTTGACAAATTCAACCATGAAGAAAGAGGTACAGTACACAACTGAGCAGCGCATTAAGCTTATTGAAGCCTTTTACGAAAATGGAGATTCAAATCAAAATGTATTTCGTGGACTTAAATGATATTTTTGGTCAGCATATCGGGTAGAAAATGTGAGAGCACCTGCACATGCATTCCTAGTTCTTTTTGCGCAAAACAGTGCTGCTGTTCGGCTTAGTGTGGCAGAAGAGCCGTCATCTTCGAACACTGAATTGTCTTCGTTATCGCAGGATGATAACAGGTTTCAGCAGCCCCTAGTATGTATCGCTCTAACCTATCAATCTAGGCGTCCCTTGAATGTTTTCTGCAGACAAGGCATGTGTTCAGAGTCATTGAAAATATAGACAATCGGCTAGAGGTTTTACAAAGGAACCCCTTAAGAGAACCCAAGTTTTTCTTTATTCAACAACTTAAACGTATTTCCATAGATCTTTCCTTCATAATAAAAAATTCTCTGAAAAGTTTTTGTTTTATTTACAATTCACATCTTGCGTTTTGGCTGGACCATTATACTCGTACATATCTGTCATCTTCTTTGTCTTTACTAGAATGAACGGTATAGTAGGTCTTTGTTGGCCAGCCTGTATGAGTAGTCTGTGACTTATGCTGCAAAGCATATGATGAGCAGTCAGTGAAAACTACACTGAAATAACTCTTGTAGGCCCCAAATTTCGGCTCACGATAACTATTGAAATTTCAATACAACTTAAATGCCAATTTTGATTGTTATCGAATGTTCTAATTTGTCCCCAGAATGTTGTAAGCAAATGACAAAAAAATCTTTCCTAAAAAAGAGTGAGTGAGATATTTGAGTTCTCTCGTTAATTTTTTTTGTGATCAATCATTTCATTCTTTCTAAATCTCATTTTAGTCATAACAAACTGCCAGCCATAAAACAATTTTACCTCTTAAAAGCGTCAGCCGGTGTACGTGTCGAAATGTCATAATTTATTTTAAAAATATTTTTCATTTTTTTGTTTAAATGTAATTAATGCAGGCAATTTGATTTGGGAATTGTGTTTACGACAGTTTAAACGAACATCAACCAGCCAGTCAGCCCTTTTCAACAAACATCGTGTTTGCAAAACATGAAGGACACACGAAAAAACCAAATTTAAATAAATTTAAATTACGAGTATACAATTGCAATACTGGCCAGCAGCATTACGCCGCAACTGATGTAAAAAACGAGTATTTGTAGCAACTAACCAGAGGCTTAGATTGCATAATCAGCCAGCCCACATGAAGAAAGTCTGTATTAACAACAGCAAAAACATTTTGAAAGCAACAACAACAACAAAGTCTGTAGGAGAAAAGTTATAAATAAAACAAATTTTTCACTCGTATGAAAGTGTGCGTGTGTGTGTGTGTGTGTGCACCTCTACCTGATTAAAATGCAAATTTTCTGTATTCCAACAGCAGAACAATGAAAGTACTTTTTGCGATGTAAAAATTCCCGAAATGCTGACAACATTTCCCTTCATTAAAATTCAAGTTTAATTTTTTTCTATTTCTAACAGACGGACTCTGCTGTCTAGTGTGTCTCTGAAACATAAATCTCTCTATAGCAACAACAACAACAATGACAGAGAAGCAACACTGTTGATGGGCATAATAATGCTGCTGATAATTTGTTTTATGTTCGAGCATGTTGTGTTAAACGCACTCTGGTGGGTGTGTGGTTTGGGTGACTGTGATGGGTTGCCTGTGACGCAAGCGAACGCATGTTCATTTATAATCACAATATGCCTTCATTTCATGTAAAATAAATAATTTTCAAGTTAAGTTACTAGTTGTCTGTTGTTAGTTTTGTGAGCTCGTTTAGAAACTGAAAGATTAATTAAAGCAAAAGCTCTAAGCAAGCAAAACCAAATAGACAAACTCATGCACACTCTCACTCACTCTCTTCATTTACAACGGCCATGCTGAAGTACAACTACATTTAAATGAGAAAATTATTAAATGCAATAACAACAACTGCAACTACTGACATAAAGCCCAACAATAGTAAACGTTTAATATCATGTCATACATATAAAAAGATTTTCATAAAAGGGGCAGATTTAACAATTTTTTGTTTAAACTTTAGGGGCAGAATAAATTAACTTGTTTTGTATGTGGCAGCAGGACTCTTTTTTTATTTCTTGTAAAAAGAAAAAAAAATATTTCCCTTTTGATTCCACAATAGCAGTTAAATAAGAGTTCATGCGATTGATGCATGTTGTTTCTAGTTTCAAATCCTTCACCACATAAGTGATAAAAATTTCTCATTGTGATTTCATAAGGTTCATCTGCTTGTCTGTCCAAGCACATGTACTTTCTAAGGGCTCTACATGACCTCACTGAAACTAGAATTTTTTCATAAATTATGTGAATTAATGAAATTGTTTCATTAAATGTATAATTCACCCATATTCCATTGGGCATCAACGTCACAAAACGTTGTCATTTTTTAGCGTTTATGGTAAATCGATATTACAGTTCGCAATAAACATATGTCGATGAACGTTTTCTATTACTATTGATCATGATTTTGTTGTTGTTTTTTATTTGATTCACAAATTATTTTTTAAATTCATTGTTAGTGGAATAATAATTCAATTCATGTCGGCGACATTAAAAACAGACGTTGGGGGCAACACGAAATAAAATAATGAAATATTTCATTAGTCCAATGAAACGTGGAAAATAATAATTCGTTAAAAAAGTTCAAAGTATGTGTCAACAAAATTCTCTCAGTGTTAAAACGGATGCAGCAATTTGACGAAAATTCTTAAACTTATTAAGATCCATCGGTCTTCAATCCGAGCTTGTTTCCTTTTTTTTTTTGCAAAATTTTTAAATTTTTTTGTTGCACTTTTGCGAAAAAAAAAATTAAGAAAAATTTGCAATCTCGCAAAATTTTATTTTCTGTCGAAACAAGTAATACAAATTTTTAACTATCACTGTAATTTTATTTTTCTATCGATGTCCATGTTTGTGTTAAAGTACAAGTCAATGTCGATTGTCTCTACCTCATATATTACAGTCAGTCAAGGTAAGCTCAATGTCAGAGGGTTTCTATTTATCTGGGTACAATTGCAATTATTAAATGACAAAAAAAATTATTTAAAAAACTTAAAAGTAGTAGAAGTCTACCTTTAAAAAGCTGTGACTTAGCGGAAATTTATTTAAATTTACCGCCAATTAATTTTTTTTTTTTAAACTAGACTTATACCACTTTCAGTAATAATTTTTGGAATTCAGACTATCTTCCAGTAGGTGTTTAATTACACATGAATTAAACTGTGTGTGTGGATCTGTATCTGTTTCTGTGTTTAAGAGAGAGAGAACGACAGAGTGTGTATTTAAACAAAGATGTTGGTCATCGTAATGAGAATATTGTGGCTTCATTTATTTAATTTTCTTATTGTCTCTTGTCTTCTTATCGTCCACCTGTCATCATGACCGTTGTTATAATTTTGTACTCGTTATTTGTTGTTGTTTAAGATGGACACAAACACTTTATAAAGGCTTTTCTTGTAGACAATTTTATGTTGTTTGAATTGCAACAAATTGCATGCAATTAATTTTATCTCTACAATAAATTATACACAAATTTACAAATTATTTACATAATTGTCCAAGAAACAGGTCATCGGAAAGAAGTTTTTTTGTAACAATATAAAAAATTTAATTAGACAAATTCAAAACTACAACGTTGATGATAAAAAGTTTTTTTTTTTATATTTTAGTTTTCGGAAATATTAAATTGAATATAGAAAATGTTTTAGTAAATTTATGCAAACTTATATTGTGCAAGAAGCTATTAAAATTAAAAAAAGGAAGGCAGCAAGCATCAATTTACGATTCGAAATCTTAAAGTCGCAAAGAGAGACTCTTTTTCTTTCTCTATCTCTATCTCTATCTCTATCTCTATCTCTATCTCTATCTCTATCTCTATCTCTATCTCTATCTCTATCTCTATCTCTATCTCTATCTCTATCTCTATCTCTATCTCTATCTCTATCTCTATCTCTATCTCTATCTCTATCTCTATCTCTATCTCTATCTCTATCTCTATCTCTATCTCTATCTCTATCTCTATCTCTATCTCTATCTCTATCTCTATCTCTATCTCTATCTCTATCTCTATCTCTATCTCTATCTCTATCTCTATCTCTATCTCTATCTCTATCTCTATCTCTATCTCTATCTCTATCTCTATCTCTATCTCTATCCCTATCTCTATCCCTATCTCTATCTCTATCTTTTTCCAAAGACGTCACATATTGCGTCTTACCACTAAAAGAAGATGTAAAACTATGCAACGTTACAGTAATAAAATAAGAATTTAATGAGATTTATGACAAATAAAAAAATTAAAATTTTATTTTTAATATGAAAACTACTTAGTGCGTACAAAGTACATAAATAAATAAAAAAAAAAGAAAAATGAAGATTTAGTCTACTTTGTTTGTTGGTACTTTTGATATGCAGACTGGCAAGACAATGAGTGCTTGAAAGTTGCACAGTCAAGTCAAACAATCCACTACAACTTCATGAATTTTAATTTTGCGTGTCAAATCCTTTCAATGTTTTACTTTTTTCTTTCTTTTTAATGTTTATTATTCGCAACAAAAACGCATAAAAACAACACGAAACACAAAAAAACTGAAAAGAAATGTAACAAATGCCATTACCACTACTGCTGCTCCCACACAAGCAACCACAACCACTAGCATAAAAATAGAAAGAAAAGAAAAAAATTTAATAATAAAAAGTTCGCATAAATTCTCAGGCAAAAAAACATATTTTTTCGCTTTTTACACTTTTCTTACATGCGAACAAAAAAAAATAAAAGGAAAAAGTTTTTCTTTTTGCAATCCTTAAGAAATGAAATTTATAAGTCTCTAGTGCATTAAACAACAACATGCCAAGAGGGTAAAAGCATACACTCACACACATAACACAAGCACATTCAACATTACTTGTAAGCCATACCTGCCCACACCCAACCTCACGCTGCTGCTACACACACTTGTCATCCTCTTTTTTAACATTTAATGATAACAAAAGTATTATTTGTCGTTGTAGCAGAAGAAACAAAAATTCCTTTTGGAATTAAAAACAAAAAATTTATCCCATTATTTTCATATTTAATCCTTGAAGATCAACATTATTTTGTTTTCCCTGTGAAGAGTTGCTAGGGAGTTGGTTAGTTGTGTCAGCTTGCTGTCTAAATATTTTCTCGCTCTCTTTCGCTTCATTCTCGTTATGTAAAATTAACCCCAAGAGCAAGAGGGTGTGTGTATTAATTTTATTACTTATTATTTGCAAAATATTTTCATAATTTTTTTTTTGCTGGGCATAACAAAAAGAAAAAAATTAAATTACAAAAATTTAAGAAGCTTTAAGGACAATTTTTTTTTGTTGCTCATAAAAATACAAGCGTTTAAAAAATTTCTGTGAAAAACTTTCGAAAATATTTTAAAAATTGAGTGTTTTTCATGGAAAAGTATTAAACCACCGAGTGAATTGATCGTTTTCTGTAAACAGCCTACAAAATTTAAACTGTGGCTGTCCCTTCAGCTTGGCTATGATTATAAGTCATGATGAAGTTTTTATAAAAAATTCAAAAGAATTCAAAAAAACATTTTAATGTCGCTAAGCATTTCATACAAAAAGTCTTTAAATTTAAAGAAAATTAAAGAAATAATTCTTATAAAAAAGAAAATGACACAAGTTAGTTTAAAGCATTTTATTAATTAAGACGTTATTTATGAAAGTGGTATAACTGCAAAATTTTTTAAAATATGCTAGCGGTAATTTTAGTAAGATGGTGTCTGTATCTTACTAAAACTACCGATAACTAATTTTTTTTTAAAGTGGAGTTATTCCTTTTTTAAATTATCGGCTTCAATATTTAAATGAAATCACAAACATTTTTTTTTGTTACAAAAGCAAATACAAAATTTCTTTATATTAAAAGAAAACTAAAAAAAAATATTTTTTCTAAATGGAAACAAGCGACAAGTTTGAAGCGTTTTATTAAATAAGCCGTTATTTTTTAAAGTGGCATAAGTCTACTGTCAACAAAAAATTAAAAAAGGGACACAAGTTGGTTTAATGAATTTTTGTTAGTTAGGCAGTTATTTTTGAAAGTGTTATAACTCCACTTTATTAAAAAAAAATATACTAACGGTAATTTCAATAAGATGATGTCTGTATTTTACTAAAACTACCGTTAACAAATTTTTTTAAAAGTGGACTTATTCCACTTTTAAAATTAACGGCTTAAAAATTTAAATGAAATCGCAAACGAAAGTAAATACAAAATTTCTTTAAATTAAAAGGAAATTAAAAAAAATATTTAATCTATATGATAAAAAAGGACACAAGACACAAATTTGAAGCGTTTTATACATGCCAGCATAAACTCACAATTAATTTTTTGTAGACGCCTGCTAAAAGCTCTTTGAAAAGTGGTTTTTTTTAATTTTTCTGTTGTTCGTTGCAACATTTCATAGTGATGAAGGAGATGCACATTTCAAGGTTTAAAAAAAAGAAAGGAAAACAAAAAAATTATGGAAAACTTTATAATAATTTGAAAACTCCTGTTTAAAAGCACAAACACATGCATAAACACACGCAATAAACAAGAATAAAATTATAACGAAAGCACAACTTGACAGCAAGAAAAGTTTGTCTTTTAACTAGAATTTCGCGCAGCGACTAGATGGAGTAAAAGAAAACGTGATTCTTGATGGGTTTTCTTCATGTAAAATGTTTTACGGGCCAGCCAAAGACTCTTCTTAATGTCAGTATTTTAAGAATATTTTTCTGAGTCATTATTTGCTTTTGTTTTTTTATTTATATTTTATTTGAGGCCTAAGGGTGGAAATTTTTTTTGTAAACACTTCAAAAGTAAAAAAAAAAACGAAGACTCAAGATAGTCTTGAGTCTTGTGTGTCTGCACTTTTCAACCTGAAGATTTAATTTTATTTAGAATCTTTAAGAAAACGAGCATGAGTTTCTTGTAATCTAATTGTGTTTATTTTATTAGGGTCGGTAATAGCAGCAGTTTAGCTTATAAAAACAAAACAAAAATTGTTTTTTCTTATTGAATTTAAAAAAATTTTTTTTCCAAATGTTTGTTAATGCGGCACTGCATATGCCCAAGTATGTTCATGTGCATAAACGTTATTTATCATCCAACGTGCTCTCCATTAAAGAAACCACAACACAAACGTTGCCCGCTTATGCGGATGTTCGTATCGATTTTCGCTTATCAAACAAAGAAATTTAATACCAAAACAAAAGTTAACAATTTTATATGAGTTCAAGTAAAAAGTACTTTTTTATTTTTCGGACCAAAGCTTCTGGAAACTGTTTTCAAAATATTTTCGAGCTCAGATTTCAAATCTCTATTTTTTTTAAATTGGCTCTCATCCCCAATATATACAGTTATTTCCTAAATTGAAATTGAAGAGGTGATATGTTATAGGAAAGATTTATAAGGTGGGAAGATGCTTTAATTTTTGCAAATGGCGGCCAATGTCAAATCTGTTTTGACATTTGTGGGCTAGACAGATGTCAACGATTTTTGGACCAATATCATAATGAGCGACGAGGCCCATTTCCATTTCAGCGGGTACGTGAACAAGCAAATCTATCGCTTCTGGGGCACTGAAAATCCTCAAGTGATGCACGAGGAGCCATTACACCCGCTCAAATTGACTGCATGATGCGCTGTTCACGCTGAAGGAGTCATCAGGCTGGTCAAACGACCACAGTGGATCATGCGCGCTATAAGGCCATGTTAATCGAGTTTATTCTGCCGCAATTGAACGAATTAGGTCTGGAGTACATGTGGTTCCAACAGGACGGAGCAACGGCACACAACATCGAATGACTTCTTTTGGCCCACCTTGTACTTGAAAACGGTTTGTTATTTCTAAATATAAAGAAAATTCGAAATTTTGCAACAAAATTTCCACAACGTCTTTAAATAGACTCACTAATTTCAAAAATATTGTACAAGTTATGACGAAAAAAAAACCTTTTTCATGCAAAATTTTAAATTTTTTAATTTTCCAAAAAATATTGAAAATAAAACAATAGTAAAATCTGCCATTTGCTTATTCAACCATATAGTTTTAGAAGTGCCAAACAAAGCTAAGCATAGTTTATAAAAATCGATGCACAATTATTGATTTTATTCACAATTAAGTGATGCTTACAGGAAATACACCCAAGGCACCCCAAGCGAACGCATATGGCAACGCTTGTTTCGTAATATTTGTTTTTAAGAAAATGGTGGTTCTTACTACATGATAGATTGACTTAATTAAAAATTGTTTAACGATTTTAATGAAATATGGCTCGTTTTGTTTAAAACTTATGAGGCTACACTTTATGGATGAGAAAAGGCAGGATTTTTGTCTTTTTCTATTTTAAATAATTTTTTAAAAATTAAAAAATTTCTTAATTGTGCAAAGAAAACATAATTTTTTGTTACAACTTATACAATAACCCCTAGTGGTAATAACTTGTGAAATATTTTTTCCATGAGTTTTTTATTTATATCAAAATGCTATCGTTAATCTCTAAAGAACTTTTTATAAGCTGCCAGCTCTCATTGATTGTTATAAACAAGAAGAACAAGAAGAAATTCAAAACAAACAAATTCAGCAAAATAATGTTGGAATTGCAGCCAGAATGAACTTAAATAACATTATAGAGTTAATAAAGCGTTTTTTATTTACTGGATGTGATAAATAACTCTCTGACGCCTTTTAAAATATCATTTGGGATGCCAACGAAGTCAAGCTTGAGATTCTTTAAAGAGGGAGGATAATGAAAGGGAGTAGCAAGAGATGAGGAATTTTGTATGGCACAATCAACATGCTATCACAAGAGGAAGGTCTTTCTCACCAGTGGATAACTTCTCCGTTCGCAGGCTTACAGACCCCGACTTATTCAAACCAATTACGAATAAACATTCGTTTTAAACTTTTCACTTTCTTCTTAACATTAATAAAATTTTTTTCCTTTTTTAACCCTGCATAACCAATGTTAGTCATTTTGACTACCATCCTTCTTTAATGGTAACTTTTTTATTTCGTTACCTCTTATTGATTTTTTTAATTATAAAAGAAGTTATTTATTTTATTTATTTATTTATTAATTCTCTTAAATTATAATTATAAATTATAAGGTAAGAGGAAAAAAAAGGGGAGAGGTCTTCAGCTCATAAAAGAAGTTAATTTAGTTCAAAAATATTAAAATTTATAGAATTTTGATTTTAAGTAATTTTTGAAATACTTGGTTTCTTAGATGCAAATTGAAGTGCATGTTAGTAGACGATAGGTTATTCAGGGTTAATGTAGAAAGTTCTACAATTTAGGGAATTTTTATTCCAAAAACCAAAATTTTCCTTTGGAATATTCATGACACGGCTGATTGTAAATTTGGAATACATGCGGGTAACCTACAATAATATTGTAAGTTCGGTTAGGTTACACTGGCCACCCAGGGCTCACTTGGATCCCCTGATATGGTCCCTTTATGACATTAATATTGTATCCCTGAAGGAAAATAATTCCCCATCAAAAATTAGGTAAACAAATATTAGGGAAGAGTGAAAAAACTTCATTTGAAAAGGGGGAATATTTTGAAGTAACATTTCTTATGTTATCATTCTCAATTGATTGACTTAAAACATTTATTTTTCATGGGAGTTATTCATGACTGCAAATAAGTGAAATAAAAAAAAAAATTACGAGAGAAAAATTATGGAGGTGAATATTTCTAAAACTACTGAGCAGATTTTAAAACAGTGTAGGCGCGTCTTGGAGAAAATAATGTTGCGGAATTTCGGATATCGTCAGCTACTTCAGTTAAAAGATAAATTTATGTACTCGTATATCTGGGACACCAGAGTCAATTTGAAATAAACGAAATACAATTTTAGAACATTTCGATATCGAGTTATTTTAATGGATTAATTTTCATTTGACATCATCGCCTTCGACATCATACAAAAGTAAACTAAATTTGAGATGACAAATTTCGACAACGACTCTTCAATCGAGTATATTCTTTGTAAATATCATTCGATAGCAAACTACTTTTTTAAAGAGCACAGTCAACCAAAAATTAAAAAAATTTTAAGTTTTATTTAGTTTTAAGTTAAAACAATTACTTATTGCAATTTTTACAAGATGTTCGTCTTTTAAATTTGAAGAAATAGATGTCAGAAGAAGCAATTGCTCATCCATATTATCAAATGCACAATTGTTGTATAAATTCATGCTACAGTTCTATTTTATTTACTTGTATTTGAAAAATATTTGTGTAGGAATCTATTACAATTTGAAAAAAATTGCAATTCGATAGATATCGTATGCGGTGATTTGCATACTTCAATCGAAATATCATACAGCACCATAGTATAATCGATATTGAAAGCGGCGATTGGACACCAGTTTTCAGTTGTTCTGGTGCAGATTTTAAAGCAGAAAATTATTCTAAACATGAATCATTGAATATGATTGCTCTGAGAGATTTTTACAATTTTCGGAGGAAAAATAAAAGACTGAGGAATAAGACCGCCATTTTAAGGGGCAGGTCCTCTGGACTTATAATCTGTCACCCAATTATTTTGAAATTACTTTGGATATTAAAAAAAAAATTCCCTCATAGCCCAGTACTGTTGCTCTGAGGGATTTTTACAATTTCCGGAGTAACCCTAAAAGACTACGGAATGGGACACACATTTTAAAAGACAATTCTTTCAGATTTTAAATCTGTTATCCATTTACTCAGAAATTACTTTGGAATATTTTTAAAATTTTTTTTGAAATTTCCTAATACCCTAGAACTATTCCTCTGAGCGACAGGAATTTAATTTAATTGACAAAAAAAAACACATCGTAGATTAGGCTATAAATCAGGCTTTAAACTGATGCGTAAATAAACAAAAAAAAAATGTTAAAGCCCGACTGTGTGTGCATTTTTTAGCACAAAATTTCGTTTTTTTTTTAATCAAAATAAAATGAACGATTTTTATGAAAATCTTTTCATTTTGGGTTGACTCTCTTTATTAAGGGAGACTACGTAAAAAATAAGCTTCACTCATTTCACATTTGGGTATAAAATTTCATTTAGCTGCTGCAATTTTTGCAGAAACGTTTTTAATCTTCGAAATTTAATACTTTTTGTATCTCTTTCGGTTCTCTGTATCTGACTCTTTTTCAATTTGTTTTCCATATTTTTTTTTTTTTTTTTTTTTTTTTTTTTTTTTGACGTTTAATGTTCCTACAATAAATGAGTTGTTATTTTTTAAAAGTGGTATAAGTCCACTTTCTAAAAAAATTTCATTGAAAGTAATTTTAGTAAGATAAAGACTCAATCTTACTAAAATTACCACTGGCTAATTATTTGTTATAAAAGTGGACTTATACCACTTTCAAAAATAACCGCTCAAATGCAGTTAAATTTACACGAACATGTTCCCAAGTTATATTATGTTTTGTTAAATGTCTTGCTTCTTCCCTTTTGTTCTTTAACAGCCATCAGCCTTCAGCAATCTTTTTGTTTTGCAACTTTGCAGCAGGTATTCCTTTCAATGATTTATGCCTTTAGACTGGCTTTGCTTATTGAACAAAAGCATATCTGTTTTTGTGCAAAAGTATGCCAATTGTTGTTGTAGTCAGTCATGTTATTTTGTTCTTAATTCCATATTCTTTACGGGAAATTGAAAGAGTGGCAATAAGGCAAGAAGAAGGGAACAAAAATCAACCTCAATCAGGCAATAAATACAAAAAAAATATTAAATAAAAAAAAAAAAAAAATAAAGGCCTAAAGCAACAGCATTTAAAGACGAAAGCAATTTTAACATAAAAAAAAAAGAAAAACAAAAACGAATACAAAAATCTGGCACAGTATTTTCATATTGACTGGTAGTGATGCAAAGTAAGCAAAAGGAGTATGAGTGTGTGTTTAAATTTAATTGATGGAAGAAGGGAGAGAAACAGCTTTCAAAAATCACAAAAATTTGTATTTAGCAAATGGAATAATTTATGAAAAACTTTAGCAATGAAAAATCATAATGTTTCTGATTAACGAACACGCTTTGTTGATTATGAGCAAAGACTTTCTATCAAACTTTTGTTTAAAAAAGTCGTGCATTTTCTTGAAGCCTACACTCACAGAATTCACGCATAATTTCATTTTGTTAACAAATTCGTTCGTAATGAAAAGTTCTTAACTTAAAAACTTGAAAAATGTACGAGTCTAGAGATTTTGAAAAGAGCGTGCACATTTCCTTATTTTTTCTCAAAAGGTGCAGTTAACCTTTTTTACTTCAAGGAAGACAACATAAATGCCCTAAATGAGTAAAATAATTTTAATGAAAGTTTTTTTGTTTATTAAAAAAACATCGACTAACCTAGACATCTTAAAACAAAAAAAGAAAAACGTGCAAAAGTGCAATTTGTAAGGCTTGATTTTTGTTCGCTATGAGCTGCCACTCAATGTTTATTTTATTCATTCTCTGATGCAATAAATTTATGTTCTATAGGAAAAACAAGAACTGTTTAATTTTTTACGATTTTTGTTAAAGAAAATTAATTCTACATAAAAATTTGTGAAATATGCTTTAGTTTCAATTATGCTGAAACTCCGCAACTTTTCTAGTGTGGCCACTGTACAAAATTTCTTATCCAAGAATAATATTGCGTGCAAAGAAAAAAACATGTAGGGATTTACGTTTTTGCAAATTTAACTCGACAATTTAAACTTCACCCTCTTGATATTTACAGTTTACTAGATCATAGCGCATCACAAGAAATAGTGGGTTTTATTTGTCTACTAGAGATTTTTAACCGGTCTTTTTAATTTATGAGTGGTAAATGTTAGAGCAAGAAGTACACATAAAAATTCAGAACATCTATCTGATTAGTAAAAACAAATAATCATTCCTTTACTCAAGTATGGAGAGAGAAGTCAACAAATTTTATAGAAAACCGTGGCCAAATATAATATTAATCGCATAAAAATTCATCTTAATTTTTCATTTAAAATTAATCATAAAAGTGGGTGTGGTTGGTTCAAAATTATATGGCAACCTTTCTTTAAGTATGGAGAGGAAAGGATATGTCTTAAATTTTGAGAAAAATCCGTTTGAAAAATATATTTTTTTAAGGCAAACTACGTTTTTCTATTAATAAAATTATGTAAAGGTGGGCTTGCACGCAAAGAAAATAGATGGTTGAATATGGTCACCGCAAACATAGTGTGTTCTTCAAAAAAATATTATTATTAATTTGAAACATCTAAGCATTATTATGATCACGATAAAAATGTTTCTAGTTATTTTTAACCATATTATGTTTACCGCCTTAGATCAACCATATAATTGTCATATTATTTTTGATAAAATTTTACTTGAAACCATAAATATGTTCATAGCAAACATAATAATGATAAAAATATGGTTGAATATAATTTGCTTTCTATTTTATTTCTTCCGCAACCATATAAATAAATTGAGTATAAAACATAAACTTAATCGTTCAAACTCAACTGAGCTTTGTGGCTGAAGTGGTTGAGTGGCGACAAGTTCGAGCCCTGGTAGGGTCAACTAAAATTTAAAATAATAAATTTAAGCCCGCTGTTATTATGTTATAAATAAATAAAAATTGATAGAAAAGAAAAATTAATAGAATATAAAAAAACTTTATTTATACAAAAAGTTTAAATAAATTTTTTTTTCAATTCATATTAAAATTTTTTTCAAAATGTTTCTATAAAATACGTATGTATTTAAAAAAAAATTAAAAAAAATCGGGGGTTGAACCGAAACATCTGCAGTTGAAAGTTATTTTTAATATCTTTAATTTAAAAATATATATGGTTAGATGCAATCATAAATCTAACCATACTATGTTTCCACCAGAATATGGTTGCCTCAACTATATTTTTTCTTTGCGTGTGGCTAATCCAAAGTTGTATGGCAACTTTCTTTAAAGTATAGATCAAAGAAATTTCAGAGAAATCCATTGAAATAAAATATTTTAATTAATTTGTTTAAAAAGTAGTAGTAAAAGTGGGCATGGCACTTTGCTCGTAGTAATGACAGCGTATGAAAAATAGGAATTTATTAAAAGACCCCTCTAAACTGTTTTATTAAAAAGTAGGCATGACTGATCCAAAAGATTATGGTAACTTCCTTTGCGAAATTTCTGAGAAAAACAAAAATTTGTATAGTGAACAAACAAACAGAAAATTAATCTTTTTTATATAGATAAATATTTTTTGGTTGTAGCATAGTGTAATTGAAGTTGACTTTAAAAAGGAACATTTTAAACGAGACGAGTCAGTATCCTTTGTGTAATCCACATTTTTTTAATATAATCAGAAATGGAAAAATTAAAATTTCACTCTTTTTGTTACTTTGCCTGTAACACAAAAATCTTTAATGTCAAATAGAGAAAACCATTTCGATTGTGAGAACTAAGCTAAACCAATCTAAAAATCGATTGTGGTAATTAAATTTTTTAATTGTTATTAAAAATCAAAATTATTGTCACGATTAAAAAATTCGATTATCACAACAAAATTTTCGATTGAGGACAAATTTTAGTTTTATAAGCGAAGTTGTTTTTTCAGTGCTAAACTTATTTTAAGATTAAGGTCTCCATGTAATAAAAAAAAAAACAGGTTTCTCAAAACTTTCCTATTCAGTTGCAAGTCAACGCAGTTGAGATGCAATTGAAAAAACTGCTACCGATGGACACAAGAGTTGTAACTTTGAAATTTTAACTAAACTCGAGTTGAACTGTAAACCATAAAAGGGGCATTAATTACTACCGTTGTTTTGATTTTTAAAAATTACTTTTTACTTTACTTAAAAGTACTTCTTTCCTGACATATTTAAAACATTCTCAAAAGGTGAAATGAATAGCCTTATGGGCGTTTTTTTTTTTTTTTTAAATATTGAAATACAAGCACTAACATGTTTCTGTTGGAAACACATACTTTTATTTTCATTTTCATGATATTTTGTTCACAAAACTACGTTAATGGTGGTAAAAGCTCCAAAAGAAAAAACGACAACGTCTGCGTGATATCGAGGGTGTAGAACAGCAAACACCAGGCACACCCCCTTTTCCCCACAAAAAAAAAAAATAATAATAAATAAAATAGAAAAGAAAATAAAAAGCATAAAAACTGAATGAAACAGGCACACGGGCTCATTCACTATGATTGCAAGTGGAATGAGAGCACAGCAAAAATGCATTAAAAGTAAAGAAGGAAAAAAGGGCGATTTTATAACAACAACAACTAAGTTTCATTAGAAATAAAAGGAGAAAAAAACTTTGCCAAAAACAAAATTAAATTCTGGAAAACTATTGCTTCTTCTTAAAAAAAACTGATGAACGAGCAAGAGCCAGTCAGTCACATTTTATTTACAAATAAAATTCTTTTCAAGGCAGTACATCTAATTCTCTTTTTACCCAATAGATACGTTCCAAAAATGTTCGTGTAAGAAGAGAATTAGGTGAAATTTTGATTTAAATTCAGGCCGTTTTACGGGTACCTTTAACATTTTCTAATACCAAATCAAACGAGAGTTAATATTGAAATTTTGTAGAAGAAAGAAAAATAGAGTAAAAAGTCTGTGAACTTTTTAAATGTGGAGTGAAATTTTTTTTTTTCAGTGGCAACTCTGAAATTTGACAGCTGTCACATATGTTTATTGATTTATAATTGTGATACAGCCAAGTGAAGTCAATGACAATTTTTCGAAAAAAAATCATCTTCTCGAATGGCTTCGTGAATACACAAAATTGTGGAATTTGAGGCTCAGAAATCCGTGAGCCGAGCATTTGGTGTGAATTTTGGTAAGGCCTTAATTTTTTGTTTGAAGATGAGGCCGTAATTGCAGTAACAGTGAATGGCGTTCGTTACAGCATCATGATTTTTAGTCTCAACTGGAAGGCATGCATCTAGACGATATGTGGCGCTCGTGAAACAATCGTTTTATTGCAGCTTGAAATTAAAAAGTGCACTCTTACTGAGATAACTTTTATACTCCAACTTACTGGCTATTTCTGTATAAGCAAATGATAGCTGCTTTCGTATTCTGTTTCTGTAGTTCGCTTATAAAAAAAAAGAATTTAATTTTTTTTTCCTAAAAAAAAAAAGAAGTTGGAATAGCAGCTACTGCATACACGATACCTTCAAAATCTACAAGCCATGAACTGCAAATCAGTCGCTAAATTACGGCATTCGATATCGTTCGAAATTTCCATTTAAAGTGTACTGAAATTTCAATTGCAATTTGGCCTCAAATTATAAATAATTTTTTTTTATACCAGAGTCACCCCTTGGTGTTGTTGGTTGCTGTGTTTTGATTGAAAAAATGTTAGAATGTAATTTGGTTATGTGACGATTTTAATGGGTTAATGTTTAAAGAAACTCATTAATTCAGCAACTCCGTTACAGGCCAACCAACCTCTGGGTTGTTTGATATTGCACAATTCACAATAGAAAAAGAGGAGAAGGAGAAGAAGAGAAGAAGAGAAGCATGTTTGCAAATGGTGTAACATCTTCGTTTGGTTCATTCAGCTGTCCTGTACGTCTGTTCTTTTGTTCAGTTATGCTGGTTGGTTGTGCATTCGTTTTAAGTTATTAATGACTTTGACCCATGACTGTGCATTAAACGGTTTTTCTTTTCTTTTTTGTGTTCTGTGTGTGCAAATGTTTTCTAGCTCCAAGTGGGTTTGATTTTTCTGTTATTTTCAGTTTTTTTTTATACTTTTCTTTAAGTTGAGTGTGTGTATGTGTGTGTGTGTTTATATTCTCCAGTTTAGTTCATTTCAGCAAATTCGTTCGTACGTGTTTCAACGCAAGTTTCCTTTGCAAAAATGCTCCATTTCATTTCATTTCATTTTAAGTTGTGCTCTGCATATTGATGACCGTTTAAATATTTGCATTAAATGCAATTTTTTCACTTAATTAAGATTAATTCTCCTTCTTTTCTTATTCTTTTTTTAAACCGAATGAATTTTTTATTGGTGGTGATGGTGGTGGGTCACTTTCCAAGAAAATGTCTTGACCAAAAAGTAGCAAATTAAAGACGGAAAACTCTGCTCAAAATAATTGCTAAAGGGACACAAATTAGTTTAAGTGAATGAGGCAGAAAAAAAAATTAACTGCAACAAATCAGCTGGCATTTAAGCTGAGCAAATAAATGAGTTTTTTTTCTTAATTTATTATTTTACGCAAAAAAAATCTGCAAAAAATACCCAGAGAGTTTAGGCCAAGATCGAATTTGCTACTTACTAATTTACCGGGGGCACTGCATTCTTAAATGTTTTAGTTTTAAACACAAATGATTTAATATCATCATCTAAGCCAGAGCATCTCAATATGAAAATAACTGAAACTTGAAATTTTTCAGGCATATACTCGTAAATGCCTTCAGGATGCGGTTTTACATTTAAGCAAAGTCAAAAAAATTTTATTCTATCTACTTGTCATTCTCTTCTAAATTTGCAAAACATAACACGTTACGCATTCCCACCACGAACACACACACGCACATATTTAAAACCACTTTTGGGTTTGGCTTGTCTTGTGTAAGTGTTCTTGACATTTTTGAATGCAATTGCATATTAACAAGATAAAAATCTTATTAATTAGTGAATATTTCTGTCTTAGCCATGCTCTCCCTCTCTCTCTCTCTTTATGCCTCTCTTTTTAATGGTTATTTAAATGGTCAATTAAACTTGAGCGAAAAAATTTTTTTAATTAAATTAATGAATTCTTTTTAAATGGCAACTGCATAACTAGAATTAGATAATCGTAATCAAACAGAGCTACTATTTCAGTGGCCTCTAAAAGGTGTTACTTTTAGAAAATTTAGAGTGGCACTTTGATATGAATGAATCTTATGCCACAGCAAATGCTGGCTGATGTACAAAAAAAAACTTATGAACCTTTAAAAAACACACATTTTTGAAAGCAACTATTGCAATAGAGACATTGATTAAGATATAAAACAACAACAATTTATCTCAACGAGAAATGCATTAATTAAGCCCACCATAAAGCGAGCAATTGTGCATAATTTATTAGAGGTTTTTCAAGTTAAAATTAGAATTAAAATTTTACACACACGCGAAAATTTCTTATTCAATTTACCATTTTATTGTTACAAATTAAGCTGCTTTCAACTACAGACAACAACTCGAATAAAATTTGTGAACACACAGAGAGAGAGAGAGGGAAAAAGAAGTCGCATTTTTGTACCACTTTGAAATCCTTTATTGAAAATTTATTTGCTGCAGTTTTTTATATGAAACATCTCCTTCACATCCCCGTGCTGCTAAAGAATATAATAATCTGCCACTAATTGTTGCTTGTTCGTACTGTGTTGTTCTTTGGGATCTGATTTCATTGCAAAATAAACTCAACAATATATTTCATTTCACTTGAGTCATTTTTACATTTTTCTTTTCAGTTTTTTTATCCTCTTCTTGTATGTATAAAATATTTTAAGTTATTTGCTCTCAAAGGACACACAACATCGTTTATGTTGGTCTCTCCCTTAAGGAGGATGTTCCAAGACTCTGCATTAAAAAAATATTCTGTTTGAAAAACAAGAGACATGAACACCCGCACGCACACACATATGTAAATGACATTAAATATTAATTTATGTTTTTACACAATAATTAGCTGTAAACTCGTTGTGTGCCTTTGTGTGTGGGTTGGTGTGTGTGTGTGTGTGTTTTTTGAACAAACAAGAGAGAGCATTTTATTTGGCACAAATACGAAATTAAAAAAATAATTTAATTGAATTAAGATGTCAAATGCAGTCTCATTCACATTTGCATATGCAGCAGAAGCAGCACAGCAGCAACAAATTGAAAATGAAAAATTTCCCATGAGTAACTTGAGTTTTTGTTACAGAAAAAAAGGAAAATATTTACATACATAGCACACACATTTGCCACCACAATGTCGTAACTCTTTCTTTTAAAAACCAAAAAGAATTTCAACTGAATTCAGACTGGTATGCACCCAAATAATTATTCATAATTTTTCAACCAATGACAAAGTTTTGTTAGGCTAATGAGAAAATTTCATTGATTCAATTAAATTATTTCAATTGAATTAATGAAATATTTCATTAGTCTAATGAAATGTTATCATTGGTTGAACAATAATGAACATTTTTTAAGGGTGACTGACTTGCTAAGCGTCTGTACTACACAGTTGATTTATTTAAGACACAAAAAATCGTGTTGCTTTTACTCAAGCGATCAAACATGTGTTTCTAACAATTTCAATCATTCAAAATTATGATGGCACTACATTATTTCTTTATGCAGTTCCCCATAATTAAAACTAAAAAAGGAGAATTCAAACCCAGGCATATTTTAATACAAATGCCACCTATATTTTACTACGCAGTATAATAGTTTATTCAAGTATGTGTGAGCGTTGATTTAATGCCTTTTTGCATATTTGTGTTTTTGAATGTTTGCATTTTGTTTTCTAAATTCAAACGTGTTGAACAGCATTAAAAACAATTAATTTTTAATCGTACTTGAACATCATTTAATCAAATATTATGCACAATTTTTACTCAAATTGTTTGTTTGAGTGGTTTGATTTTTTACACAAAAAAAAAAAAATTTTAATCATGCACAATAAATCAAAAATGCGATTTTTTTTAGTTCTCTGATAATGATCCTGCAGCAGTAAAGTCAAATACATTTTCACAAAATGTTTTGGCATTTTAAGTGAGGCTATAGCTGCTCTTAATTGCAATTTTGTTAATAAAAATATAATTGTGTGAACAGAATAAAACTGTTGGCAAAAATTGCACAGTTGGGCAGGAAGGCAGCTTTATTGTAAATTTCTTTCAGAAAGATTAAATAATAATAAAAATAAAAAAGGAAGGCAGCCGCTCTTTAGTACATGGTGGATAATGAAAGCCGCTACTAAAAGAAAACTTGATGACTTTTTTCTATCTAAGTAATCTGGAACTTTATTTTGTTTTTGTTGATTGACTTTTAGATTTAATTAAAATGGTAAACTGGGACACGGAAAAAAAATTTGGGCGGTCCGCCGCATTCATGTTTTGGAGTCTGTAGTTTTGGTTCAAAAAAATATTGAAAAGCGACTTTCGGAGTAGAGGAACCATTATGAGACTAGTGAACATAAAACAGTCACTAGAAGACCTAATAGACAGATGAAACTATGACTGCCGTAGCTGCTGCCGACAAACAGGCATGTTCTGAAAATCACATTTTGTCAATGTGATTTGAAAGCATAAAAAAGGTGTTATGTGCACATAATTTTGTGATTTCAAAACGTTCAGCTAAGGCACTTACGTTTTCAAATCATTTGGTTCTATTCGCGGCTATTATAGAACGAACGTTGAAATAAATTACTTAAATAAATTATTTAATGTGTTCTTTGTTAATTTTGAAGAACAATTAGTTGTTTTATAAAAGAAAAACACTTAAAAATTAAAAAAAAAATAAAGACGCCTTTTTTGCTGTATAATTTTATATTTGCTCTTGTGCTTTTTTTTGTGAACAAAACAAAAGAATCAGCTGTTTTTTGTGCTTTGAAATAGATAAAATCACACAGAAAAGTACAAAAGCAGTGTGATTTACAGAACAGCGCAAAATCACACGTGTGATTTCAAAACCACATGTGATTTAAAATCATGTGATTTTCAGAAAAGACCTGTATAACAGCATTTACGCCTGAGAACTAACAAAATTTTTACTAAAATTTTTTTGTGGTTCAACTAATAAAACGCTGAAAACGCTCGAAAATGTAGATTGGTGCATAGAGCGCTAACTAATCAATCTGGGGCTCGCAGGTTCGATTCGTGCTCCTTAAAAAATTTTATCTTAAAATTAATTTTTAGTATCAAATAATAATAAATGAAAAAAAAGGGTTTTTATTAAGAATTAACTTTTATTCATAAGAATTGTATTTAAAAAGATACCGACTCTTTGGCTCAAACTTTTACACTTTAAAATAGTTTCAAGTGCATATCTGTGGCAATAACTTAAAAAGCTTTCAAAATGTTTCTTATAAAACTCTTTCGATTCTAGTAAAGGATATTGCTTTCATTCTCGTTAATTGAACCGCAATAATAAAGTTATTGAGTTGAATGCGACAAGTAATTTTTTACTCAAGTCAATTTAAGCGATTTTTTCTTATTAGCACAGACATTACAGAAAAATTGTGTAAAATTTTCTGACGATCATAATCAATTACCAGTGAAATATGAATGTATGAAAATTTATGGCCCAGTTTAAAGTTAAAAAATTTTATTTTAAATGCAATTGAAATGTTAGTGTTAATTAAGCTCTACCCAAAAAAAGTTGATTTAATTTATATTTTTAGCTTCCAAGTTAATTGCCAAAAACCAAATGGAAAATGCTTTTCAGCACAACAACAATTTTAGTTATAAAAAATAATTCTAGCAAAAATCACCACACAAACAGAGAAAAATTGTTTAGAGTCATAAAGAAAGAAACTCTATTAAAAGCCAGCCAGCACTAATTTGCAGATAATTGAGAAAAAATCTTTTCAAGTGTAAAATTAAACAACAATAAAACAAAAACAAAAATTAAAAAAAAAAAAAGTTTAACAACGACGATGATGAGGATGATGATGATGACTATAAATTCATACTTTAGCATATGCAATGAGCAAATCAAACATAAAAAATTATTTTAAATACACTAACGCACTCTCTTTTTGTGTTGTTGTTGTTTTTCTAGTCAACAGAATAGTCCAGCAAACAATTTCAGGAGGGAGATAGAGAGAGAAGTGAGTAAAAGCTAAAATTAATTGCCAATAACAGCGTTGCCACAACCAGGAGAGAAACGGGCTTTTAAAAAACACTAAACCTTGATTAAGCATGAATCCAAAACTTATAGCCTGTTCAGCGATGTCGCAAGAAAATCAAAGGAAACGAAAGCTAAAATTACCAAGTTGACTACACTGAACTTGAAATTAAACCCAAATACTCTTGCATAAAGGCTGACATATTTTTAGTATGGTTTCCTATACTTTAGTGATAATAAGCACGCGGATGAATTGGCTAATGCTGGCTCTAACATGGAGATTTCTACATCTATACCTTTCCGTCCCTGGCTATACAAACGTGTAGGTAAATTTTACGTATTTTGAAGAGAGAAGTTTATTTATAAATTTCTCATTTTTACACATTTATATTTTTTCCAAGTGAAATCCCAAGGCCTGTTTCTAAAGACATAAGCTTTTTTAAGGCGAATTATAATATACCTAAAATTTCATTGAAATCCGACAACTTTGAAATTCCTTGGGACTGAAAGGGCTATGACAGTCGCTTCGAGACACAGATTTCTCGATGCACATCTGAGGGCCGAACTACTTGAGATATCGGGAGTAATGTTAGGGAACCTTCTCAGATATCTTAATGTCACGGGCTAGATCTATGTTACTTGACAGCTACAGAGTCTTGATGAGCAGCATAGAATCTTGCTATTCTAATTGAAAGCCGTTAGGCCGCCACATAAACCAACCAACCGGCTTGTATTTAAAATGATTCTTGCGGCATGACAGAACTATACAAGGTAACACCATTTCTACAGCAATAAAATGCAAAAAATGGGCGTCTCGTATATGTCAAAAACATCTGTTACAAAAAAAAATAATGTATTTGCACTCATGCACTTAAACTTTCTATGTATTTTCCCAATAAAAACAAAGACGCTCAGAGAGTGTAAACTAATTTTGACAGCTACTAAAGAAATCTAGAGACGTACAACTGTGTTGATGCTGTAATTTGTTTTATGTTCCATTATGCCGTAGAAATTATGCTGTAAATATTCCATTGACTAGATCTTTAACTTATCTAAACGAACATCAGATAGTAGAATTTAATGTCTCAAAAAATTGTTTCTATAATTTTTCTACAATTTAAAATGAATTAGTAATTAAATCAATTATTTAAATTAAATTATCATGTAAACCAAAAGTATAGAATTCAGTTTATATATATTCTAGTCTGTAAGGAATCTATGCCCATAGACTACACTGAATAAATAAATAAATAATGAAGTAGAAAATTTTTTTTATTAAAAACTACTGACAGTACCCACTTCAAATGTATTTTATTTCATTTTGATTGCCATTTTCATTTTAGCCCAAGAAAACTTCTGTAAATTTTTTCTGTTATTTTTAATTATTAAAAATTGTTTAGCTGTGTCTGGGATTAAATTAAATTTTTTTTTTTTTGGAAAACATAATGTTAGAACGCTTCATACATAAAGGAAAATTTTCAAACAACAAAATCATTTTTAGAATTTCTAAATTATTTCCCCCAAAAGTCGCATCATCAAAATTTTAAATCGAATTCGTAATAGGGTTTGCTGGGGTGCATAATAGATTTTCCAACACATCCATTGAAATACTCAAGCACACTTACACATACACACCAACACACATGCAAACTTCCAAGGATGATTATGTGTGTGCTTGTGTGCAGCATGCATTTGTTTATTTTAATAGGTCAAGGACTTGATTGTTGATTATTTATACTGCAACAGTAACAACAACAACAAAATAAAATAAAAAGCAAAAGAAAATAACAAAAATTTAAAAATAGCATCATAAACGTCAACTGCATAAGCCGCTGCACAGCCAGTATAAAAAAAAAACCGCCCTTTGAAAACACTCACAAAAAAAAGAACCAACAAAAAAGAAAAAAATGTTGCTACACTTCAGAGGGGAGAGGGGGTACGATTTTCTTTATAGAAAAATATTTCTTCTCATTTTAATGAAAGAAATGCATGATGCTGCGTACATATTGACGATGCAAATGACTAATTTTTGTTCAAGAGTTTTATTTGTTTGAAAAAAAAAAGAAAAGAAAAAACAACAACTTTGCCCTTTCTTATTTTAGAAAATTTTAGAAAAAGTGACTGAAACCAATATTTTATTTGAGGCATTTTAACTGTATGAGTTTTCATTAAGGGTCTGCACAACTTCTACCAAAAATGCTAGACAGAAAATTGGACTCTTAGTGTGACTAATAATACAAGTATACACGGTTTTAGGTCAGAGCAACTGAAAACTGTTTCTAAAGCATATTCGAGAGCTGTAGTGCGATTCAGTAACTTTTATTAGGAACATTCGTATAAATAGAAAAACCAATTTTCATTTCAGTTGCGTTGCCCATTGAAAAGGTAGCATAGTTGCTTTCCATAATCAACCTATAATACATTTTTACTTTCCAAAAATTATGGAAAGCTACATGTTTTTGGCCAATGTTGCCCGGCCAAATGTTAGTCGGTCTCTTTAGGGTATACAGAGCGTATGTAACAATTAATAGAAATGCGTTTACAAATAGAATTTTATTCGTTAAAATGCCTTTGTTAGCATTATTAGCAGAGGCGCCGACTAAAGTGTTAAATAAAATATTTCAAAGCATACTTTCAGGCGCGAGCATACATTTTTATGAACAATGATAAGTGAAAATCGTTGAAAAGTGAGCGCATAAATAGCCTTGGCTATTCTAAAAGTGTATGACGTGTATGGAGTTTAGGGAACTAATAAACAAACAAACCGAAAATTAATTATTATTTATATAGATAAAATAAAACAAAAGTAGGAAATTTTTTCATGAGATCCAAGCAAGACGAGCGATATTTTATTTAAATAAATTTTATTCGCAATTATATGTGATGGTATTTTAATTTAAAAAAATTGTCATACTCGTACAGCAGTATCACAGCTGTCAAAGCAACACTGGCGAACGAATATGGCAACATTTGTTTCGCAACATTTAGTCCTAACTGTTACTGTGTAAATAAAACCAAAAGTTGTTTCACGATTTTAATAAAATATGTCTCGTTTTATTTGAAACTTATCAGGCTTATGTTTGCATAAAAAACATTGGATTTTCAACTACTTTTTATTTAAATAATTTTTTGAAAATTAAAAATGTCTTCAGTTCATATAAAATACGTATTTTTGCGTTACATTATTCGCGATATTTTTTAAACGACTCAGAAGATTTAAAAACATTGCAGGTACGAATTAAGGGAAATTTTGTTGTGGAATTTCGAATATTCTTTATAATCAAATATATTAAAGGGTCTTTAAGTATAACTCACATATGTGATGTCACCTCTTGAATTTAAGTAGTAGCGGTATAGCTCGCAGATTAGAGCCAACTTAAAAAAATAAAACAAAGTGCAAATTTTAAATCAGTCTTCCAAAAGTAGTTTGGAATCGGTTTCAGTTGCTCTGCTCTAAAAGTGGATCTAAATTTGTAAGCTTGTGTAAGCGACCTCTCAGCTGGTCGCATTGCAATTGATCTCTGTGTCCCCAGCAAATATGAAAGGCAAATGTGTTGGTAGAGCCCTTATAAAATCGTTATTTTTTTTTTTATGTAACCTTAAGTGCTTCTGCAATGTTAAAGGTTGGAATATTAAAAAAATAATTCCCAAACAATTTATTTCAATTTCTCTGGCTTTTGCTTCAACAGCAGCATTATTAAGTTGCCAATTAAACAAAATTGCTTACTTTGTTCTTCTCTTTTAGTTCAGTGTAATTCAGCCATAAGTTGCAGAGGCAATAATTTTGTTTTTTATTTCTTTATTAAGTTTGAAACACAAGTGAAATAAGCCATCTTGTCCATGGCAAATACGTCACAATTAAGGTTGTGTAAGTAAGTAACACATGTTTCATTAAGTAACATTTTTATTATAACTTATTGCAGGCTGGCTGCTTACTTACTTTGTACTACAAGAAGAAAAAAATAACAAAAACAAAAAAGTATTTGTGACGTGACTGTTAAAATAAAAAACAAACACCCACCCAACCAAGCTTTGTGAGTGCCACAATTACATTCTATTTATAGTTCTGAGTACAATTCATTACGCACAAAGAAAAATTCTGGTAGAAGGATAGTATGTATGAATGGATTTGCAATAATCATGTGTTTTTAACAGTCATACCTAAATAGGGTCGGCAAGCGTTTTTTATCTGTAAAAAATTCTCATGCACATACATAAATAGCGCAGCGGCAACGCTGAGCAATTGGAAAGTGAAGTTGGCTGCAAAACAATTTTATTTTTTATTTTTGTTTTATTATTTTTTACCAGTAATGAAATGTTAGCTATTTTTTTAATTTAGTTTTGTTTGTCTTTAGTGAGTTTTAAAACAAGATGATTAACACCACTGTAGAAAATACGCACCGCCAGCGCTCTTATTTAGGGATAACGCTTTAATATAAGTAGAGTGCCGCTCCAATTTAGTTTGGACTGTAAACCATGTGAAGACTCAAAATTATTTAACTTTAAGCCACACAGGATGGCTAAATTAAGAACAAGTGTGCAGATCAGATAAGCAGAGGAAGACGTGAATGATCATCGTAGTTTAACCATATTAACAAGCTGCTGTAGATCGAAGATCACACATCATACGATTGAAAGTTAAATAAAACGAAAATTTGAAATTTAATAACACGAACATACCCCTTTTAAAGTCAACGTTATCGAAATTTTCTATATAATTTTTTAAAAAAATTTACTTTAAAAAGTCTACGTCAATTTTTTTGGATAAAAGCGAAAGATAAATATTTCAATTAAGCCTTATCGTAGATTAATTATATTGATTTTTATCAATCTATAGTCAATATTATAACGACCCTCTCCTTGAAGACAATAAACACTACGGAAGGGTAGCTGATTTAAATCAAACCCAGAGACGACAGGTGAAGACAGATTGATTCATATTTTTTTTTTTTATTTTAAGCGAAGTAAGTTGGCTTCATAAAGAATATTGTAAAGAATTCTAGAGAAGCCTGCCCTGCTTTTTTCTTTTATCTGAAGAATGATATACACTGCGGAAGAGTAATTGGAGTTTAGATTTATATCAATCCAGAGTTGACAGGTGTAGATGGGATAAACGTAAATTTATCTAACCGGACTATTCACGAATCTCGTACTTATTATGGCATTTATTTTACTCAAGTCTTCTGAAAGCAGTAACTCACTGCCGGGGTACCTGGACAAAAGCACAAACTATTTTCTCATGTTTCTTGTTTAAATTCTTGTTTTTGTCTCGGTTCTTGAAAATAATTTTCTAATTTGGCAAATCTAAATACTTTTAAATTTCATTAGGCCCACTGTATATGGTTGTTTATTTAAAAACAATAAAAAATATCTAAAAAAAATTGTTAATGTTCATGAAAAAAAAACCAAATTCGCTTAACACTTTCTTGCTACGCAGGTACCTGCTGCGTGCTCTCCATAAATAAATATTTACCTGGTTTAGAATTTTTAATACAAACAAAAATTGTTTCATTTTCCACTTATTATTTATTAGAAGCATTTGCGTTTTAATATTTTTTTACGAGAAGCAAAATTAAACTAAATTAATGCGCAATGAATTTGTATAAGAAGATCAGTTAACAAAGAGAATAAAACTTTTTTGGAAATTTCAATTACAGAAATATTGATTTCAATTATTTCAATTTCAAGAACGAATTTTTCAAGTTCGAGTTCACAAAACTAAATTTTGCAATTGAAATCTATATAAATAAAATTAGTTTTATGTTTGTTTGCTATATAAATTTTTGTTTCCAAGGGATTTTTGTGAGCAATTTAATTTTAAATCAGCCACACCCTTTTAATCGCCCACTTTTTAAAAAATTTTACTCACCGCACTTAATTTAAGCCTGAAATTATGCTTTGAAATATTTTATTTACCACTTTAGTTGGCGCCTCTGCTAATAATGCTAGCAATGGCATGAGCCATGAGTAGTGAGTGCCTGTATTTATTTGCTGGGACTTTAAACGATTAAAATTCTTTTTAACAGATTTCTCTAAAAATTAGTAAATACATACGCTCTCTACATTCTAAGGATATCAACTCATGCTCGGGCTAGATCCGGCCGGTAGCGGAAAATTTCTAATACGAGTTTTAAACATGTCTGAAATTCAATTATGGTTTAAAGTTTTTTTATGTTTGCAAATGCTGTTGGTTTACTTAATTTTCTTAAGCAGGTTAGAGAAGGGCAGTTTGTACAGCAAGATTTTTTCACTAGTGCTGTTCTCTTTATTTCTTTAGGTGATACAACAAAACATGTGTGGTCGGACTTAGTAAAGTTTAGGTTGTAAAAGTTTGTGATAAAGCAAACAGCAGATCGAGAGCATGTTTTTGTGAAAAGCATAGACTAGATGAAGAGACGAATGGGTGTATAGTACGTCGAGGATGATGTGGCCTAGGCTGGATAGCAATCGTAGCACAGATTTACTGGGACTACAGAGAGCCCAGTTGTGAAATGTGATAGCAGTAGTAACAGGCCACTGCAGGGAGAATGGAGTTACCACCAAATTATTACTAACTGAGACTGAGGAACACCTTCTCTGCCTCCACGTTGAGCTGGAGCAGCGGTGCAAGCTGTACCCCGGAGAGCGCCACCTATAGCGTCCAACATTATTGACTAAAGGGGTGGAATTCATTAAAAGTAGCTATTGGTTTAGATAACACACTCATCTTTTTCTTATTTTCTTACTATCTCCCCACTTCCTTCCCTCTCTTCTATATCTATCGCTTCTTCATTTTTACAGGTATTACAAAGGGAGCCCCATAACTTATTGGGGCTTTCTAGGCAACCTAATGTAACCTGGAATAGCGCTGGTGACTTAAGTTATTTAAGAGTTAAAGTTGGATATTGAAAATCATTTCGATTAAAAGAAAATCGAAAAAGGACTGACAAAATCTGTATTTTGCTTCAGTTTCCTTAAACAAAATGTAAATGGTCAACATTTGACAGTAGCCAAAATGAAGCTACAAACTTTGAGTGTTTTCCCTGTGCTATTTTATAATTCTAAATAGAATTTTCCTAAATTATAGAATTTCTGTTGCATTTCCCTGCATGAACGGACTCGTACATACACATTTTCTATTTATAATAAATTTTCAAAATTATTGACATGATAAAGGTTTCTGATGAACTGCAACAGTTAATCCAGCTTGCAGCAATTTCTGTCTGTTTTCTGTTTTTTAATACTTTTTTTTAAAGCGAAACAAAACAAAATTCACGACAAGAAAGCAAAACAAAAC